>JBAJFG010000328.1:0-605916 GCA_037903475.1 Ancylostoma caninum
CCACTTTTGGACGCCGGCGCACCGTTATCACACCGTTGGACCCGACTCCAGGCGTTTCTCCACTTTTGGACACCGGCGCACCCTTATCACACCGCTGGACCCGACTCCAGGCGTTTCCCCACTTTTGGACGCCGGCGCACCCTTATCACACCGTGGACCCGACTCCAGGCGTTTCTCCACTTTTGGACCCGGCGCACTTATCACACCGGGACCCGACTCCAGGCGTTTCCCCACTTTTGGACACCGGCGCACCCTTATCACACCGTTGGACCCGACTCCAGGCGTTTCCCCACTTTTGGACGCCGGCGCACCCTTATCACATCGTTGGACCCGACTCCAGGCGTTTCCCCACCTTTGGACGCCGGCGCACCCTTATCACATCGTTGGACCCGACTCCAGGCGTTTCCCCCCCTTTTGGACGCCGGCGCACCCTTATCACACCGTTGGACCCGACTCCAGGCGTTTCCCCGCTTCTGGACGCCGGCGCACCCTTATCACACCGTTGGACCCGACTCCAGGCGTTTCCCCACTTTTCGACGCCGGCGCACCCTTATCACACCGCTGGACCCGACTCCAGGCGTTTCTCCACTTTTGGACGCCGGCGCACCCTTATCACACCGCTGGACCCGACTCCAGGCGTTTCCCCACTTTTGGACGCCGGCGCACCCTTATCACACCGCTGGACCCGACTCCAGGCGTTTCCCCACTTTTGGACGCCGGCGCACCCTTATCACACCGTTGGACCCGACTCCAGGCGTTTCCCCACTTTTGGACGCCGGCGCACCCTTATCACACCGTTGGACCCGACTCCAGGCGTTTCTCCACTTTTGGACGCCGGCGCACCTTATCACATCGTTGGACCCGACTCCAGGCGTTTCTCCACTTTTGGACACCGGCGCACCCTTATCACATCGCTGGACCCGACTCCAGGCGTTTCCCCACCTTTGGACGCCGGCGCACCCTTATCACATCGTTGGACCCGACTCCAGGCGTTTCCCCCCTTTTGGACGCCGGCGCACCCTTATCACACCGTTGGACCCGACTCCAGGCGTTTCCCCGCTTCTGGACGCCGGCGCACCCTTATCACACCGTTGGACCCGACTCCAGGCGCTTCCCCACTTTTCGACGCCGGCGCACCCTTATCACACCGCTGGACCCGACTCCAGGCGTTTCTCCACTTTTGTACACCGGCGCACCCTTATCACACCGCTGGACCCGACTCCAGGCGTTTCCCCACCTTTGGACGCCGGCGCAAACTTATCACATCGTTGGACCCGACTCCAGGCGTTTCTCCACTTTTGGACACCGGCGCACCCTTATCACACCGCTGGACCCGACTCCAGGCGTTTCCCCACTTTTCGACGCCGGCGCACCCTTATCACACTGCTGGACCCGACTCCAGGCGTTTCCCCACTTTTGGACGCCGGCGCACTCCTACAGCAACCGTGGATCTGGTGTAGGACATTTTCTTCACTCTAGGCCACGCCCTCGAATTTCGTTTCACACACACTGACACACACACGTGACAGACAGACTAAGCCCGTTATTATAAGTCATGATAATCTGGGCTAAGATTGGTGGTTTTCGCTAGCAATCGTTGGTTTGCTTGATTATCGTTCATTAATCCCTGTTCGTGAGTCATGTCTGATACACTGGATCTGCTAGGTCCTTCGGCATTGTTGGAGACAATGAGTAGAACCCCTACTGGAGCAGCAGGATAGAGGACAGACGGAACTGAACTGTAGAACAAATCTCTTTTTTATGGATCCCTTGTGCCCTGGAGATAACAGAAGTAACTAGATTAGGATATCACAGATCACATACAACATTAATGGATCTACGGGTGGATGGTCAGTGTGATCACATGGCGAATTCGTCCTCTAATAGTGCCAAGTGCAAGAAGTCGCTTCTCTTTCCAAAAATGGCGCGATCAATCTTAGCGCAGCATTCCAGGGCCATGCTCTTCCCACTTGACTAAGCCGTAGGTTTAAATCATTTAGCTGTCCCAATGTGATTGTGTGCAATTCACGGCTGACTCATTGAAATTCGAAGTACTCGAAGTACTCTACAGCTTAATTCAGACTAACACAGAGGTGACCGCTTAGAACATTTTCTTCCTCTTCAAACTGCTCCAGAAGCTCTGCTTGCAAGTCCATTTTGTTCCACTTGATACTCCAAATCATGAAAAAAAAACTGCTCGACTGTACTGGAGCCTGCATTTTTCTCAACTGCTAAAGATGTTCCAGCTGGAGTCGCTGAATCCAATGAAGCAATTGAATGAGGCATGTTTGGGCTTTTTTATTCGTACAGAGGGGAATTTTCGTTACTATGTTTTCAAAAAAAGGGAGCGTTACGTCTTAAAGAATACCCTAATACATATACTAGAATAATCATACTGGAATTATGCTAGTATATTATGTAATTATATTTATTATAAATATAATTACAATAAACGATGCAATGGGGCGAATTCGTCCCATCGCATCGTTTTTGAAGAAAAAAAGTATGAACGGGCGCGACGTCGCGCGCGAGCGCGATGGGAAGCGCCAACCACCACATCGCGACCATTGTTTGCGCATGCATCCACTCGGGACCCATCGCATTTGAACAGTTTGCTGGGACGTGACGGTCGCGTCGCGCCGAAATATTAGGTTGGTGCAAAAATAATGCGCGTTTTTCGCTGCTTCATCTTCGGTGCAGAAAACCTCCGGTGTTTCTTATCATCGGTATGAGACGTTGCACAATGTTTTGTAGCAAACTCCATGGCCTTTTCAAATATCTCATGCATTTTGGGCGAAGTTCATGTTTTTGGTGAATTTTTAGTTGTGGAACGAAAGGCGCCAAAACAAGTTTTTTGCCAAACTCTTTTCAGCGGGCTGATACTCGACGGCATCGCAGCAGGAATCGCTCAGAATACCACCATAGTTTTGGCGAAGGGAGTGTGAGCGAATGCATTCCGCCGAGCTGCTCCCGGATTTTTCGGCTTGGTGTGCCTTGCTTCGAAATTAAAGAATGTCGCATAAGTCTTCCTGGAGTTTGCGACCCCCAACTGATGACAATTGACAAACAGCACCCATCCAAAACAACATATTTGGTTTCGCAGAACATTGCCGGTGATTGTTGTCAGACCATCCCTCCCTTCAGTAAAAATGGAAGGATGAAAAAGCTCGACGAGTTGACGTCGCGCATACTGAATGAGTACCACATTGATCCTCGTTGAGAGGTGTGCTTCGCACCGTTGTAGTGAAAAAAATTGCGACCAAACAGTCGGTCGCTTAGTGATTAAGTAGGAAGTATAGACCCTCTTTGACAAGATGAGGTGCCTTGCTCAACAGTTGGACGAGGAACATGCACCGAAATACTCCCAGAAACCGAAGCAATACCAAAATAAGATCACGGCGAATTTGTGGTGAACTACTGCCAAAATTGCTCACTGCAGCTCATTCATTCTTCCTAATCTGGTAAGTGGTTTTAAGACTCAAATGAAATAAATTAGAAACTTAACGGCGTGACCCCAGCGTTGCTCAATAAAATGGATTCTTCACTCCTACACAGTACCGTCCAGGCACACCCTGCACGACAAATTCTTCACAGGTTCGAGCAACTGAGCTAGGAAACTCGGACTCCTACATCATAATCAGCAAGCTTCTCGCTCACCGACAACCGCTTCCCCGAGAACCTGGACGACTCTTCCGGGAGAATTTTCTCAAGGACTAAAGTGATACCAAAACTGCCCTCCGGAAGTTTGTTGATTCTAGAAGATCCTGTCAGAAATGCACGGTAGTCGGAGAACGTCTATCTTATTGCTAAAGATTTGCGGATTACAATACTTTTGAGCCTATTGAAAAACATCGATTTCGAAAGGAGTTATGAGGTTCGGAATCAAAGGCATGAAAACGCGCATTATTTTTGCACCAACCTAATATAAATACTCCCGAAGGTCTTATTTTAATAACATTCTTGTAAAGCATTGTATTTTCAAAGTAGTTGGCAAATCCTTCGTTCAGCCACAGGTCTTCCCAGCCCTTCAGTGTCACCAGATTACCAAACCACTAAACACGCATGTGTTCTTCAAATCAATCAACTACAGTGAGAGAGTTTAAGCAAGCACTTTTTGTGCGATAATGTTGTGGAGCAAGAGCTGAGAGGATTCCTCTAGAGTTCTCTAACAGATGTTTACCGTTGGAGTTGCCAAAACCAACTTGTGCCAGCGGAGTCTTGGAAGATGAAGCGCTGACTAGATGCATCCTTTCAACTTACCATAAGCATTCAATGCCTCCAGGATTTCCAAATGAACACACAAACTTACAGGCACATAAAGCTCGCTACACTCAGGTGCCGCCGGCCTGCTCAACCAATAGACTGATATTATTAATTTGCATATAATTAAAATATGACCAATAAATTATAATAATTATATTAATCTTCCTTTAATAATAATACTACTCACGAAAACCACCAATCTTAGCCCAGATTATACATGTAATATGTGGGCTATAATAAGTTGGGCTGAACACATAACAAAAATTCTGCGTCTGAAACAATAATAGTTCAGTTCAATAGTTCACTACCTCGTCTGCTGAGAATTGCCATGAAATTTGTTCAGAAGCTAGTAAATTACGAGCTCCTGAGAGAATTTGGGCGGAGCACTCCACGTTGCGCTGACTGTCTGTCGTAGCTGCGTAGCTGCAGCGTTGGCCCACGTTACCTATCTAGTCCGAATAGGAATAATAAAAATGAAAGAAGACTTCCTACGGCAAGTAAGACCAGCAACGTTTCATGGACCTCACCCTGAAAAATTGCTAGCGTTACGATCGGGGTAATTAACCCGACTCATCTTGTGTTTTGAACTTTCTCTAAGGGTATTCTTTGAAACCCGGCGCTTTATCTTATGTGAAAACCAAAATTTCCCTTCTGTAGGAATACAACGAACCAAAACTTGCCTCTCGTCTCTTGCTCCATTGGATTCACCAAGTCCGGCTATGATACCTCTGGTGATTGAGAAATTATCAGGCTGCAGCACAGTCTCGCAGTTTTTGCGTGAGTTGAAGTATCAAGTGTAATAAAATTTGCCTGGAAGCAAGGCCCCCAGAGCTTCGTGGCTGAAAATGCATAGAATGTTATGAGGTCACCTCAAAGTTGTGGTGAATCATGCTGTAGAGTAGTCGTATTCCAGTATCATTGAGTCAGCCACGGACGGCACACAATCACATTGTTTGGACGACTTCTGGAAAAGCTAAATGATTTAAGCCTATGGCTCAGTCAAGTAGGACAAGCATGACCCTGGAATATTGTTTTAAAATTGATCTTGTACACGGCCCTATAAGAGTCCGAAGTCGCCGTGTGATAATACTAACCATTCACACATAGATCCGTAAATATTGTAGGTGATCTTTGATATTCTCCAACGTGATCTCCGTTTTATAAAGAAATCACGGGAAAAGAGGAGATTTCTTCCACAATCCAGTTCCCTCTATCCTGTGCTCTGCTGCTCCAATAAACATTCTACCTATACGCACCAACAGCGCCGAAGGACGTAAAAGGCCCGACGGGCTAGATATGGCCCATGACCAGATCACAGCAGAATGGGGCTAAAGCAGTGGCGGACCCAGGGAGGGGGGCGCCCCCCGAGTATGGATTGGCAAATTTTTGAAATTACTTTACAATACATATAAAAATCTTGTATTAGTTAATTTTCATCATTATTTTTAATACAATTTTTATTTATTATTTATTATTATAATTAAGGTTTTTATTAATTCTTATTAATTTTATTTTCCGTCTTGGTCCCCAAAACGACGAGACCCCACTTTCGCCCACTTTTTGCGGGCTAAAGATGTCGTATGTTAGCTATTCATATGAATTATCTACTGCTCATGAGCTCAACACGCAAAAACAGTTCCACTGGACCGACCATCTTCAAGAATAACTGAGCAACTAATTGTTAGCACTGCTGAACCAAAAGCTTGACCCTTTTTGTTTAAAAATTTTTAGTGGAAAATGACACGTAGTCCGAGGGCTAGCCGCTCCTTTTGAATTTGATGTCGGCTGAAATCAGAACCGTCAAGCCTTATGTAAAATGAAAAGTTATTGAAAAATGTTGGAAAGATGATTTCTTTTTGCACTGTGCTCTATGTTCAATGTGACGCTATTGCTTTCCTGCATGAGGCGATATGAAATCCATAAGCATAATGATATTTAGGATGAGGCAATGAACGAATATCGATCTGACTTCTCTGTAGAGCCATATTTTTCCTATCAAACTAGGAAGTCGACATATTCTTATTTTCATTGGCCCTGTTATGGTTTCATTGGCCCCGTTATGTCCCAGCATCGTATGATTTTATCGATTCCTAGAGGAATAATAGAAAGTTCTTAGAAAACGACTAGGATAGCATATCGATCTGACTTTCGTTAAAAGGCGCATTTGTTTTACACACGTAAAACCGCTGATGGATCTCTTCAAGTGGAATCGTTCAAAACGGTTTCCATTTTAGAATCATATACATACGGCTGTTTGTCATGAAACCCCTCGTTTTGGTTTTGCTGCTGCTCGTCGCCGTCGACGCTTTTCCATTCAACCCTTTCACTAAAAGTGAGCGTGATTGATTTCAAACGCATTTATCACCTCAAACATTAGCGCCATATGTAGTTGATCAGGTTGAACCTCTTCCCCCTTACAATTGCCATGGGGAGGAAAATTCAACATTCGGGAGGGTTGGGAAGTACTGGGTCATTTTCCCCGTCCTAATCTAAGCCACAAAATATATGACGCTGCCAACTAATTTGTCCTAGTAAAAATGCAAAGTAGAGAGTGAATGGGTACAATCCGAACGGTTCGAGTTATGCCAGCATTTCATTTTCATTCTGCCATACCCCGAACGGCTCGGATCTTGGCCACTGATTCTCTACTTTGCATTTCCACTGGACAAATTCGTTGGCAGCGTCATATATGCAGTGTTCCACTTCCGTTTTGCTTCCCTTTACATCCCGCCCCCACCGTTTTTCTTGCAGCATCGAGATTTGCTAAAATGAGAACGTTAACAAACTCAAGTTTACTCTCTAACGTTTTGACCCATACTTCACGTTTTATTTAACCAGCTGTTACCCATGAGTAACCACACTGCTGTAACGCCCTTACTTTCTTGGCCTAGGCCACGCCCCCAGAGAAGAGGGCGCTCTCAGTTGACTCGCCTGTACTCGCTTGTACTCGCATGTATTTGTAAAATACGTTTAGAATAAAACGTGAACACGAATCTATGTAAGTTGTATCGACCTGAAAGAACTCCTAAGACCTAAAACGTTACATGGAGGTCCCGGGTAAAGGTCGATTACAACGAAATACGTTTACGAAGGTAAAATTGACAAAAATCGAAATACGAGTGTTAAGTTGTCTCAAGATATGAAAGTGGCGCATAGGTGTGCGGACACACCATAATTAGAAGAGTGAAACTAAACTACATTGCGAGTAAATCCAAATACGAAAACTACGTCGCCAGTTTCTTTTTGCGCTGGAGCTCTCCTCTTTTTTATTTGATGTTTTTCTGAAGTTTATTAAGAAATGCCCTGTTCTTTCGTACTTTGATGCTATAAGATAATCGTTGAATGATTTTTATGACGTCTTCCATGATGTGTAGCTCCAAACTTCGCCAGGATAATACGAACTTCACGATTCTCAAGTAAAGGCCAAGGAATTACAGGTAATGCATCGATACATTGATTATTGCTGATATTATTGTGTCCGCCTATGCCACTATTTGCACGTGCCTACATTTGTTATGGATCCAATATGTGTACGGAAACAGAATTCGCGCACATTTTAGCTAACTTTTCTTACTGTAGCTGCAGATACAGTAGGAACCCATTCCGCAAGCTAAAGTGCAACGTACAAAAGAGCTCGTACGATTCTCAGAAGATGGTACTGAGAGATTCAAAAAGTTCAGAGGTACTTTTCTTTCACATCGCCAGCAGATAAAGGCTCAATCGCAAACATGGGCACTGTAACCATAAAAACCCTGGCAAAAACTGTCGGCAGCTGCGCGATTCCTTTCACAGAGTCCAACAAAGATGAGTGAGAAAAGCTTTGAATTCCAATCATGAATACGAAAATGATCAAGTACATTCCCAGTACGACCGCCTCCGTTGGTTTTCATTCGCACGAAGACCTTCTGGAGGACAGTCTTCAGCTCTCTATTTTCACTTCTCCGTCTCGATCATTTCATCTTCACCAAATTTGCCAAGTACTCCGAATAGCGGTAGAGCAGCACGCTTATTACGTCGAAATCTTGCAAAAGACGCGAGATATCTTTTGTTAGAAGTAAAGTCCCGTTTATCTCAACTCTCTGGTAAAATGGGAGACGCCGACGAGGGCAACGACAATCGAGTGCATGTGTCTGTTAATTTGAACGACTTTTTCCTCCCAGCGCTACAGTCGTGGCCTGTTTACAATGGCTCGAACATGCCCGTTGTCAAATTCGTACGCGAATTGAATGAGAAGGCAACAGCAGCTGGTTATACGGAGGAACGCCTAGCAAGAATGCTTCCTCTACAGCTGTCCGGAGCCGCGAAAATAAAGTACGACGCCTATGACGAGAAAACGAAACAAGACTATAGGAAAGTTGTAGATGCCCTCAAACGAGACTTTCGCACCAAAAACTACATCGAAATAGCGAAATCAAAACTACATCACGTAAAACAAGAGCCCGACGAGGACGTTGTTGTCTTTGGCCAGAGGGTTAAAGATTTAGTGGAAGATGCCTATAGTGACAGCTCAGCTGCTACTATCGAGGAAATCAAATGCGAAACTTTTATAAGAGGTCTTTCTACAGAATTACGGATTGCGGTAATGAAAAAACGCGAAAGCACGCATAACTTTCAAGACATTTTGAAGCTCGCAGAGAAACAGCAAGATATTCTTGAGATCACGAGGCGAGAAAAAGAACATAGCGACAAACAAATGATAAACGCGATTACGAATGCGGTCAAAAAGATAACTTTGTCGGGCAATAACGGACAAAACCATAGCGCTCAAAGGAGTAACTGGCGTGCACGAAGTAGCTCCAGTCACAGAAATTTTGGCTACCAGAGAAACTTTCAGCCTTACAACTCGCAATATCGATGTCCATGCGCATCTCACTTTAAACCTCGAGGCAATTTCTACTGGAGACCGCGCCCGAGTACTCATCAAAATCGCTATTTCGATAAAACCACGTACAAAAATACGAATTATCATTTCGGAAATCGTTCACCGTACCGTAATAACGCGAAATTTTCAAATTTTTCCACGAACATCAACAGAAACAACTTCCAAAGAGGTGGTTGGCGATCAGCTCGACGAGGGAAGCAAGTGCAATTTCGCGACAGACTGCGATCAAGAAGTCCAACGCCAGCACGTGGTCAAAGCAGCAGGATAGCATCAGTATTTACTCAGGTACCCACTTTATTTCTAGCTTTATCTGTGCTTTTGCTATCTGGTTTTGCCGATGGTGCTAATGCTCAGTATAAGCTTTGTGGTAACGGTAAATCTGGTCTTCCTGTTGCTTTCCCGTCCTTGTTGAACTGTTCGATTCCTAAACAAAACGGAAACATTCTAATTGCATATGGAGAAGTGTACGTCCAGAATTTTGAACTCGAGAAATTCCCTGCAGCTCATTGCTTCAAGAAAACACGCACTATTTGTACCAGCTCATTCCTTCATCTCACTCTCAATGTTGACTCTGACAATGTTATCACCGAATCTGTGCCATCTGATACATGTAGATCCATGTTCAAGGATCGAAAGCTCAATAACGTGACGCTGAGAAAACTTCATGATCGTCTCTACGATACTAATAACGAAATTAACTACAGTTACCCTTTCATTGGTAAAAGGTGTACTACTTCTTCGAATATTTTTCTTGAAATTGGAGAAATTGCGACTATTGATGGCACTAGCCTCATCTCAAATTTAGGAGATCTAGGCTCCTGCAGTATTTCGAAAAATGAGTGTTTCAACAAACACGGTGTCTTTATTTGGAAATCATCTAAAAATAAGACGCACTATTGCAAATATGTGAAAAATGGTGCATCGAAGATGTATGTTACGTCGAAACATGTTTTGAGTGAAGAACTTCAAGCGGTTTTTCATTTTGACACTCAACCGATTCCTGCCAAGTTGAAAACAAAATGGTGCATCCCAGAAAGGGCAGAAAAAATGGTTAACGGCGTTTTTATCAATTTTCCTGACGTGAAAAATTATGCTCAATTCGCTTCAATTCGAGACTTCGTTAACAAATCGAAGACCCATTTTCACCATAGTTCGAGTTTTCGCGAAATGGTCCGAAAGTTTGTTGACAAGCCCAACGAGGCACATGTGAGTAGCCCCTCACTTCGCGCAATTGATTTTCTGGGAAGGAGAATTCGAAAACGATCTCTTGATGAAGAAAATAACTACGAATTGAATGTACGTTCCCAATTCTTATCCGTGGAGTTACAGAATCAAATCAACGCCGATTTTCGCTATCTGTGGAACAAAATTTGTTATCTTATGAATAATAACATCCTTCTTTTAAGAGCAATTTCCAAAACCGATCCTTCCGCTGCTGCAAGAATTCTATTGCATCAAGATAATATAAGTGCTAGTCTTGCAGGCGACGCTCTAATGGTTACAACCTGTAAAAGTGTTACTATAGATAAAATCTACTACGATAATCGGTATGGCAGTAAGTGCTACGCAAATACTCCAGTTCTTGTGAACAATCACATAATGTTCATAAAGCCTGGAGAAGAGCGCGAACTTATTACGAAAAGTTTAGAAATCGATTGCGCACACGCTCCTACTACGGTACACAAAGTCGGTAATAAGTGGGGAACAGGTGGTGGAGATATTCATGTACTCGAAGTGAATAACAATTTGCCTTATAGACAATATAGCGAAATTATATTCAATAGCGCACCTATTTTTCACTCCGAAATTGCGTCTTTGAGAACGATCTCGGAACTTTTGAGTAAGAAAACCGATTCCGCCACTGCGCTTGTAACAGCATTAAATATCTCATCATCAGATTCGTTAAATTTAGAACTCGATCAAATATCTGATGAAACAGGAAGATTTTTGCATTCCGTTGAACAAAACGCGAAAGAAATTGTTAGTGCCGGAGGTGAAGCTATACTAGAGTCGATAACGCACTATCTTTACATCGTGATTCCCGTAATTTTATTCATTGTTCTTCCTCTATTCTGTTTAGCCTTGGCAATATGGTTGAAATTCTCAACATTCGGCCAACTTCTTTGTTGTTGCTGTTCTTTGAGAAAACCATCGCGCAACCCACGATCGCGAAATAACGTAAACACTATTGAACTTAGAGAAATTCTAGCGCCTTCCGACACTGCCCGCGCTAACCGCGACATCGAGCAAACGCACGATGCCGACGATAACGAAAACAGCGACGCCGAAGAAAACGACAACACCGCGCGCACAAAGATAGGTCCGCGCGTGGCAACAACGAAATTTTTGACGTACGTACCCATTGTGATTGGACTCGTCCACGCAGTTAAAGCAGGAAAAAGCTATGCCATCAATTGTGCTAGCAAAATGCGATGATCACAATACGTTAGCGTTAGTGGACACCGGCAGTTCGCTGACATTTATCAACGAAACAACATTTTCTTCATTGCGAAAACCCCGTGAGAAAACGCAAACGGCACCAGGTTTAGCTGCAAATGGAAGTGAGATCCCATTCACTGGTTCAGTAAAATTGGAAATAACGCTAGGTAAAATACGAAAACCGTACAGAGCGTTGATAGCGAGTGACAAAAACTGCCCAGCTCCACTTACTATTGGCACTAATTTCCTAGCAGAATTAGAACTACCCATATGCTTTGACTTCGTTAGCAAATCAATATCGTTTGGTTACGAAAACTTACCAATGCTCCCAAATTACAAACTCGACAACGATTTTTGCATTTATACAGTACGACTCGAAAATGATGTAATATTACCACCAAGATCCGATAACTTTGTTATTGCTCTTATTGAAGGAAGTTTCCTACATGATATTGAAGTAATTGCGGAAGACTGGTCAAATAATCTTCTACCAGATGGCATTTTCGTTGGTAAAACGCTGTTCCTCCCAGGAAAAGACCGTCGATTCCCTATCCGTATCTTTAACGCGAATTGTTCAAGTGTTCGTCTATACAAAAATCAGCATATAGCAAACGCGCAAGTCGTTTCTCATACGTGCAAAAGAAGTGTTGTGTTTTCCGTGTATGAAAATAATTTAGAAAGTGGTCAAATCGCGAAAAACTCTAAGGAAATAAGTGATGCGGTAAATTACGTGCCTCAAGAAATAGATTTATATGATCCTACACCACCACATACGAACAAAAATTTGTGCGATCAAATTGATTTTTCAAAGTCAGACTTAAACGAAAACCAGAAATCCGTCATTTGTCATCTTGTAAACGATTTTCGAGATATTTTTCTTGGAAGCGACAATAAACCAGGACGATATACTGGTAATATTCGTCATACGATTGATCTTGTCGATAACGCCGAGATTCCAAAACAACGTCTGCATAGAGTACCTTTGCAACAACGCGAAGAAATTGCGAAACAAATCCAAGAAATGTTGAAACAACGAATCATCGAGCCAAGCTCCTCTCCTTTTTGCGCACCCATAGTGCTGGTGAAGAAAAAAGATGGAACATGGAGATTTGTGGTAGATTACCGACGATTAAATGCGATAACAAAATCCGAAACATATATTATACCGAATATTCAAGAGATTCTCGACATTGCTTGCGGCAAAACATTCTACACTACGTTAGATTTTAAATCCGGTTTCTATCAAATACCTGTCGAAGAATCTCATCGCGAGCGAACAGCTTTTCAATG
This sequence comes from Ancylostoma caninum, assembly GCA_037903475.1. Lineage (NCBI taxonomy): Eukaryota > Metazoa > Nematoda > Chromadorea > Rhabditida > Ancylostomatidae > Ancylostoma > Ancylostoma caninum. The sequence goes on from JBAJFG010000328.1 coordinate 12,875, forward strand.
CTTTTTAGGTCTGTACCAGTTCATAACTATGCCAATGGGTCTAAAAGGTGCTCCTGGAACCTTCCAGAGAATAACAAACTCTCTTATTAGAGAGCTTCGAAGCTGCACTTTTGCTTACATTGATGATATCGTAACCTGTGCAGACAATTTCGACCAACATATACGTGATGTGCGAGAGCTGTTTTCTCGAATTCGTTCATTCGGCATGAAATTACGAATCGATAAATGTGTCTTTGCTGCTAAAGAAGTGGAATATCTTGGCGTTCTCATAAGCAAAAATGGATCGCGTATCAACCCCAAACGAATTGAAAGTATAACAAAATATCCAATACCGAAAACAGTGTCTGACGTGAAATCGTTTCTCGGTGCCGCATCCTATTTTCGTAGATACATTCCGAACTTTGCAAAAATAGCGAATCCCCTTACTGGACTAACGAGAGAAAATAAGCGTTTCGTATGGAGAATTGAGCAACAAATGGCTTTTGAAGAACTCAAACAAAAGCTAATATCTGCGCCAGTTCTGGCGGCACCGCGCATTGGTCAACCATATGAAATTCATACTGATGCCTCTACAAAAGCACGTTGCTGCAAATGAATCCGAAAACAAGTTCGTTACATCCAATAGCATTTGCGAGTCGATGTCTGAACAAGCACGAACGAAACTATTCTATTATCGAACTTGAAGCGTTAGCCATTGTCTATAGCCTTACACAATTTCGTCCCTACGTATTTGGTACAAAAGTTACTATTCTAACCGATCACTCTCCACTGTGCTCCTTGTTACACCGCACAGATTTAGACGGCAGATTAGCAAAGTATCAAATTGCAATTATGGGCTATGATGCCGAAATAAAATATCGCCCTGGGAAATTAAATCCAGTATCCGATGCTTTATCACGACATCATGTCAATCTTCAAGTTAATTCAGTCACGAAAACGAATTTACCGACTATTGACGAAATTCGAAAAGCCCAGAAAAATTCCGTTTATCGCAAAAAAATCGAAAATTTGCGAAATAACGAGCTCAGTTTTCCAAATTTCGCACTAATTGACGATCTACTGTACCTTTCAAACGGTAAACGACATCGCTTAGTCATAGCCGATAAATCTATAGCGTTAAAACTTATATCACATCATCACGAAAATTTATTAGACGGAGGCCACTTGGGTATTTCGAAAACTTTGGCAAAATTACGCTCGAAGTACTTTTGGCCTAATATGGCAGAAGATGTTAAAAATTTTGTGAACTCTTGCGACATTTGCCAAAGAATAAAATCGCCTCCTCAAAATATTCATAGCGAAAAACTTCATCCGTATCCTATTCCAGTACGACCATTTCAACGCGTCCATTCCGATGTTATAGGGCCTCTAATAACGTGTGAAAACGGCTATAGTTACGTTCTGATACACACATGCTCGTTTATAAAATACGTTGTATGCACTCCTATAACGAACCAACGTACATCAACCATCGCAAATGCATTAGTCAATGACGTCATATGTCGTTTTGGTGTGCCAGAATTCCTCATTTCTGATCGAGGCAGTAATTATACCAGTTCACTATTCAGTGAAATCGCACAACTACTTGGCATCGATCATGTGTTAACAACAGCTTATCATCACGAATCAAATGGTCAGGTCGAGCGTTATGTGAAAACGATTACACAAATGTTAACCGCTTTTGTAAGTCAATCGCGAGAAAAGTGGTCCAATTTCATTCAATTGGTAGTATTCGCATTAAATACCTCAAAGAATGAAACTACAAATGAGACACCATTTTTCCTTATGCATGGAAGAGACCCACAATTAATCGCGGACATCGCTTTAAAGCTCCCTTCCCCATCTTTTTATGACGTAGAATCGTACAAAAATCATCTAATTCACAACCTTTCTCTTGCGTGGAAAGAAAATCAGAAACGAATAGCTCATAGCGTTAATCACTACAAAACAGAATACGATAAGCACGCTAATCCGAACACTGACGTTAATATCGGATCTATAGTTTTATTACGCGAGGAAGCAAATCAGCCAAAATTGAATCACGATTGGAAAGGACCCTACAGAGTAATCGAAATTTCGAAACCTAACGTCGTTATAACCCCTATTGGAGCCCCCAGCAAACAAGAGAAGGTCCATTTGAATCGACTGAAACTGTACACTCATCGGGTTGAAGTCCCTTCACTCATCAGTGCGCACAAAGAAGACTCCACGCCGATGACTGAAAAGAATGAACCCGTACCACTACGCCGATCGGAACGCCTCAAGTCGCGCAATCTAGGAAGAAGCTCCGCGTACATTTGAAGCTTTCCAATTCCAAAATTTCTTCGTCATGAATTTTTGGCTTTCTTTCTAGTTTAATTTTTACCATTGTTCTATTGTTCTCTTTTGATATCCTAATCATTCATTTTCCCAGTTGTATCTTAACTTCCCTAAATAGTTCTCATTTAACGTTTGTCCATTTGTTCGTTGTTACTATTTGTCGTTAATTTATCCCACAACTCTCTTTTTACTAGTTATTATTGTAGAATGGAGCAAGATGAGCTCGACTATGGTGATGAAATTCCGAAAACACCACGTTCTGATGCCGCTTCGGAATTCGAATTCGGTTATGACGAAAATATTAAGGTGAATTAAATTTCGAAATAATGAGCGAATTATGGTGACCCACTCCGAGTACTATGAAATCTCACAACTTTAGGACGAAACTACGGAAACCAGTGAAAGAATTTCGTCACTCGAAGCCCAATTACGCGAACTCAAAGACCTACTAGAGCGCAATATCGGCGAGAGACGAACTGATACAGGAAAAGAAGAGAATCAGCCGAAAAATATCGAGGACGATAAGAATAAGCCGAGTGAGAAGCAGAGGATTGTCGTTACGATCCAGAACGACCCTCCAAATCTCCCTAACATCGCGGAAAATAGCGAAGAAAAAGAAAACTCGAATAACAGCAGCAAGAATAGGACGCAACCGCCAGAGATCGTCGTTGAGCGTATAATGTACTGTCGATTTTGTGGGGAGGAGGGATATAGCGATAGTTGCCGCAATGTGATAAGTGTTTTGCGTAGGGCTGAGATCGCCAGACGTGACCACTTATGTCCGATTTGCCTGAAGCCACATAGCGGCAAGTGCAGAAAACAACTTAGCTGCGTTTATTGCGGCGGTAATGACCATCATCGCGCGCTGTGTCACAGTATCGAGGCCTATGATAATCGCGGCGAGATAGGTCATCATTGTTAAGTATTACGTATAACGTATAGCGAAAATATTTTGAAGAAATGCGGAAAATACCACTCACTCCGAAGTAGTGTTCCCATTATATTTTGTAATTGTTCCCATATATCATTGTAGTTGCTTGTAATTCAGTTACTAGTACCGTAGATTGTAGAGATGTCGTTTGTTCAATCGTTATGAAATATTTTTAACTCGATCACTATGTTATATTATCGTAAGTTCTGTTATTTAATTGTTGTTGAATATCAATTATGGTTGTTGTATCGTCATGTTATTTTTGTAACAGTGTTATGTTACTGTAACTGTTTGCGAGGGCGCAAACTTCCCTGGAGGGGGCATGTAACGCCCTTACTTTCTTGGCCTAGGCCACGCCCCCAGAGAAGAGGGCGCTCTCAGTTGACTCGCCTGTACTCGCTTGTACTCGCATGTATTTGTAAAATACGTTTAGAATAAAACGTGAACACGAATCTATGTAAGTTGTATCGACCTGAAAGAACTCCTAAGACCTAAAACGTTACACTGCCTACTAGATTGCGCATCATTTCAATGACACATCCGAAATGGTTTACCCCAAGCTCTTACGTGGCATCCAAGGTGTGTTCAAGCCATTTTCTCGACGTCACCCCAGCTGGGACTTTTGGTTGACCAGAGCTCTGAAATGGTGGCGAATTGGGACTAATTTTCTTTTCCAAACTCGATTTTTTGATGCAGTGAGACTCCTGGGGCCCGAGTGCGTCATTGGAAGGATGGGTGATCTTATGCCTGTGAGAATGACTACCTATGGGTAGCAGCTGGACACAGACAATGTCACGTATGAAAAAAACATGTCAATGGATGCCAGGCAAAGTGTAAATTCGGTCACCTTACTACATTTACCATGGGTGGTCTCAATGATGCATCCAAGCCCCGAAAAAAAAAGACCGAATATTCGAATATTGAAATTTTTTAGGACCCATTAGGTTTCTGGGATGTTCGAAATGTCGATTTTGCTTTTGAGCTCTACCGATATCGAGACCGATTAGTTTTAAATATTGCAGAGCTACCCGATTTCCGATTTCTTTTGAAGCTCTCAAATTTTATTACCTTCGAATATCTAAACATTCGGATGGATAAACGAATCTTATTCGACCTGGTTGAAACTGCTGGCAGTTCCTCTGACGCAAATGTCTTTAGTTGTATTGTATCTACACGTTCAACCACCTCTAGCATATCTATTCACTAATTATATACTATAGATGGATCGAGGCCGTCGAAGCCTAAGACTACGAACATCTTCACTGTCGCATGGCATTTAGTCAGGGATGGGATCAGAGACCTCAAATACATTGGTCAGGACAGGTCCGGTTAAGTACCATTGTTCCGTACCAACAAATATAAGTGGTGTTACCCTTTTATGTTGTCATTGTGAAAGAACAATTGACAGTTTGGAAATAAAGGCTGTTATTGTGTTTCAGAAGAAGAAAAAAAACTTGGCGTGGTCAGAACTATTGCTCAGCCCCTCGTCGTATTGGGGTTGAAGAGCTTACAAATTTATCGTAAGATGTTCATTATATTTTTACAATCACGAATGCAATTGTTGTGTTACACATTGCACTGTTACATTAGTTTCGCCAATCGAGGCTTAGGATGAACCTCGAGACTCACCCTAATGCTCGTTTTGCTGCCATCAATGAAGCCTCGTATGCAACAAGTGGACCACCACCTTTCTCCTTTGTATGGAGTCACTTCACTGCATTTCTTATCTACAAAGATCCGCAATTTCTAGTGTTCCCGCCATTGAAGAAAGTAGAGAAAATAGTGCATTTAAGCCAATCTCCACAAGTTAAATTGGAAGCGGCTCCTGTTATAGTTTCACCTATGTAGACATTCGAGTAGTTACGCAAAACCTCTACGACAAGTACAAGCAAGGATTTGCTAAAAACAACATTTTAACAAACTTTCAGGCATTAAATGCTTGCAAACTACGATAACGTCACCACCAACCTAGAAAAGAAATGCAGTTACTGGCAAGCTTTCAATTTTCCAGACATTTCACTAGAAACTAGTAGTTCATCAACTCTCTCAAAAGCAGCTGTTCGACTAGCACTGTAGTGATACCCTTCAATCATTAGGCAGAAATTAAAGTTGCGTAACACTGTGTATGTGATAATAACATTATGCATGTGGTAAGGTGGAAGGAAAATTCTTCTGAAGTGCCTTAATCACTTCCCGAGAACCTAATAAAAGCGGAGATAAATCAGAAACAGGAGCAAAAACCCAGAAAAAAATCTGTATACTCGGGTTTTTTTTTTCGATGTCTGGTGTATGTACAGGGTGCGTGAAAAGTATTGACCGCCTTTTGTGACACATGAATTACATAGAAAATCGAAATTGGATAAAAGCCCAAGTGTGACCGTTCTGTTGCCTAGAATCTCAACAACAATGTGAAACTAAGATATACATTTATTCAATCCGTTTTATCTCGATTTTTGCCAGTTGTCAACAGACAAGACGGGAGAAGACTTCACTACGGCGTTGCAGGTAGTCACTTTTGACTTGATTCAGAGTTTTCTCTGAGAAGCTTTTGTGGAATGGAACAGTGCTAAGAAATAGCATATGCTAAGCCACCCGCAAATCCACTAATGAAAAGTATCAGCTACTCCTGTCTGCGCGATGATTAGACTTTGTTTCCGTATTTATAAACGGCGCAGAATAGGTTCCTATCATTATCTATGGTTTTAGCGCCAAAATCAGCATGTGGCCCAAAAATGGTACTCAGCGGAAGCTGCCCCTAGGATCAATTATAGGTTTACAAGTGGGCCGTTCCTTCTCTGAGAAGATTTTTCTCTAGCTCACAACGTAAAGACAGCGAAGAATTGTTGCACTAGAAACCATTCTCGAGCCATTCAGTTCCAAGTTACTGCCCACCCTACTCCTCCAGTTTCAAATCGTTGGATCGTACCACGTGTGCACTGTGAAGAAGCCTGCATGTGCTACACCGTACCGCAGTATAGGAATGCGTGTGGATCGTTCAGAAGAGACAAAGGATGAAATCCACGACGGTCCCTATGGTGCATCACTTATGTCTTTACTTGTGTTTTCCGCTGAGCTGCTCTCGAGAGTGGAGGTAAAACTAGACGGACATAGTCTCATATTGTTCGTCATATTGTTTTCTGTATGCTATGAAGAAACTCGTCACATTTATGCGAAGTAGTGAGGTTTTCACGAGCCATTTCAAGCGGTCAATATTTTTCACGCATCCTGTAAATGATATAAGTGCAGAAATGTGAACAAGGCATAGTCAAAAGTGGGTGTGACTTGTCTGCAAACACAAACATGAAGAGCTCGCCAAAAACGCAAGAGATGAGAAAACACGCAAAAACCGGGATTTCTGCAGATTTTCGACGTTGTATGTGTGTATGTCCGTGATATAATTATAAAAACATGGAGAGAGTCCACTAGCGGAAGGGCTTTCCTTGCCTGCGAGCCTCTGTGTAAAAATCCGAGTGAAAGTGGCGGAAAGTGCGAAAGACGAGAGGTAATGCAAAAACCGAGATTTTTAGAGTTTGTCACCTCATGCTGCGGGAGTGCCCATGACCGAGGAAAGGCGGGCAGACCTCATTGGCAGTTGGCGTGGCTTAACTGCAAGCTCATGCGCGGTAATCCGACTGAAAACTGCAGAAAAATGTAGAAATCGAAGAATCGGCAGTTTTGAAACGTTTTGCATTTTGTATGTTTGCGTGTCGTATGAGAGTGGACGAAGACTATCAAGAAATGGGCAGGGCTCACCTGCAACTTGTATCGGCGAAAATCCCGCTGAAAGAGCTGAAACAGCGAAAAAGTGCAAAAACGCTAAAAGTTGAAATTTTTGCGTCTTCTCGGCCATTGGATGTGTACATCTAAGTGCGTGAGAGAGTGAATACAGCCTGTGGAATGTACACAAGATCTACTAGAATGGTTAAACATTCGAAAAATGAGAAAAAAAACCCTGAAATAAGAACTCCCAGATTCTCTCTGGTTTCGGATATCTGAATATATGCAGCGAATTGGGCGGGGTTTATCTGTTAGTGGGCGTAGCTTATCTGCAATCGTTGGCATGAAAACTCCCGGCATTGTGAGACTATTTCTATGTATTAGGGTATTCTTTAAGACGTAACGCTGTTTTTTTTTGAAAACATAGTGACGAAAATTCCCACCTGTACGAATAAAAAAGCCTAAACATTCCTCATTCAATTGCTCCATTGGATTCAGCGACTCCAGCTGGAACATCTTTAGCAGTCGAGAAAAATGCAGGCTCCAGTACAGTCGAGCAGTTTTTTTCATGATTTGGAGCATCTAGTGGAACAAAATGGACTTGCAAGCAGAGCTTCTGGAGCAGTTTGAAGATTAAGAAAATGTTCTAAGCGGTCATCTCTGTGTTAATCTGAATTAACCTGTAGAGTACTTCGAGTACTTCGAATTTCAATAAGTCAGCCGTGAGTTGCACACAATCACATGGTTTGGATGGTTGCTGGGACAGCTAAATGATTTAAACCTACGGCTTAGTCAAGTGGGAAGAGCATGGCCCTGGAATTCTGCGCTAAGATTGATCGTGCCATTTTTGGAAAGAGAAGCGACTTTTTGCACTTGGCCCTACTAGAGCGCGAATTCGCCATGTGATCACACTGACCATCCACCCGTAGATCCATTAATGTTGTACGTATGTGATCTGTGATATCCTAATCTAGTTACTTCTGTTATCTCCAGGGCACAAGGGATCCATAAAAAAAGAGATTTGTTCTACAGTTCAGTTCCGTCTGTCCTCTATCCTGCTGCTCCAGTAGGGGTTCTACTCATTGTCTCCAACAATGCCGAAGGACCTAGCAGATCCAGTGGGTCACACATGACTCAAGAACAGGGATTAATGAACGATAATCAAGCAAACCAACGATTGCTAGCGAAAACCACCAATCTTAGCCCAGATTATACATGTAATATGTGGGCCATAATAAGTTGAGCTGAACACATAACAAAAATTTTGCGTCTGCAAAAGTAGCTGACTGTGAGCAGGACCAAACCAGGAACTCTGACCTTTTGTTCAAAATAATTAGGTTAAAGTAACACTTAGACTGACGGCGTTCGCAACTCTACCCAATCCCCACTAATACTTAATGTTTACTGGAATCAAAGTCTTCAACCTTTATGTAGAAGAAGTTGTTGAAAAATGTCGAAAAGATGATTTCTATCCACACTGTACTGTACGTTTAATGTGAGCAAAGGCGCAATTGTTTTATTACATAGGGCGAAATGAAATTCATAAGTATAATAATATTTAGAATAGGGCAATGACAAAAAAATATTCTGATTTCTTTGTGGAGCCATTTTTTCACACGTGTAAAATAGCTAATGGATCTCATCAAGTGGAAACATTTAAAAGTGCTCTCTCCGGGAAAGCTTGGACGGCTTGTCATGAAACTTCTTGTGTTAGCTCTGCTACTGCTCTTCTCGTTCACTCTCGCCTTTAGACCATTTTGGAGTGAACCCACAGTGCCGAAAGGTAAGCATGATCAACTACAGTTGCATGTGCCATCTCAGACATTTGCTACCCGCGGATCTACTTTATTTGAGCGATTCCGGTTGATTTGCAGAGAGACTAGGAGGCGTGACCCGTGACCGTGGCGGATAAGGTGTTAAACGCGGGATGCTGTGCTGGATTCGATCTATATACTGGGCATCTGAGAGTGAACATACGCTCGAACTCGTGGCTATATGTACGTATGGCATTCCTTAATAGCAGGCGTTATCTTGCATATTGGGTCCAGACAAAAGCCCACATTTTAAAGAGATGCATGAGAGGCATTAGGGGCTGCCTCTAATAAATAAGTCCCCTGTCCACCACGGCAAAGAATTCCTTCCTCTCAGCAGTTCCGAGTCAGACTTTGTGACAAGTCAAGTCGGCTGATAAACACCATATCGTGTGCAGGTGAATTGTTGCTATTAACGGGATGAGACGATAACAGGAAGAAGCATCGAACTTGCCGCAACGCTAAAGAGGCGGAAAGTCGATATCATCTCGTACACGAAACGAAGTGGAAGGGGCGAAGTCGCGCGACATCACGATGAGCACAACCTCATTTGTCACGGCACAAACATCTGGCCGCAACATCGACACCCTTGTAGGGAACATCGTCAGTGGAGGCTACCGAGACTTTCTCACAGCGTTTCGCGCGTTTGACCGCCTGATGTCCATTACGATCACCGCAGAAAGCAACGCGCTATGGATTGTCTTTGCACCACAATGCGGATGCAGCCGCAGTTTCGAGGTGCTGCTACAGAGCTTCGATGTGAAGGGAGACGTAATCATAGGAGGAGACTTCAATGACCACGTCGGGTCCTCTAGAGACGGTTACGAGAGATGGCATTGTGGACAAGGCTACGGCACGCGAGACGAGAAACGAACGGAGCTTCTCGACCAGGCCAATGATGCAGTTTTGGCCATGGTGAATATATTTTTCAAGTAGTAGACATAACACCTCATTATATATCGCAGTGGCGGCAGCGCAATGCAGAGTCACTACATCCCGTTGCATCGCGAAGTTGAAGAACGTCATCGATGCCATAGTGACATCGACGCCCGAAACGACCACACGTTGGAACGAATAAAGTGGTGGAGATTGGTTGAACACGCCAAACTGAAGATCTTGGTCAAGACTGCAATCAGGACCGCCACTTTTGGAGACGTAAACACGAAAAGGTCGCCACTGGAGCAGGCAGTAACCGAGCACGCGACCCGCTAGGTGCTACTGAATCAGGAGGGCCGTTCAATGTTTCATTCATTCTTTCTTCAACGATATAATAGCTGAAGGTAAACTACCCGACTCGTGAACGACCAACGCCAATGAACTTATTTGAAAAGAAAAAAGAGACTTTGCAGATTGCACAATGTACCGAACAATTAGGCTGCTGTGTCATACGATGAAGATATTCAAATGGATTCTGTATAAACTACTCAGCTCTATCGCTGAACACGGAACTAGTGTGGGTTTGTCAAGAACTACAGCACAACCGACGCTGTACACGCTGTTCGACTGCTGACTGAGAAGCACATAGAAAAGAGGAGTACTGTCTGAACTCTCATTCCTTCTATCCATCCTATGCATGGACACAATACCGAGCGATCTCCAATCAACATCACCGTGGGCATTCCTCTACGCAGACGATGTCATGATGAAGAAGATGGGCTAGAGCTGAGCTCTTGTTGAAGCTGAATGACGAGCAAACGCTGCCAGGATTAGGTGCACGCAGGCAGCAAGAATTATATGCGATAGGAAGATGCCATAGAAATTGAAGTCATGGATATATCGCACAGTGGTGCCTGTGACATTGCATGGAATGTTGGCCGACCACCTTGAAGCGCGAGCAGACACTCTATCCTATGGAGATGCGAATGCTTCGCTGGACACAAAGGCCTTGACAGAGTTCGAAACCATTCGATGTGTGGAGTGGCGGCAATTGCGGCGGGGGCTCGGCTACGTTGGAACGGTAACGTCCTGAGAAGTCACGACATTTCAGTCACTAAATCAGGTATGAATATCACCGTGGGCGGACGTAGACCGAGATGAAGACCGAAAACTCGGTGGCTGGGATCGAATAGAAGAGGACATGCGGTTACTGAAGATCACAGATGACGCTTTTAATGGAAAGAAATGGCACAAGCACACGAGATTCGCCGACCCCACCTTTTGGGTATCTGGTTAGGAAGAAGAAGATCGCAGACATTTTCTCTATTGTTGAAAAGGTTAAGAATTAATTGCCCGAACACTTTTTGTCGCGGGTGGGAGAAGGGGAGAGTACATTTGACAACTATGTTGAGTAGGAAGGGTCCGCTTCGCACCCTCAGTCAGTGTGTTCTGCACGGCCTCCGTTGTCAAATGTGCTCCATTTCACTCTTAGTCCCGTATGCGTTGGAGAGATGGGTTCTCATACCAAGAAGCTGGTGATGCCGTGTTAAAATATAAGATTACGATACAAGGATGCGAGCAAATTCGTTGTCGCATGGAATATTCCAAAATCTAAAATTAGAAGATTTACGTACATTTCAAAGAGCAATGGTAAAGTACCGATGTTTAGCACCTGCAGATAAAAGTGGTGTTGTCCTTTTACATTTCATTGTGAGAGAACAAAAGATTGTCTTAGAGTGAAAATTGTCATTGTATTTACAAACGATACAAACGAAAGAAGTTGAAAGTATGCTTAGAATTAGCGTCTACGGCCCTGTCGGATGAACGTTCGAAAGCTTTTATATTTATTATAGAACGTTTCTTGTACTGTTATGTACACATTATAAGTGGTTTTTACCTCTTATCTGGGCTTGGGGGAGATCGCAAGTGAGGAACGTTAGCTGTTAGCTTTAACTCGATGCTTTCAGCTCCCAATCCGCTCCTTGCAGCCGTCATTGAAGAAATGATGAAAAAGGGGCTATTAGGACAACAGACGCCGTCGCCGCGAGGCTGAAGAGCTACTGTGCACAGAACTCACCCAGAACGCCGCCAGCAGGCGCATTCCACTGATTCCCTGTTTATGCTATAACTTGTTGATAAAGTGTATTATCGGCTTCTTTATTCATTTACGAAAACTACCTGAACTAGGGATAGCAGCGAGTCAGCTAGCGCTTCCGCTAGTACCGTTTCGCGTCACTGTAATGTTTTTGTGATAAGATGGGAATGGGCGCTGCAATTTCGAAATCTTGATAAACGTGTCGCCAAAATCCTGTTGCCAAACGTCCGACATTATCTAAAAGACCGACACATGGCGGATTTTTCCATATATTTTTCCATTTCCATATCAAATATTCCTTCGTTCTTTCATTTCTCGAGAAATTCATTAGAAGACCAACCAAAATCTTGCAAGGGAAGTGCACGAGGCTAAATCCGGGGATCGAAACGAAACATCCAATTTTGGTAACATTGTCTGAGGCGATGTTAATGCATGTATATCATTTTTGCCCAATGGTCCTGATTTGCGCAGGAGAGCGCGTCAAAACTTTTATGCGCCATTCATCTTTCACGCCCAAGATTTTTAAGAAGGTTTTCCCGACTGAAACTTTGCATTTGGGGGTTATTTGAGGTGCTGAACATGAATGCCGTATCCATTTTGTACTGGTGACGCTGTTTTTGTGGGGTTACCATGTGTATATTACCGCATTATACCGCACACCTACCGTAACCCTACAAAATGGCGTCACGGTGCAATATGGATACGATATTCGTTTTCAGCATCTCAAATAACCCCCGTAGGCAAGGTTCCAGTGAAAAAAAATCGGACGAAGTTCTTGCAGTAGTTCTTGCATTACTGCATGTCATACTTCTTCTTAATTGGCAGTTCATGTGTGTGTGTGTGTGTGCACGAGAACCAGCCATCGAAAACGGAAAATACCTACGCCATTGCGTTCAGCGCATCGAGTTATGTACGAAAACGTGGTAAATTTTGATTTTTACCTTGATTTAAGGGTGTTTCGGGCCACTTTTGTCATGTTCAGACATGTTAATGGCCGGCAGTTGTTTTCACCACGGTCGGAATGAATGAGATAAGTTTATGATCACAGGACCGTATAAAAGGAAGGAGAAGGGTAGTATGCCTTTATAACGAGGACGATGAACCAGACGGGTGAGGAGTGACAAGGATAGGGATTGCAGTATAGAGTATGTTAGAGGTGGGCTAGCGGATTGATCGGCGTCCAAAATAGGGGGAACGCCTGGAGACGGGTCCAAAGGCGTGATAAGGGTGCGCCGGCGTCCGAAAGTGGGGAAACAACTGCAGTCGGGTCCAAAGGTGTGGTAAGGGTGCACTGGCGTCCGAAAGTGGGAAACGCGTGGAGTTGGGTCCAACGGCGTGATAAGGGTGCGCCGGCGTCCAAAAGTGGGAAACGCGTGGAGATGGGTCCAACGGCGTGATAAGGGTGCGCCGGCGTCTAAAAGTGGGAAAACGCGTGGAGTTGGGTCCAACGGCGTGATAAGGGTGCGCCGGCGTCCAAAAGTGGGGAAACGCCTGGAGTCGGGTCCAACGGTGTGATAAGGGTGCGCCGGCTCCGAAAAGTGGGAAAACGCGTGGAGTTGGGTCCAACGGCGTGATAAGGGTGCGCCGGCGTCTAAAAGTGGGGAAACGCCTGGAGTCGGGTCCAACGGCGTGATAAGGGTGCGCCGGTTTCCGAAAGTGGGAAAACGCCTGGAGTCGGGTCCAACGGCGTGACAAGTGTGCGCCGGCGTCCAAAACGGGAGGAACTTTTGGAGGCAGGTTCCAACGGTGAGATAAGGGTGCACCGGTGTTCAGGTCCAATCCCAGTTTGCACTTACTCGGTCAATTTTTACTATTTACTTCCACCGAAATGCGGCACCACAAATTGTTGGAAAGGAGCTGTTCATAGTGGGTCAATGGTTCCATGATGGTTCCATGCACCGCGGTAAAGAATGCTTCTCTGTGGATAGTCTGTTCATCCACCTGCACTAATCTTATCTGAGGACAATGAAAATATGCGAGCGAAGCGAGCACGAAAAGAAGCCTGAGAGTCCGGCGTTAGCCGGACGATCAGGCTGGTATTTTATTTATTCTAATCATTGGGAATACCGAAACAAGTTTGAAAGACTAAAATTCAAAAATGCAAAGAGAGTCGTGCCTGTAGGATCCAAACACTCGACCGACCTCCTGCCACTGGCCCACCTCGCCACTGATGGTATGACTGGCTCATCATTTCATAATCAAACGAAACCAAGTTATGCGAAAATGGGTCTTTGTCGACAATACAGGCGGAAAACCAAGCTGGCAGTTCGGTTGGCCAATTTTGTTTGTTAATACGGCTGTTCAGATCGCCTGTTGGATTGTAATATGTACGACCGTGCTAAAATTAATGGTAAATAGAGCACAGATTTCAGAATTATCGTCTCCATATTTTTGAAAAAAAGGAATGCTTTCTACTTCGCGCGTGCGATAACGCTGGATACCGCGTGCCGGAGCTTGCTCCTGTCGCGATGTGACTTGACCATCCTTCTCCGTGAGTGCGCCGGCACCGCCAAGACCGGTTCCTCGACTGGTCGCGCTGCTGATGGTGGACATCGCTAGGACGGCCGAGCTGAACAATCAATAACACTTCCGAGAACTTCCGTTTTTTCCTGTTTCCATGTGTTTTAGTCCACGAAGTTTTTGTGCTTCGGTCACATTCTGTACGTGGCTCCAGAATTTCTGCATTGTTCTTCGTAAAGCCATTGTCACTGTTTGTGATGCATTGGATGTCTTTTCGTTTACTTCTTTTCAGGATTTTACGTTTATTATCGAACTTTATTTCATATTTCGTAAGAAAGCGTTGTTTTTTGCTTATGCCTGAGTTCGCCTCTGCTCAACTTGATCACGTCCACCCCTCCACCATTTGGGATGGTGCTACGTTTTCACTTCTTTTTTTCTTTTCCTATGATCTTATATGGTGTGAAATTCCCAAACTTTTAACTGGTGTGGAATTCCTAAACTTTCATATATCTCTACCAAAAGCTATCACTTAATTGAAGGTGTCTTGCCTTAGAATCGTTTTTTGAGGCTTTTACGCATGAAGAATTTCCTTCAGACGCTGATCAAGGTGGTACACATGACTTCTAACGAAAGAAAAAGAAAGCAATACTCGATCTCAAACCCCTTCTTTTGCGGAGAATTTGATTCGCCTGTTGAGACATCTGCCACATAGCTAAACTGCTGGTATTATCGATTGTCGACATCCAATGCGTCCTGTAATAGATGTCTCACTGGGTATCCTGAATTTTTCACAAAAAAAACAGCTCAGAACTAGATTTCTTCCCGCATTTTTGTAAGCAAACATGGGCTGTGATCTGCTCATCCGAAGATTTTTTTAAATACATTGAGAACGATTGTGAAATTAGACATACCTTGAAAATGATGTGAGAGTTTTGAGCTTCTTCCGCGAGAACTGGAAACTCTGTACATATACCTCGGCTTAGAATGGTTGCCATCCGTGCGGAAGACTATTTTTAGCTGCAGGATCGATTTTAAGTGATGGGCTGTCATCCGTGAAATCCCACAAATTCTCCTTTGCCAAAGCTAGAATATTTTTTACTTACACCTAGCTTCACGGATCACGGACAACGACACGACATCCATTTCTTTTCGTCGTTCCCTTTGAGGGGAACAAACTGTTTATCTTGTCATGACAAAAGTGTTGATAGTATTCTTTGTTTTTACCACTATGTATATAAGATGGGTTTCTACAACGTCTTGCACCTTAACCTTTAATCCTGCCCATTTTCAGACGCATACCGCTCGCGCATTGTGGTCTTTCACAAAGTAGGAGGTGGTACTGTTACAAGCGGGGCAGGCGAGCTCTGCGATTGGCCATTGGTCAGCTGGATGAACTGCCCAATTGCAGAGCTCGGCCGTGGCTGCGTCTGGATATTCCTCTATCAACATTTTTTTCTGTTTTGTGAAGATCAGTGTTACAAACGTGTAGATTTTTTTCTACTGCATCAAAGGTTATTTATAGTCCTTATAGTCATTCAGAAAGAAAACAACGAAAAGTTATAAGATAACACTCATTTTAAGCCTTCTACAAAGTTTTGTTTTCACTCTCTGTAGCCCTTTATTCACTAAAAAAAATTATAAAGAGCCCAGAAAACTGCAACAATCGTATTCATTTTTCAAAATATTGTTCATCCGTGTGAATTTGACATCTTGGATACCTTGGTCAAGGAAATCTGCGCAGGGTTCACGAAAACATGTACACCAACGATGGCTAGCCTGACTGGCTATCCGAGAGATTATGTGAAGTTAGGATGCAAAGAACGTCGAATTCGTTCTGCTAACGTGGTTACACTCGATTCCGATCCTATGATAGCAAGCATAGAAGAAGCATATCAGCATGAAGGGTAAAAAGGCTGGATTTGTGGAGCAGAGGCAGTGGCGCTGAAAGTGAGGGGTGGGAAAAATTGGGTCTTCGCCACCTTGGAAACCCAAATAGAAAATAAAATTTAAAAAATGTTAATTATAATAAAAAATAATTAATAGAAATTGTATTAAAAACAATAATAAGAACAAGCAGGTAAAAATAACTAAAACAAGACTTGCATTTGTATTATTAAGTAGTTTCGAAAAGCGCTCTCTCCCCACCCCCCCACCCCCCTCCGTCCGCCGTCGGGAGAGGTGCCTTTATATATGTTTCCGAAACTAACAACACCTTCAGATTCGAATAACATTTCAGAATGGAAATAGAAGAAAACCTCTTACGAATAATCTATTCCAAATAGAACTCAAAATCTGAATAGTCGAAAAAATGTGACGCCCTGAGCTCTACTAATCTTTTTTACGGGTTTCCACGTCTCTCTGTTCTCGAACACTCGGATACCTTGCATGACCAAGCATGAATATTTGTTATTCTTCTTTCTAATACACTACCCAATGCTTACGTAGTATTCTCGACACATTTCGCTTCCTGAACTATGCCTTCACAAGAACACCAGGCGCCTCCACGCGGCCGCTGCAAACCCGCTAACCAGGCCAACCACCGAGAACCTGCTTGCTGCTGTTGGATTCTGACTCATCTCTGTTTCGTTGCTGCCTTGGCGCCAACACATCGCAGATCCCACATACATCTTCTTTCAGCGAAATGTCAAACCAATTTGATTTCCCATACCATCAACGACTCTGCAACGTTCTCTATGTAATAAACACACGAATTTTGCAGAATATTACCTAAGAGTGAACGGTATTTCAGATTTCAACAAACTGTACATTCTAATGTATTTCCTGGCAAGGAGACTCTTTCTTGAAGAGGACTGAATGGACTTATCTGAAATGGACTTACAATTTTTTTATTAGGTTGATGCTAAAGTAATGGCGCCACTTTTTTGAGAACATATAATTTCATTTAGACAAAGAGTTACATCTACATAAATATGGTAACATGCTTTAGAGCAAAGAAAGTTCTTTTATTGTGTTAGTGTAAGAGATTTCCTCTGCAGTTAGCAGACGCGAAATAATTGAAAATGTCCAGAAAACTCGTTCTCAATTTTTCAAACTTTCTGGAATTTTCTATCACACTACAAGCAATACTGTCCAAAATACCTCCTTTGTATTAGATCATGATGTCAGTATTTCCTCCATATGTGAGCTCTGGTGCAACGGCTTCGCTGTTGGAGAAATGTGGATGAGTACTTTTTCGAGCAATCTACTTGTTATTTCTAAGATTCTTGCTGAATGGTTCTCTCCAACCTACTTTCCAAAAATTAAACCTTCAACAACACCTATTGCCATATTGGCCTCAAAGAGTCGCGGACTGTCTGCTCGAAAAACGCTCGAGACGCTCAAAAGCCCATTTTCTGAAACCCAAATTTCGGCCAAAATTAGCTTCCGAGGGCTGACTTGAACTTTGATAATTTAACTGGGAAACTCTTGTGTAGTCATCGTATTCTTCAAAAAAATTGTAGTATTTCTACTGCTTTTCCCAGCATCAGAAACTCTTACTCTGGAAGAAAAAATTCGCCAAACATGCTCATATGAAGGCGAGGTTCTTGTTGTTCTTGGCTTCGCTGTTCCACAAGATAAAGACGTACGGCGTCAGGGACCTGCTCATACCATAAGCAATGGTCGCTGCTAATTGAATTACCTTTACCGTTTGCTGAAGTTATCGCTCATTAAAGTTGCGAAATAAAATAGAGTCAACGCGAAAAAGCGCCATTTCTTCTGCATCAACCTAATAATATTACGAGCCAGTGTGTGAATCCTTACACCTGTGACAAATAAATAACAAAAAAAAACCATGAGTTGGAAATTTGAGAGTCACGAGCTAACAAATGCCCAAAGTGTAGGAAATTTAGGAGGGTAAGACTGCGTTCATGCCATGAACCAGACACTAATTTGTAATATTTCGGAAGAAAAACTATGATTTTGAAAGCATACTCGAGGCCGAAATCCGGGATTCTACGAATTTCTGTATAGTACCAAATTTGTTGACCTCCTATTGATTTGCATTGTTAAAAAATTTTATTGTATAAATCTGATTTATTTCGTCTTCGATGTCATCCCAGACGTTTTTTCACCCTGCCCTCGTGCAGGACAATACCTTGGAACGTGGAAAATTTTTCGTTTCCTTTGCAACATGTCAGACATAGGTACAGAAACATTCTTTGGGATTCTTTTCTAATTATTACCCTTTCGTGATATTACAACAGTGCGTTTAATTATGTTCGGTGAGCCTGCTACCTTCTTCTTCAAAAAGTGTCGACTTCATCAGGAATCTTTAAAAAATCTCTGATTTTTATTTTCTTCTTATCGTCTCGCTCCTTCTACATTCAATCTCAGCTGTATTTTATTACTATCTCTCTGTTTTTCTACATCAAGACACAGAATGCGATTCGCAACATTATCCGTTTGCCAAACATGGGTGTGGCTGCGGATGCAGTAAGTTATTGTTTGTGTAATTTCTGCGACGGGGTCCTCCCTCTCCAGGTCAAACCACTCGAGTGCGACACTTCCTCGGATGTTTCTAGGAAATCCACCGTATGTCAGTGTGGTACCCACCCATGTTCTATTTAATGCTTGAGCATATACATATGAAGCTCTAAGCACGGAACATCTGGATACAAGGGATGTCTCGTTCTGTCCTTCAGTTTTATCTGTTTTTGCCTTCCTCGAATTCCATCTCGCTTTCAAATCCATTCCAAGGAATTGCTGCTTTGTATTGTTCCCCAAGATTTTTGTTAACATCACCTCTATGGTATCTATTGTCAAGAGCTGTACCCTCAACTCTTTTAAAAACGAAGCTACATAAAAAGCAAGGAAGACGGCCTTTTGTGATGCAAGCGGTCCTGCGTACAGTCCTACTAGCAGAAATGGAATGAATTTTATCAAGTAAATTTTACGGGAAAATCGAAATTTAAATAAGGGAGATGGAAATACGAAGAAACTCGATAGGGAAATATGTAAATGTGGTTGGCCCTTTAAGTAACCTCAAGTTTCAACTCATATAAATGAATGGAGCAGAGTGCTCCCACCACTCACTAAATTACAGCCTCCACTAGTGTAAAGAAATTGTAGAGGTATTTAGTTCTTACCGAATTTAGTAAGAAATGAGCAAGTAATCTTGTAAGGGTGCAGTTTGCGATTTTCCAATTCTTAAGATCAAGATTTATAGTTGTTTGTTCCTACAAGAATTAACCTCTCTTAGCGCCTCTAACGGTAGAAGCTCTGGTGCTTACAATAAATAAACATGGCTGAATCTACGTTGTTCTGAAACACCATTTTCATCGAATCTTAGCGTTTAGCCTATGAATCTCAAGGGTCTACCTGAATTATTGAACAGAGAACCCTTGGCGTAACAAAAATCGGGAAATTTTATTATACAAAAAATATCTGTACGAGAAACTCTTTGGTTTAAAATTTTTTCAAATAGTCATTTTTTTGCTAGTTTCAACATACTCCTCTTCCTCTCTATTTTTCTCACTTATGTAAGAGCTACTTGAAAAGCTCCAGGATCGTTTCCCGATTCGTAATTTTGATTTTGGCATTTTTTTTGTGAAGTCCGATTACGATTATACTCCGACCAGTGAAGCTGCATCTATCTCTTCCTGCTTAGCCTACTGTACTAACTTTTTCCAAAAAGTTGACATCGCTGCTATAGCTGCGCATATGTACAGTTGGTTTCATAGCCATTTAAAAACCCATGAGACCCCAGAAAGAAGTTGGCGCAGCAATACCGGATCTCGTTTACCGGTCTGGTTCTGTTGTGAGTTCCACCACAGCGGCGTTTCTGACTCTCTCGTGTCCAGACCGGCACCATCGACTAAAATTAGGGGTAGTAGAACCAACATTCTGTCCAGGTTTGTGTCCATCAATTCGCTACATTGAGAAGAAACGGCCACTAAACGTTAATCGAATATTTCGATAATCACTTATTGTTAGAAGATAGAGATGTAATAGATACCAGTAATTCCGGAGGCAGGCCTGTAAATCCGTAAATATTCGATTTTTATCCCTTGACGTGTTAAATTTGAACAGATTTCTGGGAGTCTCTCGGGCAAATTTCTAGTCCGTTACGCCAGTTGGGTGATTGTTCGTTACCAGTCAGTATCTTAATCCTCTCCTTTCGTGCACAACCCCGATACTGTCCTTTTTTGCGTTCCATCACAATTTTCTGCAACAACACTACTGTTGCAATGCAATTCCCGTGCGTTTCGTGTTCGTCTCGCGAACCACTCTTCCTGTGTTTTTGCCGTTCGCTTCCTGAATTCACTGTGATTGCAACACAGCAGACCGTGTGCTCTCTCAGCACCCGCCCGCGGTTCCAGACAGACACACGTCGTCGCGTTGTTGTCTCGAACTTTGCGCAAATTCGATTGTTGGAATTGATTATTTGAATGGGCGCATCCTGATCGAAACCGGTTTCCAGCAATCCTCAACACCACGTCCTACATGGCGTTTTTCTGCCCGTTTCATGCTTCTAACCTCTCGTGGGTGGGTCAACTGCAGATTAACCTCGCAACTTTTACTCTGCAGTTACTTTGGCATGTGTTACACTACTACTATCTGCTTATGGTAGTAAGATACATCACAGCACCCATTATTTTCTCTTGTCTACACTAGTCTTGTAGCCCATAACGCGCCTTAGTCTGTTTGAGCTTCTTGTGATTGCGACACAGCGATCTCTTTAGGTACACCACGACTTTAATCGTAATGAATTTGCAAATTTCCACTCCTGAAGAAAGTTTATGCAGAACTACATATTACGTATCCGTCTAAAAGCACTATACTCCACAATACAAAAAATGCGCAGTTTATAGGAGCTTGTTCCACAGGGGACGATAGTTCAAGAAGCACAGGAGAAAAAAGAAGGAGGTGAATTGCGCAGCGATTGCAGAGGGTGGGGGGGGAGAGAAAAGCAGGCAATACGCAAGATTACTCAGCTATCGTCGCGTTTAAAACGGACTATAGCCACCTGTTAACCCGTCTCTGGAACCTTTCAGTGAATTTATGACGTTTAGTGCATTTCCTCCACACAAGAATGTACAGATCTGGACCTACTCGCGCGCACGACACCTTGCCTATGCCTATGCACTCTGGTTGTCTGCTCATCTGCAGATAACATCATTATAACTGATAGGCTGCGTGTGTGGCTACCTAAAAACTTCCAGCATTTACTCTTTATGATCTTTTTAGTGTAAACTTGGTAATGGATCATGAAAACATTCATTTTTTTTCTCAGTGCCTCACTTTCTGTTTCTAGAATGAACAATAACTTTACTGTAACAGAAGCCCCAGTGAAGAAGCTCTGTCACTTCCTTTTTAAGCGTTTTGTTTTTGTTCTTTGATGTGCACGGTGTATCAAGTAAGTAAGTGAGTAAATAACAATAATAACATAACATCGTCTATGCACTCTGCTTGTCTGCGCATCTGCACGTTCCATTGATGTCATCGTCCTCGTTATCGATCGATATGGTCTGGTGCGAGCGATAGAAATTGGATGTGATTTTTGACTGTACATAATATGGTCTAGTTTTCAATCAACTGCCCATTTCCTAGGTTCGATGTTTAATGTTGGTTTTGCCTTGTGTTGAAGGAGCACATCTAAAGTACGAGTTGAATAGATAAATAAATAAATAATAGGCAAAGGTTATACGGTAAAGAGATTGTGGTTAATCTCATGGATTGTCGTAACTGTTTGTGTGTTTGGAGAAACTTCACCTTATTCTACTGTTTTCTGTCTTTACAAGGTGAGCCTTTGATGATCCATTTTTCTCTTCTTTCTTTTTTTTTCTTACCAGTCCATATTCTTCCTAGAACACTTATTCGTGCCTCAATTGTAGAATCTTGAATTCATTCCAGTTTCTCAGCATTTATAATCTTCCGATTGTCACAACTTTCCGATGAAGTTTCTCTTAACACATGCAGTTCCCACGATTTTTTAAAACATTTTTTAGCGTTACTGCCTAACTAATTTTATGCTACAGTTATTCTGAGCGTCTTCCACACATCACAATACATTCTATCCTTTCCCTTAACCCTTTTCGGCATTCGTAGGGAACAAGTTCTCAATTTTCTTGTAGAGAAGTTTGTGTTAAAGATTTTTCATGCCTGTCAACACCTGTACGGAACGATTCATGAAGTTCTATTTCGTTATCCCAAAATAATGCGCCTTTTTCTTCGATTTCAAAGAGAATTTTTTCTGCTATTACTGTTACTTTCGTATGTACACGAAACAAATACTAGAACTTGTGGAGAGGTGTATTTAAACTCGCATTCGATTGTTATGTCTTTTCGTTCATTCATAATTTTAAACACATTATGAAGTTTCAGGTGAGGAACTGCATTTTAAGCATAAATTTATGTTTGTTTGAAATAGACAGTATCTATAGTTTAGAAATATAGAGTTGAGAGTTTCTAGTAATCCCATTTGCTTGACTGCAAACCTTTTGCATGAACTTTACAGCTTGTGGAGGGTCGGTATGAAGATGAACGCCAGCGGTCGAGCTTTGCGATTGGCCAATCTGTGTGACTGACCAATCACAGCGCCCAGCCACAGTGTTTCTCTCACTGTGCCACGCAGCACACCTGCTCTGTATCTTTCGCTTATGAGAAGATCGGGTGAAACCGATTTCCCAGCCGTGACGTCGCTGTTTACCAACTCCAACAACGGCACACAACGTCGAGTATAGCGTCCTTTCCGATGCAGTTTTTAGTCATAACCCAGTTTTTTTTTAAATTCTGACGTCTGGTTCCCATTGATATCTTGCGAGTCTCATTTCCAATAGGAACTACATTGGAATTCACAGCTCAAAAGCGAAACCCGACTTCCAGTTTTCTTGGCAAGTTCTGATGTAGTGGAACAAGTTTTCTGCGATGATTCAGGCTTTCAGAGCGGCTTCTCCCGAATATTCGCTTCCTCTTAGTCACCATGGCGGAAGCCTTCGCATGACATCAATAAGCTCTGGTTCATCAAGCTGGAATCATTTTGCTTTCCAATTATTTCATGCCAGTTGGAATGATTCCTTGGAACTTTTTCGTACGAATTGTCGACAAAGTCTAAGTTACGTTTTTTGCTTGCAGTTACTTAACATTATCAGCATTATTAACGTTTGTAATGAGGTTTACAGCAAAAATTAGTCTGCACGCATAATTTCCTGCCATTTGGCGGATTTGAACCGGTTGTGGATATTTAATGACCGCCACTTGGCAACGACTCCATCACTCTCACTGCCTGTTCATGCCTTCACCTATTATTATTATTATTTATTACATAAGCCATGTCTATAACAATCAAAAAGAAACGAAATGCCTAAGAAAAACAAAATATTAGTGAACGACAACTGAAGGCAACATCAGAAAACGTGGAGGTTCAAAAAAAAGAGAAAGAAAAAAGAAATACAACGAGGCAAAGGGCAGTTAATAAACCGAGGGACTGAGGGAGTTTCCCAGCAATGTCTTCAATGATCTAACACTATCGGGAATTAATTGCCTTTTATTGTGAACTCCTCACTTTCTGACATCGATGCCCGTTGAGGAGGCCTTGGCTTTTTGCTTGTAGCCACTAATCTTGCTTAATTCCCTAAGCTTTGTGGGTATCTTACACAGCAATATCGATTTATTGATTCCATTGATTTTCCCCATTTTTACTCAGAGGTCAATAGCACTGGACTACTAGTAGTTACCGATAATTTCAAGTTCTGTGCTTCGTATATTTATGCCTTATCTAAACTTTTCCTGTTGTCATTCTCATTACCAATCTCACCGATATTTTCCTTCCCATCACGTTTTTTTCATCGATACCCCAAGTTTTTCTTCTTTGAATTCGCGATTATAACATTCTTGGAACAACCTTTTGCGGTAGCCATGCATTCTCTGACACAACAATGCCTGGACATGTTTGCTTTCAATTCAGAGGCGTTGTTAGACAAACTATATACATATGATGGGATGTGTGCATATTTTTCTGGTGAACGTTCTTGATTGTAATCCAAATAACTACCAAAAAGGCCATCTTGCAGAGAACTTCCACAGCCCGCGAAATGGTTTTAGGTGCGCATTATAGCCCTAAACAGTGAAGCAGCATTTCCCACATTTCTCGAGAATCTTGCCATATAAAAAAGGTACATCGAATGGCGAGGCTACAAACTCTGTTCATAAGATGCTGCTTGGTAGTTGACATCCTCTCACAATGCCCTGAAGCTCCCTAGGATTGCTATGAAACACCACTATGCCCTGGAGTGCTTTAAGCACCCCCGTGGTGCATTAGATAAATAAATAAAACTATGTGTAATAAGTAAATAAATAAATAAATAAGTGAATAATCGACTCTAAATGCACTGTCGGAACTCGCCTCTCCAGTTATGAATTTTAAACACGATGGAACTTCGAGTGCGCAGAACGTGGTTTTTAAATCCGCTTAAAAAGTGGGTTCGAAGTGCATAACCAGGTGGCGTCGATGTTACGGACGTTAACTCTGGTGAGGGGTGAGGGGTTGCATGGTTGAACGCAAGGAGCGGAAGGGTTTTGGCCCTCAACGAGGAAGTCCTGGATGGTGTCTTGTACTTGAACGAGGGTTGTGAATACAGGCTGAATAATAGAAAATTTTTTCCAATTAAGATTGTTCACTTGTGTAATAGTGAATACATCTCATCTGTAACGCTAAACACAGCCAATGTGGATAAACAAGAGATTAAGGACTCAATCCAACGGGTTTCTTTAATAAATCTTAAGAATAGAATCCATCCAATGGTAACATGGAAGACCCTGCCGATAGATATCTTCTCTGATCATTTTATTTATTTATTTATTTATTTATTTACTTACTTATTTCAATGCACTCAAGGTGCTCCAAAAATATGTAAAAACAGAACACAACAAGTCATCAGGTAGCGTAAAA
Source organism: Ancylostoma caninum (assembly GCA_037903475.1). Classification (NCBI taxonomy): domain Eukaryota; kingdom Metazoa; phylum Nematoda; class Chromadorea; order Rhabditida; family Ancylostomatidae; genus Ancylostoma; species Ancylostoma caninum. Next base: position 37,975 of record JBAJFG010000328.1, read on the forward strand.
CAACCAACATAGTAAACACCAGTTAGGTAGCAAGGTACCAAGCCAATTTTACGCATGATGCTGTAGGCAGTTTACCTCGAGAGTAAGTAGAAATGAAATCTAAACACTAGGCTCCCTTTAGCGTCACTTAGTGTCAGAGGCACAGTGTATAGCTTGTGTGGAGAAGAGCAATTTCGCTAGGCACTGTCCAAGATAACCAAGGTGTGATGCTCGTGATGACCATGTGTGGTCAGCATCACTCTCGAGTGGGGAAAACTATCAGGTAACTACCGGAGTGAATGGTCTGAATTTCCATGCGTACTCCGGCGGGTATAAAACCTCTTCCAGCTACCCAAATACCCACTTCCTTGGTGCTCGGACAATTAACTGCGAATCGCTCACGTTATTGGAGTTGTGCATAAGCAGGTGATACCACCAAGTATACCGCGTCTGGGAAATAATTTGAATTCATACCCGCATATTTTTATTTTTGAATTCATATTTTGTTCCAAATAGTCGATACCTCCAATGGTTTTTTTTGAAGTTTATGAATCGCTGTTCAGTTTCGATGAACTCAGTCTTCCGACTTCCAAAGGTAGTCGATGCATGACAGGTCAATTTCGGTGAGGGTGAACATTCAAGAGCAAGGGTGGCAGGGTTTTGGCCATCGACGCGATTTGTGGACGGTTTTAAATTTCTGGATTTGAAAATAGGTTGTGGATTTAGGTTGGATCACGGGGAGATTCTCCCAAAGAAAGTGATGGGTCACTAGTTTACATAATAGTGATAAAATTGTCGATGTCTTGGGTGACTCGCGCAACTCGGTTCATTGGAAACTCGACTCGATTCGTCCCTAACGACTCAAAAGTTCAGTAGCATTTCGAAGGTGAAGGATTGAGCACGACAATCTTTTCGCTGTTGTAAAATAGTTTGAGGACAACCTAAAAACATAGCAATTTCTAAATCAAAAACCACAAATATTAACATTATAATAAAAAAAAATGAATACTGAAAGAATTTTGAATCTTACCGATACTAACCACTCTCAAAAGCATTTACCTTTAGTGAATCATTTTTTTAATCCTTAAAAAAATTTACTTGGGAGCGTGAACAGCGTTCCCAATGAAACTACTGCTGTACCGCCTAAGATACGTAACTAAAGATATGGGAGATTTGGTATATTTGAACCTATTAGCTGGAAGAGTTGCAAGGTGAGAGTAATGAGTGTCTTTGCTTCCACTCACTCAGTTTCCTGTGGTAAAGCTCGGTTTCACTATAAAATTTCATCAGTTTATGTTCATTTCACGTTATGTGGTTGATTACTCAGACAAAGTGCCGGAAATTCCGCAGCAGAATACCGGAATTTCCGCAGGTAACCAGTCGGTTTTTCTGCTGTTCTGCTGCGGAATTTCCGGTATTCCGCTGCGGAAATTCCGAACAATATCTTGATGCGCAACTTCCGAAACGATGGTCGCGCGCGCGCACACACACACACACACACACACACACACACACACACACACACACACACACACACACACACACACACACACACACACACACACACACACACACACACACACACACACACACACACACACACACACACACACACACACACACACACACACACACACACACACACACACACACACACACACACACACACACACACACACACACACACACACACACACACACACACACACACACACACACACACACACACACACACACACACACACACACACACACACACACACACACACACACACACACACACACACACACACACACACACACACACACACACACACACACACACACACACACACACACACACACACACACACACACACACACACACACACACACACACACACACACACACACACACACACACAGCGGAAAGAAGGAAACCATTGAATAACTCCAAATGTTGCTGAAGTGTACTCATCGAAGCTGAAATCAGGTGAGGCGCGACCGAATTAGACAGTCACAGTCCAGGTAATGAGCTCGTAAGCAGCTGAGTTCGAGATCCTACCAGTGGATTTCGTACCCGGTACATAAAGAATGTGGAATATGGAAAATTTGAAATTGCGAGAAGATGTAACAGATGAGGAGCAACGATGATGGAATAGGTAATGATGAAGGTTCGCAGCAAATTCGACCGGCCAATCAATCAATGTGCCGCTTCATTAGATGACGTGTCCTGCTGCGGAATTTCCGGAGCTTGGGGCAGTTCTTCTCTTCTGCGGTTCTCCTGCATTTCTGCTGCGGAAATTCCTGGGCACTTTTTTCTCTGCGTCTCTTTGCCTGCGGATCTCTTTCTGCTGCTGTTTTTCCGAATGCTGTTTTATTCTGCTGCGGAATTTCCGGAAGGCCTTTATTCTGCTGCGGAATTTCCGGCACTTTGTCTGAGTAATTGATAATTCTTCTTTGGTCTAGTGGTGCTCTGGCTAGTATAATACACCACGACAGCCACGATACCTTGTAAATGGCACTCTCCGGATAATGTTGCTGCAGAGATGTCAGAATAAAAAATTTAACCTGAGTTTTCCCTTTTGGAGGTTGTTTGAAGCATTAACAATGAAAATCATGGTCTATTGTATTGCAACACCACTTTGTACCCTTACCTTACGCTCACTGCAACGAAGGCTTACAAGGGGGGTGCGAGAGGTCCGGCTCTCAGACTGAAATGAAACTTATCCGGCTTGAATCTCTGTTTGAGTAGATTCTACATTATGTCTATTGCCCTCGGCTCCGAAAAATAGAAATCTTACCACATCACTATTTCCGTTCCTGCACTCAGCCAGCGATGGGGTGCCGAGTGGGGAAGATACGGGACTGTTAAGCAGAGGGTCGAGAATTTGAAGCCCGTCATGAGCGCAAGTTTTGCATCCTCGTTTTTTTTTGTTCCTTGGAGTCGAGGGCAGTAATGAAGTACATGGTGTGGCACCTACTCAAACAAAGATTCGAGCCAGATAGGTTCCATTCCGATCTGCGAGCCTGGCCTTCTGCACCTCCCCTTGTTGGCATACGCCAATTTTGTAAAGAAAATGATAATATGCCACAATATGGTGCTGATAATCGTGAGCTGCATATTCAACAGTTTCCGGGTGCAAAGTTTGAAAAGAGTCTCCGAGGCATGGGTTCCACCATTTACCTGGCGCACGGTTACTTTTCAAAATTAGTATGATTTTCGCGATCAGGGTATCAAGTAACGCCCGTAGGCAAAGTTTAATTATGAGTGTTAGATTTTCTGAGTGGAAGTAGCCGAGTAATGGAAAAAAACTATCTTCTTTGTATGAATACCAAAGATTTATGCCGCTTCTTTTTCACGTACGTATTCCACCTTTTTAATTGTTCTCCCCATTCGTTCCAAGCTCTCACAATCGTGTCCTTCCTTGTGGAACCCATCGTTTTAATTCCGCGCTATTCTTATCATCCAATCATGAACATATTCTCTACAAATCCTCTTCTCTCATGAAAATCTTTTTCTTTGCAGTTATGCAAGCGAGTAGCAGCGGTGATCCTCGAATACACGTGACACTGCAGTATGGAAACAACAAGGAAATGGTTATCCTTGAAAGGACGGATGAGCCACAGGTTAAGCGCTGTTTCTTTATCAGATTCTTCTAAAATCAGGGCCCTAGTGAAGTGCCCAGTGCGATCATCGCACATCACCCTTAGGGCGTGCGATCATCGCCCCAAATGTGGCGACGAGTTGTGCAGGCAGCTGATCCCACCGCCATGACACTTAACTACGGGCCCAGGTTTCCCCTTAGAGGTTAAATTCGAGACCAAACTAAATAACTAATTGAACTGCACAACATCTTTGTTTAGGTGTTCGAGTCATTGCGACGACGAGCTCGCGCCTTGGTCGAGCGGACGAGTCCTGGCGAAAGCGAATTGCATCTCTTCCGTCACGATTACGATTCGCCGAGTGTTCTGCAGCACATAGGCAGTATATCGCAACTAGTATGTGTAACTCAATCCTGACAAATTTCCTGGTTCTGGAGCTGTTGAAAAAACCAGAAATGCTGTCGTCATAGTTATAGGAAATCTCAGCCATTAGGACTGGCCACTGGCAACTGCGCACCACCAGCGTCTTGGCACTCTAACTGCCTGTGTTTCCACATATAACATTGATATCATCGTACTCATTTTTGATCGATGCGCTGCAGCAGAAGAAAAGACCAGTGAAATCTTCTACAATTAACAAAACATGGATTATTTTCAAGTGCATTGAAAATCAATCGTAAAAATTATTATTTAATTAATATTGCCACGATTTCTTTAGAATCGCGTCACTGAAAAGTGGCGAAACGGTTGAACTTGCAAAGAGCTTTTTTTGAAATTACTTTTTGAAATCATGCTCGTTGTCTGGATAGCTGCAAGCCCTGTTAATAAGCTCCTTGTGGGTAATCGATATATCGATTGATGCCGAATAGGGTTCTACAGTTATACCGCAATCACTACAATTTCGAAGCTCATTTTTTTTTTGAGATTGGCGCTCAGATGTGCATAAATAGGAACTAGGCATTAATTAAGTGGAATGATCATCTGAGTGGTATCATCAGAATTAGGAGTTCTATCCACAGGAACACATTTGTAAATGATCTGTCCTAGGTTTTGTCCCAGGATCGGCTTCCGATGAAATCCTTGATTGGAAATTTGTTATACAAAGCTAGTGAAAAAAGATCTAATTTAATTCAAGAAGAAGAATTTCAAAGAATTGAGCTGCCAGTTCTAAATATAGGTACAAAAATTAACCTTAGTTGATAACTAGGTTTAGCTTACCTTGCGCAGACTTTGCCAAGACGAGAGCAGGTAACAAAATTAAGTTAATAAAGGTCTTTATTACCGTCAGATTAGAACTGATTTGTTGTCATTCGTTTGGAAATAGCAGCTCAGTATTCCCGGGCGCTTTTAGCATTGGGTCGAATTTGATAAAATAAAGGATTTGTTGACTTTTGAAAGGCTTTTCCCAATGGAAAATTAGTTCAGTAAGAGCTACAAGGAACTCTTCCATTGTTTTTTTCTCTTCAGAATAACGGCTGTATCGTGGAGGTGATCGTTGTGGATCGAAATGAGAAACCGACCCGACCGCATGTCTTAGAGGTCAGAAGATTCCTGGACTCCAACAGAAATGCTCTGTTATTGGTGCAAAATCGGAATTTCTAGGTGAAAAACTACATGACGTTGACATTCTGTGATTTCTGCGGTGCCATGCTGACCGGCCTAATGCGTCAGGGGCTGCACTGTGTGGCGTGCAAGTATGTTCTCACTTTTACCAACAATTCTGTGGATTTCCAGGAATTGCCTGGAAATCCACAGGATTATTCTCGTCGTATTCAGATGCAATTTCCACCGTCGATGCACAGAAGCCCCTCGCAACAACTGTGTGTTGGCGACTCCTGGCCTATCAACGATGAGCCCTGTTCCTATGGGGCCTGGTGGTATAGGAGTAGGAGCACCGCTTCCGCCTGGAACACCAAGTACGTGGCTTTAACACTCTATTTGATTCACATATGTGTCTCATTTTCCATACTTTTTCTCATACACAATTATTTTCTTCCATTTTTGCTGCAAGAGCCTTCTTTATATACGGAGCAGACACTCCTTATATTGAACTAGCTAGAGGGATGCACTTTGCGAAAAACTTACAACAGTTTTACTCACTCCTTAAAATATATTCTTTACTTCATACTTACACCCAAAGTGCCATGGGAATTTAATTACAATTTCAAGTAATACCTCTACATTTGTAGATGATGGTAGTTTCTCCGTTCTTTTACTTCTGTTTATCATTTCCTGTTAATCATTTCCTGCGTGTGTTTTTGTTGTTGTTTTTATTTACAACATGCCAGATACTTGTGACAGATAGAAAAGTTACTTACGTATTTGCGTATCCATTAGCTACTAATCCTGAAACTTTCAGGTGCAGCTCTGGAACTGCCGCACACCCTAGCAGAAAACAACTACCTAACACCAACGAAGTGCAAAATTTGCGACAAAATGCTAAAGGGTCTGATTCGGCAGGGATTGAAGTGTAGAGATTGTGGAGTGAGTTACATAATAAGGCCTTAAATATTTCAATTTTTTTCCAAGAAAAATTGACAGAAAAGGCAAGTTAACCTGCGTTTTCAGAGGCCTTGTTACAGCATAAAGCTTCCTCTAAAATTTATAGCTTCACCAAGCAACGGGATCTATCTCTCGCACGAGGCATTTATATTTTCGTCTGAGAATAGCTGACTATTGAGAATATTCATTCCAAACTGAGAGGGCTATCTAGAATTGAGGTGGAGATTACTGGGATGATTCATCTACCCTCTCACACTTATGGATCTAACTCCGGATCTCCACAACTAGACTATCGGTCTTTAGCTCTTCGTTTTTCTCCAGCCGTACTCATTCTTTAAAGGCAGTGTGTCACCTCGTTTCGTGGGCTGAAAATACCAGCAGATTCTAGATCTACTCGTCACGCTAATTCCAAAGATGTACGTCAAAGCTCATAAAAATGACGAGAACCCCGTTTTCGAAAGGTCCGAAAGTGCAGTTCACGGACCACCTGGGCGGAGCGGTCCGCGAATGTGCTGGCTGCCAGCCACGTCTGCAGCGTTGGCGAACACATCTAGACGTGTCCGATCGATGATATCAACGGCTTCACGAGTCCACTCGGCTCGACAAACTGTCACAAGCCCCGTCCCGGAAAACGTTTAAAAATAGGGTTTAAAGACCTTTTTGTAACATTTTAGGTATATAGTTGGATTCAGTGTGTCGAGGAGATTCAGAATCTGGTAAAAGCTCATACAGGAAGACGAGGTGGCACACTGGAACTATTGTCTCCGACCCACAGACCGTGCATGCATTCGCGCCCGATTTTAAGACGCTCCAATGAAGCCGGAATTTTTTCATTATTTTTTAAAGCCGCATCTTTGTGAACTTAAAATTCTTTACAATAGAATCCATCGAGAGAAACGCATGTTCAAAAAACAAATAACTAAGTTGGCAGCACCTCACCCTTCCCCTCTATACTCCTCATCATTTCGTTGAATTTCTCGACAAAACTCCAAAAGAAAAATCTAAATTTGAACTGTTAAAGGGAATAATCTTCTGGGACTTATATAGATACCTCGAGATATATGGTACAAAAATACGTAAAATCCGTTTCCTTTTGATTGTGATAACTTGTATAATACGTAATAATATATGTACCTGAGTAAACGACAACAATATCTTTTTAAAAAAATAATAAATTTCTTTTGACTTCTAATAATTTCTTTCACAAATAAATGGCTTCCTCCGAATTTCTCAGGAATCCATAAGTGCGAGGCTCCGAAATGTTGTAATTCTATAAAGAAAAAACCTAATGAGAGCCAAATTTAGGTAAACGTCCACAACAAATGTGCTCATCAACTGCCGTCCAACTGCACACTGTCAGACCACGCCATCAGCAGAATGAGCATCACCGAGTCGACGACGCCATCGCGAGCAAACCTCGTCAGCATGGAGGATGAGCCCAGTGGCAGCGAAAATATACCGTTGTTCCGTTTGCCTGGTGCGTTTTTGGCTTGTTCCAGAAGAATTATTTCGTATAGGGATCTTAGTACGCTCAATATTTTCGAGAGAAATAGAACTACTGGAACCGAATTACATATCCTTTATTAAAGCCAAGGTTCCTCTCAAATCCCAGAAATTTATCGTGGCACCTTGAGACTGTGAATGGTGTAGAATTAGCGGAGGTCGAAATAAATTTTTGGGGTTGGTCTTTTCCTGACACTTGCTGCCATTCTTCCCTTAACTGCTGCAAAATGGGGGGAAGCTTCATCAGCAATAGAGGGAAGGATGGCAGCAGCAACGAGGAGAGAACCGCGCTCAAAAAGACGCCTTAACCTCTACGTATTACGATGGCCCGATTGTTTTCCCGTTGCATTATTTCAAGAGGACATTTCGTTGTCGTCGTTTCCATCATTCACACTTTCTCCAGGAATTTAGGCGACCTTTTCGAGGACAACCGCGCCCAAAAACACACCCCGAGCGCATGAATAAACAATAAACAATTGAGACGGGAAAATACCTATCTACTACAATACCTAGCTACTTCTGAAGAAATGAGCAACGGTGGTTTCGATTGTATATCTCCAGAAACACTAACTTCCAGGCCAAGTGACATCCAGAAGCACAACGCAGCCCAAAGTCGAGGGCTGGATGATCCACTTTCTCTTGTCCGATCCGGAACGACGGCTCAAGCATTACTGGATACTGGCAAACGATGCTATCAATATGTACAATGAATATAACGAGGGTGAGTATGCACTATGAAAGCAACAGACGTTTCTTTTCACTATATTTAGCTTAGCATTGAATTTTCTTACCCTTTAATGCCTTGAAATGACATCTGTTTTCCAAAGAGAATCACATTGGTTTAGTGCTTCAGGATAAGTACATAAACAAACGGAATAGATGAACACAATTTGGGTGCTAAATTATCGTCAAAAAGCATTACATGATCGCCGAGCAATAGATTTTCACTGATTATTTTATTTTGTTCTTGAAATTATTTTTCTTCTTGATATTATTATAAAAAGCATCAACATCTCATGAGAAATTTGGAAAAAAAAATCAAGAAACGTAATTGGTTATTTGCATGAGTAGGAGATCGATGTTTTGGAACTTTGTTACATATAGTCTTTGCGGTGGATACTTAATTTTGATACGTACTGTATTTTAAGGTGTAAATCCAAACAAGTGCTACATGGTGCTTCCACTAGCCGAGATCCTCGCCATCACACCTCATCAAGGCCCTCCGGTCCACTCCAAGTTGGTTCACTCCGCTTCTCCCCATTTCTTCCATCAATTTTTTCAATGGTTCTAGGTACCCTCCTCATTGTTTTGAAATCCGAACAATTTCCAATGTTGTTTACTGTGTCGGTGAGAATCTACATGCATACTCTGGTGGTCCACCAAAGAAGATACCTCGAAGTCTCAGTATTAGGCCCCCTTCCAACACACAGTTGTGGTTTCAAGTGGGTTTTTTTTTTCTTGAAATTTTATTTGTTCACTAATAACAACGACATAATTATTGTGTTATGTAATTAAAGAAGAGGTTTCAAAACCAATAATTTCATGGTTTCCTCTTCAGAATAATTAGAAACAGAGGCTTTTTAGCTCAATATAAGCACCTGAAGTGAACTAGAATGAAACCATCGTCATGTTGTTGGTGGAATAGAAGTCTAGCCTGGGTGTTTCGAATTTTGACTAAAGAGGCACTGGAACAAATCTCTAAAAAAATCATTTCTCACACATAGGGTTCTATCTTCAGTCATATTAAAGGAAATTCACCTCTCATGGGAACGCATTTTTTATGTATTAACCTGATACAGCTATAATTCCAGGCATTGAAAGATGCGCTGCAACCACCTGTGAGCCGGAGCGATCCGCCAAATGCGGAGCGTGCGTTGGAGTTCGCAGAATTATACCAGGTACATATGCAGATTCAACTTGGTGATCCCTTAAAAAAATCCGGCACTATTCAACTTTACTGGCCCCAAAATCTTCAAAAAAAAATTTGGCCGAAACTTTGCCTAGGGGGGTTATTTGAGGTGCTGAACACGAATATCGTATCCGTTTTGTACCCCCATTTTTGTAGAGTTACGGTAGGGTAAGGGTAAGTACGGCACCTCACGGAATTCGCTCAAATTTTGCACAGAGTGGTTGTTTGGGGTGCTGAACATGAACATCAGATTTATGTTGCAATCCTGAGCCCATATTCTTTAAGAATTTAGATTTTATTAGAAACCACTGCGGAAGCAAAGAAGTATTCGATAATGTTCCATATGTGGTCCTACTGTAACCCTACAAAAATGGGGTTACAGTACAAAACGAATACGATATTCGTGTTCGGCACCTCAAATAACCCCCCTGTGCAAAATCTGAGCGAATTCCGTGAGGTACCGTATTTACCTTTACCCAGCCGTAACCCTACAAAAATGGGGATCGTGTTCAGCACCTCAAATAACCCCCTTAGGCGAAGTTTCGGCCAAAATTTTTTTCGAAGATTTTAGGGCCAGTAAAGTTGAATAATGCCAAAAATTCTGATCCTGAGGACAATCTATGTATAATTCCATCCAAATGCTTAGCAAAGGGTGATTCAGTTGATGTTTTCATTTACAAGGGTTTGCAAGATGAAGAGCACTCTTCGGTTTACACTTTTAGACAGTAACTTAATTTATTAACATAGAATTACTTTATAAGGGATATGCTGTGTAATCATAGAGATTGTATTGCAATATCCTTTCTTCTACATCTGCAATTCATTATAACTTTTAGGTTCTCAGCGAAAAAGTTCTTGGTTCGGGTCAATTCGGTACGGTATACAGCGCAATTCAACGGCACACGGGCGTCGAGGTCGCTGTAAAGGTGAGAAATTAGTTCCCGGCACTTGCTCAGCTTTCGTCAAGAAGCAGCTCTGGCTCCTGCCCAATCCTAGCTTTATGGTCTTCAAAACCTCTGATTTCTTGAAGGGTTTCAAGAGCACGACATTTTAGGTGATCTCGAAAGAGCGATTCTCGAAGAAGAGCAATGGAGTGGAGTCGATGAGAGCAGAGGTAAGCAGTAAAAAATTGCTACGTATCTTGGCTATCCTTCTCTGATTGACCGAGAAATTTTCCAAAGCTCCTTTACAAGGAGAATGATTTATTAGACGTGATTTATTATCAGTTAAAAGAGAACATACAGTAAATTGTGATTAAAAATTCCGACATTCACATTGAGTACTATTGCGAAGAGGACTGTAGGGAAGGGGGGGGGGGGGCTGGTGAGGGAGGGAGGGAGGCTTTTTTCGGAAATCCCAACATTTGTTTTCAATTATGTGTTGATAAGACCAACTTTTAGTAACTTCATCTCCAATTTTTCGTTAGTGCTAGTCACCTTTTTGTCGGAAATCGCACATTTTTTACCTACTACTTCCCCCATCCCCCACGCCCTCCTCTGTCAGCGAATTTGCCCATCACTATGTGGTAACCTGACATCTGGGTACGTAGAACTGCTCAGAGTACCCAGGAAACCAAAATATCATCACATTCGATTCTTAACCTTATTTCCTGAGGTTCTTTGGCTTCTGAGGGTTTTTTTCTGATGTATTTGCGACTAATTTCGCTGGTAGAACATGAACAACCCAATACTTATGGACACTAATATGTAATATGAAAGGGGAGGTTTCCCGAAAATTCCGCAACAAAATCGTGCTCTTCAAATGGGCGTGGTTTCTTTCGCTCTCCTAACAACTGTTAGGGCGGTGCATACCTAACCTCCGAAAATTCACCCCTAGACTGCTCATTGCTTACCACTGCATGAGTAGTGGCATTCCCCAGTGCCAATCGCCTGTGTTTAGTGGTAATACCCAAAGGCTTCAAGCAGTATGTGTACCAGCTACCTACTCCTACAGGTCCTATCTATGCAGCTATGTGCAGATGCATACTGTCAGTTGGTGACCTGGATAGCCAAGCTGGCCTGCCGTATTTATTGTTTTTGTAAGGAGCACCAATTGAGTGCATGAAATAAATAAATAAATAAATAAATGGCAAGCGGATATTGTGCTTCATGCGAAACTCGGGTGATTGTTAGTTTTGTAGACAGAATCAATTCCTTGTTAGATATTCTAACAGACACTTTTCAGTGCCGCGGTGTCTGAGGTGATCCCCAAGGGTGTGAATTTCTCGAAATTTCGTAGATTTCCCAAGAAATTCTGTCCTCGCATAGCGTGAAACAGATCTACAAGCAGATCATGGACGAGTACCGGTGAATTCGGTGGTTACTACAAGTTTCCAAAAAAACCTGGCCTATTTTCTAATAGCATTTCCTATCTACTCGCGTTCTCCTTGGGATTTGATCCTAAGAGCCTATCCCTAAGATTTGACAGCGCTAGCCGTGCTAGAGTAATGTGAAATGAAGAAAAATGTGAAGGTGAAATGAAGTATAGATAATAAATATATCAGTAGCTTCCGTTGTTTTATCCTATTTGGTTAAGGTTGCGATACTGCAACGTGTCTGTCACAGTGGAATCGTTCGCCTAGAGTTCATGTGTGAGACGAAAGACAAAATATTTGTGGTAATGGAGAAAATGAATGGAGATATGCTAGAAATGATCCTCAGTCAGGTGAGCAAGGTTCCTACCTTCTACTATTCATCCACTCTTCTGCCGATGTGGCTTAACACTGGTCCTGAACCGCACTGACTACTCTAGGCTGCTGGCCGGCTTGACGAGCGTGCGACTCGTTTCCTGCTCGTGCAAATCCTGTCCGCTCTCAAATACCTCCACAACCAGGGCATCGCTCATTGCGATTTGAAGCCTGAGAACGTTCTTCTATCGGAGATGAATACGAATTTTCCACAGACAAAGATATGCGATTTTGGATATGCCAGGTGTGTTGCCCGAACGGTCTGTATATCTCGTATTTTCATTATTTATTCTCTCCAAACAACACTTCTTTATTTCACTTATTTCAGCCGACAGTGAGCTGTAAAAGTCAAAAATCTGCAAATGTAGAACAAAAACGGTGCCGGAGTATCATTTTTACGACACAAAAAAACCACCCACCTGGCCTGCCGCGCCGCACCACTCATGTGGTGCAGCGGGCCATCTATGCACTGTGACTATGGGGCGTTGTCGATATCGATTTTTGCTCGTTTTCCGTTGTTGCAGATTGAAATCAAAGACATAAAGGAAAAAAAAACAATCAAAACATCAATACCGGCAACACCACATAACCACAGCGCGCAGTCTGTCAACCGCGTCGCAAAGGTGGTGTGGTGCGGTAGACCAGATGGTCGGTTTTGTATGATTCGAAAACGATTGGCCGACACTTTATAGATATTCAACCTTCCATGGAAACTATTTTTGTTTTTCGATCTCATATGCATTAAGGTTTATACCTGAGTCGCAGTTTCGCAAGACGATAGTAGGTACACCGGCCTATCTGCCGCCTGAGGTGCTACTTCGACAGGGTGAGCCTCCAACATTGCTCCCTTTTTGTATGAATGTGTACATTTCTACATCTCTCTGTAGGATACAATAAATCGCTGGATATGTGGTCTGTCGGGGTAATTATCTACGTTACATTGTCTGGAACGTTCCCATTTAATGAAGGAGATGAGGTAAGTGAAGAAAGCTGCAACGACATTATGACAGGTAAATACAGCTCAAATCGAGATCATCTTATTGCATATTTCTCCTTCAGATAGCTGACCAGATCCAAAACGCCGCGTTTATGTTCCCAGCCGAGCCATGGGCTGAGGTGTCTCCAGCGGCCATAGACTTAATCCAACGTCTCCTACGGGTAAAGGTGAGTTACCCCAAGAACATCTCCAATATACCCACACTAGCTTTTGGATGCAAACAAATCTGTAGAAAGCCTATGTTGCCCTTTATTTCTATGCATATGGTGTACGCTTTAACAAATCCGCAGAATCTAGAGAATTTTCTACGATTTCTCATGTTTTCTAAATGTTCCCTGTCCTTACAGGAAGCTCCAAATGTCCGCAGTCAAGAGGGACGTGGCAACGACGCGGCTTTAGACAGAGACACAGGCGCTCGGCATGCTGCCACTGGTTGGCTGCAGAGTCAGAGAAGCCAGAGGCAGCATAGAGAGCGCCTGTGTCTGATCAAGGAGCCGCGCCGTGGCCACGCCCTCTTGACTGCGGACATTTGGAGCTTCCTGTATATAGCGCACATTTGTGCATTTTAAACATCGGATCTCTGACTTTTCAGATAGAAGAACGCCTCACCATCGAACAGTGCCTAGCCCACGAATGGTTGAAAGGAGAGCAGTTGTATCGCGATCTCCGTAGTCTGGAGCTGCGACTAAAATGCCCACGGTAAAAACCCTGAGCCTGTCCAACCCTACGGTGGAAAATTCTATGCTTTTCAGGTATCTCACAAGCCCTGCTGATGACGAAAAATATGCCGAATTCCTACAGCAACAGGGACTTGTCCCACAATTGTAACAAGCCGTTTTACCTGCCGTAGTGCCTAACATCGCCCCTGTGCCAGCTGCCCGTTGTCAAAGCAATCCGAATACGTTTAAGTATTGTCATTTATATTAAATATTTGTTTTAACATTTATGTTGCATAAAGGTTCAAAGTCTACTGTAAACGTCTGGTGAAAAGCACAACAGCCTTCCTATAAGATTTTTAAAATTGATTTGCGAAATATGCCGAGCCGTTCTCGAAGAAGAACGAATGGTCGCGCTCTCTGACTCCGCCTTTGGTTTTCATAAGTGTGATGTGATGCTTAACTGAAAACCAATACCATTTATTAACAATTTCTGCATATCAGACCGACCGTTCTAGTAACCATTACAGAGACATCGAGAAAAAAAAAGGAACCACACGGATGGAAAAATAAATAGAAGTAACATGACAGCCAGACAGTAACAAAGTTTCCTTTACTTTTTTTTACTGTATTATTAAAAATCAACAAGACCTCTAGTGGCTAACGTCCATCGATTCAATCACGTCAAATTTGATCGTTTTCCTCTTCAACACCTTCGTCGAGCCCGTTTTGAACTTGTAGACCAAATCGACGGGTTCAGGCTTCTTGCAGAAGTCAGGTACAATTGGGCCCTAAATTTATTGAATTGAAGAAGTGCGCATTTTTGGAATTGAGGTAACAGTACGGACTCAAATACGCAATTATTGGTCAACGGAAGACGTAACTGACCCTGTACTATTAAAAACCAACGGAACCTCTTATGGCTAAATTTGATACAAGACTGGCAACTGACCCTGAATTCTGTTTTTCCTGGTCGCATAATCACGAGATTCAGACTATTTCCGGAGGCATTGTCTCCGTGCATACCGGCATGGAGCGCACGCTGCACTAGATTCACAGCGTCTTCTTCCTAGAATACATTAATTAAATGTAGTGAATTTTCCGTCCCCCTTCGCAAGAAGCATTGCATTCTGAAGTGTAGCAATTACACAGAAAATACACTTACACTCATGTTAGACTTGAAATCTCTTTCGAGGATAGAAATAGCAGCGTAACTTCCAGAACCCTGCGCAGCGAATGGCTTTGCCATGGTCGTTCCATTGGCAGAACACTCATACAAATGCGGTCCAGTAGGGTCGACACCACCTTAGAAAACAATTTAAATCAGGGGTAGCTTTGAGAGCATCATCAACATAATATCGTCACAAACGCAATCAAAAAAACCATGTAAAGTTGGAATTCATTAAAGGAACATCTAAGAGACCTGCTGTGTCAAGTGTAAAGGAGAAGCTTCGTGTGTTCCGCGTAAGATCACATTTTGATGAATTCATGGAACAAAGAAAAAGGATGACATTAAAAAGCAAATTGACCTACGACTGCCACCTAGCCTCTCTACGTCTCGAAATTCACCGTTAACGAGGAAAAAAAGAAAGGCATTTCACGAGACCTACACGAAAAGGAGTTATCATTTCGTTTTGGTACTAGTAAGGGGGAAAGAGAGTAAGCAATCTGCTTCACGCAGAGATAGAAAACAATACAGTTATAAACTACAGCACTGGCTGTATATGACCAGTTGGTATAGTAGAAAGATGAAGATCAATAGTGAAAAAATAAAGCTATACGAAATCCACCAACCAATTAGAAGATAAGCTCCGACATAACCCTGATAGTTGAACAGGTGCTGCTTGGCGTGGCGAAGTGCTGTTATAACACGAGCTTTCCTACCGGTGTTAAGTTCCATCAAACGAAGAGTTCCAGACAGCATTTTGCACACCTGGAATAACGCTTTTGTAGAAAGTAGAAAAAAAATTGCACAGTCATAAATAATATTTTTCGAGGCTGTTGCGACCCAGTGTATCGTTAATTGCGATACATTTGTAAATATTATATTTCTGAAAACATGATGCTTTGCAACTACTAATACTACCCAATCCATCATCTGGCAATATTCCGCACCCGGTGCCCCAAAATTTTCAAGATTTTTTTTTTCAAGAGAGTAGGACTACTACTCGGAGTTGTGAACATGAACATCGCATCCACTTAATTCCTTAGTCCCATTTTGACAGGGTTACAGTAGAGATACTGTGAATACTTTGTGGTTCCTCACAGAATCCTCTCAAATTTGTGCATACTTATGGGTGTTCCGTGAGTTGTTCAACACTTGCATCCTATCCATTTTGTACCGCAACAGATGGATAGGATGTCGCAGGTTTGTTGAAAGAAGCTGTCGATTTTGGCTGAGCATGGCAGCATCATGTAAACTAACTTTGATAGCCGTGATCGAAATCTTTAATTGGTCCTCTGTGCAAAATTTTGGAGGATTCTGTGAGATGCCTTATCTACCGTATGCCAAGCCTAACCCTACAAAAAAGGGGCAGCACAGGATGCACGCGATATTCGTGGTCAGCGCCTTGAATAGCACTACTGTGCAAAGCTGCAATAGAACAAATTCTCCAAAAAAAAAAAATTCGGCTACTGGGTGTGGAATACCCCATCCATCTTCTACCAATGATTTCTAAACGTTATTTACCTGATCCAGATCAGCCGCGGTTCCAGCTCCACAGGCATAAATGGAATCAGTTAGGTAGTGCACCTTCTCACAATGTTTGTCAGCAATAATATTTCCAGCTGTGGCACGAGAGTCTGCACCCATGACCAGACCATCCTAGAATACATGATTACGGTAGCCGAAATGCTGATTTGAAAAGAATTTTTCACCTTGTAAGTGGCAGCGACGATTGTGGTACCAGTGGAGCGGACTCTTGGGGCAGGTACTCCCATCCTTGAGAGGGCCATGTTCCTTATACAGTTGGAAAAGTCGAACGCACCACCTTTGTCCAACTCCATGCGGAGAACTTGCTGTTGTACTTCGGAGCACGCCATCCTTTAAATATACCGTCATTTATAAAAAGACACCTATCAGCATTGAAAAAAACGTCGGATAACATGAAATAAAACAAAAAGTAAAGTGAATGCATAAAAAAGCGAAGAACACACGAAATTCGTTGCTACAGAAGATTAATACATGTCTACACTCAAAAGTGTGATGATGGTAACTAAATAAACATATAAACCAACAACTTTTTGAAAACAGAACTCGAAAAGAAGCGTAGAACAAAGGAAGAAGCATCCAAATCGGGAATTGTCATGATTTGCGATGGTTGTCCTTGGAGCGCGGTAGTCACAATAGAGCACGATAATGATTCGGTAAAATTATGCTGTTCCGCTAGATCGTTCATTGTGAGGCTTTTTTCGTGTCCATTGATGTTCAGAATTTCGCTCTTTCTGTCATAGATCAGAAGAATTCCGTGGCAATGCAGTTGTAATCATTTTTTTAAATTTCATCATTCACTACCAACTGCCGCAGAGAAGGGACTATTTCTACATATTTAATTCGGCTCCTTGGCAAATGCCAAGGCTGGCAGCATTCATTGCTGGACCCATCTGCTCACGAACGTTGCGATCTTTCGAACACTGTGTTAGGGAAGAGTTTGGAATAAGTTGTTGGTCCAGTTGAACAACTTTCCGTCCTCTATCAGTGCTCTATCATTCTGTCAGTGTTCTGCTCTTGTTTTTATCGCATTGTGGGCATTCCGACTAAGTATCAGACTGAACTTGAGCCTGGTAACATCTAAAATCTGTGCTGAAAATCCTCGAACAGATTAGCTAATGTAAACGGATGACACCAAGTCGGAGTGCCCACAATGCGATAAAAACAAGAGCAGAACACTGACAGAATAATAGAGCACTGGTAGGGGACGGAAAGTTGCTCAGTTGTACCAACAACCTGTTCCAAATTCTCCCCCATCACAGTGTTCGGAAGACCGCAGCGTTCATGAGCAGATTGTTCCAGCGATGAACGCTGCCAGCCTCAGCATTTGCCACTGAGCCGAATTAAGCATGTAGAAATAGTCTCTACTCTGCCGCAGTAGGAAATACCATTCGTCGAGGACCGCTTAGACGCTCCTCACTGCATGTTTGGACAAGTTGAGACAGGAAACAGATTGATCGGATGAGAGCGAGAGCCAGTAAAATGTGCGGATGCACAGACGGTCAGAGTGTCACGTTACATGTGTTGTAGTGCATGTTGCGGGTCTCGATCTCTGGAGTCGCCTGCATCTTTGCTTCAGTAATAGTGAATTAATTAATGTTATTAGAAAACTTCATATTAAAAAGGCTATAGGAAAGGGCTTCAGACGCTCACGAATGGGGTCCTTATAGCTGAAGTCTCCCGCAACTTTCATTTCATCACATTTTTTCGAAGAAAAAATTGTTTCGTTTCGTGATTCATCTTTGCTTGAAACTACTACTCTTCCATTCTTCCCAATACCTTTTTTTCAATTCAGTTATGCTCCGGCGGTTCGGTATTCCACAATGTTCAGTGGTGTGCCATCCTCGTTTCCTTGCAACACTCCCGTCTACTTCGCGTGGAGAGAATAATGAACTGAACAAAACCGTGGCCGATGGAGTCGCACACGTGACTTCGCTGAATATCTTGACGCGAGAACGATCCATTGTACGGTTGAAGCTTCCAGAATCCCGAGTAGTTAGAAAGATCAGGTATGCGATGCTCCGTATACTTATTTCGGAATTCCTGCGCACGCGTTACGGTTTTATGGGCCTGTGTTAGCAGTGCATATGGCAACCTCACTACATCCTTACAGTCCTCAAAAATCCTTGCCTCACGCTTCACCGCCCATCTATTAAGCCGCACCGCATCAGCTATGCGAAATCATACCTGATGCGATGTGGCTAAGCTGACGGGCGGTTCTGCGTGAGGCAGGGATTTTTGAGAAAGACTGTGTGTAATTCCATGCAAAACTGCCGGAAAACCCCCATTCCAAAGCCCAACTTAGGGAGCATGTGGGCGGAGCCAAGTAGCTTTTCAATTAATTCACCCCAGGAAGCACACCTTCTGAAGAAATTTGTATACCTCTTGAGAATTCCTCATCAACCCCGTAACAGAATAGCAACTGCGCTCCACGTGCAGCGAGCAGCGAGTACTTGGTGCGGAGCCCTGCAATCCCGCACTGGCTCCGGAGCCGAGGCGGAATTGCAGGGTTTTTGGACAGTGAACTCCTTTGCTAGTCTACATGGAGCGCAGTTTCTATTCTGTTACAGAGTTGATAAGGAACTATCACGAGGAATACAAATTCCTCCAGAAGGTGTGCTTTCTGGAGTGAATTATTCGAGAAGTTATGTACCTGGCTCCGCCCCCGACCCCGCAAAATACTCCTTAAAAGTTGGGGCTCGAAGTCGGGGTTTCTCGGCATTTTGCATTGAATCACGTACATATACCACTGTAATCACCAGTTCCTGGAGATTTTCTTTGCTTGAAATCCTAAAAACAAATTCGAGATGGGATGGCGCCTTTGAGTTTTTGTGCACTCGCTTAGACATTGATCACTTTTTAAAAGTCTACTATTTAGTTCATTTTTTTCTGTCTACACGCTCCTGCTATATCATTTTAATGTGGTTCTCCTTCAGAAGAGAATTTATGGTGCCGGAACCTGCTGTTGTTGGACTACGGAATGCCCTTATTTCTTGTGAAAGATCTCCAAAACAACTTCAGCACGAAGCAGATCAGTTATCTGAGATATTGACTCAGCGAAGGTAGCTGCTATACTTTTATATGTTTTGTACCACTCATTCTCCTTTTTTTCTCCCCTTTATTGTAAATTCAACTAGTGAATTCACTCATATAAGGTTCCCTGCTCCACCATCTGTCGTACGGGAAGCTCGAAATAAAATTAAGGAGATGATCAGAAAACAACAAGATAAAGAGGACATTTCCGACCTTATCAATGATAAAGATGTTAGTTGTATTTTTCTTACTCCCTTTCTTCTCTACAGTTAAGGGTTTGATTCTAAAATCGAAGATTTACTTAGGACTCTCGGATAAACTATAAATTACGGAATGAAGTTGACAAAATCTTGAAGAAAGGGAACTTTAACTGGAAACCCCTTGATCTGGAAACGAAAGAAGCTGCAGCTGCTTATGCTTTATCACGGTAGGTTTTTTTACCTCACTGATGTGAGTTTTTCATACCTTTCTGAACATTTTTTTTCCCAAGGCTTGCCCCTAATTACGCTGAAATCGCTCGTGTCCTGGACGAGTTTGATGGTCATGCTTTTTCGCCATCAACAGTCCTGGACTACGGTAGTGGAATTGGTGCAGGTTGGTGGATTTTCGCTCTTTTAATCTCACAAGATAAACGTAGTGAAAGAAGAATGTTTTGTTTTAGGATTCTGGGCAGTGAATGAAAGATTTGGGTCAGGAGTGAAGGATTACTGTATGGTGGACCCTTCACCCTTCATGACACAATTTGCCATGGATGTTATGAGGGTGCAGCTTTATTTCATCATACATTCATGTGGACTCATAAGATTTTTTTAAAATCCATCTTTCCTAGGGAGACTCCGGGAACCTACTCTTTCGCAATGTGAGTTTCCGGCGTCATCTCGTACCGTCTCTACGAACAAAATACGACTTGGTCATTGCTCACAGAACATTATGTGAACTCGCCTCACAAGAATCTCGTCTGGAACTCGTGGCCTCCTTGTGGAAAAGGACCAACAGGTACATACTTCATCATTGTGCCTTGGAAATAGAGTTCTGTTATGATGCTTCCCACCTCTTCCCCAGCACCACTTTTTTCGTTAGGACATAGATTTTTCAGGTTTCTAGTATTAATTGATTCTGGCTTGCGTGATGCTTTCGAAGCACTGATCGAAGCACGTGATTTCCTGTTGTGTTCTGGCACACAGTTACACTTAGAGGAGACTAGATCCCTCCTTGAGGTCAGTCAATAAGAGTTAAAGTTGCACAGAAAGTGTGATGCTGAATGATTCCTTATTGAGCTTTTTTCAGCAAAATAATCTAATGTCCGATAAAATCGATGCTGTTCTACGGGATCGCTACCTCAGTGATTTTGAACGATTCTCGTTAGTTCGAGATATGGTTAGTTTTCTTCATAGTTCTGTAGTTTTTAAGCAATCAGGTAAAGTATTGACTACTGTATGTTTACCCTTCTAAGCGAACTAAATCCTAACTGGGTATTCAAATAGTTCCATCAGCTATAGCCTTATTTAAATAGTTTCATCATCTATAGCCTATCTCAATAGTTGAATATTGGTGTATAAGTTTGCAATTTTTACCCTAAACGGCAAGTGTCTATGTTCTTCCTTACCCCGCAACTACCGCGTAAATCAACGCGTTTCCATGTTCTCTGGTCAAAAAACCTGGGCATTTTCACTACGATGATACTGAAGTTTTCTTTTGTGCCACACAGGTTTTTATAAGGACATGTTTGTTTTATGTATGTTTGTTATGTTTATTTTCGGCCTAATTTTGGTGATGTAGAGCGCATATTGTAAACACGAACCACTTTCAGGCCCCTGAAGACGACGTTAAGTCGATAAGTCGTTAAGTTACGCCGAAAATAAACGTGTCCTTATAAAAACCTGTGTGGCACAGAAGAAAACTTCAGTATCAACGCGTTTCTTCCTCTGTAATTTCTGTCAAACATTCTTTTGCACGAGAGCAGTACTAATCATTATATTTCAAAGAAAAGCAAGTATATACACTGTACAAACACAGATCCCTCCCGAGATTGAATTGCCCACAGCGCTAGATCCAGCCACAGTGTTTGCACCCTGTCCCCATGATCTCGGATGCCCAAAGCTAGGATCAAGGTTTGTTAACGCAAATTTTTGGATTTCTGAAGAACAACCCTTTGTTTTTCAGCGCGTGTACAGTTCCTATACGATGGCGAGTGATTCGAGCTGATGGAAGAAGGTCGCCTCGTGAAAAGTCTGGTACAGAGAGTGGGAAATTCTCTTTCATTGTTCTCGAAAAGGCACTTCGTCGTCCTCAAGCAAGTGCTGCGAGAATACTCCAGGTAAGATCAAAAGTTATTTTAATCTTTCTAGCGTTGATATCCAAACTGAATAATTCATTACAGCGCTAATATAAAGAATTGTGAATAGGAGTAGTTCCTCAGTGGCTGTCATTTTCGATCCAAAGCAGGGCATATGCCTCGTTTCGCGTTATTTCATGTAATAAGCATAATGCTCTGTTTTTTTTTTGTGTCCAGTGTAGGACGTCCAAGTACCATTGCGTTCAAGGCGGGGTAACGAACATCTTTCGCATAAAAGACTTCAACTAAGGTTGTATCCCTGGCCCAACCATTCGTTCAAACGTGTTCACCGCATCTGTTTAGCGTTCGCGCTTATGTCATAATACCTTCACAGTTTTTCAATTTCACATCTTCCAAGAGAGCCTGTCCATAGGTTCAGTTGGTTCAGGGTTGCAATTGTCAAAGAATGCATTAACCCTAATCGTTAACTTGATAATAAATCAGTGTGATTCTAAAATTCATAGTATGACGCGATGACAAAGCGAAGCTCACCGGTTGCCCACAAAAAAAAAACTTGAAAACTACAGTTAACTCAGCTCTTAATATTTATGGGGCATTTCTTTAGATCTTTTATTCTCACTTTCCGGTTTCCGGTTCTTTTCAATTTGGTCGCACCCACGTTTTATTCGGTTCTAATTTACCTCAGGGAAATCTGCATGCCAGACTTCTTCTATTCCAGATAAAACATTCGAATGGTCACGTTACCTGCGACCTGTGCACCGAGTTTAAAGGATTACAAAGGCTTGCTATATCAAAGAGAGCTGGTGACTTATACCAACGCACTCGGTCACGACGAGACGGTGAACTCTTTCCTCTAGAACTGAAAACGGTTGCTACGGAAAACATGTTTGATCTATGTGATCAAGAATTAGATAAAGGCAATGCTAAGTAGTTTTGTTGAAGAAAATTGTTTATTGTTATTGTTTTCAAATAAAACTTGTTACGCAACTTAGCTGTTATATATCTTCGACATACATTTTTCTTGCTATCTATGTGGAACACAAAATCGATCGATCGATTTATTATTATTTATTCTCCACTGCTCAACAAACTAGCGAGATTTACTTTAGGAAAGAAATCATATATTACCGGGTCCTCACAAAACACATCTGATGAATAACTTGAAAACCTAGCCTATCATACCGTGGACCGTGTCACGAGAATTTAAGCGCGACCCGAATGTCCAAATCAACTCGTGCTGAAGTGCACTAAAACGTCGCTCCAACTTATTTCATACACCCGTGGGCTTAATAAAAAGAAAAAAAGCTACTGATTTCAGGTGTACGTCACAGAAACCTGTGATGAGAACATAGAGGTAATCCATATCTGAGAAAACGACACGAACTAAAAGAAAAGAAAAAAAAGCTAAACAATGAGTACGAATCCTAGTCCTATTACGAGAACGAGGCGTATCATGCAGCTACTCATTCAAGGTGATATCGGCGATGTTGATTGGTTTGCACCTTTGAAAGCATTCATAACCTTTTCTTGCATTTCATGAACTTCAGCAGAGACCTTCGTTGAGATGCCTGAGTACTCGTTCTTCAACTGATCTATCACCCATTCTACACCTTTTCTTCCCTAAAAAAAAATCAAGTCTGACATTGCAGAACAAATTCTAGATGAGTGTGTAACTACCTTAGCAGCGTTCGAGGAGTAGACACCTATGAAAGTCTTCTCACAGTAGTCGACAAATGCCGGCAATGTGATTGTAACAATAGCTTCTTGTTTCAAAATCGTTCTAAAATTCGAATTAAAAGAAGAGCAGTCTCTAACAAAAAGAGCAGTAGACGGACGACTGCAAACATCAGAGATAGACTTACTTTGATGGATCTTCAGGCAATGGAGTATAGGTGAGCTTCTCGTCCACTCGAAGAAAAGAAGAGCCGTTAAGCTAAAATTCTTGCATTGAGAATAAGAAACGCAACAGAGACAAACTTCTACATAAAAATACAAGCATTAAAAAACTCAAAACGACTAACATTTCTTGTAGTTAGTGACATAGTCCGTTGTTGTGGGTCAATAACTGTATATTCATGTGAGTACTGTGTTCCAGAGAAACCGGTTAACTGAAGAAAAAAAAAACAGTTGGCAGTGAATAACAACAAAGGGGATTCTTGGAAATGTACCATTTGAGCTGAAAACGGACAAGAAGAAAACAGACGATTTGAGTGTATTAAATGAAGTGACAGCCATTAAACTTTTTTTCCAGAACGCTTTTTTTTCATCTGTGTTCATGTTGCTCTTAAGAAAAATTTGGTGTATGTAGCTAATGAACAGACAGGTTTAGTCTCTAAAAACGCAAACCGTGGCATGTAACATTCAGAAATTTCATATGAGAAGTCGTCTGACGTCGGAAAATGTTTCCGCTATCGTATAAAATTTTTTTCTTCTGAATGCAAACAGTTAAGATAACTATGCAACTGCAAACGCTTCACAATAAAAACCACAAAAAAAACGGATATAGACAGCTTCAATGACTGGTTCTACTAATGAATTCTTAATCCTCCTCCATATGTTTTCTTTTTTAAAGCCCCTTAGTTCATTTACCAGCTTATTTATTAGGGTACGACACTGCTCGGCTAAAGCAACTACATCTTTTAGTCTGCTATGACGTTACAAAAAAAGGTGAACAATATCATAGTCCTGCGCTTCTCCACTTCGCAATTTAGATCTTCTCTGTGATTAAATGTGACAGATAAAGAATAGTGTTGTGGCTGATGGCTTCTTGTCAGGAGAAACTCTGTTATCGGCAGGCAGTAGACCGATGATCTCCCTAGGTGGCGTGGAGATCTCCTGTCCGGATAGATCTCAAGGAAGT
This sequence comes from Ancylostoma caninum, assembly GCA_037903475.1. Lineage (NCBI taxonomy): Eukaryota > Metazoa > Nematoda > Chromadorea > Rhabditida > Ancylostomatidae > Ancylostoma > Ancylostoma caninum. The sequence goes on from JBAJFG010000328.1 coordinate 62,691, forward strand.
GCGATGGCGGGAAAGAGGTGTATATAAGGGCCTAGGATTGAGCCTTATCATGCGTGGACTGGAGTCAGCCGAAGCCGCAACCGCCCCCGACTGTTCATACTCTATACTAATAGACTATTATTACTCTAGTGTTGGTACAGAGGTACTAGCAGAAGTCCCTCGGAAGTTAGAGAGGGTTAGGTGAGGGTCGGAGGGAAGAGACCCTAAAAAGTCTAACGGATTCTGTTTCCCGAAGACAGGCGGGACACAACAAATAGCTTTGATTAAATAGTCTCATTACTTCCCATCCAATGATCTCGAATAAAATGTCTGTTACTACATGTGTACCACTCTTAACATACTTGCTTTTGCTTCTTTTTTTTGTTTTACCATACTTGCTTTTCTTTTCCATCAAGTAAAAACATTCCCTCACATTTTTATTCCTTTTTCGACTTCTCACTTGCAGAAAACAACTGCCCATGCAGTTTATTGACTGCGTTTCATGCGGAACTTGTTGCTATGGTAAACAAGTGACTTCCGGGTGAACGATTCCGGTGAAATTGCTCGGAACAACAACCTAATCACTAACCATTATTCGGGCGGCTCTTATTTTATCACAGCTGCCGAAATTGTGATGAAAGAACATGAATGAAATTCTTTGTGAGCATGAGGAACTTCCTAGGCTTTGAAGGACAAGGTTTCTTGTGGAGCGTCTATGTATTTCTGTACTCGTATTTTTTGTACATTACACTTCCTGATCAAAATGTTCATCTTTCGTTCGAGTTGCAAGTCTTTGATGACCTTGTTCACATTTGTGACGGAGTTCATGGTCTTTGCTATATTGCATGTATGATATTGTTCCTTGTTCAGAATGAACAAGGTAACAAAAAAAAAACTGAAGGGAAACAACAAAAAAAGGCAGAGTAGGTCAGCATGGGAATGTGGAAACAATGTTACGAGCCAGAATAAAAAGAAAAACAAAAATCTGAGCTCAAAAAAGTGCTAACCTTAGTTGCCCAAGAGGGAATATGAAAGTGTGATTGGATGATCCTTTCTGATAGTATTTTACCAGCCTGCAACGTTTGCCTCAAGACATCCATGCCGGTCACACCTTGGTTCATGGGGTTCGGATATTTTCGCCATGCTGCATTAACTACTGTTTCCCAGTCATGACTGAAACAGAGAGATGATTGGTAAAACATGAAACGAAGCGAAAGGTAGGAGAACGAGAACAAAACTCACTCAAATACGTGTTCTGAAGTCCAGATCTTCATTTTGAGCCGTGCGAATATAACCTTGAAATTCGCTTGCTATATGTACCCTAGACTGAATCAAGTGTATTTAAGCGATTTGGAAGCGATAAGCGGGAACGGATGACTCAGCAAAATAAAAAAGAAACCATGAAATAAGCGTGGGTGTAACTGCTACGCAACATGAACTCGAAAGACACGTCAAGTGCGAGAGAACGGGCGAAAAAATCGATAATGCGTTATCGAGATCGCGTTTTTCGGCTGACTCCAGTGCGTCACATGTGCTTTTGTTCGCCCCAGACGATTCCTCATGCGTAAACGTCACAACGTCGTTAGAGATGAAGCGAACTTTGCACTTTTACCCTACGGACAAGCAAAGAATGACAGTGATAAAATTAATGAGATCAAGGAAGTCCGTAAATGAAACCAATACATCGGGCGCGTTACCAGTTCTGCTTCATCGCAGGAAAAGAAGATGAGGATTGGTCACAAGAGAAGTTAAGAAGCTTAATAGACGAAAATCCATGCCATAAAACCTAGGGAGGCTGCTGTAGTTCCATTGATCTCTTACGAATTATGAAAAAGAAAAGCTGTGACTAAGACCATCACAGGTTCTCAGACGCCGTAGAGCTTTCCCCAACCCAAAAGATCTGAGCACTATAACTACATACCTTAACAGTGACCTCTAGAAAAATTAAACAAAGCAAATATATTAGAAACCTCTCAACCCTCAGAGTTGTTTGAGCCCAGTGTTTCCATGGTGATTTGCTGGTTCTTGTATCAGCCACCCAAACAAAAGAGAAGTACCACACCAAACGAAAACGACTGGAAGGACGACTAACCAGCGACCAACTACCTCAATAACACATGAATAACTGAATACGCATTCACCTATCCCTCGTATAATACGCTGGATTGCTGAAGATCAACAGGTGGGAACACATGATCTCGCCGTGATCGGCATCCGTCCGGCACAACATGGGACACGGAATGACGTCACCTTCCCGAAACTTCCGCCATTCTCAATTTCCCATGTGATTCATAAATCTCGATATCGCAACATTAAGAAGTGGTGACTAGGAAAGTGGAGTTTACGAAAAATTTACTGCATGAGGAACAAATGAAAAGAACTGGAACGGAGCGTAAAACATAGTAAGTAATTGTAGTATAAAAATGTCACCAAGCAAATGGGCGCTAGGCTTCAGCATATAACTTCCCCCGGTCCAACCGAAAACTACTGCAGGTCCTAAAATCCAAAATTTCTCATGCTCAAACACTGTATGGAGGGGGAAGGGCTAAAGAATATCGAATCCAGTTTGTAACATACATACATACACTCCGTCGTATGGGACACAGTACAAGTAGTACGAAAGTTATGATGAGATTTCGGCAAGAATATGAGGACGCCGTGCAAAATTTTTGTTGATGATCGTGATCAGCATATGGAATTACCCCACATGAAAAGCAAGGAAATATGAAAGGGAATTTCAAGAAGAACTAATATGTCCCCTGTTGGAACGGACTATAATAGGCTGGACGCTTGTTCAGGCACAGGTTCTACCTAAGATACGATAACGGTTCCGCTAAGCGGTTATGGTCGAGCATAGATAGCACAATGAAGTGGAAGCATTTGTTCGCAGCGAAGGTGAACAGCATTATACCATGAAAAGCGAGCGTCAGAGATGGGGGAATTGAAGGAAGCTCGAGAACGTGGAATATGTATTCACGACAGCATGAATGGCTGCGTTGCATGTGATCACTCAGTTACCGCTAGATTTTTACCAGCAACAAAGAAGAACTGAGGATTAAAAGCTCTACGCCCGAGAAATTTCTGGCTTCTGAACCAGAGCCATGGTCAACCTCAGCGAACTGTCAAAGTAAGTTCTGTGTATGCTGTCAGTAAGCTCGACAGCCCTCTTCTCATCTTTCCAATACTCAAACAGTGAAAAAGGATAGGAGTGGGAGAGCGAGCTCACCAGGAAACGCGAAGGGAAGTGCGAGAAATAAATCGAACGGACGGCATACTTTGCCCTTCCCGTCGTACTATGGCCCACGTCAGACTGTTGTTGCGATACAGAAACATTAAACAAAACACTTTCACAGACGAAAAACCGGCAGCCGCACAACGCCATGGTGAGCGAACAATGGTCGGATGACGAAATACCTGCGACGCTGATTTTACGCTCCAAAGCTAATTTCTTGGCCCATTCTAGTACCGTGCCCCGTCCTTTAATGACCCTCCTTTAATAAGCTTCTTGTATTTTTTTAACGAAAAACCATTGGAATTTCTGCATTTTGGAGCCTTGTCCCATATGTTTATTCCATTTTCATCCAATTATCCAATCTTTTACTTGTAGGGACTAGTGCTATCCCTTTCGACTGCTTAAAACTAACCGTGAATTAACGCGAGGTCCCGTATTCAAAGTTTATGATGCAACTCTGTTGTGAAGATTCTTGTGCATGACAAAGATTTTGTTTTACATGTGTTCAGAAGCAATTGGTAATATAAGGAAAGCAAAGGGCTTGTTCTGCTCGAAAGATCTGAAGATCAAATTGTCCAGTCTTGTCCAAACTTTGCGTCGAGGAATATTTGATGGTATGGTCACGAAAACCTTACTCGCGAACTACTGTAACTAGTGCTGTTTTCATATGATCGCGATTACGGTAAGTTTGCCGTAACGAGATGTAAGAATGTAATTTTCGGGAGGAAGATGACTGTGCATCGAAGAGAAAAGTTGGTAATCGTGATCAGCATATCAAATAACCCCACTCCGAAAGTTTCAAAAGAGTCTTTGAGGGGTCGCTCCTACATTGCACTTATAATAAACTAACAAAGTTTAGTTGGCGTACAAAACACGCATATTTTCCGTGATCAGCTCATCAAATAATGAATAAGTAAATGAATCAATGTCTTCCTAAGCAAAGTTTAGGCAAGAACTGACTTTGAGATCTTGGGAGAGCAGAATTAGCGGAATATTTAAAAAATAAACCCAGTCGAATAGTACGAAGTAAATTGGTTTGCCTAATTTCAGTTACGTCCCAACCATTGCACGAAGGTTGAGTAAACAATAACAATATGATTTTTGCTCTAGTATGGGGTAGTTATCCTCAACCTCATCTTTCTTATCGAGAGCCTTTCATCTGGTATTCCTCTAAATTCTGCTCTGCACTTCTTCACATACAAAACCTTACAGGGTACAAAATGTCTTGGTTCGGTTGGGGTAAATCTTCTGACGACACCTCGTCTCATTCGCCGGTCGAAACTCCAAGCACACCCATGGATCTGAGCGGAGGAGTCTCCTTTGATATCACTGACCACTCGACAACTCATGTAGGTTTCTTTCTGATGTTTTGAATGTATTTCTATCGAACTTTTTATTCATTATGCAGCCTGCTCCCACTGTTGACCATTCTGCATTTTCCACGCCTGTCCTTGCCCTCGACCAGATTAAGAGCGCTGGTGTACCAGTTACCCGCCAGATGACTCCATACCTCCAGGTATTTTTTTGTAATTTATTTATTTGGAAACGCTTCTCATTGGAAATCCTTGCTTTAGATGGACCCTTCCATGTTTATCTCTGCACAACCACAATATATCATGCCAGATGGTGGTACGGGTACCTCCGGTAAAGGGAAGTTCGAGTTTGCTCTTGGACACATCGGTTGGGCTGTTGGTGGTGGCTTTGCTGTTGGATCAATCAGAGGCGGACTGGGAGAGTTAGTGAATCCGGAAACCAGAAAACTGGTGAGGTTTAGGTTGCTTCTTGCTAGTGTTCGTTCTCTTGGAGCGGTACATTGTCGATGCTCGTTTTCTTACTCAGAACAACTCTGCCTTCAGGTAGGAAAACCTTGGATGACCCGTATGGTAAACGCGACAGTGAAACATGGTTCAGGATATGCCCAACCTGCCGGTCAGTCTCTTTATAGTGCTACTCAGTGCAGTTTTCGTTTCTCTTATCGCTACATTTTCCTTTACCATTGTTTTTCATTCATTACTAAAGTGATATCAATATTGGGGCGCTATTGCGCTATAGCAACCCCAGCAGAGGAGTTATTTGCGATGTTGAACACAAATAGAGTAGTCATTTTATATCATAACCCATTTAATAGGGTTCGGTGGGGATACTGTAGGAAATGCAGCAGCAATGCCATTTTTTTCACGCAATTTGTCTTTCTCGAGGGATCATGTTGAAATTCGCAAAAAATATTTGAGAAAATCCTTCCCCAATGTCAGATTCAGGAAGTTTTCGGAAGGTACCATGGCGTATGCTTAGCGAAATTGTGGGGGGGGGGAGGAATGGAGAGGGAGCGATACAGAAGGGTTACAGTGTTCGTGTTCCGCACTTCAAACAAGCTACCACATTAGTACAAAACCACCCTTCCCCCCTCTCCCTCCAAAAAATCTAATATCTCGAAGCTTTCAAGCTAGAGCAGTGATCTAATGGCTAACTCTCTTTTTGCTGTGAAACTCATTGATGAGCGGCGTTGTGGATTCTTTGAGCTATATTGTAAGTGGATGAGTGCGCCATCTATTTACGTTACAAAAAATGCTAATTAAGCACATTTCTAGGCGCAGTAGTCTTCATGTATTCCGCTCTGGAAATCGCTCTGCGATCTGTACGCGCCGAAGACGAGTTGAACGGTCTTGGTGCTGGAGCCCTCACTGGTGCCATATACCGAAGTCCGCACGGGCTGCGTGCCAGTGGCATTGGTTAGTTTGGAACTCTATTTTCAATGTCCACTGGACCGCACTGTATCATTGTCCATTCTCTGGATTTACTCAGAAAGCTTACCGAACTGTTTTGAACCTTTACACTCTCATTTCATCATTTGTTGCAGGTGCACTCGTTGGACTCGTTTTATCGGCTGTGTGGACCATAGCGAATCCAGACAGCAGGCAACGAATTTCCGAAATATTTGCTTAAATTGACCCACATATAATTTTTAGTACCCCATTTTTATAGCTCAGTTTTACAACCGTAGGCCCTGAGGATTTCATTCATTTGTTGAGAGTAGTGTTCGAAGTAGATGTATATTTAGCTGTCTATATTTTTTAGAAAAGATTTAGTTATGGTTATTGTTACTTGTTGCTACAACTAACATTGTTTGAAGTTATTAAGCGAATGAATTGTGGAATTGCCAACGTAACCTGTTCCTGAGTCTTTCAGTGTTGTTGTTGTCGCACCTTTGAATAGACAATAACAAAGTCAAGTTCCGTTGTTGAAACTTGCTCAATTGTTAGTGCGGAATTGAATGCTTACCTCTCTGAAAAAAATCGTTTGTGTAAACTTTCTTTCCCGACCGATCTCAAGCGGAATTCTGAGCTTGTTGTAGACATTTTATCTATTTTCATAGTTGAGAGCGGTAGTTTGTCAATATCGACGTCGGTGACTTTTGGTTGGAGATTACATAGAAGAAAGTACCTAGTAATACTGTGTGCTATATTTAGGACCGAACACTGCTTTAGGTATATCCGAGTTCGCAAATCCTGTTGCGAGTCAGTCGAAGTATGCGATTTCCACAGAACGGAGAAGTACAACCTTTGATTAACCATAAGAGGATTCAGGGCCCAAACAGTTGGGTGTTGCCTAGCCAGAATTTCCTATCTTTCCTGTAGAGAAGTCAGGAATTTTAATCACAGCAAAAACAACTGATTTCAGACATATTTATCCGTATATTATCAATTTATATATTCGCAGTGAAAATCCGCACAAGTGGGTGCTAAAAACGGAAGTTCCACTACAGATTACGGGATTGATGGAAATGGTAATGGAGTTCGTACTCTTACACACAGACTTTTGTGCAAGAGGGGACCATAGCTAACAGATTCGTTATCCAGAGCACTTTTTCGTTCGGACGCAACAACTATAAAGTACAGATTGGAGCAGAATCTTACTACATACAAAAGGATGACTCGTGATGACCCCCGAAAAGGGAGGTTATTTAGCGTGTAGGCTCTTGGTTCGCTGTCAATACGCAGCACACTCCGACATATCCTGAACCTTCTCCTCACGACGATACACACCCGAATTAGGTGTGTATCACCGTGAGGGAATATGGGGGCGTTACATGCCTCTGTGATTGGCGCATTGATCGAATGCGCCAATAACGGCGGCTTGGTAACGCCCCATCTCCCCTCACGATGATACACACCCGCGCGAATTTTGAATGCTGTGCAAGTGAATAGATTCTTGATTTGTCCTAAAATGTACTTTTATCTGTGGTCGAAGAAGGTGGGAATTCTGAGCTTTGCCGTGGAGTAAGGTGGAGATACCAGCGGGGTCGCATCTTTCTTAGACGGCGGGGTCGTGACAGGGAAACTAGACGAAGCTACGGATTTCAAGTCGGTCACGAGTTTTTTTTTCCTTCAAAAGGAAGCTCGATGGACCACTAGTACTTGGGTACATACATAGAAATAAATAGAAAATGATTTTTAACGGTTGCAAAGACATTCAAAACAGGAAAAGTGAGATATGTGTGTATGCAGTGGCAAAACTTATTGGTGGCAGAAGGAGATGATTTCTTGGTATTTCAGGATTTAGCATTCCATTCCATGTCCAATCCTCAATTCTCAATCCTCGTAATTTCCATGCTCTTTGATAACCATACCCTCTATGCGCTATTCACTCCAAAGAACCGTAACTAGTGTATGGAGGACCGAAAACACTCAAAAGTTCATAATCGTTTTCCCGATCATCCTGATCTTGAGATTTCCATTACAGCTCTGGAGGCGGCTGCGAAAAGGAACCACGTGTAATACATGTGGTGGGAACTCCCTGACAACACTGTCAGGTGGTGTTGTTTTTAGAGATTATTTCGAACTTTGATCATTGCAAATTGTGTGGCGAAAGTTGTCTCTGGTTGTTGACATTGCGAGGACAGGTTTGAGGGTTTCCGGAAATTTCTCAGAAACTCTTAAATCTGCGTGCGGCAATAACACGATTCAATACAGTGGGAATGGTGGGCAATGACACAGTAAAATACAAATGAAGGGGCACGAATTTGCTAAGTCGTGTTTCGAATTAAGAACATCAGCTTGAAACCAAGCAGAGCGGCAAAGCCGCAGATTGTGAAATTATGATTAACTTTGTTATAATCATGGACGTGATAAGAAGGCATTGAAATTAACGCTTTCACTGAATTCCTAATTCGAACAAAAAACCACGAACTAGTCTGGATTGATGAAGCAGCAAATCTAACTCGAGCTACGTCTCAACCTCTTCTCTAACCACTTATATTGGAATGTACGGTCACCTTGGAGATTTCGACTTGTTCATACTAACAATAGCCACCTACAGTTCTCCTCCGTTGTGGTTGTGGTAATAAACTTGGATTAACTCCTAAATTCGGTTTTGCTCGATCACTCTCTGGCAGCCGCTCAGTCTCCTCAATCCCTCCCTACCCTATCCTTTATAATATAGTCTGTTCCACGGGGAAAGATAGTTGGGGAAACGGCGCAGAGAAGAAGAGGGCGGGAAAGTGCGCAGAGATTGGAAAGGGTGCAGAGAAAAACAGACACTGTGCACGAATACTCAACTATCATCGCTGGCGAAACAGACCATAGCTCCTTGGTTCAGGAAGAAGTGCAATGCTAGGAGAAAGCACATTACAACCCCTATTTAAGCTCGTTTGAATCGCACGACATTTCTTCAAGGTATTAGATCGTCGAATATGAAATATCTAATTTTGAATAAGCAGATTTTGAGTTTTGTTTCTCAAGCAAGGCGGGGTACAAGATATCCAAATATTATCCTATACTATTGCCACAGTATTGCCATCCTAATTGTGGCTTCGTTGCGTCAGTAGCTTAGAAGCTAACTGGTAACTAGTCCAAGTGTGCAGAATATTTTTCAATTCTGGCTGGAGACGCCTCTTTGCTTATGTTGTAGCCTAAGGCGCCTAGCACCATGTAGGATCTGTATCGGTGGGTAAAAAATTGCGTCAGATCGAGGACGCTTCTGAGTCAAGATCATATGGTATTGAAGTCGTATCAATCTTCGCAGACAAACAGGATAGGAAGGAACGCAACTAAAAGACATCTCGATCATATGGACAAGAAGCGAGAAACGCAATAATAAAAAGGCAGTTTAAATATTTCCTCATGCAGTCCTTCTGCTTCCTGCTGGACCGCAGCAGTTACTCGGAAGAACCCCAAGTCACTGGCCGGTTATTTCGGCTTTCTGCTGCGGTCCTTCCGAAAATTTGTCTGAGTCAGGTCCTTTTCGAAAATATTCTCAGCGCTGTATTACGTTTCAACTGCCTTAGGGCATTGGTACGGGTTTTTTGCACACAGAGACGCTCTTTTTCTAACAGAGATAACTAGGGTATTTCAATTTTGTAACGGTATGCCTGAAGAATCTGTACTATATAAATTAGCTGTGGATTTTGTGTTGGTAACGTTCATTGGAGGCGACACACAACGGGTTGATCCAACTGGGTGCTCATATTTTGAGAACCGATGTGCAAATAAAAATAAGAAAGTAACTATTGAATTTGTCTGCTAAATTGTTAACATTAAGCTTATCGTAAAATTTATGGGAAGTTTTCCTCTTTTCTTCGACTTCCATTGTAACTAACCACTAGGCACTAAGCCAACATAAGCACAAATGCAATTTCAGTAAATATGTAACGTTTCCATCTATTTCCGTCGTAGTGATTAGATATTTCGACCAAGCTGCTCTTGAATTTCTCTGCTATTTTTTGGCAGCTTCCCCAGTTTTTCTTCTGCAGATACCACTAATCAGCAGCTGTTTGCCTGATGTCGTTTGTAACCTAGAATTGTGTCATATCTGAGCTATTGTGATCTGAAGTGCTGCGAACATGGTAACGACGCATTCAGTTACAAAAGACGTGCAGATGGTCAAAGCCGGGTGGAGTGTTTGCTGCTGCTGCTCTTCTACACGCCTAATTAGTGCCGAAAAGCCCTGGAATCGATCAATAAATATACCAATCTTGTCTTCCGGAAATGGAGAATGTTCTAAAAATCAGATTCCTAAGAAGCTCCAAGAATAAAGAATGAAACAAATAAAGTAATACGCCTGAAATCCATACTTTTCCAATCATGCTACGAACTTCCGAGAATCGGTCCCCTGAGTGCGCATTGAACATCCTCGAAGATCCCCCTATCGGTTACCCGTTAGAGGGATAAACCCATGGGATCATCGATGACGCAATAATGGGGCGGATATGGCCTACAAATGCATGCACCGCCAGGATTATCGACGCTTTGCTGCGGATACTGTCTCTCAAGTAGTTCTTTGCTCCAATGTCCTAATCCAACACGCAGGTGTCCTTTAGAGGCGCTTGCGTAGAAGCGACAAAGACAGCATCAGCGCTTCACTTTGAAAGCTTAAGACCATGAGTGGTGTCTGTAATTCGCCAGTTTGCGAGGAATTTCTATTCGGATACATGGGAAAATGGCAGTTTTCTGAAGAAAGCGAAGAAAGCTATCTGAAAGGAGGTTGCTACAGGGAAACAATCACTATACACAAGGGAGGAATATCATAGAAATGAAAAAGATAGGAATGGGCTAATTTTTCTAAAGAAGAATTTTTGGTGAACGGATGCGATGCTCTGGAGAAGTTTGTAACAGCTTCCAGGATAATCCAGAATGAAGGGATAGGAATTTCAAGTTTTGCTCTAGCAGGAATATAATAAAAAGGCTGAGATCGGCCTCTGTCCCTTCCCTTTCAATTATTTGAAGAATTTTCAGTGATAGCTTTTCTGGCCTTTTTACTCCTACTCAGAATCTTTTGAAAATTCTCAGCAAACGTGCGACTAGTTTTCTCTTTTCTTTTGCCCTTTTTTCCTTTCTTTTGCTTTTTTTTTCTTTTTGTAGGTAATAGTTGGATTTCGACAAGGTAAGGCTTAGCCCTCCGCTAAATTTGTCGAGCAGTGGCTGCTGGCATAAACTACAGTTCGTTGGAACCAGGGATGAGCGGAATAAAAGCCGAAAGTTGAGAGAAAATCGAAAAATGGGAGATAAAACCAACACTTATCACTCGATGTAACCCACCTGCTGCCAATAAATTGGGAATTCAGAAGTTAGCGGTTTTCATGACGTGAAAATTCCGGCACTAGCGAACCTACGAAACCGGAATTCGGCTCATTCCTAGTTTTCCTAGGGTTGCAGTGTCACTGCTGAGTAGTCGGAGTATTTTTTTATTTATTTAATGTCCATTTATTTATGCATTCGTAGGTGCACCATTATAAAGCCAGAATGGAAGCTACCAAATCGCTCAAACCTTTCCGACACTGTGAACTCCTCGAAAACTGGGACAACACAAAAAAAAAACGGAACCGAAAGAAAGAATTCCTCAAGACCCACATGTCGCTAGATAATCCGTGGTGCGAACTATAATATGTTCTACTAAAAAAAACAATCAACGCTAATTCAAGCGCTACTATGGAGAAGTAAGTAGCACTGGCTGCCACGGTTCACGAACCTGCGCTGTGTTATGTACTGCTTGGCATTTCATGTATTCTGTTGTAATCAGCAATAGACCCCCACATAATATCTCGATATCAGGCTCGAGAAAAAAAATGTGATTCTATTTTTGAAACCTCTACCCTTCAAAGAGTTCTGGCTGTTCACGACACCAGGGCTGCGCAATTGGCTCGTTGAGTTGTTGTCCACGGGTTCTCGGAAACGTTAGCGTGAGAAAGGAGGAACTCGAATCTTGAAAACTTAAGAGAAGTCTAGATGTGAAGTCCACTTCTCTGTTTATTCAGGAGCTTTGTTGCAGTGCGTGAAATTTCTCATATTTCTTCTCTCACGAATTTTGTTGAATTATGGCCGAACCTTTGTTGGTAGGAATTCATTCCTACAAGTAAAAATTGATGAAATTCCTTTTTTACTCGACTTATGGTGCCTTACAGGTCCCAAGAATAAGGTGTAAATTAACTAAGGTGCCTGCTTTTCCTTGTTTTGCGAAAACTTGCCTGCTTTTCCTTGTTTTGCAAAAACTTGCCTGCTTTTCCTTGTTTTGCAAAAACTATGTATAGGCGAGTTTATTCTAACAAAAAAAAATCAACTGCACCTGTAATACTGACTACATCCTAGGGAATTGTGTAACTGTCGTAACTGTCCGTAACTGTAATTTTATGTTTGCACTGAACATGGCTAGCACTATGTATGTATGTAAGCATGAAATTTTTAAGATAGATAATAAAATAGATAAAGTAAATAAATTATAATAACCTAAGGTTTTTCGCTGTACAGATGGTCAAATTTCGGACTTTTATTCCTACTAAGCTTACAGAAGTTCCACTGTCTACCTTAAAGGCAAGGTCCTGGCAAAATTCCAGCTCCCGAGTTTCCATTGGATTCGTTGCCCACGGCGACGCCTTGGACAAAAACTATAGAAAAATCTCTGAAAAAGTCTCACAACGAACGTTTTCCATGGACTAATTTCGGTACGGCGTCTGCGGGTTTGCGGCGTCCGTGCTTTCAAATGACGTTATACGGCGCGCTCTACATGCTGTCTCTTGTGGCGTCGTAGGAAAAGCTCATATTCGAAGGACGGTGGTCCGTTAGATGGGGTGGGTAAGGTTTCACGAGGCGTTTTTTAAGCTGTATGTGTCTGAGCGTCCATCATTGTTCATTGTGCGCGCAGCTTTTGTAGGTTGGAGCGCGTTTTCCCAGGGGTTTCGTAATTCTCGGACGTCTTGTCCCATATCTAGCGATAGAGCTTATATCGACACCTTAAACTTGAGATACGTGCTATACATATGGTTTGGACTCCAGAGAGCTTAAAACTTGGGTGAGCAAGATTCTGACCGGACCTTGCCTTTAAGCATCCGTCTTTGAGTTTTAGTGCAAGTGTTGGTGTTTATTGTTTCAGACCCTGTTTTTTTGTACTGCTTCTCCACATCTGATTGTATTGGCCAATTCTAATGAGCATCGCGTCCTTGTAACAAATAAATTAGAAAAAAATTAAATAAATAGATAAAACATCGTAACTTCCCCCTTGGCAATCACTCCATATGTAGAATCGAGAACCTTAGGAAAAATGACCCCTAATTGAGTGCCAGCATGACCTCGGCTCCACGAATCGACGGTGTCGACTTTCCTTTCACACCTTTCCCCGGGTGTCTTTCTGATTTTTGGCGTACAGCTGTTTAGGGCCAATTATACGCGTCGCGCACCTGCTGCTCATGCCCGACTGCACTCGCAACTGTGTTGTGTGACTCGGCCTGCCAGCCGAGGCCATTTTTGGCCCATCACGGACGTATAATTAGCCCCCGTTGCATAGCTGATCGAAAACAATACTGCACTCAAAGCCGACCGCTTCCAGTCCGCTGCTTCTCGTCGCCCGGCGAACGCCGTTCGGATCCAGTCAGCAGAAAGCTACATTTCCAATATGCGCACGATGACGCGCTGGTATCGGATTTATTACGTCGGCCTCCATCTGCTCATATTAGGTGAAATTTGATTGCATTTGTTGATGAGCAGAGGTGCGCTGCTGTCTGTGGCGGAATTATTGGCCAGCAGCCGTCTCCATTTTGATTGACCCTCATGTGGAATGACAGTGGCTGGGTAGTCACAGTGGATACAGTATCGAATTGCAAGGAGGAGGTTAGGTACCTCGGGTGTTACCCGTCAAAGGGTGATTGATGAAGGGCATGGCGAAGAAGCACTTAACCTGGATCACCCCACCAGTGTTCACTAACCAAACAGTGCTGTAGTGCAGACCAATGGCTCGGCGTTTGAATTTTCTGTATTTTAGGTTTCATGTTCCTTACCGCGGGCTTAGGCATACCTCGAGCTCCTTTCTTCAATTTTTTTGGCCGCATAGGTAGTTAAGTCAGTTATAAAGCTAATATTTCGACTACACTCCGTTACCAACCTTTGAAAGTAAAGGCCTCCATGGATTTGTTAATCCTTGTTTTTGATGTCTTTGAATCCAGACTGGCGTCAGATGTTCACAGTGTTTGTTATACAGTACTTACTCTCGTCAAGGAGTACAACGGTTTCACTTGCGGCTTCCGAGGCCACAGTCTTTTGATGCGTATCGATTTAGGGCCCATAACATGGGCTCGATATGTAACAAATCGCTGTCACCACGGTCGTAACCGTTGAAACGCTATACTCCCCGGCGAGTGTAGCAGAAGGGGAATCTGTCACAATGTGTCCCCTATTTCCGTCTTCTCCGGATTTCTTTCTTGATTTACCATCTGAGAGGCACATTTTAAAGCTCGCGCGTTAGTCGCATAGCCCAAAAACAGACCTAAACGCCTTTCTGGGCTTGCTACTTACTACACTGCAAAAACTTTTGGAGAACCTGCAGCGTGAGCAGTGTCATCATCACTATCCGATCTTTGTGCGTTTATCTTTCGTTTTTCAAAATACTTCGAGAACACAGCGACATATAAAGGGCAACTTATACTTGGTCAATGCTGCGCTACAGTCGTTCCTGGTAGTTTTTTCATGGAGGCTCGTCAATGCGGCGATAATGCTATATATAGCAACGGTGAATGACGACCATGAATAACCCTGATGAGTGGAACACGTACGTCTCGCCTGCGTAACGCTTACCTCTAAGATGTTTACGTCTTAAGCACGTTTGGGCCTATGCTGAAGAACAATGACATGCGTGTACGTGCGTCTATTCGCATTAAGTGTAAATAGCCTGCAAGTTTCGAAAAGCAACTCTACGTTCTCAGTAGGATATGCCTTGAGTCAAAGTGTCTTCAACAACTTGCAAACAAGGATGAAGGGATTTGTGGTAGAGCAAGTTGCAACCAAGGTTTCGAGATTTACAGCAGTGGTAATTTTCAAGTAAAATAATGTATCGCTGCAAGGTTGAGGATGTAGCTTGTAATGTACAATGTAATAATAATAATAATAATAATAATAATAATAATAATAATAATAATGTAATAGATAATCGCTGTAAGGCTCAGGATTTAGTAATGTGAAGTACGTATACAGAATTTCGTTCAAAATTAGTCAGGATACGCTGCGCTCTGAACATATCGAACGTGTTCATCCGGGGCATTGTACTTGAAGAGAAAGGGAGTAATTCAATTAACTTTACTACTGATTTGGGAGTCACCTCGAAAATATCGAGTACTCAAAAAAAGAGAAAGCTCTACAGTCCTTTATCCTTCGTACAGAGGTGCTCTGCTTCCTTTTTTCCAAGCAATCAAATTTTCGACCATTTAAGAACCTGACATGCGAATTCATCCAATAAGTTCTCGTACAGGCAAATAGGAAACATCTAATAAGTGTTTTGGTGTTAAATATATTTGCATATACGCTGTGCATTTCACAGCGGGGATGTGCCCTTTCGGGATTTTTTGGAGGGAGGTGGTAGTGTGAAGGGCTCGCCATATGCACTGTTGCCCACAGTGACATAATCGCGCTGACAGACGGGCTTTTTTCTGATTTTTCAAAACGTGGCATCGAGCTGGATCTATGTATATACTTGCTCAAATATAGCGTGAAAAAGGACATACTATGTCTAGGATTTCGAATTTCCTTGTAGGTAATATTAGTACATAGTCCGTTTCGGAATAGCGCAAAATCTAATCACATGAACTTGCGGCGACGACTAACAGATTTGCGAATAATCCAGTTTTTCTGTGGACAATTCTTTCCACCTTATTTGCCATTGGATCACAGCCAATTGACGCCATTTTCGTCAGCCAGGTGTTTCCGGAGGGTGCAGCTCTTGACCTCCGTACGATCCGCGGCCTTCTGCCTCTACAGCGTCTACAGTTACGTCTCTTTTTCCTTGAGCCATTTTCTAGAATAATCCTTCTCTGCGAGTCGGTCTCATGTGTTCCCAAGTGAATATATCTCTCTGTCTGTCTGTGTGAAAGGCACAAAGAGGAATCATTTACGTGTCCTTGGCAGCGACTGCCCGGAACAGATGTGCACTCGCTGCATAGTAAAAACTAGCAGTTTGGTCCGAATTCGCTGCGATTTCCACGCAAACCTCATCGCCTCCTTGTTCTCCTGATTTTCTCCTGACATCCGTAATAATACCGCATCATGCAGCTGATCCTGGACTCTGGCCTCCAAGGCGCTGCGGAAAGGAAGTGGCGCAGAAAGCTGTTGCCGTCCGCGGGTCTCGAGCAGTTTTACGCATGGTCTGCCGCAGAAAAGTGGTTTATTTTTGATTAGAGCCGCGCGGCTGACTTTGACGGCTCCCCTTGCTCGCGTATCCTTTTTGGCCACATTACCGTCGCTGAACGAGTGCTTTCGTAAAGTCGTGGCCGAATTTCGCGTCCACCACCCTGCAAGGCCATTGTTTCAGCAGACAATTAGCCGCTATTGGTGCCGCAGAGACAAATTTGCCCTTTTAAGGAATTCATTGGGTAATTTTAACCACCTCATTTGCACACCTTTTGACTGACCTTCATTGGATTTTACCTGGTTTTCTCCTTCAAACTGCACCTTTAAGGATCCCATTTGTTAGTTTTGCTTAGAACAATCCGTTTGCAAACCGTCTAACTGTTCTTCACCACATTTTAGCCGTTTTCACAGAGCCCTTTGTCTTCTGGAAAAGCAGCAGGAGTTTACCTAGGTCAGATTAGCATAGAGTGTCCAATTCTGCGGAGAATTTCCGGTAATGTCAGATTTTCCGTCCTAAGGTTTCTGAAATATGTAAGTCGACTGTCATTAGCTCATAACTAGCATACTTTTCCTGTTTTTTGAACCTAATTTGCCCTTTCCAACAATCCTCTGGATAAATCCGACCAAATCGCTTACAAATACTACAAATACCTTCATCACATTTGTGGCTATACCTCGAGAAGTAGAACATGTGGAAGAGAAACACTTCTGAAGTTTTACTTCCCTGAAATAACAATAATTTCACCAGAGAAGCGGAAAAGTGCCCAACTCATTACGATCCTCCCTATAAAGTTAAATTTTTTTGAGAGCTGTGAAGTTGAATGTTGAAAATCTCGAGGAAGTAAATGGAAAGGGAAAATGAGGGGGAGCTAGGAGAAGATTCTCCCGTCTTCCGTCCAATTACCCTTCCTGTAACTACATATATGAGCAGTTGTCCGAAAATTGCATTCAGGATATGGGAAAACGATCTCGGAGTGGATTTATTCACCCTCCGGAGATGGAGAACGACCTGATGACCATTAAGACAAATCTTCACTGCATTATAAGGGAGAATGAGGATGAAGAAATTCCACCTATGTTTCAGTGTTCCCTTTTTGGTGCGCTCTGAATGTATGAATAAATAATAAATAAATAATTATGCTGGCTAGGCAAAAAGGCATTGCGCTCTTAGAAGGCAACTTTATACAATCTCCTACCCGTAATCTTAATTCAAGACATCGTTCTGAAACACTTTCCTCCTCAATCCAAATAAATGGAACCCCTTTCAGACTCAATAATAACTTAAATCTCCCAAAGGTGTAAGCATAGGATAAGTGTAGGATACCTATTACGGAAAAGAGTACAGGAGCTTCGGACAATGGAATCAGGACCAGTGTTGAAAACTCGATATAACAGCACACATCTCAGTCGGAACGACCATTTGGACCAAATATCCTTCTCCTGTAAGAAGATGAGATATTACAAATTTTTCGAGGTGATTTTAGAACAACAAACTTCTTTTATTGTCTGTTTTTTTATCTTCTTCTGTAAATATGAAGATTCTTAATTTGGTTCTGCTTTTTTCTTCTAATTGTCCTGGAGATAGGGAAATTGTAGGGGAGCACACTGTATACATACATACGTCTATACATGTTCCCTTAAATTGAATTTAAATTGAACAATAGGAACAAAATGTACCGCCTACAGTCATTACAAAAAAAAGAAAAGAAACGACGTATGACGCATGACGTATAAGATCCTACATAATCTCCGTGAATTAAAAAGTTCTGATTTTTTTTTCGTTCTGCGTAAATCCATCACAAGAAGTGGAACGTTAAAGCCGCACAGTATATCTGCGGCGAAAACAGTAATGCGACAGAATTTCTTTACTCATAGGGCGCTTTCTGAATGTTTGAAGTTCAGCCAAAACAAAAGAGTACCAGTGAAATTTTCTGTATACAAAAAGACAGTTGGGGAGTACCTGGGTATCTAACTCGAATATATGAGGTTTACTGCCCACCAAATTGTAGTGTTTAATGTTGACATACATGTTCTTTAATATGATTGTCGACTAAATTACTTGTATTGTACTAGTAATACCTATACTTGTATTCGAACCTGTACATTGTACTCACATGGATAGGCCGTGTAATGAATGAATTTAACAGCATGTACTCAACCCTACACCTTAGGATTCATGAACACATAAATCCAGCAAAACCAGGTTAACAAGCCAACTTTCATGTCCTGCGTCTCCTGACGCTAAGCAATCTATAGGATAACCAACCAAGCCAACTATCTTTGCTTGGAGGTTACTATTTAATGAATCCTTGCTCTTTATATCCTGTTAATGCTTTAATTCGACCTATACAACACTTCTGTTCTCTGTGACATTTCCTTGTATGTGAATCTTGAAAGTTGTCCAAATAAGAACACGCGTACTTTTGATGAATACAAAATGTGCCGTCGAGTACTCGCCAAGTGGCTCTTACACTTTCTTCCACAAAACCAACAATGTATACACTGTAGTTCTTCTGATGTTGTTAAGACCTCAAGAAGAATGGAATTTTTCCTGCTGTTCACATTAATTCTAAACTTCTTTATGACACTTCTGCTTGAATGATTGTCACGTTGGCTTGATCAATAGATGCTCTTCTTCTCTGAAGAGATGAAAAACAGAAGGTTCCCCCACCAATGTGTTTTCTTTTAGCCCAAAGTCTTTTGTTGCCTCTTGTTAACTTTGGCAACTCATCTAATGATTTTAGGCCTTGGTGATTTTGGTGGCCTAGCTAAAGGCTAGTACTGTCTTTTCATCCTCTTTTCTCTGTCAATTTCAAATCTTATTTTCTTCCCTTAATCTTAGGCCTCTGTTTTTTTTTTTGCCCCCCTTTTTCTGAATCAGCGACTACTGGAGCTAATAAACAGTGTGAAAATTCCAGCTCTTTGAGGAAACAATTGCACACTTCACTTTATCTTGCGTCCTACGTAACACTGCATAGTTTAGATGCACTTGTTTTCTATCGACAGAAACGTCAAAACCACACGTATTCTCATTCTAGCAAGGATATCTGTTCTGCTTGCTGACGTCAGCTATTTCGTCAATGGGCTGGAAACTTCAAGAAAAAATAAGAAAAAGCTTGGTTTTTGCAGTTTACAATGTTGCACTATGATCAGGGAGCATCGCATAGATTCTGATGGGAAAGCATATAGAGCAATTATAGCATAACGTCTGAGGAAGAACAGACAAAAATACGTAGAATTACAGCCCTTGTCAAAAAAAAATAGACGGATTTCGTGGCCACAGAAAAGTGGCGGGACCTGAACGATGGATGCGGAAGGACATGCTCAAAGTGAAAGGGCCAGGTAGGTCCCGCCGCGATTCTGTAGCCGCAACGCTATGAAGCCGCACGCGCAATTTGTCTATCTTTTCGACGAGGACTATATGCTTTGGTTCCGTGTAAAACGGAATAATTTAGTTGATTTGGTTTATAATTTAGGAGCAGATCCTGAAAATTCGTGTAATCGAATACGAAAACCTTCACAGCTCTTGGCATTATTTCGACAAGAGCTCTATTGCTCTCTTTTCTTCGAAAAACCAAATTTTTAAATCAATTGAAGTTGAGTGTTCAAATTCGAATACGTTGGATGCATATTTGGTTCTACTCTGATAACTGTGCAGCACGAACGCAGCCCGAACGGCCTAATGGTTCGGGTAGAAACCCTAGCAGCAATGGTTGCCAGTTGCTGTCATCCTCCCCTTGATTGCTGCCGTCCCTCAGCAATCGCTGCTAAAGAGACGAAAGCTTGAGCAGATGTGTCCCCTCATCTATACCTTAGTCATTATAATGATGTACCTATTGTATGAGCACTAGCGACTGGAACAGGGATTCGATTGAATATTCGATTTCGGGCAAGATTCAAATCCTAGAGCATTCGCGGAAGACAGAGCCCCACACTTCTCCTCATCTTTGCTGCTTTCCTTTCTTTGTAGGGTTCTTCTTAGCATTGTATCTACCATACTTTTCAATTTTTTTTGAATATCCGAACAGCCCTAATTTTGACAATTTCGGCTAGGCGAATCTTTTGATTTTTCATGTTTTGAGTAACCATCCAATCGAATCTCGAATATTCGACTTGTCCACAGTCGAGTAGTTATTAAAATTTCCATTCTAATGCGATATTCGCTCTCAAATATGTACAGTAGCCAACATTGCTTCCCAGATGCAGTGGGACTCATGTGAATTGTCAGGATGACTAATGGATCTGTGTTGCGGCGTTCGGCGGTGCAATTAGAGTTCGGCTCAGGTTTTTCCGTGTCCGCGGGGGGTTCGAATTCGTGTGTTGGCCGTTGAAATTTGCATAAGAGGCAACAGACGGCCGCTCAGATACCATCTGATGCTCATTTGGCATGCGAGCCCAGCACACCCTTCACCGCCGTGCCTCAACATCCACACTTATCAGCGATTTCCGATTTAATTAATCCCATACATGGCGCGACTAGTGGTCCCATGGCTACTTACTGGATGGATGTTTTCCTCGTTTCCTTCCATAGAGCAGCAGTCCTAGAGTTTTTCTTGGAACTTGTTTCATTGTTTCCAGTGTTATCCTGCTCTGGAAATTTTCATGGTATTTGTCTGAGCTTTACACGAGGAAGGTCCGCAAATATATTGGTAGGGCTCATTTAGAGTAATTTGCTTATTAAATTCAAACTTATTCATTGACTCGTCTTTCCCTGAGTTTTCCGGAGCCAATTATGTACAGAGGTATCAATATTATACCGATGTATATAGAGAGTCAGACGTTTTTCCTGATCTTCGAGCTAAACTAGGATCAAAGCTCCTCTCTAGGATTCAACCTCTCGAGCAGGTTCAAAGGTACATATTTTATCCTAGAAGATCTGCCACACAGCTCAGCCCTCTCCATCACATTTTGAAGGCTACTTTTACTACGAATATTCAAGCAAGTATGTTGGTACGCACGCTATGCATTTCTAAATTATCACTTCCAACGCGGATGCCATGTTTGAGACCTGCTGTAGCAGGCGTTTTCATATGCTTTTTACTTTTTCTCGAGATTTCTACTGAGCCGGAATGGCTAATAAAGGACAGGTAGGCTGAAATTTCATAAGTAGATTACTCAAGCATTTGACACTTACACGTCTTTTGTGATGTGCCTTCATTTTAATATACACTGCTTCCGGGAAATTCTCCTCACTGTCTATTTTGAGCGATTTGTTCTTGGTCATGTTCATGGGAACGAATCCACTGTGGGGTAACGCTCAGCAAGCTTCCGTTCATATGTTTGCTGGTTTGTTATTTCTTGGAACACTTCATGGAGTCATAAGTTCAACAAGCCATTCTTCAGATATTTATCTATTCCTTAAATTCACTGAATGTACTCTATTCATTATATACTATTAGGTGAGCGAGATGAATTACACAAAAAAAACACCAGAGAAACCAACGAACGATGATGGAGTCATGATAAGGGTAATTTATACTAGCTGCGTGCGTCAGTCGTGCATCAGTCGCACGCATCCATTTGGAAGGGATTTTCCATGAAAACCGGTCAACACTGTATGTACATCCTCAATGAAAAGAACGCGTGGCCGCCGTCAGGCCGTAAACGCGTGCGTCTTAACTGCGACTGCTATGCGACTGCAATGCGACTGGGCCTTATTCTTCATCATATAGACGCACGCGTGTCAGTCGCACGCATCCTGTATAAATTGCCCTATAGTAAGAGCGCATATATTATATCAACCAGAAGACGGTAAATATGGCTTGTTGAAGGTTTGAGTGGTGCATCTTCAGAATATACATAACTATGCTGGAGGCTGGGGAATCTGTTACATTCACGTCCGTACAAGGAAACTATAGAGTTGAGAGCCACGCGCCTACGCCTCACCTTCTGTCTGGACAGGCTAAAACACATCAGAGTTAGAATCAAGGCGGTGGTATCACTGAGATGCGATGTGTGGATGCGCAGACAATCAGAGTGTCCTGTGCTGCAGCGCGTTTTGCCGGTAGCGACCACTGTAGCCTTCAGGAAACGGACTCCTCAATGGAAGAATGACCTTTTTGAATAATCTTATACCATGGTCATGACCACTCATGGGTAGCAGTTGTGAGTAGACAACGTCACGTTATGCATAAACATGTTGAGAAGAGCCGGGTAAAGGATAACTTCAGGCGCCTTAACACTTTTACCATAGGTAATGGTGGATCCTAGTTCACGTCACTCTACCATGGGAGAGGATTCTCTGAACCTTTTTAAAGCCAGGAAAAAGAAAAAAATGAACAGTTTAGTAATAGAGGGGTTCAAGCGATCTATAGAGCTTCGGGCTACCGCAGTAACTAGGATAATTGAAATATGAAGGAAACGTTCGTGAACGAGGTCAGCTGATCGTTATAATGTCGCGTTAAATTGCGTTAGTGACACCTTTTTTTGCAAAGATTCATGCCGTCAGAACATCTAGAAGCAGCAAGGCGAAACACAACAGGATGGCGGACTTTTGGAAAAAGTCCGCGCCTTCTTCCAGCCCTGTCACCTCCACGGCTTCCCTTCTGTTCCTAACGAGATAAGGCCAGTCGAGCATCGCGCGCGGCGACCAGTCGCCGAGCTGCTCGCCAAGCCTCCCCACCAGTGGCGCGTGTAATCCTTCTAATAGGAGAAGATGCATTGCGAGATTACGTGGATACCAAGCGCGCAGTCGGCTCGCAGTCGCACGGATGCGGCTATAAACGCTGCGGCCGGCTCTATGTAGAAGAAATTCCCAGCGAAGTTCCGAAAATCCTGGAAATGCCGTCGTCGAATTCGATTTCCGCTGCTTATTGGCGGCGACCCTCTAAATATTTTCGCTGCTCTTATGGCCGTTGAAACGAAGTTAGTCGCAACGCTCTGTTTTCAGTCTCCATAAGACTTCTTCGTACACACCTCAGCTATTTGACTCTTCCTCATTCCTCCGTTTTCTGGAGATCTTTTCTCGCCGTATATATGTACCCCCGCAGTGCTTTTAATGTTTCCGATGCGATCGGATGAGGCAAGCTGGTGCCCCACCGAGCCCTGAATGGATCCAGTAGGCATCCAGGAATGCCTGCAATTTGCGTACCACGTCATGGTCATTCTGTTAATAGTTGACGTTGAACATAATCGCGTTATGTGAACCAGCGTATTCACTGTGTCCACCTCATTACGAAGTGGTTCGCCCGCAATTACCGCCGGACCCTTTGTGCCGGGGCGAAATTCGGCCCGAATCCCTCTTCACGTTATTTGACCCGTGTTCCGATTGCGTTCACTCTCATCTACCACGGGAACTTGACGGTGATGTAAAAGTTGCGGGTTGCCCTGGCTTTTGCCTCGCTCTAACCCTAGAGCTTAAAGTTTGACTTAAAAAAACATTATTTCAAATATCCCCTTGTTAGAGTTCCACCTAAGGTTATGCATTTTCGCTTCACCATTTGTCCACTGCCCTTATGTACTACCGGGACAGATCCCTTTGAATGTACCAAATAAATAAGTATAAGTAAGTAGGTAGACAATTGGATAACAAATAAGTAATTTATTGACCACATAATCAAAACTACTGGCTCTACCTGAGTACTCCCTATCACCAGCTTCAATATTTTTGTTTTTTTTTGAGTTCCCACTATCTCTATATGTAGTTTCTAACCTGGGGCCGAATGCATCATTGAGATTACCCAGGTAAGCATGATGACGCCCATATCAACAATGGGCATATTTGTGGGCTGTACACACATTTACCCTGGGTGAGCTCAATGATGCATGTGGCCTCTGATTTCATGCAAGGCCCAGATGCATCATTAGAAGGATAGGTAACCCCAAACCCATGGGTATAATTGCCCTTGCCTAGCAGCTGGATATAGGCAGATTCACGTATGGGCAAACAAGTCATGGGTGCCAGATAAACGACGAATTCGGGTATGTAAACATGTACATATAGCATGAGTAATCTCAAAATCCAACCAGAACTAGGAGGTACAGTCCTTGAGATGGTGATCCCCTAATTCCACAAGAGCCATCAACCTTCTCAGCCATACATATTGGATTGCTTGTGATCGAATCGAATATATATTCGACGAAGCTCTCGATTATTTGAACATTCGAGTTTTTTTATTTATACAAATTCTGAAGCAATTTAGATATTTGTCGAAAAATCACTGGACCCTATTTTGAATACCGAAGATTTTGAAAATAAAACTCTTTTGTAAATAATATTAATAGAAAATTTCTATGTTTGACGTTGCTACGTTGGTGTATTCCTAGATGTTTTCTTCATCTTGCTTTCTTTTTCTTCCTCTTCGTCCACTTTCTGTCCTCTCATGAGGAGTATTTGTAAGTTTCTGACTTCTCAAGGAGTATTTGTAAGTTGTTACCTGATAAAGTTAATGATTCTTTGCAGAATCTATGCAATCGCTAATTTTTAACTCCCACGAAATTTGATCTTCTGTTTTCGCTCACTCTCCTGGCTTTTCTGACTCTCTCCATCATGGCCATAACAGTACTCTTAGTAGATTTTTTCTGCTCAGAAGTAACCGAATGAACCACCTCGAATTGGCATGTCGACAGAAATTAAATTTTTAAAATATACTCGAACAAACTGTAAGCTATACAGAGCTAAAGACAAAGATGATTTTGTCCGGTGGAATTTCAAAGGCGGAAATCTGGTCATGCCGGGCAAGTCGCAGTCTGGCTCTGCAGTGTTTTCTTCTTCAATTTTACCCCATTTCGTTCTAATCGATTCAGTTTTTCTCAGGAATGTTTCCTAATGGAAGGAAATGGGAACGTTTTCCCAATTAGTTCAATTAGGTCATAGTTTTCTTCTGGAGCGTCGTCCACACGTGTGATTTTGATTAAAATAGGAAAGGTGTTTCGGATGATGGCCGGCGAAGGATTCTGAATTTGGCTATGTTAATTCAACCACAAAAAACCTGTGACCCTCTGTGACCCTCATTTTTTTAAACTTCTCATTGATCCTCTGGATTTTAACCTAATAGTAAAACTGCTGTGAAATAAGAACCTTAATCCAGAATCCCCCTGATCGCAGCAGTTCCTCACCACATTCACGAGTTCCTAACATGCACTTAGAACCTAAGTGCCGGTCATCCTCAGCAGTAGCCACTAGCCAGTCAGTGAAGAGGCGCGCGGCTATTAGCGGACATTAAACTGCGCTCCATTCCTATTGTGATCCACTTTGCTAATTTCCTAGCGGCCCGATAACGTTCTCTCGTTAAGCGCAGCGTGCCTGCGGACCGCTCGCTCCGAAAAGGAGTTTAGCGTCGAAGTCAGTAAACAACGTCGTGATCCCCTTCAGATGCGTTTCTGCGGCTTAGTTGAGCTGACCTCGTGATGGATCACCCGTCTGTTGTTGTCCTGCCGGGTCGCGCGGGGCACGCGGGGCATTTTTCACTTACGGGGCTGGTTCCATAGTTCGTTGTGTTGCTCCGGAATTCCAATTCATTCTTCTCTTCCCTAATGGACGAAAACGGAAGCCGCGCCTTGTTTCCGGGCGGGTGTTCAAACGACCGCGGATATTTATTGTTGACTGCGAGGACGGACGGCAGATGTGAGACACTGCGCGTGTCCTACAGGCCCGCGACCTCATCGCAAATGCAAAATTCGTCTCTTTCAAGATGCTGCCAGTGGTGACACCAGAATAAACTGCCTTGAGTGTTGGGTGACAGATGAGGAGGAGGCGGTTCCCTGGGTGATCAGCCTACCGCGGCAAATTGGACCCAGTTTGCAAAACGATTGTTCCAGATTCGCACTGGTGGCTTCGCACTGCTGCTGCACGCGGACGTTGATCAGTACGATTTCCTCCTTGATGATTTCTTTGCATCAGTTGAGGGTTTTACAACTATTTTCCAGAGACGTCGACGATACATACATATCGCACCTCATTATGGGAAACCTTTGTTGTCCTAGAATTTACTGCCCTCTCTTTCTCACAATTTTTTGCTTTCAGCCCCATTTTTGCAGGATTTTTTTTCAATTTTTGTATTATTTGCAGACCTACCGTTTCAACCCATTTTGAACTATTTTGGGTTAGACATTCTGGAGCAGATCGCTTTCGATCACACTTATGGGGCTCCAGCGGTTTAGATCTGCTCGCACGCGCACCATCACCCCCTCCGAGACCCTCTGGTTGTCTGCGCGTCCACAAATTCAGCTTATATCACTGTTTCTTTGTGGTGTGACGCGCGCAAGCGATTACGAACCATTGAAATTTCCTAGGCGTGAGTAATTTTAAAAATTATCTTTATGGTTCAACTTCCTTCTGGAGGAGTCCTACCTAAGCATAAAATATTCTTCTGCAATTTTTCCTATAATTTGATAATTGCTTTCGAATTCAGTTCGAATTTTGCATTCTCGCTGTACAGTACACGTAGCTTGAACTGTCAAAATAGCATACATACTGATGACAATAAGACTTTTTCGGATGAAACTGGTTGCTGCTTCCACGCTTCGCCATCACTATCACAAGTAGTCAGGAGATTTATGTATTATACTTGATCCAATTTTTGATAAATATGCCTTTAAAAGTATTTTTTTCCATATTAACTCCTCTTTTCTCGGCTTTATGCATCCCCTCTCTCCCCCCCCCCCCTCACCTCGACTATCACTCTACTAGTGTTGCATTTACTTTCATCTCCCGACGAGTTGCTGCACTTTCGAGGTACCATTAATTATGATTCTCTTTTATTTTGTTCCGCCGATTCGACGCACTTCTTTGGGGATTAGGAAATTACTCGGAGTTTTTTTCTAGAATAGCGATGCACTTCTCTATTCAATAGTTTCGTGAATAGTGCTTGTATAGTGCTCTTTCATGTCATGTTAGGCCGGAAATGAAGCTGATTCCGGGAATTTCATTGTATATATTTTTTTACCATTAATCAAATTCTTGGATATTATGAAACAGAGTAGCACTTCGTTCCATAGGAGTCCTTATGATCTTATTCCTGAGTTTCAGGCTTTTGGTAGGTGTACATAGGTGTTGGAATAACCATTCAAAAACAATGGTACGTGTTTCTGCGATGGATCATCATAGGAGTCATGGGAATCAGGTTCCCTATTAGGATAGCGCACCTAGGCGTGATTGGCCAGTTGCGCGCCTGACCAATCGCAGAGCAGGTCATGTCTAGCTTTCCCGCACCACTTCACCTTCTTGAAAAGTCGACAACTCTGAAAATAGAAATTTTATTGCCTTCGAAAATACAAAATTGATTGTCCTGCTGGTCTAGGCGCTTATCCTCTCAATACATACCCCCTCATATTGCTATTTCGTACTCTCATAAATCTCCAGATTTCTTAAGCATTTTTCTGGATTATTTTCGTAATTGAGAACTGCAACAATAACTTAGCGATACTTTACTGAATTTTTATTCCCAACTACACCCTGATGCTATCAATACAGTTGTTCGCTCTCCTATCTTTCTTCCTGGAAGACGAAATAGAAGTTAACTATGAAATATGAGTCGCAACGCCGCCTTATTTCAAGTTTTGAGCGGCACCGGATCGAACGCATGGTGCTGGATTACACTTTTGTCCTAGTTTCTGGAAAAACGTAAATATTCCTGAGTTAAGCCTACATCCAAATCATTGCGGGCTTTTAACTAAAGGAGTAATTGTTATTCAACTCTTGTCAGTAGTCTCATTCACTTCGACGTGCAGCACGTGCTGTGTCTCAATTTCCAGTTATACTCACGGTCCATTCGAGACACTAGCCCTTCCTTCTAGAGGGAAAATGAGAAGGTTAATGGGATAGCCCAATCATCCGCTCTTCCGCTTCCCTCGTGTTTTAGTCTCTAAATCCGGAACGAGAATTGTGAGGAATGTAGTGGTGATAATCTGAAATGATTCCGCCGCAAATGCTGTATTTACTCTATGTTTCTCCACTTTTGAGTCATTATTATGATGAATTTGCCTTGGATCCGAATGGTGGTATCGGACGATGTGGTTTTGTCGGAAACTGTGTCTAGGATCGGATAGAAACCGAATAATATCATTAATTTTTTCAAACTTTTGTTGCCGAGTTCAAAATCAAGAATTCCAGAGGCGATATGTACAACCCCTTCTAGCTGTCTTCCGTGGTTGTATTGCTTTATTTTTCAGATGTTCGAAATTTCGACTTATTCGAAATCGAATGATCAATTCCAGTACATCTATTACTTCATATGGTCTTTATTACAGTGAAAACTGGCTCGAATAATGACATGAACAGTTCAGAATTCTGTAATAACTACGTATTTGGTAACAATGATGACTGAGTATCACTTTTGTAATTCCCTTTAAAATTCTCTTAACTATCCATGATACCCAGTTGGGATCCATAATTTTTTCGATGCATGGCCAGGGAAGCATAGCTAACATCGTCAAGGCGCTGCTTATCAACGCTGACCCAGTTACAGGGGTATGCGTTTATGACGGTAGCACTCTGTTGATCTAAAAACCTAATCACGTCCCTTCCAGGATATATGGAGAGAGCCTAATCTTAGAATTATACAGCTTTTGCCTGGATTTTGCACTGGAGTTCTTGCATTTTTCGACATATCTGATTCTGAAGGAATGTCCTAGATAATTCCTAAACTGTTCGATCCACAAGTGTTTTCCACCAAATTTTCACTTTGTTTGGTATGAGGTGCCTGCTTCTGCTTTTTCGCAGCGATTTGGAGCGATTGCTTCTCTAGCGCTCATCAAATTGATCATGCTATCCGGTTGATGTGGAAGCAATCCTTGCAGATAGGACTATTTGCCAATAAACTCTCGAAATATCGCACAGCTCTTCACGAAGGTCAGTGTAACTCCTACCCAGCTGGCCAACAAGTCGCCATTTCGTGTTTGCCAGCGTGCTCATCGAGCAGACGGCCATCATTCGCCAGCGCTCATATCTGCACTTTATATTTAATTATAAAAGACATTGCTTCGTTGAAGGGGCCTTGACAGCAAATGAGGTCGTCCCCCGCGAGCCGGCCATCAAGTGCATTTTATGTGATTGCTATCAGATGTTCGCCTCGGACGACGGCGCTCATGTTTGGCCGTCTGCTTCGGCTCTGCCAATTAACCGACTTCCACACGAGAGAACTTCTTTCGGGGCTGGGGTCACCATATGCGGTCGTATATCAGTCGGCACGCGTAAACCACACCCCGTAGCTAGTCAACTCCGTCAGCACATTACCTAATGAGCCGCAGCAGGTGGAATTCGTTCTGACCTCCGTCACCTCGCTGGAGCTTTCATAATTACAATATCCGCTCTGAAGTTATCTTGGCTTTCATACCATTTCATTGATCTTATACCGATGGCGTCTTTCATGAAATATTTCTATTATTTGTTATGTTGTCAGTTTTTACGCCTAAATTTTACTCCAAGAACTGAATGTAGATGTTGAACCATGTGATCTACACGACGATATATCGTATTCTTTTAATTTTGTGCCTGAGCCAATTATACAACACCTCCCCACCTTTTACCCATTGACGACCACACCATTTCTCGCGCTTTTCTCCGTTTTCTCAAGCTCTAGCTCCTTTTTCTGCTCCAATTTTTCTATAGAAATTTCCATATAGGTTATTATAATCGCACTAATGTAGAGGTATTATTGTGTCATCATCCAAGAGAACTGCTGAGACCGCAAGAGCTTAAAGATCTTTGAATCTGAATCATGGTAGGAAGGGACTGTTCATCGGTGAGCCGTCAGGAAAGCTTGAGAAATTTGGCATGAAAATAAGTGGAACATGATCGAGGTTCTAGAGTAAACAACACTAGACCAACAAATATCACGAAACGGTCAATTTATATGGCGTTCTTCGAAGTTTATCCGGACATTGCCAGCTGAGAATCTTTAGTATCGAGAGGAATAAAAGAGCATTTTTACTGCTATTAAGCAGATTTTAATAGCCCAATTACGTATGTGGAACTATACTTCTTTTCTTTGTAGCATTCTCATGTTGTTTTCGGTGGGCGTGTGAGGCCTAGGACTTCGTCTATTTAGTGGCTTTTTTGAATTCGTTTTTCTTTGAGCTTATGACTTCCCCTCCTCGACGATGAGTATTGGATGAGTAGACTGCTCCTAGCTGTGCTTCCTGCCTATTGATACCGCTTTATTCCTGTTCCCAGCAGAAGAAAAATCTTCTACAGCTTCCTTAATCTATCCAGAATAGGTTCTGCTTCGAATGTTTGCTCCATTCCAGTACCTTCTAATCTTAATTTATTTCTACCATTGGAGGAAGTTCCATGTATCACCTTCATCTCGAGTTTTCGTTGTAGCTCAAATTCAGTTCATACGAAAAATTGAGAGAAATCATAATAAATTAAACGAGAAGTAAGAGCTTAGTTCTGAATTTTTAAGCTATTTTGTTGACGCTACGAATATGTCATCTGTAATACGCATGTCGAGTTAATGTTTGTTCTTTCTTCAGAACTGGACCTTCTCTCCGTTGGACCCAACACTATGAGTTGACATTTTTATTGCAAAGAAAGCCAACCCGAAGTACATACAACGTTAACATTCTCGCTGAGAAGTTATTTAAAAGGGTAATTCAAGGGCGGCAGCATAAAATTTGCACTTATTCAATCCTATTAGCCAACTTTGCGGGGCTTCAGCATTTTCTCGAACACCACTTCAGGAATCGTTGCTTTCCTCAGCGTGTCTACCTTTTTTTTCTTTGAATACTCATAATCATGGGAGAAAGTGAACTGATCCACATAATATCCAGATTCGAAAAACCCGTGCAAAAACAATTTTTTCAATGACTTTCGTTTCCTCCATTCGCTCTAAAAATGTCTTTTTTTCACTATGGACGATGCCATTTCCAGATTGTTCACTGGCAAATTGGTCCATTTAACCCAAGCTAGAGACTTTTATGACTTATGCAGCAGTAAAAGTCAGTAGTAAAGGGTAAACACTTCATGGAGGACTTCATGAAGGACTCACTTGGGTGCCCAGTTACTGCAAGTTTTTGTTGGGGACGTATCGCAGGCCGTTTTTGAGCGACTGCGCTGGAAAAAACTGAAAAAAGAAGATGGATAAGGCCGTGGCGTGTCTAAATTTTGTACAGGGACGACGCGAAACTGCGAAAACTCGTTCAGATTTACTTCAATCTGCCATTTTTGACCAAAAATTTTAAATAATTTCAATTTTTCCTTTCCTTCCATCGCCGTCCTCGGACTAATGTCCACATCCCGAATGGGATGCGATCGGGAGCTGCTACGCTGTCGGCAGTCCTTGGGTATTAGCATTCGAATGCCCTTTGGGATTTACGATTGTTTAGAGGGATGGGGGGGCGACGAGTGAAACCGTCCGCGGGTCGGCTGGCACAGGCCCGCAATCAACCAACCAGTCAGCCGCGCTCTCCCATCAAGGTCATACCGCCAACGGTTCATTTCTGCACATCACCGTCACTGGCCGCTGCTAATCAGAGCACATCTGCCTTATTTGAACCTATGGACATGTTGTTTTTCCATGGGGGATCACCTTATTACGCTCTATTCATCGGCAGGGGTTCGCTGGCGGTGCCAGGAAGAAGAAGGCCGCGGCCTTTGATAGTACGTACCTTGTTTTGTAACACATTAGCAACGGAACCGCCTCAGTCACCGACGCCACACTGACTCCTGGCATCCTTTGTGGATGCCGCCTCTCATCCAATGTCGTGCGAATCACCTATTCGCTAAGTCCCAAGAAAAAAACCTTAGGCTCTTACGGTCAATGTGGATGAGAACGAGTGATGTTATGGCGTTTTCGCTAGTGATTTACACCCTTCGCTCTTCAAGGCACCGTCCCATCTCAGAATTGTTTTTGAGATTTTTGCGTGAAAACAATCCCCAGTAACTGCTGATCACAACAGTTTATGTGATTTCGTGAAAATCTGTAGAAAACACCCGTTTTTAAGCCCAATTGTCAAGGAGCCTGTGGGCGGAGTCAATGAGAAATTGTGGTTCTCACTTCATGTATTCCTTTACTCGTCATCGTCACGCATGAAGCGTAGTTTCTATTCCGATAGGGAGTGGATGACGAACTCCCACAAGAACTAAGATTTTCCCCAGAAGGTGCGCTTACGGGAGTGAATTATTCGGACATTACACTGACCAGCCCCTCGGCTCCGCCCACAGGCTCCTCAAGAAATCGGGTTCGAAAACGGTTTTTTGGCAGTTTTACACGGAATCACACATACAACTGTGATCAGCAGCTCCTGGAGACTTCTTTCATATGAAAGTCTCAAAAATGATGATTTTAAAGTGGGACGGCGCCTTTATGGGCAATGTTGGTAATTTTTACCCAGCTTTTATTGAGATCGGCCTTTTCGCAAATATTATAGGACAAGGAAAAAGGGACCACTCTTCATTATTGCACACGTCTTTATTGTATTTCCTTTCATTTTCTCATTGTCATGTTCTCTAAACTCGAACAAATTTTTGGAAGAACCACCGCAGTAGAAAAGTGGAAGAACCAATAGGTATTTGTAACGACCTGGGGCTATTCCAGTCTCCTGCTGCTGCCCTTCCGACATTCTGCTGCGGTCCTTCCTAATCTTCTTATCTCTGCGTCTCCCACTCCTTAACCACACGATCGAGATCTCTTTCTGTTGTGGTCTTTCCGTTGGTTTGTCTGAGAATTAGTTCCCTGAAATACGTATCTCTGCCCAGTTTACTACACACCTGTGTTTTCCCATTCCCCTAACAGCCACTAACATCACTAATGAGCTTCATCAGTAATTTCATTACTCAAGTCAATTACATTGTAGCCTGCAGTATTCGCTTGTCGATCTCTTGCTGACAGTAAATCCCTCTCGCCATCCTATCATAGCGACAGCGTGACACGTTGCTAGGATGCTCACAATTTTTTAAACGACTTTTTGCACTGTGACGCAAGGAAATAATCAATAGTGGGACTTTTCACGTAGTGGTATTTCCACTTGGATCATCCGTTGGATACAGGAATTAATGGAGCAGTTTTGAGGAACTCGGCTTAGGGATCAGGTTCTCGACACTAATGTCCGGAAGGAAACCCATAGATGCATCGCTGGGTAACTTCTCGGGAATTTTCTTGCAATTTTCAGTTCTGACCTTCCAGTTTTTTTGTGGAGATAGAACGTCCGTGAATTCTACTGACTAAATAACTTGAATTAAAATCTCTATCCATGAATGGAACCATCACAGATGTTAGTCAAACGTTCTTCATCTGATCTACGCGTGTTTTTTTCTAATTTACATGTATCTATATAAATTTTCGATTAATTATAATAGTTTACTTAAGTTTTGGTTGGTTATTTTTTGCTATCTTTTCGTGACACTTATTAACATACATTTACCACCATGAGAGTTTCAAGCTCTTTAAACAACAACTAAATAAATAAGTACTCATTTCTTCGCATTACTTATACTTCCAAACGACTCGAAGACCTCAAGTAATTAAATAATGCCTATGGTAACGCAAAAAGCACATCACCCCTCATCCCTTTCAATAAAAACCAAAAAAAAACTCTTCTCGTATTACCGTCCGCCCGTTGGTTACTGGTTGTCAGCAGCAGTTTCCGCGCTTCAGTGCCCTTTCCAGAACTAGGAACTAAAATGACACTTTTATGGCTCCATTGTTTCAACAATGGTTCTGTATTTGCATTTCCAGGCTATTCCACCCCCTTGTACATTTCGTCTAGTTGGCTTTGCATCTTTCCTCTCCATTTTGTCTATTTATTTGTCTATTTATTCAATGTACTTATAGTATCATGTAGAAAGCAGGTAAAGCACCAGACGAATGTATTAAAATGAGCGGAAATAGGTATAAAAAGTCTCGTTATTTTTGGATACTTTGGGAAGAGGATCAGGGTAAGGATACTTCATTGAGATTACCCATGGTAAATGTGTTAACGTACCTAGACCAACTCTCCATCTGGCACCCTATACCATCATGGTTACCCATACGTGACCGTGTCTATAATCAGGTGCTATCCATGGCTAATCATATCCATGTTTGTGAGATCGTCCACTCTTCCAATAATGCATCCATCGTCAGTAGTCTACGAAGAGGGATCGAATAGCCCCCAAGAGACTTGTCTTTGGCTTTTAGCCAATGCAAGAGGCACTATGTTTCAATATATCTTTTATTCATCCCATTTCAGGATGTTTCTCTTTGGTAAAGCTTTTGTGAGGTGTTTATAGCTCCGCGCCGTACTGTTTTACCTTCGAATTTGTCTTGGCTTCCGTTTCTAGTCACATTTTGTAGTGAAAAATACGTCGTGATTAGGAACCCACAAACTGTTGAACTTCATTCAAAAGAAGTATACATCCACACGATTATGTGGTTTAGCATCGTTAGACATGCTAATAGTGTCTTTCGAAGAGGTTAAGAATTCTTACTTTGTAGTATATCTGACTAGGCAGTCGAAGATCTACATATGTCCTAACCTCCTTTGAGTAGTTAATTCCATGTCTTCGAATGAGTTGCTGATATTATGCATGGTCTAGGCAACGAATTAAGCAACAGCTTGATTGAGTAGCAAGCTGGAAATTCATAACGAGCATGGCAATTACCAGCATAACACCTGAAGTGGGCGTGGCTTAATTACAAACGCAGATCTTTCATCTAATAACAAGATATATCATATAAGTAACACCGTGGAAACGAAACAGCTCTTCTGGCCACTAATCTATGGGAATGGACTTATTTATTTGTTTACTTTTCCTATGTTTCATTCATGCACATTCGTTTGTTTACGCGCTCACAGGTGCACCATAGAAATAAACGCTAAAGTGAGGAGATATGGGATGGCTAATGGTATCCTCTTTCTTTCAAGAATTCCAACTCAGACAATTTTCTTCGGAAGGACCGCAGCAGAAAACCGAAAGAACCGACAGGTGACCTGCGGTCCTTCCGGTTTCCTGCTGCATTTCTTCCGAATAGCTGCTGCGGTCCTTCAGAAAATTTTTGTCTCTGCGTCTCTCGTTTCTTAACCACATGAGCGCGATTTCTTTCTGCTGCGGTCCTTCCGACAATTTGTCTGAGAGAATTTCAGAGATCGAATCAATAGGCCCCATTGTAGGCCCTCCTAATGGTAAACTTTTTCTTGTACACCTTCAGTTACTCACTAAATGCACCCACATATTATTTGAACTGTTGTACAATACATTATTCACTTTGCTTTACAAAATTCTGTCACTGTCATGTACTCTAGGATATTTATTTGGCTTTTCCTCAAATAGGCCTCCTAATAGGCCCTCCTTATCACTAGCTTCATCCTTGAGCCTTCAATCGCTCTTCAAAATTGCTTAATATTCGCAAGTAGTAGCCCCGTTCCTCGAGGAAATAATAGCAATTTCTTCGAATTTACTTGATGAAAGTGACAAAAATTCACATAGCCTGTTTCTATTCCGTCTTTATTAATCTTGTATTATTTGCTTTATTTTTTGACCTCATACTATTCGTGTACAGACCTATGAAGGAGCACATCGAAACTGAATGAATTGATCAACCTATTTAATAATTTAGGAACTTGTTAAATAAATAGAATATCTGGAGAACCGACAGTCCTACAGCCCTTTTTATCTATGTACTCTCCAGGATTCTACTGCTCTCTTTTGCGAATACTCGAATTTTTAGCCTAGTCAAAATCAAATACTCGAATTCGAATACATTTAATTGCGTATTTCTGGATCAGGGTGTGATTCGATTTAAGAACGGGTGGTCGGAGACGGGAGACTACCGTAAAGGACATGACTAGGATGCACGGTTCATTTATTTATTATTTATTTAATACGCCCGTAGGCGCGACACAACCTCAGGAATCTTGGTCTGCGAGATAAAACCGTAGAGGATTTTGAAAAAAAACAAAAAAAACAACAAGAACAGATAAAAAAGAAAACAGAAACTCCGACTGAACAAGACAGTATCCAGTAATCAGAAATGTAGGTTAACCGGTCTAAGCCTGGAGTTTCCTTTACTAAACAGTGACCCTCGCAACAAGTGACAGTGGACTTATCCGAATGTCCTCATCGAAATCACCAGGATCAACTGATTCCTGATCAATAATCGACCGATACAGTCCCGTATCGATCGTCACGATCGTGATTGATTGCGTCGATTATCACACCTGCCAACCAGACAGACAGACTGCGTAAGAGAGATATCAACCAGTCGTCGTCGCGCCAGATCCATGCCAAAACAGAGCGATAGCCAAATATTGATTCGTGGACTGCTACAGGTCCTGCTTCCTCCCCCACCGCCCCCCCCCCCGTGGATTCCGCTGCTGCTAGCGTTGTCGTTGTCGCCGAGTCCCCACGTCCTCATCGAGCTGGGGTCCGTTATCGGCTTCATCTATATTTAATGGATTACTGCATTCAGAAACCCCATTTCGCAGCCGGACCGACAACTATTGTCCCGGGGACGAACATCCCGGGACGACACGCAAACGTAGTCCGTCTGTGACGGCGGTGCGGACAGCTGGAACGCTTGGTGACAACATCTCCATTTCTCCACTTGGGACGTGTCATCCTTGGTCGAGCGGACTTCACGGATCACTGGGACTCTGACTCCCCATTTCCGGCGTTTTGCGGATTTTTGACATTCCCGGCTGGAACTTCCAAAGATCTCAACATCCACCCCACCGTCACATTTGCTCTCCTGAGATTTTCCACTTTCCATAGGAATTTCTTTTTCCCTCTTCCACGAAAGTCCTCCTGAATCCCTACTCGGAATCGTGAGAAAACACTGCTGTTTCCTGTGAAAGAAGCCTGAACTCATTGTTTTTATGCAGTTTTAGAGGCCATAAAGCGAAGCGCCGAGTAATTAATGACCTTTTCACGCGATGCACCGGCTAAGTGCTTTTAATTCCAAATTTGTCTATTGAAAGGCACTCTGTTTGAATAGGCGTAATAGCCTGGACAATAGGATTTATTAAGGATCTGTTTGCGTAGAAGGGCGTGTCCATTATTCTATTGTACGTAATTTTTTTTCTGCAGATATCTACTTTGACATTGAAATGCTGTCTTCCTCACATTGCACTTCTTCTCAAGAATTTGTTCAGGCCGTTAGGAGAGGTGTTCTTTTTCTCATCTATCAGGCTCTCAGAAGCGTAGATGACCCGTGGTAATACATGATGACCCATCTGAATTTCTCATAAAACTTAATATGGATGGTTTCCATGTTTTTTGCTGGCTATATAACCATCCTTCTCTTTTTCTTGCAATCTATTGCTGGCAGAAACTCTCACTGCTAACCTTTCGCCAAATTTTACCAGTGATTGTGGGCTGCAATTACGTATTCTCCAGAAAGTTCCTTCTTGTGAAAGGCAAATATGAACGTACATAGCAAGTTAATTTCGAAAAAAGAATTGTCCTTCTCGTTACGCATATCATTTCTTAAACTCTGTTGAAGTAAATATGGTATTAGACCACTGTGTAAAGAAAAAAGAAATGGTACACTATAAGTAAACAAATCCAGTCCAGTCCTGTTGCTCTTTTCTTTTCTAAAGAACAGAACGATAGAACCGGGTCTTTGTTACTCGGTTACATCATTTTTAATTAATTCCCTCTTTTTTTATTTATTTATTCGAATACGACGTATAAGACAGTCGTGTAAAAACAAACAAAAAACAAAAATAACAGTAAAACAGTCATGACCCTGAGCATATAATCAAGGAAACCTATGACCTAAGTAGTCCTCTTCACTTCGTTCCTTGCCTTTTCCTTTTCCGTTGCTTGCTTTACCGCCATTGTAGGTGCAATAACAAATCCTTAAAGCCTAATGTACATCTTTGCTCCATTTCCTATGTACGCATTCCGTTCCATGCTCGTTTTTGCGTTATCGTTTCTAGTATACTTAGGACCGGATGAAACCCGATTAATAAATTGAATATTTCAGGAAGCGTTTCCAAAATTCCACTATTCGATGACGAAGAGTCCTTGCAGCCGTCGTTAGCCTCCATCTGGAGCTTTGTTGGTCCCTTGTTTTAGAGGAGTCGTATTCTTTATATTCTAATTTGAATATCGATCTTCGATTGACTATTTAATACGATATCCACACCTACAGTTTCTGGGTTTCTGGATTCACGTCTCACCTAAAGCTTCATTAAATTTTTCACATGTGTGCTGACAATCTTTTTCATTAAAGACATCCATAAATATAGTAGTTCTAAGTTTTGTCTAAATTTTGTCCAGATTTTGTTTAAATTTTGCTTCGGTCTCAGAGTTCCCGGCGTACTAACCATTTCGTCAGTCCTGCAATAGGGCGAAAGCTAGAGAATCGACAGCGTCTGGAAACTTCTTTCGATTTTTATTGCGACTACCTGTGTTTATCTGTATGAAAATACCACAATCGAAGGTAATGTATGGAAGTTATGAGCTTTACTTTTTCTTGTTCGTTTATTCATCCATTTAGTCGTTTGTTGCACTCAGTCATGCACAAAAAAAAAGTAGAAACAGTAAACATGTATGTAGTTTTACATTCATTCTCTTAATAAGGCAATTGATTATGAAAGTGTAGGATTCAAAATTATGTCTTCGGTAGTGTAGCAGGCCAATTTTTTTTGAATTTCATTGTTGTTGAATTGAATGGTTGCTGTCCAGAACATTTGTACTATTAACCGAGCTGTTCCTGGCTTGTAGAGCTTCTGCAGGGAATAGTGCAGAACAGTAGATAGCATTGCTATCGTTCATCAGCTGTCATCGAGCAGGTGTGTATCTAAACGGAAACTGCGTCTACCACGAAAAAATGGAACTATTTCATGTCAAAACAGCTGATAGCATGGATTAGTCATGCTGCAGCAAGCCCGAAAACTAAGTTTGAGAGACCTACAATACCGCCCGTAACTTTTGCGAGAAAAAAAAACGTGTGGCGACGGATTACTCGTTAACAAACCGTCGCAGTACTGCAACTCCTTTGAAAATTAAGCTTTTCTTAATCTGAGCACATTTTCGGTTTCCTTTGTTCTGTTTTTTCAAAAATTTGAAAATTTTCCAAAATTTCAGCAGTCAGGTCAAAATCTGCAAAAACGCCGGAAGTATACTCACATGCATCATAGAGATTACCCATGGCAAACGTGTTAACTTATCCAGTTTTGCTCTTTACATGCCACAATTCAACATATTTGCCGCTACTTGACGTTGGCTATACCCTGCTGCCACCCAAGGGTGACTATACCCGTGAGCATGGGATGCACATCCTTCCAGTGATGCAGCCGAGCCCTATTTTGCAATTTTCGAAA
Organism: Ancylostoma caninum; assembly: GCA_037903475.1. Taxonomy (NCBI): domain Eukaryota; kingdom Metazoa; phylum Nematoda; class Chromadorea; order Rhabditida; family Ancylostomatidae; genus Ancylostoma; species Ancylostoma caninum. Next base: position 102,192 of record JBAJFG010000328.1, read on the forward strand.
GAAAATTACTTGGCGGTTATCGTTAGGTTATTTTGGCAACCCCAACGGAGAAACCTATGGAGAAACCGAGATGAAAGTTGAGTAAGAACGAAAATTCTCTTAGATACTGTCAACACATTACAGTAACCTCGCTAGCTAAACTGTGAAGGTTAAGATATTTCAAAACACTGAGCAGAAGTTCTACTTCTCTTCATAAACCATTTTTCTACATCAATGATCTTTGCCTGATCTACTCCTGCACCCTCCCACTTCTCAGAAGTCTCTATTTCTGGATTCTGAGTGCTTCATCATTCAGTCAAGCTACTGTAAAATGATCCAATGCTCTTTTTCTGAATTTGTTTATATTATGTTTCTTGATTATGTATGTGAAACTGGGCCATCACAAGGTACAGTATTTCGGCACGCGTCTTTTACAGTATGCAACGATTTTGGTGGAGGGAAAAGTTTTTGTAAAAGTTCATGAAGTTCTGATAATTTTTGGTTGGAAATGGCTACGAACAATGACAGAAGATACTGTAATACTTTGGTTTAGTTGCAACTTGGAAAAAAATTGGGCGCTGGCCTTTTCGTGTGGTAGAGGTGTTTCCGTTCCCTCCTGAACCTCGGTTACCAAAGCTTTTTTGGACAAACTTGGCTAAATACAATTAAGTGAATAAAGATAGAGCTGTAGAAGTTTTGCATGGAAAAGCGCAGAGATGTATACAATTTCCTCATGTTGTAGGGAAAAGGCCTGTTGTTCATGAAAAACCTCTGATGGATTGTTCTGCTCCAGATGTTTGCACTACATGCTGCATCTGCTTCATTTTTTCCTCTTCTTAATAGCTGTTCCTCCCTTTGGCGCTGCGTTTTCTTCCTCACTTTTATGACTTGCAGGCAAAGTACACACAGGGCTTTAGTCCTCTTCTTCGACATCATTGTGGTTCGATACAGCTCTTGGTCTCCTTTATCCTTTTTTGGGATGGAGACCGAGCCGCAAGTGTTGTTCGAGTCTTTCTTGGATTCCCTTTTTCGATCTTACGGGGTCTATAGATCTGCAAGTGGTCTATCCAACCAAAAAATCCCCCAGATCTCTTCCACCACACTAGAGAAGCACTTTCCGCCTGCTCGCCGCTGCTCCGGGCCCATATTCCCCCGGAGAAACTCATTTCGGTAGGCCGGCGTCGCTCATAAACCGCTGTTTTATCTGCACTAAGGCGTTCGCCGGCCTACGAGCAGCTCGTCCGCCGATGTCAGCTGTCCTGGATGAGTCAGAGCTGCTCGTTTAAGTATTGTTACAGCATTCCGCTGCACTATGCAGTGGGCAACTCCCACTGGCAGCTGAACGACGACCTCTGCAGCCGGTGCTGCAGTTGCTGCTCACCTCGTTCCAGCCACTGGTCGTCTCCGAATCGCCGCGATTGATTAACGACCGCACATTTTAGCCGGCCGTTTTATCTAATTCCATTCACAGATTCCATTTGTTTCCCGTAGTGCTTTCGCGGATTTCAAGGTTGTCGGACTGCGGACGGCGCTGATCCCGCCAGCCCCGCTGCACGCCCTTTACCCGTCTTTCTATGGAACTGCAACCATAGAATTTTCCTTGCCTATGTTTAGAAATTGTTTTTTTAACGGTTCGTGTGGATGTTCAAACCAACAGGACCCGATTTTCTCCTAAAATCAACGATGAGCTCATTAATTCCGCATTAGTGCCTTTTCTTCATGTGATGTCCATTTAAGCCCTTTGTCAGGATCCGGCTCGTTTCTACAATCCTTACTTTTGATTCCCAAATTTGGACACTAAGATTCTAAGCATCTGAACATCCATTGCTGATTTCCTAAAGTACTTCCAGGGCTCACATTCATGAACGTCTTCGAGAAGAGTCTAAGCTCTCCGCTAATTCAGGATGTTACGTTTTCTGAACAAATTCTGATATCTTGGTATTTTTACAACCACTTTTCATCTCTGCCTGGGACGATCCTCTCGGAAAACTATAACGATTCTGCCTGGGAAACTCGGCCACATCAGAACAGTGGATAGATCACTACCCATTTTCTCATTATTTTTTCTACTACATATTATTCTTTGCAGTTTTCCATGTTCCTTTTTCTGCTTGGCAGAACGTCCTAGTTCTCTGGATTTCTACATTCATATGTTTATAGTCTTCATCCTACTTAGCAAATGATCACTGAATGATCCTGAAAAGCGGAAAACATTATCTGAAAAATAAGATTATCCTAGTTCTCCTTCAAACCTCAGATAACCCCCCTCCCCCCATTACATAAATCGAGAACCAGTCTTTTCTACTGTACGTTATGATTCTGACCAAATTCAAGCGAAAATCATTCGAGAGTGCTGGAAACAAGAGAGATCTAAAGCTGTGCTCCGTCGCGAACTACCATAAACAGCACGTATGGTCTTCTGAGGTCTGTTTTCCTGAAAAAAAATTCTCCTGGCTGAAAAGTCGGATGTTAACAACAACAGGTCTCCGCATTCCGTTTGCATCGGCTTACATAAGGTGACAATTCCACTCCACCAAACTCTTTGACGGGTTGTCTACGGCGCAATCTTTGAACAGAGCAACTTGTAGATTCGCATGAATATTTAAGATGTGGCCGAGTTCATATCGAAATTTGGCCGAAAACTAGCGAATCTGGTTTCTTTGCACTTCAAGTCATGGGAAAACCTTATTTCCCAATTAATTTACCCATGCATGTACATATGTGCACCAAAAAGAAGAGGAAAAAACAATAGAAAACATTAAAGCGGGAAAAGCTCGATCTTACATAATGTACAGCTAGGTAGTACACATGTGATAGTATTTCAAAAGAGACTGATCCAGGATTTCTGTGGCTTCTGTTGTTTTATCCTAGATAAATGCTTGAGGCACTGGGCTACAATTGTTGGCGTCAATCTTGTATTTACTATCATGTTTGATGTTTTTCTATAAGCTAATCCACGAAATTTCAGTGATCGGACACTGTCACTTTTGTTTTTCAATTAGAAAACACAAAATCCTCTGGGAATTTGTATTTTGGTGTTCGGAAATATGTAGTGTTTATAGTTCACTGCGCGTTAGACCCTTCAGGAATTGTTTACTATTCTGTGCTCAACTGAATTCACTTTTTTCCAGGCGATTGGAAAACTTGTGTTGCCTACTCGAGGCCATTTAAATCCAGAGGAAATCCATAGTTCCTCAATCATATGTTCCAGTCATACCTCTTGTTTTTCTTTACCTCCATCATTTCCTATGTCCCTCTTTCATTCGTTCTGTCAACAAACTAATGTGCATACTTTTCCACAACTGCCACTTTACCAGTTTTGAAGCGAGGGAGGTAGGGGAAGGGTAAAGTGGAGGGTTAGCTTTTAGCCCTGTAATGCATGCATGCATTCGTAGAACAGCTGATAGGGGACCTATTCATCTGAGAGAGATCTAGAGATTCTGTTCATCCCGTTTGTATGTTCAAGCCGCTAACTTCACTAACATTCATTCATTCATTCATTCATTCATTCATTCATTCATTCATTCATTCATTCATTCATTTATTCATTCATTCATTCATTCATTCATTTACAATGGTGTTTGCATAAGTACAAAATGTCCTGATGGGTCTAAACATTTGGCTTGCACGACCTGAAATTTTCGTGGATTCTTCTATGTAGTACTATTTTCCTGAGAAACTTTGAGGATATCCTGGAAAAGGGGTCATTTTGGTGCGCGGTTTCTGAATGTACGTTGTTTGCTCGTGAATGAATGAATGAGTGAATGAATGAATGAATGAATGAATGAATGAATGAATGAATGAATGAATGAATGAATGAATGAATGATTGAATGAATGAGTTATACTATGGTCATATAGTAGAATAATATAGCATATGAAGGTTTAAACAATCTGTACAAGCGACTCCTTCTCATCCGGAATTCTTCCCTTAGGAACAGCTGAGGCTGCAGCTTACATCAATGGCTGTCATTTTTCGCTTTTTCTTGCATTCCTCCTAAGTCTTTGCCCTGATGCTTTCGGGAGGCACTTAATTCGAAGCCATTTAATCCCAGCCTAACGTTTTGCTGGGCAGTTGCAGTCGGCGACAATACTTTCTGGATGGCGGGGTGTCAGCTGCGCTGCTTAGCGGTGCACTTTCTGCAACGGTCGTACATTTCTTTCTAAAGTGAAGGTCGTTATTACGCGGTGGAAAAAACTTGTCGGCTACGAGGGAATGCTGCTGGTTGAGCTGGCGATGGATGGAACAACTCGTACAGCGCCAAATATGGCATCCTTCCACTGTATCCCTTCTTTTTGGTAATTTTTACCGTACACCTGTCAGTTTAGTGGACACAGGACATATCTCTCTCAACGGTGCGAGAACGTTCCTTTTCGGGTGATATTTCAATTTCACGGGGGTGACGAGTGCCGCGCGAAGGGAATGTGTGGCGCGGCGCGGAACCGGTTCGGGTCCGCACCTTACCATGCATGCGCAGCCCTACCCCTGCCGGCGCCCCCTTACCACTCTCGTACTTCTGCGACTCGACGCTGACTCACCGCCGTCTTCAGCAAATTATCGTCCATTTAGCGCACATTCATTGACCAGTTCGTAGTATTACTCATAAAAAACTGTTTTCAGTCCCTTTTCAGCCCGCGGTCCTGTCCGGGGGCGGACCGGCCCGCCCGCGGACGACAGTGGACCGCGCGCTGGCATGTTGTGTGCCGCCAATTTCCATTTTCTCCATTTTCTCACGCAATAATCACTGGTTTTTCGCGTAGTTTCCATTAATCACGGCTCGTTGTTTACTTTAGCCTCTGCCCCACAAACACCCACACCCGCGAGCCATGAGGAGAATCGTTCAGAGAGTGTTTATTCCCGTAGTCGTTAGTATAAACTATGAAGTAAACCGCGGGCCGGTAGCGTTGTTCATTTGCTGGCCAGCCCGCGTTTTTGTGTGGCCGCTGGCGTCGCTAATTAACGTGGTGGTCCTCCTTGGCGTATTATTAGCTCACTTTATATTGGACTCCCACCCCGCCCCTGGCATCGTTGTCCAATATTACTTTTCCCCCGCTAGTTGTGTTTTTTGTACCCGGGGGGGGGGGGAATTAGGGCAGGCGTTTATGGTATGGTACGAGGACAGCTGCTCCAACAACTAACCGGCTTTGCTGCCTGTCTCTCGCTACAGATCAGTTTACAGTGCGTCCAAAAACAGTAGAATGGCTTTGTTAGGCTTTTCCCGGTGAATCCAGGAAAGTCCATCACAGCGATTTTGTACAACCGAGTTTCTGGATTTTTCTGGAAACTTTCTTGGTTATGTTTGCATTTGAAATTCGCACGGATCGACAGTTTTTCCCTTGCATACCAGTGTCGAGATTCTCTAAGATTTTCTTTGCATTGAACCTCCAAATGTTTACTTTAAATAGTACTAAGGGCCCTCTCCGTCAAATTCTCAAACGCATTTCCGATCTGTCCTACGTTTTCTGTCAGTTTTTAACGAACATTCCAGCATTACGCGTCTTGTTGTCGTTTTTCCATTAATCAAATAGCACTGGGATCTTCCACCGCCATCATATCGTAGGAGATTGCACGTTCAGCAATATTTATAAATGTACAGATTAGTCTTCATTCTTCGACATATTCGCATTGTTCTTTTTCTCTCCACTCCTCTTTTTTCTCACCAGCTTTGAGTGAACCGTGCGAAAAAATCTTGAGGTCTAGAGTTATATTTACGCAGGGGCATTCTAGGCAGTAATTTTGAAATTTTCCGGTGAAAGTAGGGATTTCGAGGAAGTGACTCACCTTGCAACGATCAGTAGAGATGTGATGAGCCGATTTTTCTGTGGTGGGATTCACAAAGATTTCCAGGAAGATCGTGAGCCTCTCGATCAGTGACTCCTCGAGCAAAGTGTGATGCATCTTCCTTACTATGATAAACATTACTTGTCCGCGAATGGCTCAGACCAACATCTGCTATTTTTGTATGGAAATTTAGCGGGATAAGCGGGTCACGTCTTATGGAAAATGCTCCTAAATCTCGAAGCGATTTAGAGGATCCTTATAATAGTGTTTTTCTCGGGTTATTTTCTGCACATAGGTCTGAATGCACCAGTCCATGCCATTTGCTCTTTTTTGGAAAAACCTTTTTCTTTTCTTCTGACGCCTCACTCTATTTCCGCGGTCTCTATCATACTAGAGATTGAAAAAATCATGCTGTGGAGCGTTTTGACTGGAAAGAGTGGTTGTTGGGGACGGCGTCCGTGATTGGTCAAGTCGTACAAGACCAATCGCAGGGGCTGACGTTGCCGCCCTTTGCTGGTAAAACGCTCTACACGCCAAAAATCGTAGTTATTCTACTTACTAAAAATATGTGAGGAATCAGTTGTTTTCTCGACGCATAGTCGTAATTACTAACGTGAGCCAAGCCTACGGTATCTCTGCAGTACTTACGCCCAGAGTTTTAAATTTGGTTATCGTTGGATATATAAGACTTTTGGAGTGAATCACATTCCTAGAGCTCCCGGAAAAGTTACATTTGTCCCGCCATCCCAGAGTGGACGAGCTTCCTAGACTAAAGTTCCTGTGATTCGCTGCCTCGGCAGTTCTTCTTTTTCCTTACTGTGGCTTAGCCAATGAAACGTGAAAGATGCACTGATTTTCCCTGGACGCTTTCCATCTTGGGTCCTTCGATGTTTCAGGGAATATCTGGGATTCCTGCTATTGGGGGTGTTAATATTAGGGCCTGCTCACATCGTGCTATTGCGTGTTTAACTTCTAAGCCTCTTTTATTTATGCCAGTATTCCTGCTGAAATCTATCTATCCTTGTGGGCTCAGCTTCTCCGTGCAATAAATAACTGATGATGTACCGAAATATAATAATAAGAAGTTTGGAAATATCTTCATATAGTTTTTATGAGCTGTAGACAACATCATGAATGCTTGACAAGGGTATATTTTCTCTTTTTCCCACATAGTATCCTTAGAAAACGTGGTATCCTTAGAAAACGGGACTTCTCGAGAGATGTCCCCCTTGCCGCCATGGCAGCGCCCAATCTGTTGCGAGATAGGCTGATTGTCTTAGGCAAAGCTGTTCCAGCAATTTTTTCCGGGCTGTTCCATTATTGCTTATTTCTGCCTCCGCAATATCGCCGCTCATTTGCGTTGCCTGTGGCATCTGAGAAATTTGAAATTCAAGCAGCTCGGCTCAAAACAGGAGCAGCCATCACATTTGAATGCGACATATTATGGTAGGCAGAGTTTAAAGCGGAACGACCCTTTGCACTCGTTTTTGTGGTTCCTTTCTGTTTTCCACCGTTTCCAAGGGAGCTGCGGGAAGCGGATTACAAGTTGAGCAGGCAGAGCACGCATGGCTCTGTCTACAGGTTTTTCTAGGGTTTTTTGTATTCTTAACTAAACAATAAAGACCTCTGGAAGACAAGGAATTTCTAAACTTCGAGGGAAACTCTTCCGGAAAGGTTTAGGTTCTGGCTGTCCTTACCGTAATATTCCACGAAAAACGAGACCAGAAGACGCGTGAAAACCTGAAATGTCACATTAGTTTCCAATGATATTGATTAAAATGAATGTGACAGTGATGACATGATGGATAACAATCTGTAAATATGGTGGCAAAAATTGTCCAGGAGCCATAGATCTTGGTAATTATCGGTTCAGCCGGATCGTTTTTGAGATAAGAGGAAGAGCAGGGGAATTATTGCTTCTTTTCCAGACTTTTCCGCTTATCTTGCCATAGAGCTTCTTTAGAGACGGAACGGGGTAGGAAAACTTCTAGAAAATTCACGAAAAAAAAAAGAAGAATTTCTATGATGTGCACCTCCGATCGCGAACGATAAACAAATGAATAAATATTCCGTTGCCTCGAGATCTCAACTTCTTTTTCTGGAAAGTCCTTGGAACAGAGTTGTTGATTACCAAAGTACAATACCCCATTTTCACCTCTATTTTCATCCAGAATTCTGACATTGCCCCATTCTCTCATCTAACGACTTCCGCTCCCAGCACCACCCCTTGTCCTTCACAATGTCTCGTCTCACTGTTTCTTTCCTACAGAAACACATGAATTTCGCGGAAGAAGTCCAGGAAAACCCTCATTTTCCCATTCAAGGATCTCTCATATGTAGCGCTTCCGCTGCTAATTTGATTAGAATTTCCTTTTTCCGGATGGAAAAACTCGAGAATGTACTTGAACGACCAGTTCGGCTGCAAATTGCGGAATACACCCTCCAAACATGTGTTTGTTACTTAGCTATGGCGAATTAACCGGTCGCACTCGTTTTGAGAGCTGGTTGCTTCCGGTTGAGCAGTGGGGTGGGATTGTGTAGATGTCTTAGGAGTCTTTTGCTTCTGAAGTGATCTACACTTATAAGCTCGTTGCGAAATTTCGAAGGCCTTTGAATATTGACGTTCCTGATACCATAACTATTCGACATTTATTTATTTATTTATTCATTTATTTATTTGAGTACGCACAAAGTATTCTATAGAAAAAAAGCAGGTAACCAGTTATGGTACTACTAAAAGATGCCAAAGGAGAACTGGAGACTCGGAAGATATGTTTGTTCATTATTTCATCTTTTTGTTCATTTCTTCTCTTTGCATTTATTTCTCTTTTAAAACACCTCCCTAAATGACAACCGATAATTATTAAGACATGAATACAATAGAAAACGTTTTCTACTCAGTGGCAATCACTGTCTTGCTATTTGCCTGCCTATATACCAACTTGTTTATTTATTTACTTATTTATTTATTTGTTTATTCATATATTCCATCCGTTGTATCCTAAAGCGCCTCATGGGGAGCTTTGCAGTATTTAAATAGAAAACTGCTGCGCCCTCGAGTAGACAGGAGAAGATTAGCCGTCTATTAGCAGCAAAGAATAATACGAAACAATTACAGGTGGCGGGTTCATATACAGGTTATAGATAATTCTGGAAAAGAGGAGAAGTCTAGATCACCTAGATCAGGTAGACCACTAGTTGTGGTTTCAAGGGGTGCCACCATCCTTAACAAAAACAAGTTACTTGAAGAGTAAAATATTCATCACTGGATTCTTGAGTGTTCTTTGGGGATTGCAAGCCCCTGGGATTTGGTAGTGGGCGGGTTCTCCGAGCAGACATAAGTAGATTTCGCCGGAACGAAGGAATGTACGAGTTTTCCGGGGATAGGCAAACTCAATGACTAAGATGTGGCAACAAAATGAATGATAGTACAAAACTTGAATTATGAGTATATTTTGACGGAAGTAATTAATGTTTCGTGCACATAGTATAGTGAAATTTCAGCTCGCTAAGGGTGGACGAGTTGCCCCTATAAGATTTTGCATTTTTAAGAGCATTCTATTCCAGGAGCAGCAAGTAATGCCAAGAGTTCTGTATTGGAAACAGTAGATTACATACATCACATTTGAAGACTCGTCCATTCTGGGATATTCGGAATTTTATAACCCTCCCGGGAGCCATGGGGAATCCCATAAGTGGAGAGTGGAAGGATCAAAATTTATCTGAGTTTTAGTGAGCACATTCTACGACTTTATTGCATTTTCTTTGAATTTTACCAACTGCTGCGCGAAAACAAGTACAAATAGTGGTCCTACTCGAAAAATTTTCACTCGAAAAGCGCTAACGAGGGGAAGAGGATGTTTTTATCCCTAAAGTATAAGGAAGAAGTGAGAAAAATGGTCATATTTTCATCACCCTTAGCACCATTTATGAGCCACGCATGGTAATAGATGGGCGAGTTTTACACCCATGCTCTGGAATAATTTTCGTAGTACCAGGATCTATTACACAAGGTTTAGGCTATGTATTTATTACAATCAATTGAAAAGTTGAAAAATTCCTGCGAGAGCCTTTTTTCCAAGACTAATTGCTTATAAAACTCCTCTTTTCCCTCATGAGCTGCTGTCCCTCGTCCCGCTGCTTATCCACAAGGACCCAGATCCCCGGCGTATCCCATTTCCCAGCGGCCGTCCAGCAGAAATCGAGCGTGTCAGGATGTTTTGTGTGTTGGCCACCGAGTTGCGCAACGATGTCACGGCATCTGCACAGTGGCCACGGCTTCACCGGTGCATTCTTCCACTGCAGTCATTAGGACGTCGCTAACTAATTGCTCGAATAGAGTCATTTCTTCACCGTTATGTCTTTGCAGCCTCTGGGAGTCGTTGTGCAGATGGTGTAGGCCGTTTCTCAGTGTAACGTGTTGTGCAGGGATAGGGCCATATTTCAAGTGTTTTGTAAAAATGGATTGTAGTCGTTTCGGTGCCATGCACCTGTTCTTCTGTTCATTGTTATCCTGAGCAACTACATTCCGTCTCTTTCCTATACCAATATATTTTGTATTATCGTAAGATCATAAAATAGAGAAACAAAATCTAAATCACTCTGAAAATAGGCAATTGGAGTTAATTGAACGAAAGTTGGATTATATTCCCATAAATATGTAGGGCTAAAGGTCCACCAGAGTGCCCTAGAACCCCAAAATTATTAAAGGACAACCTAGAAAGAGGGCCACAGTCATTTCGTCGTTCTAATGTGCGAAGAAACTTCTAGAAAGCGACTTAAAAGATCGGCTTTCAAAGTAGAACTTTTTGGTAAAACTGTTTACCGTGCTTTACTCACAGCAGTTACCATAACCCCAGGTAGAACCGCCCCTTGGGACCAAATAAAACACTGGGGTGGAATTTTGAATAAATATTCAATCTCAAATAAGGGTCAAAATCTCGGCAGCGCTAAAACTGGGGACACTATAACCTTTGTTATCTTCCCGCTAGGGCTATGAAGCTTTTACTCTTTCGCATATTCGAATTATTGACGTATTCAAAATCGAATATTCATAAAAATTTTTTCCCTGACAGGTAATTTGGTGCTACAATATGTACGTATATATAGGTATGATAGTATAACAGTAACACTAAAGAGCAAAATTGCTGCCAATAAGACACAACAATCGCCATATTTGTTCCCAGGAGGACCTAACTTTCTTATTAATCCTGTATGGATGAGAGAACAAAACTGGCAAATGAGCGCTACTCTTTACAAGTTCCTGTAGTTAATATTTTCTCATCTCATTAATAGTTATATGAATACTGACCTAATATGTACGTATTTTTCTTCGATTTGGTATGGCACGCAGCCGATTTCAGCAGCACTACGTTTTTTTTTCATTCAGTCCTGACCAGAACATTTTTTACTAAGGAGTTTTACGGTTCCATAAGTGTAGCCCAAATTCTTAGCTCCCTCCTACTTCCTCCTCCTGGTTGGGTACACTTCCACCTCTCTCAACACCTTGCCCTTTTTCCCACATTCGCGCATGCTTATCCCATTTAGTATCCCTCTTTGACGTTCGCACCTTTCTATTATATAGCAATTCCCACCAATTACTCACTCCTTTTGTTAATAGACACCTCTGGTCGCTAGTCGCCGAACAATAAGTTAGCACCATGTTGCAAGGCGTGCTAATTAGTAGTGAAGTTCTACGGTAGCACTCATATGTGGAGAACAAAAATTGAGAAAATTTCCTTGTTTGTTGAAATTTCAGAATTAAAATAGCGAGTCTTTCTTGGTATCTTAGAATCATAACAGCTCTAAATTGAAAAATTGACATTTGGACGCTAAAGACTCGCCAGAACCCAAAACTTCTGAAATGAGATGTCCAAATTCACCCCTTCCTTGAAGACTTAAACAGGAATTTTCTTTATTTTGCATTTTCCTAGTTACATGAGCAACAGCATGCCTTGAACATTTAATAGCGCAGATTTTTGCATGGAGTTTCCACAGGTAAAGTGTTTTCATTCTAATAATTGCTGTGAACGGAAATTTCTCCCAGCGATAATTGCAAGTCGATATCGTAGGAGTAGCGTTCGGTGCTTTCCGGTGCACTCGTTGAATATGAATATGACAAGCTGCCGGCTGGTCTGACGGGCAGTGGGCTTTGACATTTTCCCGGAAAAATTTCTGGATGTGCAGCAGGCTCAATGTCAATTTTTTAATCAATTTCCCTAGCTCCTTTCTAGGCCTTTTTTCCATCTCTCCGGCCTTTATCATGACTTGAAAACCAGTGAAACTGATCTTTAAAATTTTTCGATAAAATAGAAGTTTACATCCAGAAAGAGAGAAAAATAGGAAAGGTCCTTAAGAATTGAACTGCAATGTTCTGAGGGTGACTGTAACCACCGTCAGATCCTACATAGCTGTTGAAATTTGCCATCATATCCCATTCTATGAACAAGATCCCCCGAAGAATGGATAATTTCCACGTCTAGGCCTCGTCACTGTTAAATTTTCAGAGCGACAAGGTGTTTTCTATATGTTCTGGCGTGCTATCTCGTGTTTCAACTTTTTTCTGAGCGAAGGGTGTCGGATGTTCCGTTGCCCATTTCGCGGCTGTCCCTTGCAGAATCGACGGGAAAACCTCGGGCGCTTCAGCTTCACCACAAACCATCTATTAGTCTCTACCCTGTCCTGAGTAAGAACTCCTGTAATAATATGGGTCTACTAGTAATGCACATCTGTGGCACGACGTTGTGATGCGCGCCTGGCAATTACCTGAGAGCCCCGAGTGATTATTATCTTCCCCGGCTGTTGTCGGGTGCTCAGAGTAGCAATACTGGCAATATTATTACTTCAGAGTTCGCCTGCAGGCTGCTACGATGTCAGAGGCCCGCAAGCTGCTCTGCCTTGTCGCGGGTTGTTTCCCAGAGTCTGGTCCGCGCGCCCGCGGTGTGCTCTTTAGCGCCTTTGTTCCGCGAATAATCCGCTCACCAAACTTGCCAACTCGGTGTGAGAGTGCGGGCGTGAGTGAATGCACTTCCTTGATAACGAAAAGGGAAAAATAACTTACCTATTTCTTCTTCTAAGTCACTTCTGTACGAGAATTGGGTAAAGAATACAGCATTGCCTGGGGTCGCACACATCGTTGGGATTACCTAGGGTAAACCTGGTAATGCGTCCCAAATTTACCTACCGTTAACACGGACACCAACGCATTTACCCTGGGTAATTTCAATAATGCATCCTGGTCCTGAAACGCGTGAACATTGGGCTAGTGCTATATAATTTCGAAAAAATATGAACATTTTAAAAAGAAAATTACTAGACTTCCTGTCCCGAGACTCCCAGTAAAGAAGTTGGAGTTGTTCTTCGCTTCTCGTCCTATTCTGGCATTCACGAACGTTCCCGGAAAGGCGACAACTTACCAGCACACACAGGATGACCGCATTTTTCAGGGCAAAAACCAATGCATTTCATCCGGAAATTTCGTAACAATAAGAAAAGAATGTGGTTTTTGGGGCGACCCAGGGTAAAAGTGTTAAAACACACCAGATTTACCCATCGGAACTCATAGGCAGTCGAGAAATACAAGAACTTTTATCCTGGAAACTGGTCCATTTCCAAGCAGTGGGAGGATCACAATCTTTCGGGAACGTCCATGAATCCCGCTATTGTCCTGCCACGTTGGTCATTTTCTAATAGTCCTTGTGTAGTACAAACACTACAACCCCCAACCTTGGGTAAAGAAACCACTGTGTTGTGAATCCCATGACGTGAACTCCGCGCTCCCCAACTAGGAGGTCATCTTCGACACGCGACCATCACTTTACATGCGATTGTGTGTGATACATCGTGGGAGTCGTCCTTATCACTCAAACTTCTCCAAGAGTTCTCCTCCACGGCTGTCCGCAAATGTGGGCGTGGTCTAGCAGCAATTGTCCTTTTGATCTATTGTAATAGTCGGCATATCAACGTCCGTGGATCGTGTAGTGAGCCTCTCCGGAGCCATTACGTCCTGCTTGCGCCCTTTTGCAGCCGCTTCTCGATGATGATAGATGGACGGCAGCGCTGTCAGAGCGATTCCACACACAGCCAGCGCCAGCCAGCCTAACACGCACTTCCTCCGAACATTCCGTATAAATCACCAGTACGAGATGCTTTTTAATGGGTTTCGATTTCGTATATGGCTGTTTCTGCATTCTTCAACTGCTTCCATAGCACGGACACTCGCCAGAACGCTGACTTATCCGGGGCAAATCCTGGATAAATTGCCGTATAGTACGTGAGTAATTAACTCTGTGATCTTTCCTTCCGAATGCTGCCTACCCCCGAGATATAGGATCCGTGCTGCGGGGCTCATCTCTTGCGACCTTGTACAGAGTCGTCAGCGGCTCGGATCTCCTCTGGATCCGCTCAGGCTGCTCTAGGAGAGCCCTTAGTATTGCCGTATCAGTTGGAGGTCGCTACTATTCAGTTAATGAGCATATCACGTGTTGCATCCTTTATTTAAGATGGATTTTTCTTTGAAGAATGCGAGGACAGACATTTCGAAAGTTTCATGCAATTTTTCGTACTTTTTTCAAGATTTTAGGATTTCGCGGCACTTCCAAGTGTAAAGTAAGCCTGGGTCACGATTACTACTAAATAACCAAGACTAAATCAGCCAGTACTTGGAAAATATGTCTATTGCTTAAATCTCAGCTCAATTATTTTGCAAAAATGGGTACAAGGAAATATTAAAATTATTTACCGGGTGGGATCGATCTTGTACGAGGTTCCCAAGCCATGGCGCTGTAGTTGTGCTATGGAAAGCATTTCAGAAACTCTGAACCCTGAAGAAATAAGTGGCAATATTTTTAACTGGAAGGTGCTCATACATCAATTTGTTGTAGAGTACTTTTCTTACAATACCAATTATGGAAACCCCGTTAGGGAGGAGCGAAAGTCGGAATAGAGAATTCGGTATTCGCAACTCGGAAGTTGAAAGACCAAAAAAACCCCGGAATATCAGATATTTTGGAATTCAGAAGTAGGAATCTCGTCCCATCACTGGTCCCGATGCGATATCCTCACTTGGGAGACAAGCACCTGTTGCCGGGGCATCGTTAACAATTCCGAAAAAAATTTGCAGTTGTCAAGGGTCTTTCCCCTATAATAATCTGTATAGGAGCATTATTGTGCTCATATTTCTCAACGAAATTCAGGAAATTGCCAATACAGCAGCTCACGCACTCACAAATTACATCTTCGTCCCACGAATGAACGAAGAGAAGAATCCAGAAAAAAAGCGGAAATTTCTTCATGGTTTCCCCAGATGCGGAGACTAAAGGATAATTCGCTCACGGCGGTTACTCGCATTCGTTCCGGTAGAAATTCTTCTCATTACCATCATCCTGTCGTCTGGATTCCTCCCCATACCCCTGTAGACTATACATGCATAGTGATGGTTCGTTTAGCATCGACCGCTAAATACATATTTTACCTTTGATACTTACTTCGCAGTCCTTACGTCTGATAAATTTTGTTGCTCAATCATGCCCAATCTTTCAAGTGTTTTACCGAAAATACGGCTTGAATTATTCTCATTTTTATTTGTTTTTTTTTCTCTCTCCGATCCATACTTTTGTCCAATTTTTCTCGGTTCCAGTGCCGTACCTTCCTGAATCAAGCCGTTATGGGCACGGCTTATTTCGATCCTACCTAATTTTTGTTGTATTAGCTATTCCAAAAGCGGAGATGGTTGAATATTCGTGCATATTATCTTCTTTTCCTCTAAAACCGCATACTTTCCTACGTTGTCGTTGTCTCTGAGATCTTACCGTGTATCTTTCCCGCTGAAATAGACATGCATAATATTCTATAATATCTTGCTATTGGTTTTATATTCGTGTACTTGTTAATGTGCGGAAATTATAAGGTAATCCTAGTGCGAGAAAAAAATCACTGTGAATCACTGTGTCCTTGATTCTTCCGTCGTTTGTATTAATTTCTACTTTACAGTGGTAGTATTCACCCCTCTAACGTTCTCTTATCTAGCCTATTCCTTCCTTCAGCGTTCATTTTTTTGCTCATTTCTCGGCTGATGAATGGATTTCCATCATCATTTTTCGGTTATTTCGGAGCTCCACTGGTCACGCGCGATAACGTTCTTTACTGCAATAATTCCTCTTTTCCAAAACAAGCGAATTTACATCGAAAAATTCATACAAAACCTTTTCTGGGTCTTCTTCTGCTCCTTTGGGGGCATTAGGAGTGTCCTCGGAAAAGTATTTTAGGATTTGTTTGCAATTTGTTGTCGCATTACAGGATGCATTCTATGAAGTGCATCCGAGAGAAGAAAAAATAAAATGAAACAATCTCGAAGTTCAATAGCATCAGCAGAGACAAAATTTTACTGATTATGCATAAATATCCTCATACCTCCAGAAATTTCCTGGATGTCCCTGCATTTTTTGCAGTTTTTTTTACTGCAACAATCAGGTTAAATTTATGAAATTTAAGGCTAACTAGATTAATTCCGTGCCATGTCGCCACCCAGAGAATTCCTGGATCCAACGGGCCCTGTTGTCAAAGCCACGCCCACTCGGGATGGCCGGGTCCGCCCCGTCGAGGTGCGAACCCATAACGCTGCCCTAATTGTACCGTTACCTACATCTCATCCCGGCTGTCGCACATATGCTTCTCGCGATATCATTATCTCCTCTACCATTATTTATTTTGACTCCATTATAGTTGTCCACGATCGATGGATCCTAGCCTGGAATTGGGAATCCTAGATTAAGTCAGGCCTAATTGTGCCATGCTTGATCATTCGTTCCTCCACGCTGTTCATGTCAAGGTTTCCGTGGATTAGGCCGTTGTGGATAGTGTGGATCTACGGGGGAAATCCTCTCTGCTCGCATATCTAGGCCCTTCTGTATGCAAATACGCTTACGGAGCACTCGTACACCTATGGCTTTGGTACTCCACGCCTTTCTCAATTTACATTTTCCATAATTGGTGGTGGGTATTGTCACTGGTAGTAGTGTTGCTGATTTTCTGGATTTTTGAAGAGTAAAATTTGCTGGTGCCTATAGTCTGTTTCAAAATTGACGATAGTTGAGTGCTAGCGCCGAATCCTGCAATTCGTACGCTAAACGGTAAGCGCCAAAACTTTGCCTTGTCGCCTCGTCGATCACCACATGTTTGAACATGTCATTTTTTCTCTGATTTCTCTTCGCTTATTCTTCACAGTGAAAACCACAATAAAATGTAATTTTTCCAGCTCTGCCTCCATATTCGCCTATAATTTGCTTTAGTGCGATGTTTTACATCTGCATATACGTAATACTTCATGGCACTTGTTTTTTTACTCTGCTATTCCACCCTTTTACCTTTTTTTTCGGTGGAAATCACAGTTTTGAGCTAGGTGCAGCTACTGGTCCACTATTGACCGATCTCCTTATGATTATTTATACGGTAGCTCAATCAGGCCCAGTACAAGTGTTCTTGACAGCAGCAGTTGTGTTTGGTCGAGTATCAAATGTCACACCCATCTATGTTGATTTGAGATTAATCGGAGCTCTGCAACATTCTTTCCAAGATGTTTCCAGTGGACTAGGCAACCATTGCTACTGTAAAGGAGTCCCGGCACGAATACTTGCGCACGGTGGCAATGGTAGGTCGCGGTGGAGCTCCGAAGTTCTTCCGCTCTAGTTCTTTTGCTAGAGGGGTTTATCTGAACTGGCTGTGGTTATGTATGTTAGATTCGGGTGCTGAGATGTTATTTTCTGGTTTTTTCGGAAGAAAAAGTGAAATGAACGGGTTTGTGAACTCCGGAGGCACCGGGTTATTCTTAGGGCTCTCATAATTTTGTAGCCAGCTAGACTAGAACTTTTCAAATAATTCACCTTTTCTGAGCACCGTTTTTGGGCTTTTTGAATGTCATTAGCCTATCAAATGTCGTCACTTGTCCATTAAAAGAAAACAACATTGTGAAACAATTAAACTAATGGAATCATAAGAAGATTACAATAACGAAGTCTCCTTAATCATTTCGAGTTTTTGCCTAATTATTTGCTTCAAATTGAGACTAATTCGCTCGTTTCGGAGACGACGATATGTAGGTGAACATTTGTGCACAAAATTGCAAATTGCACGCTAAACGACAAGCCCCACTGTTCGGCATTGTCACTGGTCCAGTGCTCCATATTTTCACATGTTCTTTATTTTTCTCATTTCTCTCCAACTCCCACAGCTATCGGAACGGACTATATTAGTGGAACAAGAAAAAACTTAAAGATTTTGAGAAAAAAATAGGGGAATTTATAGAAGATAGTAATGTTTGTAAGATATTTTTTTTATCAAAGTGTGGTTTCTACGTGACAAAATTATCTGTTCGTAAATCACTTAAACACACATCTCACTCACAAACATTGTGCATTTCTTGCATAGTTCCTGCCAATCCGGATCCTTGAAGAAAACCGTCTCCAGGAACTCGCGATGATTCTCGTTCCCATGCGATCCATGGCATCCCAGCCACTCCATATTTTTGGTCAGGAAAGGGAAGTGGTGCAAGCCGCCGCGGAAAAAAAAAACTGGCCGGTATCTGGCGATATGCCGTTTTTTTCGTTTTCCGCAGCGCTGAACCAGTTCCATTTCTCCAACTATGGCGGGTGGCCGCGCCGGCGGCGGCGGCGGAAGACCGCGTGCGCCACGTCTCTTTGCACTTCTCGAGACTCCCATTATGTTCTTTCCCGGCGTATTTATCTTTGGTATTAGCTGGGAATGCGTGAATCAGCTGGAGCAGTTACAGTCGCGTCCATCCTGGGAGCGCTGTCGCAACGTGGCTGCATTGCGGTTCTGACACGTTCTGACGCGAACCATGTGGAATCTAACAAGTTAGGACTGAGTAGACTCGTTAGGATCTACGAGGATCCAGGTCTTCTGTGTTAGAACATGTCACAGCGTGTCAGAAACCGCATCGCGGTGCTGCCGCTCAGCTGTTGCGAAGCGGTGCGAGCGATGGGAACCAAAACTCAATTAGAATGACAGCGACTGTATACTGACCTAACACATGCCATTGATCCTGGCCATTGGGCGCTGGGAATGTCGGCGAATCACAAACGCACCACTCACTTGACCCATTACCTTTCATCTCTTTTGTAACACCCAAGTGTCCATCGTATTCATTAAGTATGTTCCTACTCCATTGTTTCGATAGCTCTTAACACTGTGCCATCGGCAGAAATGCGTCTTTCCTCGCCATTCGACGTTCCTCCCACCTTTTTCTGTCTTCTAATACATTCGCCACTCTCGCAGCATGTAATGACATTTGTATTCTATTCGTCGCATCCGCATTTCGGCGTATTTGTTGAGGAAGTGCAATTTAATTGCTGATTTTCAGTAACACATAATAAATGCGATTATTATTGTAACGCTATGTGGTTGAGAGTAGCTGCAGTATTCGGCATACTACGGCTCACGGAAGCATTCCAGGATTGTCCGAATGGGTGAGATCGTTAGCTTCGATTTTAATCCGTCACTTTTTCTTCAGCCGCTATTCTGACATGTTTATTCCCACCGTAGCGAAGTTCAGGCGTGGGAAAATCCACTGCGGACTTTTTGTTCTACCGAAGTCTAGGCTACGATAAGAAATTTTTTTTCTCATTTATGTGTATACACAGGTTCATTTGGCAATAGTCAAAATTAAACTTCTTTTTGAATAGACAAAGTTTTTGTTTTTTTTTTCGTTAAATAAATGCTGCAAATTTTTCCTTTTAGTTGCAAGAAAAGCCAGAAACTAGCATCAAAATTCAAAATCGAACGATTTTAAGAATAATGTTTTCGATCTCTTGTTAAACTTTTTCTTACCTTATCTTGATCTCTCTCACTTTTTTCCCTTTTTTTGGTCTTTTTCCTGAGTTTGTTTTTCTCAGTCAACCCGTTGCTGAGCCTTCCTTTCACGGCTCATTATTTTCCATTTTCGTTAACTGCTATAGCGTACATCGAGTGCAATAATAAATAAAAATAAATAAATCTCAGGTCAAATCGATGTTGTTAGTGTTGCAGAAATTTTTGAAATAAGTTCATAGGAGATAAAATTAAATCAAAGTCGCATAGTATTGAATAGTAACGCGTAGTATTTTTACTTTGTTTCATTCCACTCATGTAATGATGAACCTAGAGAAAGCAGCACTTTTTTGCTTTCTTTATTCTTCCTTGGTTTTTTTTTTTAAATTTTCAACGGTACTCTTTTCAGCTGTGATTGCCTTCCCGATCCGCTAGTCGAGTCTTCATTTCTTTACGTGTGTCGATGGTCTTCTTTACCTTCCGACTTTCATTTTTCAAACTCCTCTTCTATACGCTCACTACAAATCGTATGCGAAGGCGGTTTTTCATTGCCTAACGACCTTTTTCGCGGTGTCGGAGGAGTGCAGCATCTGCGGATAGAGGTTTTTATTCGTTTTCTTTTTTCTTCCTTTTTGTTCTGTCATCTTAATGGTCGTGACACGTTGAGCGACGGGGTTATGATATAATTTGAAGGGGAATAATTACATTATTCGAACACATTCCACTTTACGATGTCCGAGCATATGTAGCGGATGAGATAGGCATCTATTGCGCAATCTCATACGAGTCGAGGTGGGAACACAGCATTTGGCCCAACGCCCAACATGACGGGATTAGCCACTGTATGGCAGCGTTGTTTGAGAGCGACAGCGGTTTTGAATCGCTCATGTTTTCGGCCTCCAATATGTCATGGTGCCAGGGCTGATTCACCTCTTGTGGCCAGCCATAGGTAGTTGTAAATCAAGGGCGAGGCTACGTTACGGTTGTTCTGGCGGACTGTGTGGGGTTTACGGCTCTGTTACATGTAACAGTTTGTAAATTGCGCGAACTCATCTGGCGAATGCGGATTGTTGCGTGACAATAGTGTTGTAAACACACATGTTTGTTATTTGGTTACTTGTTGCTGTGTTAGGGTTGCGAGCAATGGGGGAATTACAGAACTAGATCGCAGGCACACCCACTGAGTCTATTAGCATTCAAATTGTGCACTTTGCGCGTGCTAAATTGCAAATTTGCCCAGTGAAACGTGAGTCAAGAGGATAAAAAACATATTCTGGAATCTGCCACTGTTACACGGATGTAATTAATATCATGTCATCAATTTTGCGTGTTTTTATGGTACTGAGTTAATTACAGACGAGTCGAATAGTTTATATCTGAGTCAGAAATTCATGATTTGTGGTTTGTTCACAGATTTAGAGAGTGGTGGGTTTGTGCAATATTGAAACTGTTTGTCACTACTAAACATATATTTATGTTGTAAAGGACCGTGCCTCATGGGTAAAGCTGGCGAATGCTTTTCTAGTGTAGAAAAATGACTACATTCCGCCTTGAGAACGATCGTGATCGAGTATTTTTCCACGCTGCAATCCTTTTTTGCCTCTTTCAAACGAGTAACACACATTTTGGGGCGTTTTCTTTCCAACTCTACTTGTGTGTGATTTTCACAATGATCATATCTATTAATGATCATACCTATATAATAAAGCGCTAGGTTTACTATATAAGTGTAGCTGGATCACTGATATACTAATAGAAAAAACCCATGTCAGAGATCGTCATCTTTCATGTCACTGCTCTAGTGTAGATGTGTTTTCCCGCGGTGCGCTGTCATTATGGGATCACTGCGAATCGTGCCCTGTCATGACGAATATTGCCTGGGACGTGACAGCTTAACCAGCGTTTTTAGCGCGCTATTAACGAGTCAATCTGGCTACGCTGTCCTCTAGAACCATTATATTGCAACGGAGCGAACGCTTAAGAAACAACGGGTATATGTCGGAAATTTGCAATCACAGTGATTTCGTTGTTAGTTATTGTCCAGAATTGGTTGGAGCTAAATTCGTTGGCTGGTTGCTGGAATTTGCTCTCGGGAAGAATAAAATGTCAAAGTACAACAGTTTTGTAAGAATTTTTTGCAACATTGGAACTCATAGAGACGAAAAGGGTAAGATTTAATCCGGCGTGTTCGGAAACGATACACTTGGTTAAGAAACGCTCAGTGAGATGGGCATGTAGTGTTACGAGTGGCGCCGATAGCCACTTCAGTTTGGTGGATTGCTGTTTTTATATTCTTACTCCCATTCCTCCAGGTTTCATCTTTCCACTCGTTTTGGCTTTTCTTTTCTAGAGAAACTAGTTGAGCAAAAGTGTTGATGCTGGTATTAGAAAATGGAACAAGAGACATTCAGGTTAATCCAGTGCAGCAAAAGTCATCCAAGTTAATCCAATCTTTTTTAGGCCTGTCGGTGGGCTGAGCTTCCCGATGAACTGCTGGCACCGCTAAGTAATTTACGATCATTACACCTTCATGAGGTGCGGAAATCTCTACTGATTTATTGGCTGTCTCTTGAATTGTACAGATTACACACGTCTAATTTCAGGTTGCTTTGGCGCAAAAGGCCTTCACGGTTTCGGATGAGGCTGTAGTGAATTTAAAACGGCTTGAAAAGCTGAGTATTACTAACTCAAATCTCCTTCAATTACCGGAGAAACTCTTCTGTGGCCTTAAGAATCTACAGGTTAGTACATTCTCTTCTGAGTTTGTCATTAACTCGTTTACGGATGGTAAATGGCTTTACGATTACGACTTGTTGATGCTGACAGGCGGCATTTCATATTCATCTTTATTTGAGCGGTGCGCAATCGATACGTAATTATGGTGTTTATTAGTGGCATGGATCACTTCATTTTGTGCTTATACAATATGCCTCGCGGGCCGCCATCTGGCCTTATGCCAGTGATGAATCGCGCGAAATGTCCGAGATTTCTCGTGGTGAGCAGGCGCTTAGCGGCCCAACAAGCATTGGCAGGCAGGTGGTTCAACAATCCATCGGCTTATCCCCTCAGGGGAGCATCTAATCATATGCTGAAGCATTGCAATCTCTGCTGATGTGCTAGTGACATTCTCTTCTGCATAGTGGGTACATTGGCAGGTGTTGACTGCTGTGCTACGATTGGTTCAATGCGTATGATATTGAAATCGAAATGAAAAGGAGAATTGAAGGCTTAAAAAAGAGACCTTGAATGCTTGCATATTCTCCTCTTGCAGAGAAGATACTTGGTACTTGGTTGGTTAGATTTTACAAAGGAACTGCAAGGCTAATGCTGTGGATTGAAACGAAATCTGTCTGGTTTGAAGCTTCACCTAGCAAGAATGCCACAGAAGAGGAATGCAAAAGTGCAAATAATGAGCATTTGTTACTCGCTTGGTGCTACAGTGAACTGGCAAAGCAGTGAAGCAAAACTTTTTAGGTCTCGAATGCAAAATGGTATTCAATATAGCACATTGTTACGCAGAGAACCAGATAGGTTCCGTTTCGATCTGTGCCGTTGGCCTCATGCATTTTTCCTTTCTGAGGAAAAGAAAAAGCGGAAAAAAGTGCAGGGAGATATGCGAAAAAGGGCAAGCATTGTGCACAAATATACAACTGTCGTCGTCGAATGAGTGTAGAGCTGTTGTATCGGAAAAGTTTGAACGGTGATTACGTGTTCTTCTCAAAATCGACGATAATTAGTATTTGTGCCTATGATCTGCATTTCTTGGCTACTTCTGTAAACACGGTATTATTCCTCGTGTTCTCTATTTCTCTATTATCTAAACAACTATGTGTCTCGGTGAAACACAGTACAGCTGAAGCTTTGTTAATGTTCAACGCTTAATCGTAGTGCACCTTTCTCATCCTTTACTTTGTTATGGTTACATTGGTTTCCAAGTCCTTTGGTCCCGCGAAGCATATCGCTGGAAAATCGATGTTGATGTGGGAATAACAATTCGTGAGAAAGGTCTAGCCACCTCGAAAGGTGTCTTATTGTGCCTGGGAACCTATGAGAGACGCTCTTAGATCAGCGCTGATAATAGGGCAGGTGGAGATTAGCATTAGCTCGCATCGTTTGACATGGCGGATTGACGCGGTGGTGTGGTGCTGATGATGGTGATGTGGTGCGGTGAACTCACGACGACGAGTGGTAAACATGGCGTTGACTGCTGATGCGTACACGATGCGCCACAACCTTGCTAATTATCCGTATTACTTTGCTTTCATCCTTCCGCGACCGCTGTCACTAATTAGCTAACAGGGATTGATGTCGAGTATAACAATGAGCTACTGAGAGGAATGGTGAATTTTTCAGGTGCTGAATATATCGTCAAACTGGATTTCTTCTCTCTCTTCCGCAGATTCTTCGTGTATAGCGAATCAGCTGATTATTGTGGACTTTTCCCACAACCGACTGGATCGGCTGGAGACGGAACTGAATACTTTGCCAGCTGTTCGACAGCTTTCTTTATCTAATAATCGTCTTTCTTCCATCGACAAGGATTCACTTCTAAAGTGCCCATTACTGCAGCAACTCGAACTTAATAATAACTTACTGGAAGCAGTTGAAGACTTACCAGGTAATTACTTTCCTCTGATCTGATGTTTCCAAGTAAATTGCCGCCACTTAACTTTTATTTTGTTGTTTTCATATATTTATAGTCCAATTTATCAATTTATCTGTTCATGAGGTTTCTGGTGGACTTCTTTTTAAATCACTCGTTTTCATTTTATTATAATTCTATTTTTGAAATATCCGTTGAATTTTTCCTGGTGTATTACATCTACAGAATCTATCATTTTAAAATTTCAGAGACACTAATTCATATTAACCTTGCTTCTAACCAACTCTCTGTTGTTCCACTATCTGTGACGGTTTTGCCGCACCTTGTTTCTCTGAACCTATCTCATAATTCAATTAACGAAGATTCTCCGTCTGTCTGCGGTTAGTTTGCTCTTTAGTCTGTTCATTTTTCCTCCTCTTAGACTAGAAGACAAGAACAAGGTTTGAACAACAACAATTCAAAACATATTTCAGTCACAAGTGTGTTGGAGTTTCTGGATCTGTCATGGAATCACATAAGTGCACTCCCTTCACGTCTCTACCCCAACTCCATGGGATCGTTAGTGCATCTCCACCTCGAAGGCAATCAGATCTCTGAACTGAAACCATTGCAACTAGTGAACTACACCCGTCTACAGACCGTAAGTTTCGCTCTTGTTTTAGTCCTACCATTTGCATATTGTTCGCGCATTGAAGTGTTTGATACCTCTTTACGGCCCACGTCTTTGGCCGAGTCCGCAGCGTTCGTCGCGGTGGTGTCAATTGCGACTATTGCGTGAGTTCGAGTGCGGTTTGGCCTTGAGCCACACTGTCAACAATGTACTTTGCGCCGAATGAAATGATTTGGGACGTTTAAGGGAACGAAAAGAGAGTAGCGGTGTTCATGAGATTTACTTTCATATGATTCATGACTCAACTGGTTAGAGTGACCTTGCAGTAGGCTCTTCAAGGCAGCTGCTTGGGTGGTTCGGTCCGGCGCGGTAGCGGATTTCAAAATGTTTGCTGTTGTAAGGGCAAAGGCGTTATTTGGTATTCTAAGACTGTAATCTCATCAATGGTGGTAGAATTGGTGGTATACTTTGATTCAAAAGAATAACAAGCACCTACATTTTCGGTATTTGTCGATAAAATTTATCTCCATATGTTTCTTGGTCTCCTTCAGCTCATTTTCTGGACAGTAACTCATTGACGACCTCACAGCTCGCTGGAGAGCTGCGGTTTTTTCGCATGTTTCAGTTTGAGAGGCTATCACTTGTAGGCCAATATGATTATAGAAAATTTATTCCGGAATTTTAGTAAAAAGATGTGGGAATGCGCGCAAAAAGTAGAAGTCGCGAGTGAGTTAATAAACTGCTGGACTGCAGCCTCTGATCTCTTCATTTCAATCAGAGTACGCTTTGAATTTTGAGTTTAGTGAAAGAACAGTGCGATTTTTCGGGCGGAACAGAACTCATGCTTTGTGCTTTTCAAATTAGGTTAATAGGGCGTGCCGGTTCTGTACCGGAAGCCATCTTAACGTCAACTTTCCTCGCTTTTTGTTCACCTCCGAGGGGTGCGATTTCAAACGGCCGTCCTGATAAAGGGGGTGTACAAATGGGAGCAGATTCTCAATTAGTTTTTAGCGTCTTCCTTAGATCCTCTTTTTAACTCTACCTTTCTTTCGGTAGAAATGCAATCTTCGTGCATTTCTGAGGTCTAAATTTATTCCTGGCATTGTCAAGGTGCCCTTTGTTGTAACTGAGGCTTTGTTGCCACTGTCTATTCAATGTGTTTGCAACGGATTATGTAACAGCGAGAATCACCTGCTTGTTCGTTTGCGTGCGAGTATGCGCTACCCACCATCAGCACACGCGAGTTTGTTTGTTTGCGTTGGTTCTTTGCGTGTATGCGCTGTGAGGGAAGATGTGACCTTCTTGACTCTCGGTATATTCTGGTATTGTTTCGCACGTGGCTCATCGCACGAGTATAATGGAAATGGACACTATACGTGCGAACAGGTCAAGTTGCCACCCTCCCACTGTGAAAACCTGTAATTAGGACGAAATATGTTATTGAGAAGTACGCGAGTAGGCAAATTGCTCCTTAAACTACGCTAGACGGGTCATCTGAGACAATCCTTATGCGTTGAATAGTAACAAGACCTTCATGGCTATAAGTACTTGGTTGAGCACCGTGTTTCGAGGACACCGTGGTCAAATACATCCCTTCACAGAGTTGTTTGCATTTTGTCGAACCTCATAACAGCGGGCGTTGCATAATCGCTTGACCACACCTCGCTGAGTGACAACGGGCAAACATCATCGGCTGGAGGGTTTCTGCCTCATTTATGGCCTGAGCTGTGGATGATCCGAGGGCACAAATAAATCCATTCGTGTTTGTTAAGGAAGGAACGTCTAGGAGTAACAAGTACTAAAAAAATGGGTAGGTCTCAATCCATAGCTTCTACAGCGCTTTTCTGACGGGAAACGAAAAAGTCTCTTACCGAGATCCTGGTCCCTTCCCCAGAACCTAATGTCGACAGGGCTATCGCTACCGGGGTTGGCTGAACAGCTTGACCGAATTCTCCCGAATTTCGGCGCTTTGTGCGAATGGAAGGGGTGGGAAGCGGACTCTGAGGAAGAGGATCCTTTAATTTTTGTTCTGTTTGAACAACTAAACAGATGTTTGGGGTCCCAGGAGCGCAAGAACCGCTAGAAAAACAGGAAAGAGGAGGTGTGGAGTTAGACAATTGGAGAAATCTTGCGGAAAATGGTTATCTTTTCAGCTCAATGTTGCCTCAAATCGTCTTGAAAGACTACGTGATGACATCTTTGCTGGTTTGAACGAGTTGTCTGTTCTTCGTGTGGCCAACAATTCCATTGACACATTGGAGCCAGCAGCATTTGCCGATCTTGCCTTAGGTGAGCTCATTCTCCTTTCTAGGGAATTGAAATTTTCGCTTGTCTCTCCATCTCTCTTTCTGTAATGCGTATTTGAAGGTGACGTCGACCTTTCACATAATCGTCTCACCGAAGTTCCTATAGCAATTGGACGGCTGTTCAAGCTCAAAAAGATCGATCTAAGTCACAATAAGATCAGGTTCGTTTCAAGATCTTTGAATTCCATTCTACTACATCACATGACTCATTCCACATGGTTTATGAAACGCAACAAAATGGCATGACATGTGTCAATAACTTCTTAGATTCTGCATTCCCCAAGGGGAATGGCGGATTAATCGTTGCAGAGTTTGTACGGGCTGAAGACTCCTTAACAAAAAGAGGGTTCCGTCATAAAATCAAAGTGCATTTTTCCAGGAAACTGCACCAATTTATCTTCAACAAGATCTCCCATCTTCACACTATCGACCTCAGCCATAACGAGTTGCCCTCGGTAGGTTTCGCTGAGCGGGAGAAAAAATGCGTCAAATTAGATTAGGTTATAGCGGGAGCTTTGTGTGATTTGACCAACGTTTGTTGGGGTGTTCTGGATAAGGGACAGCGCGTTTATGTGGATTTTTGCAGGTCAGCCCGTATGTGTTCTCAGACTGTGCGTACTTGACCTCTTTGAACCTGTCACATAATCACATCTCACAGTTGTTCCATGATTCATTGGCCAAGTGTCCATTGTTGAAAAGGATCGATTTGTCGGACAACCGTTTAGGTAGGACTCCTTTGTTCCTCCGGTCATTTTTATTAGTATTTTCTAAAGAAATTGATTCGAAATGTCTATTTTTAAGGATCGTTGGCCGATGCGCTGTCACAAGCATCGGCTGTCCGTAGACTAGATGTGTCAAGGAATCGTTTGGAGCTTCTACAATGGGATGAACTTCCACCTCGTTTGGAACATCTTGTGGCTGATTCGAATATCATTTCACTTCTGGGAGCTGCCATCAAGTCGAAGTTCGTCGATTTTCCCTTCTATTCAAAATAGTTGTTTGCCTTGCGTTTTCTTGAAGACCTAGTGTGCAGTAGAATCATTTGCCACTGTTCTGCTTAAACTTTTTGCTACACATTAATCATGTTTCTTTCGGATTTCTTCGGTAAGGCACATCGTAACCCTGGGTAACACATTTAAATCGGCGATATGTTTCACAATAAGTCCGGTCGGCTCATTTCGTCTTTAAGAGGATATATAAGCTTTGTATCGTAGAGTTTTTTTTTGTTAGGACTTGAAAATATCTTTTCATATATTGCAAAGCCGGAAAGTACTTCCGTGTACATTTTCTTTGCTGTTCAATTGATAGATTTTAGTTGTCATTTATGATTCTTCATTGATTTGTGGTATATTTCAAGGTAAATTTGTGCAATTTTTTCCAGAGTACGCACCGCTTCGTTACGAGGAAATCGCATTGAACAACTCTCAGCTGACCAAATCCCGGATGCGATCGAGACATTGGATTTGTCGGCAAATCGGGTGCAGCACATTGCATCGGCAACATTCGCTGCGAAGACATCGCTGCGATCGCTTGTTCTGAGCGACAACCGTCTGACGCAGCTCACTGAGGAGTCGTTGATTGCTGATGGAGTTCATAGTATTGATGCCAGCTTGCGCGGTAATCCGCTGCGATGCAGTTGCGAGTTGCATTGGATCAAAAAACCGGAAGTTGTTAGTTTTGATGCTTCTCTTGGATTTTCTAATGTTTTTTTTTTTGGCTGGTACACTGATTCAGTGGATTTTTTCAGGTTAAGAGGAAGGTTAACATAGTTGGTATGTCAGAAACCCTTTGCACACATCCAGTCACCGGCAAGGTTATATCATTGGATAAGGTGGATTCAAAAGATCTCCTTTGCGGATATTCACAAGTGAGTTGAGACCTTTCAAATTTGAATTTGGGATATAATTGTTGTTGCTCAGAAGTTATTGCCCGCGTTTTTAGGTTTGTGAGCCAGACTGCGTTTGCTGCCAGTTTGGCAACTGCGACTGTAAAGCTGTTTGTCCAACTGGGTGTGCATGCTTCCGAGATGCACTTTTTGAGACTAATGTGGTGCGTTGCGAGAATCTCACTGATATGGATATGAAGGTAAGTAGTTCTACCACTGGAACATGTTTTTAAAAATACTTGATTCAAATGAATGTTATGCTTCTCTCATATATAATACTTTTTCGTTTTTTGTACATATTTTAAGGGAACTCTCTTTACTTGTTGTGCTTTTTGGTACTTTATTGTGATTTATCGTTGTATTATTTACAGGCCTTTTCCCCCTCCTCAGTACCCATATCGGCCACTCATGTCTACCTGTCCGGACTATCCATACCAATTTTACGAAGTCACTCATTTCTTGGACGGCCGCGGCTAGAACAACTCCACATCAACGCTTCTGGAATTAGAGGAATCCAACCAAAAGCATTTAATACGTTGCCTAAGCTTAAGGTTGGTATTTTGGAGATGTTTCAGCGATGTCTCACGCCTAATCTTCTGATTTTAGTTACTGGATCTGTCTGATAATGCTCTTGTGCGTCTTTCTGGTGACGAGTTTCATAAGACATCTGCCGTTTCACATCTGTTCCTCAATGGAAATCGCTTGCGAACCGTCGAAAGAGGATTGACGGAGAAACTTCCGTCATTGACGACGGTGAGAGGCAGCTTATCTACTTGACCTTGCAGTGGGACGATTTTATTTTCTCCGATTTTGTTTGGGCTAGGAAATGATGTACGCTGAGCCTTTGTTTGAGTAGACTTTCTCGGAAATTGAGGTTTTTCAGTTGTCGAGAAACTGTAGTTGTCCATTGTGCAGCGTTTTAAGATCTCAACAAAAAAAAAGCACAATTACTTGTGGTTTTTTTTTTCAGATAACTCTGCACAACAACGACTTGACAGATGTGTCGCCTGCGTTGGCGTCGTCTGGCGTACGATCACTGTCGCTGTCAGGCAACGCGTTCCGCTGCGATTGCACTCCGCGATTCTCGGCACCGATGTGGATACACGAGAATCGCGCCAAAGTCGTTGATATGGATCGTGTGCGATGTGTCGAGAATGTTACGGAATCGTTTCGTAACAATGATACCACCGTGTTATCGGCGTATCCTCCTAATGTTGGGCATGACATCTTCACTATGCCTATGGATGGTTCGTTTCCATCGATTCTACTTCTATTATTGGAAACAGTCTGTCCATAGTTAATGATTGCTCAAGGAATTGGGGTTTAAAGAGATTTTTCTGTGAAGTTACTGAAGAAACAAAAGGCAGTGAAGTGGGTTGTGATTATATGTAGAAGTTGCTTGGCAAGAATTCTTCCCTATAAAAATGAGATTTGCTTAATCGTTCAAACGAACGGCTGTAGTTTAAATCAAATGGCTCCATTGATTTGTTGTCTTACCTAACCTCAGATTTAGCTTCCTAAGCTTTCGGTTGCCAGTGTTATCTCAAAGACTTTCATTTTACTGTACTTTGTTAGAAAACTGCTGGATTCATGAAGAAAATGCCATCAGCATTGAGTATTATTCGGAATATTATGGCTTTTTCTGAAACAGAAGGAGAAATTCGGCAATTTATGCATAGAATTCATGATTTTTTGTAATAGAGGGCAGAGCGAGCCAGTCTCACCATTGAATTTGTCAAATAGATATATTGCTTCAAGCCTAAATGACATTAAATCGCGCAATGCATGAGTGATAGCAAAAATTCGAGAAACGCTCTTATCCGTCCTTTTCAGTTGGAAAAAAGTGCAAAAAATGCTGTCATAATTGTTTATATTTAGAATTTCTTCGAGATTTCAACCGTACCATCTGTGTCCCAGCGGCTTCCGGATTCTTTGGACAAGAGCCACAAAATTCGATTCTGACCGTGATTTTCCTGACATCATGTGCTTTTCTTCTGTGTGCAATGACACTGCTTGGAGTATCTCTGGTCAGAAAGGCGCATAACGACATGAGTCAGAGGAGGTCGGTTTTAACTTTGTGACTCTGCTTGCTTCTCACATTTTGAAATTTCTATTATTGTGATCTTTAGGTACAAAGCATCTTCCTCACTCAACTGCTCATCCACCCCAGGATCATCTCCTCTGCCAGTGCCTCTATTGAATTTTGATGCATTTGTTAGTTACTCTAAGAAGGATGAGAAGATGGTTCTGGAACAGTTGTGCCGGTACGCTTTATCTCTCTTGCTTATTCTCTTCAGTGAAGCAGCTGTTTAGCCGTACCAATTTTTTAGGCCTCTAGAAGATGAAGACTATTCGTTGTGTTTGCTGCATCGAGATGGTCCTGCTTACCATTCGAGGCTGCACGCCATATCAGATGAGCTCATCTCGCAGATGGAAGCATCTCAATGTTTGGTGATAGTGCTGACGAAGAATTTCTTGGAAAGCGAATGGAAGACGTTGCAAGTGAAGGTGAGCGTTATAGCTAATGTCATACATTTGGCATTTAACTTAGTATTTCGAAGATTCGTAGCATCGGGGGGGGGGATGCAGAAAGGTGGATTTCTTCCTGTTTTCCCAGATTTCCTTATTCGTGGAGACCAAATTTTCCTCAAACGTTTATTTCTAAGAGCTAGAAATTTATGAAAATGTTGCCGTAACAAGTAGCAAAAGTTTAAGTTGTTAAAAAAAAACATTTGATTGTACATTCTTGGTCATTATAACTATAACTATTATAAGTATTGCTTTTCCATTTTGATTTGTCCTCACACATCTATCCTACAAAAAAAATCCCATTTATTCAAGTCTTTTATTGACCTCTTCCACTTTTTTTTTCCGATTTACTGCTCTGCCGCAGCAGTTCTCACATAAATGTTTTCCTAATTGCACGCTATAATTTGTGTTTTTGCAGACATCACATCAACTCTTCGCGAAGAACAGAGGGAAACGGGTGATTGCAGTGTTGGGCGAAGGTGTTGACCAGAACTTACTTGACGAAGAGCTAGGTCAAATATTACGGAAAAACACGTGCATCCGTCAGCGGGACCACCTATTCTGGCAGTTGTTGCGCAGTGCGCTGCCGACGCGACTGGCCAGTCTTCCTGGGAGCGGCGACGATGCGTCGCAGATCTACTCCGACATGTACGGCATAGTGCCGTCGGCGGTGATCTAGAGCGAATCCCTTGTCTTGCCTCAGGAATATCTCTTTCCATAATGTTCTTGTCGTTTCCGGCTGGGGTGCTTCATAAACGGGTGCATTTTTGTGATATATGGATTCGTTCGAGACCAACCATTACCATTACTCGCCTAAATACTGTTGAATTGTTACGAGTTCTTTCCCTACACTAATCCCTTTCTATTGATCTGATCAGTCTCGTTTCTGCATTGTATATTCGTATATTCACGTTTTGTGTTGCTCAGCTTTCGTCACATTCAGTCTTACACAACTCTCACTCATGCCAATGTATGCAGAAAATTATGTTTGTGCAGGGTCTCCCCGTGTGTTTCGCTACGTTGACCTCCTCTTTCCGTTTAGTTGCCTGCTTTGCCTGTCCTCTCTCTCAAGTCCGATTGTCGGTGTGACTTTTCATCTCCTTCATTGTTTTCTTGTGTATTTTGTCATATAGATATTATGCTTTTCAAAAGCTATAGTATTAAATATTTATATAATAATATTTGTTTATATGGACACTGCGCAAACCGAATAGACGTACGGGCTGGCGTTGAAGGTATTTCCTCGGAAATTCTAATTGTGGCTTGCGGCAGTAGCCTTGACGTAATACATCTTGTAAGGTATTTTAGAAGAACTGTATAGACAAGGGATTAATATGTGATAACTGGGACGATTCGTTTACGTGTAAACTCGTCCATAAATGTAGTCGGAAATCGCTGTGCTCATCCGACTCCACAGCGATGGCGGCTTTGGTTTGATCACACCGGGCATCTGAAACAAAATTTTTCGGGCTGAAAAGGGAATGACAGTTGGTTTTAGGACAATTTATATTCAAAGCATGCGTGCATCAGGAAGAGAAGAGGCAAATATCCTGCTATACGTTAGTTGTCAACTTTTTGAAACAACATGGTCATGCTCAAAAGAGCTACATGGTGAAACGGGACAGGGGGCGGCGCCTATGTTGTACGATTGGTGCGCTCAAGCAGCTGTAACTCGGCTCAGTGTCTAATCATGTCCTGTTTGCGGACAGCTACCCTACGCTGTTGATTGTAAAAAACTTGGTCCATCAAAATTCTGTCCAAACCTAGAGGTGGTAAATATAGGGTCACAGTGTGTTTGGCTCACATGTCCAACACGATAAAGGTTAGGATCACGCGTAAAATAATAACTTATTCTGCATATACACCAAGTACGTGAATAACTACGATTCTTGAGACCGACAATATTTGGGTGTAGGGCGTTATACCTGGGAGGGGCGGTGCGCCCGCGCCCCAAGATTGGTCAGTTTATCCATTTGGCCAATCGCAAGGCCCGTGCATACCTCCTCTTGCAGGTATGACGCTTCACACCCACAATATTTGCTTCGCTGAACGTAGACGAGATGGAGGACGAGTTCACCGAGGAGTGTTTAAATGCACCAATCTTACAACAGTGGCGCCTCCCCAATCTTTTCATCCTGCGTCCGTACCCATCTGATGAACGTTTGTAAGCCAATTTCAGCATATTCGACGTACTTACAAAACTAAAGTATCACTTTCACTTACGAGTAATCGGAATATTAAGCCCATATGTTGAGACTGAACCGACCTAGTCGATCTATTGCAGCTTATCGCGCGACCTTTAATCTGGCTGACTTCAAAATGCACAATAATTTTGGGTCAGCTGTCGACGACGTGGGAAGTCACAGTTGTTCTAGTTAGCGGATATGGGTACATAATCAGTGGTAACAGTGGTAATCGCATTTTTTTACCACACTTGACGTGAAAAAAACCTAAAGTGACCCGACAGCACTTACTCTGTCCGCCTTAGACTTTGAACAACGTCAAATACGCAAAATTTCTCTTATTGACGTACACTGCACAGCTGCCATGCAGAAAGAGTAAATCGAGTAAATAGTAAACCAATAATCGTCACCTGTTCAAGAATAGCTTCTAACTCTATGAAATCTGGGCGTTTTGTTGGGTCGAAATCCGCACATCGCATGCGCAACTCGTCCATCTCTGGAGGGATGTCTCCCAGGCATTTGGTGAGTTTAGCCTGAATTCAACGGAATTTGGATCAATACTTCTCTAGTCCTTTCCCATTACCTTTCTGAACTTACCTTTTTCTGTAGGATCAATGGCCTGATTTCGTGGTTTTCGTACTTGTGGAACGGTAACTGCCCAAATGAGAAGATCTCCCATATCATCACTGAGAAACTGTAGACATCCGTTTTCGTAGTGTACACGCCCATTTTCAGAGTCTCAGGGGACAACCACCTGTAATCGTACAACCACCTGTAATTGTTCATGGCGAAAAAATATACGAAGGTTCCATGGCTGGCTCGTTGTGGGCGGATAAAGCCGCAGTGATAAATGACCACGAATGAAGCCCTAATTCAGAATGTCCTATAAGTGCCCCCTACAAATCATTCCTTGCGAAAGCCATGGATGTTTTGCTGCTTTAGTAATCAAAGGTACGTATTTGTTTCAATGGAAAGGGACTTAGAAAACAGTGTATGGAGAAAAGCCTGTGATATAAAATGAACTTTGAATGGAGACATCCGGAAGTGTTAATGTCCTGCAAGTATCATGCGTGGGCTTAGCACTTTTCCAAATTATTAAACTCGAATATTCGACCGTTTTTGCCTCCCAACCCCACCCCCCCCCCCGGAAAATCTGAAAAAAATCTCCTTGAACCTCTAGTTCAAAATACAGTTTTTACTGTTTTTACTTCTTTGGTGCCGGAGATGGAAACTAGGAAAGTTCCTCGCCATTCATACCTCAGTGGAACTTTCTTCAATTTCTTCTCTCTCAACGTCTTTCCAATGAACGATAAACCGAAATCTGAGATCTTCACGCACTCATTCTCTCCGAGTAGACAATTTCTGGCTGCGATGTCCCTGAACTTCGAAAATTTAGATGTCCAAGTATTGTGCCAAGGTGTATTCTCCTTACCGATGTATTATGTCTTTTGTTTGCAAGTAAGCCATTCCTCTCGCAGCACCATAGACATAGTTGATTTTTGCGATCATTGAAGGCTAAAAATATAGTAATTACGGAATATGCGGCTACAGAACAAACCTGCAGAGCTTACCTGGTTGTTTAGGTCTTGTAACCGTGAAAGTAGAGAACCCCCGGGGCACAACTCCATCACTATCATGATCGGTTCCTTTGATGTGCACACACCATGCAGACGGATAACATTATCCTGATACAGGTGTGGTTGTTTCCTGGTGATGTCTTCATGGTCCAGTCGAAATTCTCTTCTGGATTAAAACGAAGTAAAGAAAGGAATCCAACAACACACATGTCGAAATTCCCTCATAATGTTTGCTTCCTGAAGGAATTTGATGCGGTCATCGGCGGTCATATTTGTGGAATGAAGCGTTTTAATGGCAACTGGTATCCGTGCACCCCAAATACCATCCTGAAAAGGGAGAAAATTCGTTTGCCATCGGGTAATTTGGTCAACCGTGCCCTGGGAACAGCTGGCCACCTTTGCGTCCTTGATATAGAAATAAGGAGATCTCAGAGGGTATCACTACAATGACCCTACAAGGAGCAGAGCCAGTTTTCTGTCAAGGATTGGATCACGTAAAAAAGTAATCACGATATTTGCGCAGAAAAATCTGAAAAATCCGCACAAGTACTGCCTTATGTTCTCGATTTTTCTGTTATTTTAGGCAGACCCTCTAGTATACTGAATAAATAAATAAATAAATAAATAAACGCGATGCCCATTCGATAACGGCAACATAAACTGTAATTCACCTGTAGCAGTCCTTTGTATACCTCACCGAAAGCTCCTTCTCCTATCTTTACCTGCGGCTCTACCTAAAAATCGATTGTTTTGTGGAAAAATTCATGTGTGGTGCGAGGACTGTACCACTTAAAGGCAGCACCCACGATAACCTTCATGTCCAGAATTTTGAATGTTTTGGAGTCCGGGCGATAGTCCCGGTAATTCTACGCAACTTGCACCGCCGAAGGCATCAGCGTTTCCAAGATTTAACAAGTTAGACTTGGTATCCGGGTATCCGCGGGGTGAGATGTGGCGCGATCCGAATCAGCTGATTTCTGCCGCAGTCACTCAGTTTTCCCAAGATAAAGTTCGTATTCCATGCTCATTTCCAGAAGTTTTACATTGTGATGATCTGATTCCCCCACCTACGCTCTTTCTTAGACCGTACCTTTTTCCCAGAACTTTCAAATATTCAATTACGATATAAATTTCTGTTCGTTAGCTCTTTCCAATTAACCGTAAGTTTTGGTTCTCTTCTTGAGGTGAATCCCTGTAGTGAACATTTTATTTTCCTTTTGTTTGTGCTTTTTCTCCTCCAGAAAGGCTGAAAAATTAGTCGATTATCTAGTTGCGCGAAATTCGTTGACAAGGCAGCGTCATCGACTTCCTTGATCTACTCCACCAGCGTAACTCGGCCGAATTGCTATAAAGCAACAAATTGGTAGCATCCAAAAACCATTTTAACATGAGTTCTGACAAAATTGACCACATTATTCATGCTCCACATAGTCAGAAACCCTAGATCGCTCTAAGACCTGAGTGACAAAGTTTTTCGTGGGTGCTGCTTTAATCTCTATTCTTTTTCTACTTTCTATGCTGTTTTATTTTCATTTTTTCTTCATTTTATAGAGTAGTGTAATGTTGTGAGGTTACTGTAGCCACAATATGGATACTATAGATGAATGTTACGAAATGAACTATACTTCATTTAGAATAATTCTAAATATCTCATATCGTAATCACCATTTTATACTGACATTCCTATTCGCATATTATTTACACCTCATCCATTTATTTCAAA
The DNA here is from genome assembly GCA_037903475.1 of Ancylostoma caninum. Taxonomy (NCBI): domain Eukaryota; kingdom Metazoa; phylum Nematoda; class Chromadorea; order Rhabditida; family Ancylostomatidae; genus Ancylostoma; species Ancylostoma caninum. The sequence continues at coordinate 139,189 of JBAJFG010000328.1, forward strand.
CACTATTAATTGGTCACATATAAACATGTAATAGATTATGTTTATACCAGTCTGGCCGTCCGGCTAACGCCGGACTTCCAGCCTTCTATTGATGCTCGCTTCGCTCGCATACTGCACGTTGGAAGCAAACACAAAAGTGTAAATGGATTGATAAAATCTGTATCCCTCCACGCAGTTCTATCGCTCTCCTGAGAAGCCCTTGATTCCTTAGGTGGTAGCTTTCCCTCATATGATCAAAGTTATGCTCTCCCATGTGAGCGAAGTTAGTGGCCGTGAAGAATTGAGTGTAACCAATTCAGTGCAAATGTTATCTTGAAATGACTTTGGCTCAACCGGTTGTTCTGGTAATTCAGGCGATAAGGGTCCACCGGTGTATATAAACGGAAAGGAAGGAGTGGTTCATTTCGACACAAATGGAATGGGAAGAGAACACGGACACGAAAGGAAACAATGTATATCTAGGTGGTTTATGTAGGAGGGTCCGCCAAAACAGGGTAAGCGTACCCCTCATGCAGAAATAGATCCGCCTAGCGAATTCCTATTACTTGTGGGAACCAGCACACCCTTATCACACCGTTGGACCCAACTCCAGGCGTTTCCTCACTTTTGGACGCCGGCGCACCCTTATCACACCGTTGGACCCGACTCCAGGCGTTTCCCCACTTTTGGACGCCGGCGCACTCTTATCACGCCGTTGGACCCGACTCAAGGCGTTTCCCCACTTTCGGACGCCGGCGCACCCTTATCACACCGTCAAATTCTAGTGAGACCTCGCACAATGGAATTATATGACGAGCTGACCCCAGATGTGACATCCCTTTTACACATAGCATACCTGTTCTGGATTGAGTTGCCATTCCTTTTTAGGACATGGCTTTTCTAGGAACACATCACCCTTCGGACTCAAAGGTTCATGATTACGCAAGTGATACTGTATCAAGTCGTTGATGGTCTTGAAGGCGAACTCATTCACCCAGTAGAGCCGTTTCTGAGAAATAGCATTGCGAAATAAGCATGTGAAAATCGAGAATGTATTGATTCCTACCTTACTAGTTCTTTTTATAAGGAAATGTTTCAAGTTCCCCTCGTCCATGAGACTGATGACAAAGTGGTGTCGTCCGGCGACTTCTGTTTTTCTTACTGTAAGAGTTTGACGTTTAGTGAATTAACATTTGTATGATTAATCCGTAGCATCTGTTGCTGCTACGGACTGCTGACCCACCTAGAAATTCGCCCTCTTTCCTAATTATTTTCTCTGTTTCTTCTCGACTCAGGAAGCCATGGTAATATGGTTCATCTTCAATCATGCGGACAACCCTGCCAGCCTCATCGCAGTTGATCTGGATTAATTCGCTTCTATTCGATGGTTATCATGTTCCACAAATGGGGTAGTTGGGCCTCGCAGCCGTCAAGTCACCTCACGAGGCAGTGCCGCCACGTCTCTTACGCGTGCTGACACGTACCATGTCGGCGCGGTCCTAACTGGATAATAAGTGTTTGGAACGGTAGGACCTGTCAGGACTCATATTGGGCATTCAGAAACCGGTTATAATCAGAAAAACTGCGTCGACGTGGCATAGTTTTACAGTTGCGAAGCGGTGGCTACAATCCATCCCGTTTGAATAGGGATATCCGTAACTAAATCAGTATCTGTTTTCAGACTTTGTTATTTATTGCGGTGGCTATATGAGTATCCCCACACGTCGCTAGCAATCGTGGTGATCGCCACTACAGCCGGCTGTCGTCGTGGTCGCAACGACCGCCGGCGATCGCCACATGGATAAAGTGAATGAGGAGACTTCAGGTGATAAGTGATGTGGCGTGGCGATCGATAAGCATGGTTTCCACTATCGCTATCACTCACATCGCCAGTTCATTTAGGAACATCTTTGAGAGCACGAGCGTTGAGCTCCGTTTGGCAGCGGTCCATGGCGATGTAACGTGGCAATCGATTCGTATCATTTCCACGACCCTTATCTTTTACGTCGGCGGTTCATTTTGATTCATTTTGAACTGGCGAAGTGTGAGGATACTCTGATAGGCAGTTTATGAGAGATGAGTGCGTTTCTCTCGAAGCGTCTCCAGACTTCGCCAATTCAAAATGAATCAAAACGGGTCAGCAATGTGAGAGATAACGATGCTAGGAAAGATATGTATCGAATACCACGTTACATTGCTTTGGATCGATTCTAAACGGAGCTCATCGCTTCTCCCCGTCTGCATTCTTTGAAGATATGCCCAGAATTTACTGGCGATGCGAGTGGTAGCGATTGAACTGTGTCAGCGATGCGGCTTTCCCTATCCTTCATCATATACGCAGACGCATATGTAGACGCACGCGCGTCAAACACACGCATCTAATATAAGTTATATAAGTTGCCCGTATCTTCTTTTCACGGCTGAAATCTCCTCATTCCTCTTGTCAGTGTGACGATCACTAAGATTACTGGCGAAGCCTGGGAATACTCTCAAATGCATCTCTGAAACAGCACAGACAGGGCAATTATACTACGTAGATGCATGGGTACGACATGTCTGCGTCTGTGTGATGAGCGATAAGGACAACTTATACTGGATGCGTGCGACTGACGCGCGTGCATCTATATGATGAAGAATAGGGCACAGTCGCATAGCAGTCGCAGCTCAGACGCAATCGTTCGCGGCCTCGCAGCGGCGGCGCGTTGAACATGCCGTGTTAACCGGTCTTCGTGGAAAATATCTTTCAAATTGATGCGTACGACTGATGCACGACTGACGCACGCAGCTAGTATAGATTACCCTATAGGCCCACTCGTAGTCCAAACGAAGGCATTACGTACGTGCTTGGTGCTTCTATTACTTGTTAGCTTTACATGTATGAATTTGTTTGTAGCCCCCTGTTACTTTTCAGGAACTGCTCGCAGAACGTCACTTGAATATTTAAATAGCCTGAGCAGTCTAACCTGCACGAGCCTCTTTATAGGAGTGGTTAACGGTGAACTTTTCCTTTGTCGTGATTTAGCAGTAGGGGAATCCTGTAACAGCTTGGTTGTCACTGCGACAACGTGACGCTAGCGAAACTGTCACTCATACCGGGGCTTCAGCTACTACAAAAGTGCTACCAGGATACCGCTCTTCTAATTCTGTGGTTGCGACGCCTGAAATGAAGCAAGTTTTAACGGTTTACAGGCGTAAAAACAGCGAACGTAAACCGCTCGCTACCTGTCTTCTGAGTTGGTGCTGGCGATTTATCGCTGTCAGTCTCTGAAACGAGTAAGCTTTGGTATGTCCGGTAACGTAAGCAACGCGTCCAGGACAGCTCACCCTTCTGCATGCCACATTAGTGGTAAAAATGAACCCTACTTGCCTCATTCTCTGTTTGTTGTCATCTGTTCTGAATTTCATGATATGAACTCATCTATAATTTATCATTCCTGGTCTGGGTGGTTTTCGTGGGCTGTATCTAAAAACTGCATTTATAGTGTATCAGAATCCGATAACAAAGGTTGCGTATCGATCCTTTTCCAACAAGGATCGATACGTGTCTTTTGTTATCGGACCGAATCGGACTCCGATGCGTAATAAATACAGCTTAAAACGAAGGTAATTTATGCTAAGTGCGTGCGTTCATGCGTTCATATGTTAAAGGATAGGTCCAGTCGCAACCCTAACGCAGCTCGCACGCAAGCGAGGCGCGCGTTTGCGGCCTCATAGTTATTCGCTGTGAGCACATGATGTTTTCATTCTGGGCTACTTGTGTTGCGTTGATCGGTCTACATGCTAAATTCTCCTCAAATTGATGCTGACGCGCGAATGACGCACGCATCTAATACATATAAGTTGCCCTATATGTTTTGAATGGGTTCCCCCAGTAAAGAGTCTGTGGATAATTGGTCCACTAATCCAAAGAAATTCCCACTCCCAAATCCTCCTCCAGTTGGAAGAGTATAAATCCTCCTTTGTAAATCTCCATGCAGATATTATAGAGTGAATTCTCCTTTTTCTCAATAGGTTGATTAATCAAAATAATTTGAATCCAAAGATCCGTAATCAGTTTCTTCCGTCCAGTCGGATCCATACGCTCTAAGGGATATACTGATGCAGATTGGACATTCTGCTACCCAAAAAAACTAATCCACTGGCATATGTGTCCAATCTAATAGATATCTCTAATACCGCTAATAGATATCTCCATTCGCTTGCTTTCTTTGGTTCATAGTCCATTCAACATCAACTCGTGTTGCCTCTCACCAACACATCACATTTGCGCTAACTGTAAGAAATAAAGCACTTGGATGGATGAAACACACTGGAAAGCAGGTTGGATAGAGCCCGATGGAAACATTGACATTACCGTTGTGGTTTTCCTTCCCTTGCTAGATATATGTACATATTGATATGGAGTTAGAAGACGGAAAATGACAGAAAAGTTTTTTATTAGCTGCATTTTGTACACATTCATTATAAAAGATTAAAAAGAGGTGAGGGATAAATCATTATTTCAGAGGATTCTTGCATCCTTTTGATGGTTTTCAGGTTATCGTTTTTGGAAATCGAGCGCCGAAGTCATAGGTTTGAGCTAGAACCGTCTAAGTCCTTAGTGGAGCAAGACCGAAAAGCTTTCTTTCTATCCTTATCCAGGCATCCTCCTCATTTGAAATGTTTCATTTGTTTTTCTTTTATAATAATATTTCAGAATGTGTTCTTATGCATCTAGCATGAGTAAAGACATAAAACGTTAAAATAAAACGTTCAAAAAGGTTTATTGCAATGGCGGTCAGGATCGAGTGAAGACGATGTTATAGGGAGTAGCCTTTCGCACTACACCCATCACAGTTTGTGGTATCATCGTTGGCATGCAGTTGGGATCGGCTGAGATGCCATAGCGAAGAAGGAAGTTCCCTATGATCTGGAAAGTAGCTGGTATCAGATGCAGTGAACAGGTGAAGGATTGGCGCTACATACTTCGAACAGATTTGCCAGTGCAACTTAAGCTATACGAGAGCGTGATGCACGAAACTATTATAAAATCTTTTTTTTCAAGATCTTTTTGTAGTTTCCCGGGGAACTGCTGATGAAAGGATCTACAACCCGGGGCGCCAAGGCAGCTGCACTTCCGGTCTCGTTCAAGCCCCGAAACCGGCTAGTGCAAAAATCCTAGGAACGTTGACTGTGTTCTTCATATTATCCTTACTAATCGATCACTTCATGCTCTCAGATTAGGTGCCTTTAACTTCTCACAATGAGTAAGTTACTAGAAATCTCCATTTAGTATAAAGTGCGTTTAATTCGTAGAGAAACAACGGAACGGTGAGGGAACGTTTACTGGAGGTTTGAAGTCAATTCCAGTTTTTATAGGTTTGAAGGCTTGCCCCAATTTCTTTGCAGATATCAGAACTCCTAGATCGAGTGATGTATCATTAGTTCAACTATTTACGAGAATATTTTAGTGGGTCTTCCTAGCCTTTTCAGGGACATTTCAAAACTAGAACCCTACTAGGACACCGGCTCAGTTTCCTCAGTAAATTACGGTTCTGATTTTTCTTTTTTCTTCACTATGAAAGAGACACAAGTTCTTAATGGATGTAGAACAAAACGATGTTACTTTAAAATAAAGTGGAAGAATTGAGAGCTTTGAGAAGAGCATAGGAGAGCAGAATGCTGTTCAGTTTTTCACACACCGGTTTCGGGGCTTGAACTAGACCGGAAGTGTGGTCTCCTTCGCGCCCACGGGTCTTGGGCCCTTTCATCAGTAGTTCCCAAGGAGACTTCGAAAATTCCTAATATTCCTAGGAAAACAGGGAGCTCGGGAATCGCTTGAAATCCTGTCAAAGACTCATGGTTTATCATTCATGAAGAGATCGACTCACTAAATAAAGTTCAGCTTTTGCTAGTGCTTCTCCAAGGCATGCGCGTTTGCCAATTCCAAATGGTATGACGTGATGTTCAAGGCTATCCCCCTTGAGGTAGCGATCCGGGTCAAACTGAAAGCAATCTGTTCACTGAGTAATTAGAAAAAATTCAGCAAGACAAGAATACGACGTAATATTACAGCTGTAGCATGATTCTTATCACCTACCTCTGCACTATTTTTGAAGTAGTCGTCATCCGACATAATTAGAGATAGCTGCGCAGTAACAGCCGTTCCTTTGGGAACCATATATCCTCCCACATGTGTGTCTTCTTCTGTCCTTCTCCAAAGATTCATAGGGAATATGGAGGCACATCGCTGGATCTCCTTTAAAAAGCAAATTTTCATATGAATGCTTTAGCAACGGAGAAGAGTCAGAAGTCCACACAAGCAATGCAGCATTGTAGTAAGGTGTATTGGCCCTGTCTGCAAGGGAGAGAGGACGTGTGCCTCTTGTTACGTGCATCAGCTCCTCCTCGATTCGGGATTTCACCTAAATTATTCAGTTAATGTGACAGAACCGAGGCTGCCGCTATACCTCACGCTGAGTATAGCACCCTGCATCGGCGTCGCCCAAAATGACATCGACTTTGATACATATCGATTATTGATAGCTCCTGCAACAGCGATGAGCTGCCAATAATTGGTAGGTATTGGAATCGATATCGCTAGTGGTGACGCACGTTACTGGGCTCCACTAGCGGTAAGCAAGGAGATAGATGGAGTTTAGAACTTTTTGAAGAATATTTTGTTTCATAAAATGGTCAGTTGCATTAAATCAAGCCGTACATATTGGTATCTGAGTGAATAATTCCGAAAATCAGACTTTTTGAGGGAAAAGGCGTTTACTAGTGTGCACAGCCATGGAGGGAATTTTTCCATTCGATGTGCAATGTCAGCTCATATATTAGGAGTGTTGAAATAGAAATAGTTCTCAAGAGTGATCGGAATGAGTATTTGGGAGAAGCACAAATGTACCTGAGGATGAAGAAGCAGATAAGCAAACGCCCAAACGAGTGTTGTGGCCGTGGTTTCCTGACCGGCTGTCCATAAATCTAGTAACGTCATTGCCAATGTGGTTTCGCTAAACTAGAACGATATGCAACTCATGCACGATAATATCTGTAATTATCTTTCGGAAAGCCACAAACATCTTTTCCATGCTAAAATATGCTATGTGAAGGACATTTTTCTTTCTGCTAACAGAAAAGTACAGGGTGTTTTGTAGCGGCCAAAGTCAATGGTGAACGATTATTACTCTACCCAAACCAGGAATAAACAATTCTTCTCCTTCATTAGACGAGGCAATAAGATTCAACATAGCGCAAGATTTTACGCGTTTTAAGAAGAAAGAAAAAACTGAAGTCGACGCAGGAATAGGCGGACTTTTTTTTGGAAATCTGCACAGAAAAGGTGTCTCATATGAATCCATCACATAGCTTATTTCATAGATTTCTCCTTTGAAGAGCTCGCTAACAACTCACTCAAAGCTTGTAGTGCTGTTTGATTGCTTCTCCTTCTCTATCTGAATGAGAAAAGCATCAACGAAATCCTCTCCGTCTCCTTCGAAAGTATGAGTTCCATCGGTGATCTCCTTCTTTCTTAAACAAACTATCTTCAAAAAATTCCCTTCACACTTTGTGCATATTTGAGCTAACCTTTTGTCCACCTGATTCTGTAGGAACTTTACAATGTCGTTTTGTGGCTTCAGCATCGCATCGACTCTCTGTCGGAGGAATGGAATGCGCATAGTCCACTTGTTTAGTAGGAGGTCATACAGCTCGAAATCGTCAAAGAGCCTGTCCAGTTTGGCCTTTAGGGCGAAGAACTGCTCCTCATCCGCCTAGACATCGTTTATTTCTACTAGTTGCCTGACATCAACACTGGCTAGTGAAGCCTATTGAAATGTAAGCTTGAATTTCAAAATCTTGGGCATAAAAATCATTGTGGTTCACGCCTGTTACAGGAGCTGTCGTTAAAAATCTCGTTATCGGCGTAACTAAAGAACTTTTCTTGTGCAGGTATCGACTGGCTGATTTTGTCATTGTATTCTCAAGGTTCTACTCTACTCAGATCTCTATTGGTGTCCATGTATAACTCATGCGAGCATGTCCCCCTAAGATTCGAGCAAAAATCACGAAAAATCAATAAAATCAATAATTCAATAACCACGCCGTGCAGAGTAGCCATCATATCCGTGATCAGTGCGGTGGATTACCCCAGCATGCCCATTTCTATTAAGATTGCAGCTAAACCGAGGAAATCGATAAAATCAATCAATAAATCGATATCCTGATCGATACTATCCGGTGAACAGTGTCCTAGGCTCTCCGTCCTATTCGGATGGTGTTCCATGTTTCCGAGCTCCTTTCTTTGCCATTTTGCTTATAGATGCATTCTTACCGTTTGAATTTAGGGCCCACGCGCGTAGTCCAGATTTTTGAAAAAAAAAGTGTCGTAAGCGTTCCTATGTTTTATATATACATGCTTAGAATGCTGTGAAGAGAGTACCTTTTCGAAGCGATCTGTGAAGAGCATCCGGTTGATGATGTTAGCAATGAGCAGATCGAATGTATGATTGGGATTTATCGATAAGCAGTCATCTTTCATTTGTTTCTCTAGTGCTTCACATCTTAATGAAAACGATGCAGTTCAGGAAAAATTTGAAAAAAAATGAATAAATATGAATATGAATAAGTATTCTGCTGAAATGTCGAACTCAATTCCAAATTTCTACAGAGGAATAGTGGCTTAGAGTTGTTCGTCCCATTTTTCAGAACGATGGCCTTCACTCTTTTAAGGTGAGCAGCATACTCGTGTGATTTCGGCCGTGAAGGACTGAGATGACCGTTTCTGATGTGAACTGTCGAAAATGGATTATCAATAGATGTGAGTAGCGCAGTAGCAGTAGCAGAGGCAGGAAGTGGGCGGGACGGGTGGGGGGGGGGGGGTGAGAAAAGAGTGGGGCTTTCGCTGCTCTGGGAACCCGGACAGAGCAAAAATAACAAAAATATCAATTTGAATATTTAATGATTAGAAGGAATTATTTAAAAGACGAATAAAAAAATAAAGATCAGAAATGAACAGATACAAAATTTTCGCTTATTCTATGAATTAAATTCGGAAATTCAACAACCCATTCTCGGGAGTGGAAGGGATGGAGAGGTAATGAACCCTTGAATATTAGTTCGCGATGATCCACCTTTTATTATGAAAGCTTCTGCAGTAATCCTGATTTGACGGGTGTCCTTCGGTGACGGACCGTAGACTTATCAAAACCACAATTTCCCCTTCCGTTGGCAAGCGGCGAACCTTCTGTGGGCGTTCTCGGAAATGTTGTAGCATTCCCGTCAAGTGGATGAGTTTCTGGGGTGAATGCTGTCCATATTCATGGAACCTGCTCGAACCTACATAGAGGATTAGCGACAGGTTTCTGTTCCCAATTATCTCTAACCGGAATATTTTCCCAAATGTCTAGTTATTATAAATGATTATTGTACAAGTTATGTATCAGGCTGTTCTTCAGATAATTTGGAGATTATTCAAGAAGAGTGCATCTACATGCAAAAATTGCTTTCTATGACTATTATTTAGAAATGTCGAGTACTGTTAAAGATAGGCTTGGTGTGGATCTCAGTTGGTACCCAAGAATAATGTCCTATGTCTAATTTGTATAACCAGAGCGGGAATGTCCTGCTTCCAAACATACATACGTACGTGATGTCGAATTCGAACATGATCCTCTCCTCCATAATATTCCTGCCGAGTCCAAAATTTTTCAGAGTATGCAAAGCAAACCGACGCTGCTCCAGCCAATGAGTGTCGTTTGCCGCTAGAATCCCTCGGCCTTCTGAAATACTACTTAGTGAAAGAATATCTGTGAAAGTCTCTTATCGACTCAGCAAAATCCTTCTTCTTTACGAGCATTTTGAACTCCAATTCGCGCATATTTCCTAGTAATGGAGGAGAAGAAATATGCAAGAATATGGAAAATCATTCGCTGCTCGAAAACAGTAATTCCACTTCTAATTGTAGAGAAAACTCACTCCGTGAGAGATCAAAAAGGTATGGTAGCTCTCTGTTGGAGAACGACGCTCCTTTCCGTATCATAGCATCGGCAGCGTTCGGGTAATCACAGATGTGCACTGTGGCAAGAGGTCCAAACCAGAAAGTGTGCACACTCCCATATTCCTAGAGGTATGGATGATCAAGGGGAATAAACAATACTCTTCTGGAGAAGTGGAAAAATTCGTGAGCTTTCTGGATAAACTGTAACCATGGCGCCAGTCTGGTTTACCTTGCCAAAATAATTTGTTCAAGCAAGTGACAGTAAATAACGTTTATTTTTGAATTACTTACATTTGGAACGGTTAGGAGCGACGGTAACAGGCTCGTCAGAATGGTTTATAAGTGCTGCTATTACCTTAACAAAATCTCTTATCGACTCGGCAAAATCCTTCTTCTTAACGAACATTTTGAACGCCAATTGATGCATATTTCCCAGCAGTGGAAGTGGAATGGGACCTGAAAGCCACTTCTACAGTGTAATTGAATTTCACTTATTAAAAACGTACGTATGTAGCTTACCAGGTGGAAGCGTACGCCGTCTCATCCATATTGATAAGAAGAGATATGTGAAAATGAGAAGGAAAATAGTGAGGAAGATCATTCTGAAAGAGTTGTTGTTGAACAGATTCACTTCCTCCTATTATAAACCTGTTCCCATAATTGCAGACAAGGCCATCTCGTATGGAGTCATCAACAGATGATTACGCATAAGTTAAGAAATGAGCATGAAGGATGTGCTAGTGGAAGAATGCTGCATCTGGAAAAGCAACCGAGTGGTTTCTCTAGCAAAAACAGTAAAAAACATGTGGAGTACCCTCCGAACACTGGTCCACTATTGATCACAGCTCAGCGTAAACACCATTAGGAGGGGTAAACGAACGATGTGTCATGAAAATGTGCGACTGCTGACGAAGCTCATAAAGAAGCTTGACTGTTCAACCTGTATCAGGGAATGTTTTTCGTGATAAGGGTGGCCTGAGTGTCTGGTAGAATTAAAGGTTCTCCATTCTTAGACCTTATACTGCATGTTCGTAATGACCAAAATGTGGAATCGGAGAGTTAGGTAAAGTATATTTAATAATCTTGATGCAGAACAACTATCTCATCAGACTTAACTACATAGGAAAATGAAGACTTATTAAAATCTAGATATTTCGCTAATTGAGAATGACGCTTACGCATGATATTTTGACCGAAGAAATCTCGAATAGAACATAAGACTGTTCGCCAAATATGTACATAGCCATCTATGGCATATGTATTTTTATCGACCTTTTTTATGCTTGTGGTTATGAGCGTGCTATCCCTTGACCTGCTTGCGAAAAAAAAAAACCAAGGGGAGGTCTAGCTAGGGCACATTCATTTACACTGAATGCTGGAAATTGAGGAATGAAGACCCACTTCACTATTACTTGTTGCCTATAAAATTTTGACCTCACCCAATTCTACGCATTAGTTACTTGATCGAAATGTGACATGCGAACAAAACTAGATTCCATGTGATTACGGAAAACGCCCCGAGTAATCGCACACTGAGACCGTATTTCGAATTGTCGAACATGGTATATATTTGTCCGTTAATATTTGATATTTTATTTCGTCAATGACGAGACTCACACATAAGGAGTGAAAAACTAGATAAGTAATAACAATTATTGAATCAAACAAACTGTTATCCGTTGTACAATCAGAATGCCTTACGAAATGCCGCAAGTCGCTGTTCAGTCGCTCAAAAAATCTGGTTAAAGTTACACAAACGAACCATCTAGCTAAATTCAACTAAAGCTAGTGGAATTCACTTGAATTTAGTTAGGTCTTAACAGATAATAACAATGTCTGCATATGAAGTTGAATTAGTCAAGAAAGCCGAATGTACGTAGCTGTATTGAACTCGCTGGAATCCAGGTTCTGGAATCCATTTAACTGGTGATTTCACTGGTTCCAACAAAAAACGAGGTTCGCAGCCTCACAACGAGGCATGTTCGTGGCTTCCTCATCAACAAGAGAAAAGAAAACAGTGCACCTAATCCCGCCATCATTCTTACTATTGTACGGAGAAATGATGTAGAATATGGCCGCTCCTCTCTGGAACTCATCAGCAGTGAGCGAGAGCCATATAGAAAGCAACAGAAAATATTGAGGCTGCTAACATTCTGCCATATAGCCTCTTCTCGATGATTTGTACTCATCCTCTGCCGTTTTATCGCACCCCGGTAGCTTAAAGTTTACTTGCTCTCAAACATGGGTAATTTAATCTCAGGTTACCACTTATTAATTTTTTTCACTCCATCGATGAGCTCCAAAGCCACTTTTCCTTATCAGCTTACATTTCCCACCAACAATCAGCCACTTCATTAGTGAGTGAAGTTGATTTCAAGATGCTTAGCTTTTCTAACATGGCGAGTTTTCTTGTAATTGTAATGAAATGATGGGGTTCGAATCTTCGTACTTGATTTTCACTACCTGCTGGTACAGCATCCAACTGACAGTGTAACTCTTCCAGATTTTGAAAAAAAAACATTCCTTCGACACATCAGCCAGTAGGTGGTACATCAATACAGTGACGACACCGACATTGTAACCACTAGCACTTAGGCCGCCCACATTTTTTGAGCACATTTAGGGAGTCGAACCGAGCATACTGGCGGTAATCATCCTTAGGACCGAATAATGTACTAGATATATTCCAGTACGAAAATTCAGTTTCCTACACGTGGGAAATTCGGATTTTTGGGAATGATGAAGCGGAACAACATGTGTGTCTCGAATGAAAAATAACATAGGAAGTCATGGTACGTTGCTGTTCCTTTGCGGGCAATCACACAAAAGTTTATGTTACACACAACAGTTAATATTACACGATAATTTTTTCGAGTGGTATGTGAGAAAAACAACCAGTACAAAGAACAGATCACTGAGCAAAATATGTATACAAAATGCAGGTGCTATGGCGAAAAAAATAAATGCACATTTTACGACAATTTGGTCAACCATTGTATCTGCGGCTGGTTAGAAGACTTCAAGTCAGAATGAAACAGCTTCGAAGAACTTGTTAAAACTTGCTGAATATAATGTTGTATGGAGTTGTTTTTCGAACAATACCAACTTTTGACTTTCCTAACATTGACGGCATATGGGCAGGATCGGCAGTGAGCGAGTAGCGCAGCAAGAAGTTTCCTATGATCTGCAAACGTGTTGATTTGCTAGAGGATCTAATAGGCACATTCAATTGCTTACTCTATCCCATCAACCATCAATCATCTCCCCCCCCCCCCTCATAGGTAGTCATACCCATGGGTGAGAGATTACCCATTCCTTCACTGATGCAACCAGGCCCAGGCTAAAGAGGAATATCAGTGCGGAGAGGAATACTCACCAGGTAAAGTTCAGCTCTTGCTAGCGCTTCACCCAGACAAGCTCTTTTCCCCATACCGAATGGAACGACCTGCTGCTCGATTTTTGCGCCATTCAGGTAGCGACTGGGGTCAAACTGAAAGAAAACTTCTTGTCAAATTTAAACGGAATATACAGTGGAGGGTAACTGTTATTGCACTGCAGAAGAAAAGTGCAGCAACGCAACAGCGGTGCGGTGCGGCAAAACATTAGAACGCAGTGATTGTTGAGCGTCACTTGTACAGTTGATGTCGTTTCCGTCACTAGTTTTCTCATACTACGGATATTTGTTTTGATATTTGTGATACTAGTTACAAAAACAACAGGAGAGCTGTCAGTGGCGTTAGAGAGTCTACTCAGATGAGTTGCCGCGCCGCACCAGTAGTGCGTCGCGGTCCTACTCCGATTTTTGTGCAATAGCGACTGCTCTTTAGTTGTTCTGCAATAATTTTATGAGAAAAAAAAACAAGTAGTTCCAGCATCTGCAGATCGCCTTACCTTTACACTTTCCTTAAAATATTTATCATCCGACATGATTAGCGAGACTTGCGCTGTCACTGACGTTCCTTTCGGTATTCTATAACCCGCCACTTCTGTGTCCTCCTTGGCCCTTCGCGATAGATTCATTGGAAATATCGCGGCGCACCGGTGAATTTCCTGAAATTCGAGGTTGTGGAGGAACAACTTGGCTGCTGAGCTTCTTCTTGCTCACTGTTAGTACGGCGTTGTAGTATGGAGTATCGGCTTTATCACTCAAGGACAGATTTCGGTCGCCCTTTGTAATCTGATGGAGCTCCTCTGTGACGCGAGCTTTGACCTAAAAGTGATTTGTCACAATGGGTAGCAAATTTCGATAAAAAATTGCATTCCAGCAGACAAATCGGTCACAAATACATTGCAGAACTCCTTATCAACCCAATATTTCAAGACCAAGTACAGCAAAGCAAAAAAAAACCCTTGGAAATGTCCCCAATCTGAGTCCCCACTTCAGAATGTCTTAGTTGCCGTCATCCTCCCCTCAGTTACTGTCATCATTCCTCAGTTGTACCTAAGAAGAAGGTATTTGAGCTGCAACTGACGGGAAGATGGCAGCAAGTAGGAAGAGATGATCTTAAGCTCTCAACCTCATGTGTTGCACTGTTTGGCCTGCGTTCCTGCCGCAAGGTTTTCAGAGTAGGGGAGACTTTCTCACCCTTTTTATGTCGCTGAGATTTTTTTGGCTTAGAACTGACATAATACTGATGACCAATTTGTACCAGATGCGTGCGTGCGTCAGACGCGCGACACTCATCTAGTATAAATTGGTCATGGACTATCGAACAGGTGTGAGGGAAGTTCGTGGATGACTTTTCACAATCGGCTGTGAATGTGTCAACACTGACACGCACACCATGGCTTAACCCCTAGGCTCTTTTACTCAATCATTATTTGTCATAGACAATAATAAGCAAGACTCGTGCGAAGATATTGTGTTATGGCTGCGTTTATACTTCATCGCGGCACGACCGATGCAAACTATTCAAAAACGGCTGGTTCCGTGTGGAAGCAGATGCAAATTACGGTTGGTGGTTAACTTCATGACGCGACGCTGCCAATCCTCATCGTGTGCTGTTTATACGTTTCTTTCAAAAATCATGCGATGGGGCAAATACGCGACATGCTTGCGCTTGTTCGCCTGTTTCAATTTCCTCCAGCAATTCCGGCCAACAACCTGACTAGTTTAGCCCCGTCCAGGGATGAGCGGAATTCCGACTTCCGACTTCCGAAACTTCCGATATTCCGGTGTTTTTTGGACTTCCGACTTCCGAGTTCCGACTTCCGAAAAATGGCGAAAAGAGCCGGAAGTTTTCGGAAGTCTTCGATTAATACAAGTGCATTTTATGTCAAGGTTGCCGCTAATTTCGTGCAGTTTTTCAAGATCTGACTGGCATTTTGTGCACAATACGGTAGTCGCGAACCAAAAGCAACGCTTTCTATGCGTGCACTGTTTCCACACAAGTTTTGCTGTCTTAGATAGGATGTCATACAGGGTAGCAACGGTCTTTAACCAAAACTTCCGTTGTGGTTTTTTTTCTGAAATTTCTGGAGATGAATTTGTTGTCCTAGTTGCAAAGTTTTTGTTGCGGGTTCGGTGCTACACATCAGTTTATGTATTAACAAGATCACTTTGCCAAAAATTCAGCCAGCAATAAGAGAGGATCTACTCAACATTCAGCACTTTGTGGAAGAATCGATGAAAAATTTGAAGTTGTTCGTTCTCATTTACTTCAAGCATGATGTTAACTAACTAAACAGTATGGGATCAAACCAAAATCAGGCAAGCCTCAGTTCTTTCGAAGTAGCACTGAGTACCGCTGAAAAGAGTGGAAGACACTTCTGTAATGGAGGACTGATATGAAAAAAGGCAATACTACTCAGTGTTCTCCTCTACAGGACATTTTCCTATGGAAAACATAACGTATTCACTCTAAAGGGCTGTTGTTTAAAACTTATGAATTTTTGATATCTGGCGAATTTGCTACAGTCCTGCTCAACCACATAGGGTCGATGGGGTCGGCCTCATGCCGCCTCACGCAACGCCGGCCCTCAGATGAAAGTGAGGTTATTTGGCTGGAAAAAGAATAATTCGCCCCGATTTTTCTGTAAAAGGACTAGATTCATTGCCAGTTCACAATGAAGCAAAAATTTGTTTTCATGCTCTCACTTCGATTTTTATCAAAATTTCAAATGTTGCGAGTTCGTGGCGATACATGCTTCTCTTGCGTGACCTCTTGATAGAGTTTGATTCAGATTTGTAGAGTACACCTTGTGTTGTACCAAAATTTCGCGGAAATACCGATTGCTACCTCACACATCAACCAGTATGCAACGGCAAACTAGTGGTGGTAAGAAATTTTACCACGAAGTAGACCTTATTTAGTATAGGTTCTTTTTCTAAGTTATCAATATCAGTTCTGACACTATTCTCTATCTCTACAGTTGGGTTAGAAGCCAACAGCACTAGAAAGACCGTTTTCCGGAAAGTTTTATTTTTCACAACTAAAAATTCAAAGGCAAGGCTTGGTGACTTGGCTGCACCTCAAGGCTGTCAATAACCATTCCTTCTCGCATGATCGGAATATTCCTAATCTCACCTGAATACTGGATGAGAAACACTTTTCGGAGTGAGCAGTGATAAAATCAGAAGCTAGGTAATGCAAGTATGAATGGTCTGAAAATTTTTCTTATGGGACTTCGAATAATAAAGGAAATTGCACTTCATTTCTCAGAATATTACTCTAAATTTAATCAATCTTTTTCCACCGTCTATCGGGTGAACGTTTCATGAGTTCTTCCTCTAAGGTAATAGGACACGTTGCCAAAAGAAATCCCGTTATCACACCTCCAAAAACTGAGAAGTAAGAGGTCCATACTAAAGGGTAAACAATGACCTAACCGCCGGCGCTATTTATCACATCAAAATCTTGCTATAAGGACTGTGAGGTCAGTGGACGACCAAAGTAGGTATTCTAGCGTCATTTCCTTCTTCTATTTCGTGTTTGAGCAGCATTTGCCGCACTTTATTTCACAGAACTACTTTCATTCAACCCATTCAGAAGTTTTGCTTTCATTTTATGGTAACATAACCACTCTGGCACTTGTGAATTTATTTTCTGCCTTTTAAATGGTCTACTGCTATTTTGAAGCAAAAAATGGGTGAAGATTAGATGATAAAGGAAGGAGCAGAAGGAATGTTCCGATCATGCGAGAAGGAATGGTTATTGACAGCCTTGAGGCGCAGCCAAGTCACCAAGCCTTGCCTTTGAATTTTTAGTTGTGAAAAGGTTTTAAAAAAAAAGGTTTTGTTGAGCGATCCTTTATTTCTTATTTATCCTTCAGTCCTGAATTGATACTACTACTTATGAGAGTAATTAGATGAAATTATCAAAATAGATGAAATTATCAAAATGAACGCCAATTATTCTAACAATACATGGTTTACACCAACCCTAGGTGCCCTTATTATATGCATGTGTATCAGTGGCGGACGCAGGGGGCCCCCCCCCCGAGAATGGGTCGCCAAATTTTCGAAATTACTTTACAATACAAATAAAAATCTTGTGTTAGTTTATTTTTAATTGTTTATTTTTATTATTATTTTTAATATATTTTTTATTTATTGTTTATTATTATAATTAATATTATTATTAATTTTATTTTCCGTCTGGGTCCCCAAAACGGCGGAGACCCCACCTTTCTTCCCACGCCCCCCCTCCCGCCCACTTTCTGCGTCCGCCACTGATGTGTATGTATTACACACATTGGACTCCCCGTACTTCCGACTTCCGACTTCCGGCACTTCCGATATTCCGGTCTTTTTTGGGGCTTCCGACTTCCGAGTTCCGAATCTTTGAATTTGACTTCCGCTCATCCCTGACCCCGTCGCGCCGCACATTTGCGTGCTCTGATCAGGGCGCAGCACCAGGTGGTCACTAACCACTAGGACTTAGTAGCGTCTTGCAGATTCAGGGGGCTTAGCACCTGTGTCCGGGGCGTAGCCAACCGCTAACCGTCTACTGATGTTAGAGACAAGCAGATTTCAGAGAGGCACATCTGGAGGATCATCAAACTCGTGGCTGAAGACCACCGTTGTTCAACCATTTACTCCATCCCTACCCTGCCCTCTGGTGGGCTCCAGTGATAATCAGGTGTTGTTCAACCTATAGGAGACGTATCATGTTGGAATTATGACTGTAGATGCGCACTATACCAGCGAGTATCCTCCCAAGGTGGCACGTTCGTTTTTGAGAAACCGTGTTCGTTTTTGAGAAAAACCGTCATTAATGGTCAAAAAGTGGTTTTTGACCATTTTTTTTACCATTAATGACGGTTTTTTTTTTCAAAAACGAAGACGGTTTCTCAAAACCGAAAGATGCCACTTTGGGGGAGAGTTGGTACCACCTAGGCGCATTTCTTGGAGTTGACAGCGTATCGGAACACTTCCTCAAACGAGAGAAATTTCCTGGGAAAGTTCCGGGTTTGAGAGGAAAAACCACGCTCCAATGACAATTTCTTGTATCTGACAGGTCCTATAACAAGTTTCAACGAGTTTTAGCGGGATCAAACAGTTCCGTACAGAGATCGGTTTTTGGAGGATTTTAGCTTGAATTTGGGATTATTTGGGCTGCATTAGCTAAATGGTACGCATTTCTTGCTGAAACATCATTCGTCGTCTCACTAATTTTAGTCACTTTTTTTAGTGCTATCTGCTTTTCCCGAAAGAACCCTAGTGTGTAGGTACTCAGTAGCCCATTTCGGAATCCGACTGGACTTAGTACTCCCCAATGGACACTGACCACCTAGTGCTGCGCCCTGGTTCTGATCGTCAGTGCCGTGTCATTGCATAGCGATGAAGTGTAAACAAAGCCAGTGGCTGAAAATGTGGAGGTCTCGGCTGGATCAGGGCTGCGTTTGGAGTGCGTTGGCCTATAGTTCATGACATAATCGCTCAGTATGAATTACCCTCATGGCGATTCTAGAAACTCACGTCGTCATGTAGCAGAAGATAGGCGAAAGCCCATGTCAGAGTAGTAGCTGTCGTCTCCTGACCGGCCGCCCACAAGTCCAACAGCGTATGGCATAAACTTTCCTCGCTAAAACAAAAAGTTGCTGAAATGAAGGCGCTAAAGCAGAGAATAAGCAGCAAATAAGTGGAATGCTGAAAAAATAACAATAATTTGTTGAAATAAAAGCGGTAAATTTGCTAGAATATAAAAATAACGCATGTGACAGGGCATAAAAAGCACACAATAAGCAATCTTGTGATGATATACTCAATTTTTAACCCAAGTACTTCTAAGTGCGGTTCAAAGGCTCTACTTGTAGTTAGTGAAGCAGAATGGCCCTTCATTGGACTAATTTTTTCCTTGATTTTTGTCATTTTTACTGGCTACTCCATAAGATTGGACAAATGAGCACTCACTCAAAACTACTCGCTTTCCCAGACTTCTCATCCTTCTCCATTTGAATGAGAAATGCATCCACAAAGTCGCTTCCGTCTCCCTCTAGTACATGGTGACCGTCCGCTATAGCCTTTCTTCTAAATATAGAAAACAAAGATTTTCCAGAGGCATTCTTCATCTCCCAGTTTCTAACAAACCTCTTCCGAATCTGTTCCATGAGAAAGTCGAGGAGATCGCTCTGAGGCTTTAGCAAAGCTTCAGCTCTTCGCCGAAAAAGGGGAATACTGATGGTCCAGCTGTTTATGAGCACGTCGTATGGCTCGAAAGTGTCGAATATGTTGTCCAATTTGCTCTTCAACGTGAAGAACTTCTTTTCTTCTTCCTGAAAACCAAGCAAATCCTCTAATCTTTGGTACGTGTCTTAGGAGGATTTCTCAACCTTCTCAAAGCGATCCGTAAACAGCATTCTGTTTATGATGTTGCCAATGAGAAATTCGAACATATGACTGGGTTGTATTGATACGCGTCCGTTTTCCATTTGTTTTTCGAGCTCTTCGCAACTGAAAACAACTGAAATGTTCTTTTTTTCAATCTATTATTTGATCACCTCTGCTCTAACATATTAAAAATAGCTCAAAATAGCGTATTCTTCCAGTGGCGAGATTCATGGACGTATCGGGAACGTTCTGTCCATCCGTATCATAAGGAGTGGACGAGTTTACCAAGCAAAACGTGATATAATTCGCTACCTCTGCCATACTTCTCATTACAAATTCCTAAGGGTAACTTCTCATTACAAACTCTCTCCTGAATCCACTTATTTTTACCTGAAGAACCTATCCGTTTGAGGGGCCGGATGCATTACTGAGATTACCCATCTCGAACTGCCGGAAATTCCAGAATGAGACGCCTTTAGGAAGAACAGCAGCAAAAAGAGGTTCACGCACAGAGATGCAGAGAAAAAAAAGGGCTTGGGAGTTTCCGAAGCAGAAACGCAGGAAAAAGTAACTGCCCCGGAATCCGGAAATTCCGCAGCAGGACACATCATCTAATGACGTGGCACATTGATTGATTGGTCAGTCGAATTTGCTCCGAACTTTCATCATAACCTAACCAAATCATCGTTTTTGCTTGATGATCTGTCACATATTTTCGCAACTTCAAATATTACTTCTTTTTAATTGGCATCTCGGTGTGTGTGTTCGTTCGTTTGTTTGTTTGTTTATTTGGAATTTGCGCAGCAGAATATCGGAACTTCCGCAAGTGGATGCCGGAAATTCCGCAGCAGCAGAACTGCAGAAAAACCGACTGCTTACCTGCGAAAATTTCCGTACTCTGCTGTGGAATTTCCGGCCCAGTGCCTGAGATAGTAAAGCTGTTGACGTGCCGAAATTCACCCTTTTGCCGACACCCACCATCTCTACCCACACGTGACGTTCTCTAGACCCAGCTGCTACCCATGCATAATCAGACCCATGTGTATAAAATTACTGATTATTCGAATGATGCATCTGAGTCCAGGGTAGCCTGTGATTCACAATCATCATCGAAACACACGGGCATTTCGTCACAGTTCCCAGTAATAAATGAACCGTGAAATGAACTGAGGCTGCAAAAGTAACATGTTTTTGTCCCCACAGTTTTCGAATGATCTGTAGTGCGAGGTTCGTGAAAATTCTCTGAGCTACTGTGTCGCCTAACTCAACGAGGATAGAGTAGCAGTGAAAAATGGATAAAATCTAGCTGATTTCATGAATGTTTCGGGCGAGGTTATGGGCTAGCTACCCCACCTATCTATGTATTATACTTTTGTGTATAAAGCAAGCCGTTCAGTCAAAAATAGTAAAAAATTTATGAGAGGGGAGCTACCAGTTTGTTATAAGAAGTACTTGTGGAGAAAAAAAAATACATCACTTTCTGCAAAAAGAACTCGCCCTCTCTGAATTAGCGGGAAGCATTGAACCTTCCCGGAATGTGCATGAATCCCAGTACTGATCAGCGCTCCTACTAATCACCTGGACAAAAGTTCAGTATGTTTTTCCCCGAGATTCTGAAGAAGAAGTGGTCAAACAAAGCTGGTAGTGTTAGTTATTTTCCCGCTGAATGGATGAAAGGATAAATGTCAGTTTTATGAATCTAGAAGGCGTCACATTTCAAAAATTCAAAGAAATCATTCACTCACGTGTACTCGAACTCAAACATGATCCTCTCCTCCATAATGTTCCTGCCCAATCCGAAACTTCTCAGTGTATGCAAAGCAAATCGCCGTTGCTCCTGCCAGAAGAAGTCGCTAGAGGCGAGAAGTCCTCTGCCTCCTTAATTATGAACGTATTCAATCACATCAGTACCAGAAGCTTTCTACTGATTGACTTTGAAAAAGTAAGGGGCTCAAGTTTAATTTCCAATTTTTATAGTTTTCCACACAGTTATCACCAGCAACTCCGCTACTATTTGTGTCAGTATCAACACTGTAAATCTGAGAATCGATTCCAATATGTTCTTTCTTTTCAGAAAACACTGCTGTCCGAATTCCCTCTTCGATCGTTCTCCAGATCTAAGGTTCTCTTTTCCCTCCTCATCTCTGTCTGAGTCTGCCACCCCAACATATACTGAACTGAACCCACCTCTCGAAGTCTCAAAGAGGTAAGGCAAGGCTCTGTTAACGAACATCGATCCCTTCTTGACCATTGCATCCACAGTATTCTCATAGTCGCAGATGTGTACTGTAGGAACTGGTCCAAACCAAAGGGTATGAACACTTCCGTACTCCTATAACGTAGTGATTTGATTGATATTTCAAGTGAGAGTTGACTTTCTTGTAGTTTTCTTCAACTGCACAAACGTGAAGGACTATAGTAAGGGCAAGTAGCAGTGGAGAAAGTGGGGAGGGAGGGGCGGGGGGGGAGGTGGGAAAAAAGTGGGGTCTTCGCCGCTTTGGGGACCCAGATGGGAAGTAAAATTAATTATAATACTGAATAATTGATAACTATAAAAATAATAATGATGAAGAATCGAAAATAAACTAACACACGATTTTTATCTGTATGTAAAGTGATTCCGAAAATTTGGCAACCCATTCTTGGAGGAGCGCACCCCCCTCCCCCCTCCCCCCTGCGTCACTACTGACAAGTACATATGCTGCAACACCATTGCATTATAGGATTCCTTATTGTTCGATTGGTCGAAGATGAAAACGGCGATAACAATGGAATGTATGGATGCGCAGACAGTCAGAGTGCCTAGATGCAGGACGTGATGTTGCGCGTGCGAGAGGTGCGAACCAAAAGAGTCTCCTGTATTTAATTTCTTTTATCTATGGAAATTTTAAGATCTTCATCTATGGAAGTGGCGATGGTTTTGAGGCATCACTTGGTTTTGAGGTACCCCGTCGAAATTTTGCTTCCGAATCCTATAATAGAAGGATGGAAAACGTATTCGAAACGCTGGATTTCGGCTTCTTGTTGAAACAATTTCAGGGTCCGCAAATGCAGAAAGCGAAAATTTCATAAGTTTCTCCACAGATAAAATTAGCAAACCCGAATGACGGTGACTACTTACTCTGACAAGATCTCTCATGGAGTCGGTAAAGTCTTTCTTCTTCATCCACATTTTATAAGCTAGCAAGTGAACATTTCCGATGAGAGGCAGAGGTAGGGGACCTGTAATACAAGCTGTTCTCGAGGAGATCGTCTTCGTGACGGGAGTTGTAAGTAAATAAGGGAAATAAAAAGACAATTAATTACCTGGTGGCAAGGATCTTCTCTTTATCCACATGTTCAGAAACAAATATGTGAAGATGACAAGAAATATCGTCAGAAATATCATTCTGAAAAGGTGTGAGGAGCATGAAATATCAAAAAAGTATACTGTTCATAGAAATTAAGGGAATGAAGAGATCTTCCAGAAGTTTTTACTTACAACTATTATAGTACTCACTAATCAACAGCGAATCGACCTATTCTCATCTTGAAAGGAAAAAAAAACGTATCTTAAGGAGAGGAAGAGAGATATGTAAGAATTGTGATCAGAATCGTAGCACTTGATGAGTGAATAGGTGATAGACTCCGTCACAGTTTGCTCGTATTGATCTGGCGTCTCTTACTCATGCAAATATTGCAGGTGGAAAAGAAGCAGGAATTATCAGTTCGAGTCGACTGACACCTAGTCAGAGTAGGTAGTCGAGTAAATAAACAAGTTTGGAAACGACAAATAGACAAACGCGAGAGCACACGTCATTAAAAAACTTGACGGAAGTTGATTTTAACAAGCAGAAGTTCAATTAGAAGGAGAATTGTGACGGAGCAAGTATATAGAGAGTTCTGTAGGATGAGACATGCCGATTTCCGTGACGCGTACCCTCTCCACTGATAACGGTAGATATACACTGTAGACGCGGTATGAACATCTATAGGCATTGCTGGAGGCGATATCCTTGTCATAGGGAACATTTTCGCACAAGAGATATTAAAGTTAATGCACATAGGTCCGTCCCATCGGCTATTTGGCCTCCAAGCTCTGCACAGCAACTCTTTTGCGGAATCTTATACATAATTCCTTCGTACGTGTCAAGGGGAACCTGTTTTACAACAAGTTAGAATTATGTTCGAGTATTTTCCAGCTAAGGTTCAGAAATTTCAAAGGCAGTGTCCCACATCAGAGTCGATTCTTAAATTCCAATATCAGAACAATCTACAAGCGACGCGAATCACAATGGCATACAAATTCCTTCATGAGATAGGCTGAGAACCCCCTTTTGAACCCTTGTTTTTGGAGAGTTCGAGATGCCCGCTGGGACATCTACCACAATGAGTTGCATTACCAACACGTTGCGCACTAGCAATCGATATCACCGCTGGCCCTTAACTCCGCAACTCCTTGTGGTAGCTGTCGCAGCGCGCACGTCGAGCTCTCCAGAAAAGAGTTGTTCAGAAAGGGGTTTTCGGCTTTTTTTGTAAAGAAACATGTATATCATTGTGATCAGCGTTGCCTGAAGATTCTTCCGTGGGTAAAATTTCAGCTTATGATTCTGAGGGGAGACACCGGCTTAAACATCATCGTGATGTGTTGCCTACGTCCTAGCCCTAGCCTTAGTATTGATTACATACTCTCAGGTGAGGAATCCCCCCGTTCCTCCCCCGCCCCTACTGCCATCCGAAATGCTAAGGCCAAGAATATGATGGGAACTTTGACAAGCCATTTTAAGCGGCAAATTTTTCTGCATTGGCTATTTTGCTGAATTTTGTGTTAACCCCTTCATAAGTGTCTCTATTTCTCTTTTTGTGTTTATTTGCTCAGCTTCGGAATTAATTTCATCCGTCGTGATTGAAGCTGGCGGCCTCAGTTTTTTTTTCTTGTCCAATCTGCGTCTGCTAATAGAAGTTCCCTTTAGAGCAATGGGAATAGAGTAGACATGGTGATGTTCACTTCCTCTCGCAGTGATGTCGACATTCTGCGATGACAATTAGAAATTCTTCTCAGGGCATGATTTTTTTTTTTCGTGAAGGCTCACACTTCCTCCATCCAACATCAAGGAAATAACCAGTTGTTTCTACTGTTCAGCATTTCCGAAAAGCTTCTTCAGCTGTTCTGCAATTAGCTCAACACTTTCGAAGATTGCTCTTGAAGAGGGTAGTAGCATAGAGTAAGGAGGCTTCTATCAATTCTCTGAAGTGTTGCACGCAGAAAGGGTTTTACTTTGAAAACAGCAACCACAGAAGTTTTGAGCTCGAAATTTAGGGGAATTCGGGATGGTCGAACGCTGAGCGCTGTTATCATGTCGAAATTCACCAACACCTTGGAAATCCTTTCGTTCTAGAAATTCTCAATTAATCGTTCAAGAGGAATGTGGGCTGAGTTCTGCAAGACTGAATAGTGAACCAAGAGAAAAAAGTCGATAACGCTGCCTCCTTCGCCAGGTGTTTTGTCGGCGGAATCGGTTACCTGCATCTGTATTATCGGTTTCGCATCGCTTTTGCAATTGATCAAAAAGAAAAAAAAAGAAAAACAAAAACGAGTTTTGGGAGAGATAGAGTAACTAACAGTAGAGCAACACGCCAAAATGCTATAGAAAAACCGGGATGTATTATGTGGAACGACCTCAGGACAATAAAATAATCGAAAATCAAGCTCATGAGTGGCCTAACAGGCAGAGGCGCAGTTATTTAAGAGAAAGAGAGGTTCAGTGTTCTAATCACAGTGAAAAAGAAGGTATAAAAGACCAGAAAAGACTTTATAATGGTAGAAAAAGAAGTGGCCGCTCGTCAACTCAGCTGGCAGCAGCAGTCCGCTCTCGCCCCAAGTCGATCGAACGGTTGAGCACTGATCCGGTCGATCCCTGACTGTGATCATTGGACTTGACCTCTCTTGAGAACAAGGTTGCCCTGGATGCTCCATGGGTGCTGGGAAGTCTTTTGTTGACTAATCTCTGACTCATAGCTCTCATAATAAGGCAACTACCCCGTCATTTTGTGTATACATATTCCATTCCGACGAGATGAGTCCCACATTATCTCTGATATTAATTAGGTCCATAGAATATAACAGACTTCCAACGAGTAATACTGACATAGTTGACAATGTCACTTTGCCACGTTGACAAACATTTGAAGCGAAAATTTTATGATATTCTCTTCTTGAAATTCATATGATAAGGTTTTGCTACACGCAGAGCGCCAGGCTTTTCTTGGCTTGCCTGCATGCTTGGCAGGTGCTCTTCATCCAGTGTAACTTCGAAGCGAAGAAGGAGGTTGGCTATGATCTGAAAAAAATCAACTCATGGTCAACATGTTTTTCATTTAATTCTAAATTTTCCTTCAACTTTTCTCAAAAAAAAACCATGATGATTTGCATCAACGTAGTAAATTAGTACACTACATACCATCCTAATTCTTGTCTCAAAAGGCATCACAATTCATGGAATGGCAAAAAAAATGTCACAATCTGCGACAATTCTAGGTAAAACTCAATTTTTCATTTCAATTAGAAATCTAGCACATTTTCAATTTTCATATGGATATTTGGGATCAGGAGCGTGAGACCTTTCGATTGGCGCATACACGAATTTATTTGATCGACTTCGAATATTCTGAGTGTTTTTGAAGAAATTTGGGACTCAATTATAACTGGTATCCTAGTTCTTTCTAAATGGCAGTTCACGTGTTTATATGTGCACGAAGTCCACCACTGGTATAGTGCGTTTCACTGCGGAGCATTTTTGTGAAGAAATTAGAGAAGGAGAGAATGCAAGAAATAGTGCTGTGTTCAGAGAGGGAGCCGAAGAATGGGCAATGGGTAGCCTCCGTTCAATTCTAATTACGTGAAATTTTCATGGGTAATCACAGCCAACTGAGAGAATTTATCTATAAGTTAAGTCTGTTAAGCGCAATACAACTCACAAGATAGAGTTCCGCCTGGGCCAGTGACTCTCCAGGACATGCCCTCTTTCCTAATCCAAAGGACACCACCATTTGCTCGATTTTATCGCCAGAGAAGTAACGGTCTGGATCAAACTGAAATTTGTTGTAGTTCTTACCTTGAATAATTTATACAAAGGATCGCAAAATCGCACCTCATACTTATTCTTGAAGTATTTTTCATCGTTCATAATCACCGATATCTGAGCAGATATTGCAGTTCCTTTGGGAATCAGATACGCTCCTACAACGGTATCTTCAGAGGTATCTTTCCACATACTCAACGGAACGATCATGGCACATCGATGGATTTCCTTGAATTGGTCATGATTGTGCGAATGTTTTTGATTTTTATATACTCGGAAGAAAACCGGATAATTTTGTTAATTCGATAATTTGGAGAGTCGATTCAAAAGATCCATTGTTTGAAGAATTTGTAGCCTTACACCCTGTCATATCCCTCCTACGAGGCTATTTTGTCCCTCCTCATGCGACCACCTGCAGCTCTAAGGTTCCTTCTATACTTCTTGAGGAGAATAATGTTTCCAGTCGCTGCAGAGCGACGACACCAAGTATAGTCTGTTTCGCCAGCAATGATATTTGAGTATTCGTGCACAGTATCTGTTTTTCTCTGCACCCCCTCCAATCTCTGCGCACTTTCCCACCCTCTTCTTCTCTGCGGCGTTTCTCCAACTATCTTCCCCCGTGGGACAGAGTAAAAATAGTGTCGACTGTGGATTAATGACAGCAATAGGAGCGCCACCCACAATCAATGCATACCAAAACCACTGTCATTACAAAATAGTGACTTGGTGAGCTATACTGTTCCAGGACTATAGCAGCAGCTTTATTGATGCTAATGGGCAAGCTTTGTAGCTTAACATGAACAACCTATAAAGTAGCATCCATCGCCCCATCATTACTGCTACACTTGCAAGAATACAAAATCCTTTAAACTCACAGTTAAAACGGCATTGAAGTACGGCGTCATCTGACGGTCCTTTATAGAAATATCACGGTGACCTTTTGTTACAGACAGTAACTCTTCTTCAAGGCGTGACTTCACCTGCAGAACTGACATCATAATTCGTACTGATGGAAAGCTGACCAAGGTATGAAATAGGTAAAAATTCTTAAAAAAGTATAATAGCCAAGCTTGTTCTGGAGTTTCGAACTACTGTGGGTCTGTTATTTCATGGTTGAAATCAGGCGTGATAACCGTGGACAAATGGAGGGCACACCACGGGCTATCTTTGGACCCAGCGTGGAATTATTATAGTAACTATCGTGAGCTAACAGTGGGACAAGTGGGGGTGAGCACCATAATAGTGGAGATAGCGGTAGGATAGCAGGATTTATTCGCGAGTCCACAGTCAGCTGTAGGTTCACAGCGGTGTAAAGCCGAAACCGAAGGTTCAGAGTAAGGTAACTAATGGCTTATTTATTTGTGGGTTTTATTTATCTATTATTTTGTTTATTTACGGCTTCAGCCATAGCTGCATAAACTATTATGGATGAAAACAAGTGTAAATCGCCTAAATCTTGTATGCTCCATCGTCGTCAATAATTTCTACCTCAGGATGAAGGAGTAAGAAGGAGAATGCCCAGTTCAGCGTTATTTTTGTCGTCTCCATACCAGCAGACCACAGATCTAGTAACGTCATCAGTAGCCATTCTTCGCTGTAAAATACGTTCTAACATGAGCTTTTATTTTTCAACTGCATCAAAGTCTTGTTCTGGGAAACTCACTCAAAACTTGTAGGATTATCGCTATTCTCCTCTTTTTTGATTTGAAGCAGAAATGCATCCACAAAATCTGTTCCCTCTCCTTCGATGATGTGGAGGGTGTTGGCAATGTCTTTTTTCCTGCAAATCAAGATTCGTTTTCTGAAAAGTTCATAAGTGCAGAATCGCTTACTATCTAACAATTCTGAGTTATGATGAGCCATAAAACATGAAGAAATTAAAGGTGTTGTTATTGGCTTTTGAGGTATATTTGCAAGACCTGCACGCATAATCGAAGTGACCCATACTAATCGTGTCAACGTACCTAATCTTACCTTTTACCTAGCACCCATCAACAGGTTTACTCCAACGTGAAGTCGTTTACACCTAGGAGTAGCATGCATCATTGGGATTGCCCAGAGCACTCGTGCTAAACTCCCCAAATTTACCTATAGATATTTACGTATAGATTAACTTGTGCGTCGACGTGTGTTTACCCTGAGTATTCTTACTGATGCATCCAGGTTCAAGTGTGATCACCCATGGGTATGTGGTTACACATCCATCCACTCCAATGATGCATTTAGGTCCACAAGCGTATAACCCATAACGCATAACCCCCTCACCATTGAAGCAAAATTTCCTTGACACTAAATTTCTGCCTGATCGGTCGCTATGCGAGTAAGTAAAATTTTACAAGTGAAATGGCAAGAAGTAACTATCTCTGTAATCTGTTGATTCCCTGAGAGTCAAAGTTTCTGTAGCAATAGTTAGTTCTGGAGCCTCCATTCACCTATGTTTTGGAGCATCCAGCATTTGAACGAATATGTTTTCCTCTTAGGTCTAGTTAAGGAGGTACTAATCTAAAGATTTTTAAATAATACTACCTATATTATAACTTTAATAGCACCGTACAGTAATGCGATAGTACTGGAAATATACAGAATGCGGCGTCCCCGCGAACTCAGGATGGCGTTGCAGAATTCAGAATTTTTCTCAGCAGAATATTTCTCTAGGATTTAGTGATTTTTTACACATTAACTTTTAGATTTTTGTTTCTAAAGTTTAATATCACAACATTTGCTTCGTTCAAACGGGCTGTTAGATCTAAGATATGTGTAGCATAGATCAATATGACTACTATACATTTTCCTAGTAATGGTAACTTCTCAATCAGAACTCGTATTCTATCCGAATTTGTATCCATAGCGTTGTAAATAAGACGCAATAAATCAATCAATTTGACAGCAGATAGAAGCATCTCAGGAGCAACTACTTTTCGAAAAATTACCTCTGTTCTACCTGTTCTCGAATGAAGTTGATAACATCGTCAAACGGCTTCAGTAGGTACTCCCTCCTCGAGCGGATCAGTGGTAGATTCTCGTTCCATTCAGCAAGTAGCATGTCAAACATGCTGAAGTTGTCCATCGATTTGTCCATTTTTTCCTTGAGGGCAAAAAATTTCTGTTCATCGTTCTGAAAATGCGATCTAAGTCTGCATTTGTCTTTTGGATGTAAGGTTATATTGAAACCATTCAGTTTCATATGCAATAATAACTTTTAGCTTATTTCTGAATTCATTGGTTCCAGCTGCTCATGTTGGCAGCAATAAATCTAGAAAATCCAGCGAACATTTGTCAACATTCACTAAAATAGCGAGCTTAAGCCCATTCCTTTAGTTGAGTTCATACTTAATCGTGGTGCGATGACACCTCGGCGACGGCCGCAACATGCGTGATGCGGCTTGTAGCAAAGTTAAGTAGTTTTTAAGCTAGAACACATGGAGAAGGGAGGGAAGAAGACCAAATATGTATTATTTCAAATCGTTAAAGAAATTGTCGCATCGCGTCTGCTAGCACATGAACTTGCACCGTGGTATTTCCGAAGAGAAAAAGTATAAACAGTACGCGATGGGGTTCACAGACGTGGCGCCGCAAGGGAAAGCGTCAACTATCACAACACAATCGTGGCAGGCACTCAGCTCCGCACGAGACCGGTTGCTTCCGAATAATTTGCGTAGGCGCAATCATGGTGCCGCGCGACGAAGCATAAACAGAGGCAGAACAGTTACACGGCTCAAAGGCAGTGTATCCCCTCGTTTTCGTGTTTGAGCTTTGAGCAGATTCTGAATCTCCTCGACAAGCTACGAAACGAGGTGACACACTGCCTTTAGGTAAACTGAATGGAAAAAAAAATGGTTTCCAGATGTTATTTGCCTCCGAAGCTGTTCTTTTATATAAACTTCGTTGTTGTAAGACTTGAAATATCCTCTAGGTTTTGCAAATAATCGTATACTTCCTGTTCTCACTATCAAATGAACCCTTGACGGACCTTTTTTGACCCGTTCTCTTTTCATCTGTACCTTTTTCCCCATTCCTGCCGAAGTTGAGTGCCGGTCATTAGTCTCTTTTAAATATGTAGGAACAGTCATTCACTTCTCAGGGTTGTATCTTTCAATTAATAGGGAAACTCTTTGATTGAACAAGAAGATAGTTAAGGGAATAGTGCGGAAATCACGTAGTTACCTTCTCGAAGCGATCGGTGAAAAGCATCCTGTTGATAATGTTACCCACAAGAAGGTCGAAC
Source organism: Ancylostoma caninum (assembly GCA_037903475.1). NCBI lineage: Eukaryota > Metazoa > Nematoda > Chromadorea > Rhabditida > Ancylostomatidae > Ancylostoma > Ancylostoma caninum. Next base: position 170,205 of record JBAJFG010000328.1, read on the forward strand.
ATCTTATCAGGGTCAATAGAGACTTCCCCCGCATCTAACCTCTTTTCCAGTTCTTCACAACTGGAACTATCATCATTTCAGTGCAAATTTCTAATTGTAGCACTTACACTCACGTTATCTCGAACTCATACATGATCCGCTCTTCGATGATGTTTCGACCCAGGCCGAAATTGCGGAGGGTGTGCAGAGCAAAGCGTCTTTGCTCCTGCCACAACGGACCATTGGAGACAAGGATTCCGCGATTGCCTAGGATATTGCATAATCAAGCACTTACACAAGGAAATATAAGTTTATCTTTAGCGTTTCTCCACACGAGAAATTTAAATAAAAATAGGGTCCCTATACCCTCAAGAGTTTTTTTTTGCCTGGAAGGAGCATTTTCTAAGCAACAGGCTTCTCGGCGATGACATAAATTGAATGCCGAAAATTTACATACAGCAAAACAAGCGCTTCAAAATGGGTCATGATACGCAATTAAACGAACTTTTAAACACAGTAAAAGCATGGTGCAGATACCACATGGACGTACATACATATGTATTCTAGAATCCAATAGGTTGCAGACAGTGCACCACAGTGCATTCTACATTTTCTGAACCACTCCACTGCACAGAAGAAACCCCATGTAGTAGGAATCAATATCAACTAACAGCTCTGGCACGATCCGTTTCACCGGATAAGATAGCAGTGGAGAAATTAGAGAAATAAAGAGTTTGAGAAAGCTCATAATAGTGATAAGGCAGGCAAGAATGCATTTCAAAAATATAATATTTAAATAGCAAGGATTGGTTTTGGAACAAACCATAGGCAAAAACAAACCTCTAGCTGCTCTAAACATGTAGGGAAGGTTTCTATTAGCAAACGCAGATCCTTTCTTCACCATCGCATCAACAGCAGTAGCGTAATCACAGATGTTAACTGTTGGCATTGGGCCAAACCAGAACGTGTGGACACCACCGTATTTCTGAAATTCCAAGTCTATTTCTTAAATTAGCATTGTGGTTGTTGGAAGTCAAATGTCCTGTGAACCTTAGCTAAATCGCTTATTGCTTCGACGAAAGTCTTTTTACAAACAAACATGGTGTAGACAAGTTGATGAAGATTGCCTATTAATGGTAGTGGAAATGGACCTGAAAGAAAAAACTTATTCCTTCCGGGAAGACAGTGAGCTCGCAATTTTGCCGGAGATCTCTAGCAGCGTTAACTATGTGAAACTCACCTGGTGGCAATTTTCGTCTTTGTAACCATGTTTTTATGAGAAGAAAGGTAATCATGCCCACAATTAGTGCGACTGCGATCATTTCCAACCCTGAAACTCTTGTGCAATAATAAGCTGAACTGGAAGACCAGAAAAACAAATCGCGGTTCTGAAATGCTGAAAGTTTATTCTCGGCGGAGTTCATAAGTCGTTTTGTTTGATGAAGAGATTCGAGAGATTTTATGTAAACAACGGCTATGAACATGTTTGTTTATTTTTTGCCTTGAAGTTAAGACAATGACTCCGTTAGCGGAGCAGACGTATCTCAATGTGAAAGAACCAGGAATATATAATACAAAGTGAATAATGCAGAATTTTTTAAGACTTGAACCATTTGTAAGCGCTTACGTAATAACTGCAAGTTTTCAAACCAGCGTAACCTTGAAATAATTAAAATAGTAGCTAACAGGTAGAAATTGAACGTTCCATTCTTTTTATATGTATTGTCAGTGAGTGCTTTAAAAGCCAGCAGCCAACGCGGCTTGGAAGGTCAACTTGACTCGAAGCAAACGGTTTCGTCAGGGATCCTGGATGAGCGGACTAGAAGGAGGGGTTGAAGGGAGGGGGTGTGACCTCATGAAGGAGGTGCGCTAACATTAGTGGAAATTACTACTGTAGTCTCGTGAGGATAGCATTTTTCAAATGAAGGGCTGTACTCTGTAAGTATCCTATTTCTTAGAAGAGTTACTGCAGTTCTGTTAGTGTTTGGATAATGGATTGCTGTTCTATTATTCTTACCACTTACGCGGTTTTAAACGTGACTTTGGTGTGTGGAGAAATTGCGAAACAGATTCTAAGTCTGGGAATTCTGCGTCATACAGAAGAACGAACTAGTTTCTCCTTAGAAAATCATGAAATAAACATAATCTATTTTAAAAGAATTCTATATGCAATGTAGAAATCCATCACTTGTCGTTTGATGCATATGAGTTATCTTCATCACTTGTTTGATTTTAAACGTGCAAATGCTTAGTAGTGCGGCAACACCCCACAGATCGGGTTAGAGAGAGAGAGCAACAGAACTAGTTTTTTCATTGCGCAGACATTTGTGGGAACACTGAAAACATCTATTATGCAATACATGAACAGTAAACACAGTGAAGCGATCTGAGTTTTCTCAAGGAATGTTGCGAAGAACACCGCAGAAACATATGATAAGGCCGGTCTTGACGCTTCTTTCAGCGTATCAATGCTCATTCAAGGCCGGAGAAGTGGAATGCAAAAACCGCAGAATAAGCCTAATTCAGTAATTCTCACAGTTCCTGTACTTTTCGCTAACAACAACAACAAGGATAGCAGCAATGCAGATAGAAATGCAGTAACTCACATTTCTTGTATCCTAATTAAATTGATATGTATGTAACATACGTGTACACTTAGTGTATGTACTTTAGCGAAGTGAAAGGGAGACAAAGAACGGCTTTTTGTAGAGGAGGACGGATAGGAGGTAAAGGGAGGTATGAAGGGTAGGCAAGATGCACAGTGAGGTTATTGGAGTTAATGTCATAGCAGAGTCTCCAGTTCCTTGAAAATTTGCAAGTGGGCAAACTTCCGGTGCGGTTTGCTAGGATGCTCGGATCATGGGTCCAAGGCTAGGATTCATGAGTGCTTAACCAAACGAAACCAGGCTACTAACGAACTTTCTCGTCCTGCGTCTCCTACCATTTCATGGTTCATGCGACGACTAACCATGCCAACCATCGTTGCTTCGCTTCGTTGTCGCTTCATGAAACCACAATACAGGTCTATATGAGTGCGCCGTTGTGTATGGTAGAAAGAAAAAGATTTTCAGAACAAGCAGAGAGTACAACACAATTTTGAATTGTGTGTGATGAAAAAACGTGCCTTCATATTGGTACTCTGTGGTGGCTATATCCACATATTCAGATTACATTAAGGATGTTTGATTTGAGGTTTGATTAGTTTTCACCGCTTACTAACACCTAACTTCGGTGAGTGAGGCCATACGTACGTATGCATTCAAGACCAGTATTCAATGCCAGTTTGGCGGTCCGGCTCACGCCGGACTTCTAGACTTCTTCCAATGCTCGCTTCGCTTGCATTAATTCATCTCATATCCACGCTAATATAACTTATTGTCCAATCGAGTTTCTCAATGGGAAACCAACTCGGAATGTTTCATTATATTGTTTTCCCGTGCTCCCTTCACTCTACGCCAGTGGGCCCTGTACATAGTATAACGCTCCTTCTTACAATTAGTGCATAATAAGTTATCGGTTGACATAGCTAACTATCTTCCACCGATTTACCGTGGAATGATGACAGAGAATGATTACCATTTCTTGCACGTTACTGTTGGTAAAGTGATAAGAGTTAGATTGAGTATATAAAGGAGGCTGGTGAGGAACGGTTAAGCACAAATGAGAAGGGTGAACACAGAAGTGATTTTGATGCTGAACAAAGGGCAAATATGCACATGATTCATCTACTGCAGGGGGCCATTGTTAAACATTACCACTGTTGGGATGCGATACCGCTCTCACTTGATGGAGAACTCGTCTTGCAGTGTTTCATCGCTAAATGGCTCAGGAGCGCTCCGACTCCCCTACTTCTGGAAGCCGGCGCACCCTTATCACAGTGGTGGACCCGCCTCCCCCACTTTTGGGCGAAGGCACACCCTTATCACGGCGGTGCATCCGTCTCCCCCACTTTTGGCGCAGCCCTTCTGTATTGACTCCATTGACGGACCCGTTGCACATTATCCGCCTAAAATGACTCTGAAAAACTAGTATTTGGTGTAGATGTGACCATTTTCCTCATAGCACATAGAAAACAATATCGCAAGTAGTATGAGATTATGTTCAACCAAATCTAACTCCATTCTTGGGAATGCCACCACAGAAGCTGCAAGCGATGGCACAAGTGTTGTACCGCAAAGGTCATCGTCCATTTCATTCTTTATTTTTTTCCAAATAGTCCATCTGTGAACTGAGACTGTGATGAAGTTTAGCACATGTTTCTTCCTTTAGAGTGCCCATGTAGTGCACTTTGTCGGTTTCAAATCGGAAGAAGAAGGTTGTCATTAACTCGAAGTAAAGGGCCTGCGTATTGTTTTCCAGTGCAACATCCTTTCTCTGCCTTTACCTTGTGAGTTGGAAAAAATCTCGTCAGAAGAGAGGTGGTCTATTAGTGAATCAGTAGTTGATCCGAGAAACAGTATGCTTTCTTTACATATCGTTTCGACGGTCACGTGCTGATTATGGCGCCTAGAAGCGACGAAAATGATAGGTAACTCCTCCGCGCCTTCGAGAAGAACAGAAAGAAAGTGAAATCATCACACAGACAGGAGCCGCTGGTGCGTTTTACTGCGATAGCTGTGAGAAGCTAAACACATGTTATTCATAACCATTGTTTTGACTCTCTGAATCGAGTCAAAGATGACTACTTCCAGGGTGGTGTTGAACCCTTCTCTAGTTTATGTGATAATGAGTGGTAAAAATAGAGGTGAAACCAATTGACTAAATGAGTGTTTTGTTTTTACAAGATGCCTAACAGCATTTCTACCTCGTATCCGGACCATTGAAGGCCGTCCGTCAACCTATGGAATTATTGTTCCATTTACAAATCACAAGAAAAGAATAATTCTCCATCATCGCTCATCTATAACAAGATTTACAATGCCTCACACAGTTTTCGATCTAATCTCAAATCGGTTTTTCGAGTTTTGAAACGCCTTTGTAAGCCTACAGCATCAATTGTAATGGTGAATGTGAGTCCTGATTGTTTTACTGCATCATGTCCTTGACGTGGAACAATCCTTGCATAGCTGCACCCGGAGGGTTGCAGAACTATTGAGTGCGGAAACAAGTTCATAAGCTTCTAACAACGAACGTTACTCCTTTGTTCCATCGGTAGGTTATCAGCATGGTACTCACACCTTCCGAAATCTCTGCTGTTTAATTGTGTAACTTGCTTCTGCTGTTTTTCTGACTCAATCTTTCACTCCGAAACGTCGAGCTACTCAAGCATAACAGCTAAATAAAAGCACATACAGCTAAATTCCTGTTCAGCACCTTGCTCAGAGAAAACAATTTCTCAAAAATTTTGGCGCCCCGGATGTGGAGCAGTGCTTCGTTTTTATTCTTTTCTCGCTGTTTTTGCTCAAAGGTCGATAAGGATATGTTTACTGGAGTTTTCCTATACGCTGAGCACGAATATAACGGCCACTCTGTATCCAAATATTGATTTATTCATTTTATCGAATTTTTCACAAATTTTGCTCAGGGGTCGGTGACCACATGTCTACAGGATACTGAGATTCTCCCGTACGCTGAACTCGAATATAACAATCATTTTCCACCCGTGCACCTGTTTATTTATCCATCGATTCTATATGTTTTTCGTTACTTTGGCCAGTGATCTTTAAGACATTTCTACTGAGGTTTTCCGATAAACTCAGCAGAAATATGATAACTATTTTGAAAGAATATCTCGACCTATTGACTTTATCGATTGTTTGCTCGCCTCTGCACATGGACAAATGAGAATATGTACGCTGGGGCATTGGAACACACCACATATGCAGCCAATCCCAAATATGGCGAGTAGCCACGCCTACGGCACCACTTGCGAAAAATCAATAAATCAATAACAACTCGGCGTATGGTGGCTGTTAGATTCGTGATCAGCGTGGTGAAAAACCCCTGTGAGTACGGTTCCGCTAAACTTGCAGCACAAATTGTGAAAAATCAATAAAATCAATAAATCAATAACCCGCGGTGCAAAGTGGCCCTCAGATTCGTGATCAGCCTGGTGAAAAACCCCTGTGAGGTACGGTTTCGCTAAACTTGCAGCACAAATTGTGAAAAATCAATAAAATCAATAAATCCCCGCGGTGCAAAGTGGCCCTCAGATTCGTGATCAGCGTGGTGAAAAACCCCTGTAGGTACGGTTCCGCTAAACTTGCAGCACAAATTGTGAAAAACAATAAAATCAATAAATCAATAACCCGCGGTGCAAAGTGGCCCTCAGATTCGTGATCAGCGTGGTGAAAAACCCCTGTGGTACGGTTCCGCTAAACTTGCAGCACAAATTGTGAAAAATCAATAAAATCAATAAATCAATAGCCCCGCGGTGCAAAGTGGCCCTCAGATTCGTGATCAGCGTGGTGAAAAACCCCTGTAGGTACGGTTTCAAACTTGCAGCACAAATTGCGAAAAATCAATAGAATCAATAAATCAGTAATCCCGCGGTGCAAAGAGGCCCTCAGATTCGTGATCAGCGTGGTGGATTACCCCAGTATGCCCGTTTCGATTTGGATTGGAGCTGAACTAAGAAAAATCGATAAAATCGATCGATAAATCGATATCCGTATCGATACTATCCAATGAGTAGTGTCCTAGGCCCTCCGCCCTATTCGGATGGTCTCCCATGTTTCCAAGGTCCCTGCTCCACCATCTTGCTCACAGATGCATTCCTGTCGTTTGAATTTGGCGCCACGCGCGCTGTCCAGATTTTTGAAAAAAAGTGTCGTAAGCGGTTCTATGTTTTATATATAGATATTGTTCTTCAGGACCCTACGAAGCGGGCAGTTTTACTTCGTTTCCACCTAATTTCGTTTTTCCATACACTTCATGTTTCACAAAAGGCGGTAAGTGGGAACTGCCTTTGGATATCTAACACAACCATAAGCCTGTTTTTTTTTTCTCTCAGATGATGAAATTAAAGTGATCGGCGTTAGTCCATCTCGTACGTAGGATGCGCCATACATCCCACGTACGGGATTGATAACCAGTAGCCTTAGTTTAGTCCTTCCAAAAGTTGTATATGCCCACATAGTGACATGACACATAGAATATCTTTGTAAAAAGCATTTACCGACGCCGGAAGGATGAAAGGCTTGTTTGGCCTTACACAGAAAAAAAACCATCGACCGTTTGCGCCGCAGTGCGCCTCTCGATCCGCCTTGATATCTTTATTCTTTTCATTAAGATTTATTTTATGAGACTAACATCGGTTTTCAGAACAATCCACAAAGTGACTTTTCAGTATAAGATCGCCTCACTGCCTCCTCTTGAAACAAATGTGATACGATGAAGCCATACGCGCTGTGCCGAGTTCTTTTCGTGCCCGCATGCTAGGCATATGCTCCGGGTCAGCAGTTACCTCGTATCGAAGCAGAAAGTTGGCAATCATCTGAAAAAGCCAAATTCGGGTGGACATCATACTGATTGTTAGCTCCACCACTTATTTTACTATTTCCCAATCTGCCCAAAAAAAGGAATCGTCGTTCTCATAAATCGACATTTCTCAGTGAATATTGGCACTGAAGAAGTAGTCATACAGCCAAGACATCAGCTAAGGTAGATATGATATAACACGAGTTGTAAATAAATGGATGAACAAACCCACCAGATAGAGCTCAGCTTGAGCCAATGACTCCCCAGGGCACGCTCTCTTGCCCAGTCCGAAGGGCACAACCATTTGTTCGACTCGATCACCGCTGAAGTACCGATCTGGATTGAACTGAAACTTCCAAACACTTCATGCTTATTCGATCCAGGCTTTAGCGACGTACATTGGAGTTGCCTTTGAAATACCGTTCATCATTCATAATCACCGAAATCTGAGCAGATATTGCAGTTCCTTTGGGTATCACGTATTTTCCTACCACGGTGTCTTCAGAGGTATCTCTCCACAAATTCATGGGAACGATTATCGCACATCGATGAACTTCCTTAAACAACAGACTTTGAAAAACAAGTAAAGAAACAAAAAAGAAAGCATTCGAAGCTCACATTCAACATCGCATTATAATAGGGAGTATTAGGGCGGTCCGTTATTGATAGCGGACGCTGTCCCTTTGTTATCGATAGCAATTCCTCCACAACCCGAGACTTCACCTCAATTGTAGGCACTAATTGTTGCGTCAATTATTGCTGATGACACGAATTTGTAACCGCAGTCAGACTAAGAGTGGCTTTCCCGAGTTCTATGTTCAGTGACTTGAATTGGAAGGAGAATACTGCATAGTGGAATTACAAAACTATTCCGCAGCATGCTGCAGGTTAGGGTGATGAATGCAATCATAATTGATCTATAGACTGAAGAAATTACCTGCGGATGGAGAAGCAGATAGGAAAACGCCCAGTTCAATGTGACCATCGTCGTTTCCTGTCCAGCAGCCCATAGATCTAGTAGCGACATTTCCAGCCATTTCTCACTAGAAAACTCACTTTAAGAAATGCATTTCCGTCACCGCTATTCTTACGAGAAAGACTCACTCAAAAGATGAAGGAGCATCGCTGTTCTGCTCTTTCTTCATCTGAACAAGGAATGCATCTACGAAATCACCTCCTTCCCCTTCGATGACGTGAACACCGTCAGCGATATCTCTCTTTCTAGAACTAATCCAGATGGAAAAGTACCACGAATTTCTCAAAGCGTGAGTGGAGAGTGATGAAATATTTTTCTAGAGACTATGACCCCTCTCCCCTTCAGCAAACCCAGCGACTCCATCGGACTTACGCTAAGGAGAAGAAAGTTCTCCAAAAAACAATGGCAATAAGAAATCTCCAAGTATTCACGTAGAATAATATTGGGTGCGTGCAAAAGTTCCAGGGTAGTTGGTAGTAGTTCACTGTTCGACATAGTTTTGTTTCTTCTGGTTACAACATTGTGCAAAGATTTTCTTGTGCATAGGTGGCGTGCAACATCTGCTACTCATTCCGCATTTGGCTCGGATCCAGGCCACAATGTTGCTGTGTTTCAGGTTTAAAACCAGTGCAATGTCCTCTGAGCTAATTCGTGAAATTTCCTTTTACGAATTCAAATCTGGACGATAAACAGGGGAATAGATTGTGTAGAGCACCTTCTCGAAGATGGCACAGGCTCGTGGGTTGTTAATAGTACTAAGCGGAGATGAGGGTTTGGAAAATAGTTTGCCGACTGGTCAGCTATATGAGCTTCACCGAGGCGAAGGCTCAATCTGAATCAATCCCTATGCAAAGTGCGCAGGACATTAACATGCATTTAGCTAACCATGGGCCATCACCTGGAGAAAATCGATAAAAAGGGGGAGACGAGTTGACGGATTACGCGTGATCTGAGCAAACAACACTAAAGTCGACATCTGAAGGTCTACAGATATTCGACCTACATATAGGAAACTCCAAACGTACGTAGACAAGAGTCGAAATCGCAGCGCAGCTCTTATGGGCAGTGACGCAGGCGCACACTATGCTGAGCTCCCGTGACTCTGCCCAAGAGAGCCGCGCCACGGTCCTGACCCTTGTCTGCGTACGTTTGGAGTCCTCTGTATATCCTGTATATCCTGAGGATTCATTTCTTGATTGGATTCTTATTGTTAATGGCAAAATGATGATGTACGACAACAACGGGAAGTCGTACAAGCATCTAAAGCGCAGCGACCCACATAAAAAATAAGCAAACTATTGCTACATTTTCCAAGGAATTTGGTTAACATTTTACGGCCAGCAGCTATGTTTGGTTAGCATTCTATGGCCAGCATCCATGTTGCAGTGTCAACCGCGTAAAAAATTGACCATGTGGGATCCCAAATTCCAACTTGCCCTGTACATTCCCTAGACCAGCCTCCAACGTATTGACCCCCTTCGCGGATTGATGTAGAATTTTTCATGAACAGACCGTACTCGAAAACAACATGTGCCGCCCTCTCGAGCACAAACCTGTCAAATTTTGAGTTCCTGGAAGAATCTTTTTTGTGCCATGTTTGCAACATTACATAGATGCCAATGCGTTTTAATTTCAATGAAACTGTTAACTCATAGCCGAGTTATAACTTATTCAAAAAATAGATGGATCTGTCACAGAACTTTTGCACGCACCAAACACTAATAATAATTTGCCTCAGAATGATTCTAGTACCTAATATTCATTGGAATGATGAGGTTTTTTCATGTCAATGGAAATAATAGCGCTAATGTTTACAGGTAAACTACTATAGAAACGCCGACTCGTATTCTTCCCATTAAGGGTGAGGAAGCGGAGATCTCTCTACTCACCTCTGCTCTATCTGACCTCGGATGAATGCGAGTACCTCGTCAAGTGGTCTTAGCAGATGCTTGGTTCGCTGACTTATAAGCGGCAAATTCACACTCCACTCATCTATTAGCATGTCAAACAGAGTGAAGTTGTCCATCATCTCGTCCATTTGTTTCTTTAGTGCAAAAAATCTCTCTTCATCCTTCTAAAAATACGCTGTGTTGATTACGAATCTTTGTTACGTACGCGTGATCTTATTAAACACACGCTAGTATTAAAAGGCATAGTTAAAAGTAGTGAATTTTTTTACTTGCGAGGCAACGCAAATAGTCCCAAGAAGTCTTCACTTCATAAATTCATATAATTTGTGTTATGGAATTTGTTTAGCAATAAAAGAGAAAAGTAGAATATAATTTAGTTGAAGAAAGCGTTGACAAACCTTTTCAAATCGATCTGTGAATAACATTCTGTTGATAATATTGCCAACAAGGAGGTCGAACATCTTGTCAGGGTTTATGGAAGTTTCTCCAGAGTCCAACCGCCTTTCCAGTTCTTCACAGCTTAAGACATTCATTGAGCGTTCATGTAAGCGTTATATCGCGAAAGGTGCGCTTACGTGTTCTCGAATTCGAACATTATCCTTTCTTCTATGATGTTTCTACCCAAACCAAAATTGCGAAGTGTATGAAGTGCGAAGCGGCGCTGTTCCAACCAGGGTGGACCATTAGACGCAATAATTCCTCGGCCTCCTGGAGTGAGACTATGTAGAGAGACAGAAGAGAAGCAAACTGTTTCGAGCATTTTTATTTGAACACGGCAATGTTTTCCTCTCTCAACTCTTTGAAAGAGTTGCTTACAGTTCATGTGCCAATAACTGAGTGACATGTCGAAGTCTATCCTCGTCTAAGTCACCTCCTCACCCTTAGAACGCGTGAACGGCTGCGCTTATACTTGGCCGCGACGCGAGCTTCTCGTTGATGAAAACTGTTGAACACGGTTGGATGGAATCACATGCAAAATGTTACCGCGCTGTCGCGCATGGCTGTTATCTTTGCGAGGCAACATTTCTTCAGAAAGGAAGAGTGCAGCTCGATGTCATTGCTACCTTTCGCGTCGGGGATCTTGCGACATTCGCCGCTACGCCGTCGCGCTGCGATGATGTATGGTGAACATGGCCTCTCTGTCGTACATTGACGAACTATCCCACTAAGCAATCAGCATGCTTCGCTGCTTACAAGTGGCTCGGGCGCTACAATTCGCGAATTTTCACTACTCGGAGCGCGATAAACTTGGTTTTGAAATATGTTGAATATGCCGAAGGCTCACTACCAACCGTAACCTTACTTACGCTCAACTCGCAAATTTTCACATGTTCTTGAGCTTGTAATAACCAATAGTGACTTGCTAAAACAGGATGAGGTGGCTTGGGCATTCTGTCTAACTCAACGCCTTCCGTCGTTTCCCTGATAGTTTCGCTTACAGAACTGCTTTGAAAAACCTTGTTTTGTTTTGATGATAAACCATTAGTAGCCGTATAGCTTTCCGATCCTCTTTCTCTACCGAAACCCATCCAACCCACGGGTCCCATCACAACTTCATCTTCTGCTCATTCCTCAATGGACTATGCAGTGGTTTCCTAGTGACACCTCGCCCATCCAGCCAGCGATACATGCCAGGGCATCCTTGATATGGCTAGAGGGAGGAGCGGGCGAGTTACAAGTTATTACAGGGTTTTAGCTGAATTATTTCCCCGCTGGAGATCCACGTTTCGTAGTGTAGTGCTCTTTTTCTGCTGAACATGGGAAGAATTAGGTACTTTTCTATCGAAATCAGGCTTTACAGAAGGGCTTCGCTTTGAAGCAGTTGGCCTATGAACACAACACAGCCTTCTTTGGAGAATGATATTTTCATGCGTCCTGATATTTCTACTTGCAAAATTCTCCGAATAATCAGTGGAGGCTCTGCTGCTCGGATATGCAATACCCGCACTAACTTCTTTAAAAATGAAAGTTCAGAACGCGGATTTGCGTTCTTTCCATTCCAAGGCTGTAACTCATCACAATGAAGTGATCTACGGACCAAACCAGGTGTCAGAAGTGACAGGGGGCTTGGTCATCGGCCCTACCAAAATCATCTCCGAATCTTCAATTTAAACCTTGAATTTCCGAAGTTTTTTCATTTTGTCCCTACTTTGCCGCTGATCGCGCGCGATTAGGTGTGCAACGAGCTTTGCGACGGCTTGAAAACCGACTGGAATAGGGAAATTTCCGATAAAATTTTCAAGAACTCGTTACGGTTTCGTGCCTAGCATCTTGTTATGAGCCTACGAGAAATCCTGGTGAATTAGAGAATTTTTGGCTTTTAACGACGTGGCACGAATGAGCATACCATAACTTTAGAAGTGGGGCACATGAGTGAGCTGCAACAACAATTTCGCGACTACTCTTTATGCTCATTCAGCCCTTCGATCGGTGCTACTGCAGATCTATTCGTTTTTATTTCATTCTTATTCAAAATGCGAACTTTTCGTTGTGCGATGCCAAAATCTCAATATTGAGCGTGCTCTAGCTCAATAATGAGACGTTCTTTTGCCCTTCCAGAATAAAGCAGGAAAATGTACAACCTGCTCTTCTAAAAAGTATTGGTATCTCTGTCCTAGCTTTCCTCATTTCTTGGCTGGGACTGCACCATTTTCATAGAATTTTTTGCCAGCTTTCAAAAAACGTCTGTAGCAGGCTTGGAAGAGCGCTGGGATAGCTGATACCTGCGCATTCCGAAACACCTGATGAATGCACATGTCCCTTGAAACACCTGATGAATGCACATGACCGACGCTCCACCTCGGGCGTACCGCGGATCCACCGCGGGCAGAAAGTTTAGAGTATGAACGAGAAAAACTGCGGCTCCTTCATGCTTCCTTTTATAGCCAATTTTGACCAGTTTTGCTTCCGAGAAGTTTTCCCACTTGAAAATAAATAGTTATCAAAGTTACAAGTTGCGATCTCAAAACTAGGCTAAAAGTGCATACTGATACACAACTGATATCAAAGTCAAGTAATAGATTGGTTAGCGGACATATTGCGACTCTTGGAATGTAAGGCTTGGTTTTCTTATCCTAAGGCTTGGTTTTTTTTTTATCCAAGCAATTTCCGAAACAGCATCGTGCTCTTGCATCGATGCAAGAAGGAAACCAAGCGATGCTTCAACCCACCGGATACTATTGTCAAGCAGAAGGAGTTCTTCTTAAGGACTTTTGCTTACCTTTTGAAATTAAACACGTACTTTAAAGACAACAAAATAGCTACTTTTTCATTCGTAATATCTTGCGCTAATTGCGTACATGTGTCAGACCCAAGACTACGATTAGGATTATGCCATGACCTACTCCTTACCTAACAGCTTATTAAGCGCAAAAAGTTAGGAATTTTGTAATTTGCAGTTTTTCCGGGGCGCGTGTGATGCACTCTTTGGTAGACTCTGGCGAGAACCGAATATGATCAGCATATCGAAGGAGACCAGAGAAAATGGTTTATCGTATTCTCTATAAAGTGAATAAACTGCAAGAATCTAAGTGGACTGCACACTTGGCCTAGCTTTTGTTTGAGTTGGATGATAGAGGCCGAAATCCTTATTTCAGTACTCTTTGCACCCGTCATTAGTGCGAGAAACAATGATTTGATGAGATATCCACCTCTGAAAAATGTCGTATCCTGTGTACTAAGCTTATTGTGAATCATAAGACCGGGTTGAACACAAAGAATCATCATCTATCCACGGATATATTACTGGTATAGCCAAAGTCACAACTCGTTGATGCGACTATGAATATACCTCACGTCATCGCGTCGCCTTCTCGCGTTTCACAAGTTCGCTACTTAAGTAACTTTGAAAAGATATCATATTGAGTGTGCTAGCAGGCACGGCGCCTAATTCGCCCGTAGCATGACTTGTAAAGGGAAAACTATGAGCAGCAGCACTCGCGACATCGAGCCCCAAGGATCACCCAAACCACAACAGCGCAACCATTGTACGCGTATGCTTCTACACGGAAACAACAGCTTAACAGCTTCGCGACAATGTGCTCAACAGGTTGACACGCGTGGTGCGACGCATGGGACTGCTTGCTCAACCGAGTGAGCACGCTCTATTCAGAGTTATATCTTTGTGTAGCAGTCAAAATTAGCAAACTCGCATGCAGTATACTAACAAATATCTAGGCGTTGTACACACGCACTGGGCAGAGCTAATCTTCTCTCAATCTTTTCTTTAAATACGTAGTTGAAAAGTACAGCAGAAAGAACGATACATGTGACAATGAAACTTCAATCAATATCAAGTGAATGGACGACAAACATTTGGAAACACTTGACGATCACAAAAGAGAATACGATCGCCATCAGATTTGCGCGAATTCCGCATATTATTTGGCAGAGGGGAAATTTGGGACCACGGGCTCAAGCGGTTGAGCACGGGATCCACGCGCGTTCAAATGCTCGTGTCCCACGTGGCACACCATGTCAAAAGCGTGAGGTCACGAATGTGTTAAGAACAGTTTATATGGACGCGATCGTCGCAAAGAACTGTAAACATGCAGTCTCTCTCAAAAATCGCTGCCTACCGCGCCACATCACCTATGCACTATCATACGTAGTGCGGCGTGGCTCAGCTGACGGGCAGTGCAGCGTGGATCTAGAATTCTTGAGAGGCTCTAGTCCATGGGAAAGAGATGGAACGATGACAAAATACACTCAGCCTTAGGATACGGGTGATACTCAGGTGGAGGCACCTACCGACGTTTTGCCACTTTCAAAAGCACGGAAGGCTGTACCACATTTTAATGGATTCCTCACATGTTTTGATAGATCTCACCGTGGAATGCAAGCTCCATTCCCTTCATAAACCACCACATCCTGGTGAAATTTTAAACGTCAAGATTCCCGTAGGTGTCATCTTTAAGAGACTAGCAGCAAACAACGGTAAACTCAAGCAAACCCCTAGTCAAATTGAACAGATACGGCATATATCTGCTAGCGAAGGCAGACCCCTTCTTCACCATAGCATCAACAGCCGTAGCGTAATCACAGATATTCACTGTCGGCGTAGGTCCAAACCAGAATGTGTGAACACTGCCATATTCCTGAAATACTGCGTTTGCTTCACAGAATTTTCATCTACTGTCTGATACCAACAGTTGTCGCAAACCTTTGCGAATTCCTTGATTACTTCAACGAAAGGTTTTTTGCAAACAAACATGCCGTAACCGAGCTGATGCAGATTACCGATGAGCGGCAACGGAAATGGACCTTAAAGCAACCCTGCTGGTGTTGTACAAAGACATGGTCATGTAATCCCAACAGTTCAGAAGAATCTCACCTGGTGGCAATTTCCTCCTTTGCAACCATATTCTCACAAAAAGAAAAGTTACAATGCCAAGAAAAAACACGAGCGCTATCATTCTGAAATGTTTGTAAAGCGGTAGATTGAGTAGGAGATATGGGTAAAAGAATTTCTATATGAACAATTTTGAAGCTTCCATCGACATCGACAAATTCTACAGCTTTTCCCGAGTAAATCGAAAACGTAGAGCCAAAAAAAGCATTCTCTTACAGTTAGTTGTGATAAAGGCTCCAGTGCACTCTGATGAGACTCTCAGCACAGAGTTGAAACTAGCAAACATTTTATGTAAAAAGGAAGAACATTTGAAAAGAAGAAATCAGATATGCATTTTCTCATGAGCGATCTTGAACATATTCTACAAAAAAGTTAACAGAAAACAAACACACAATGCTGCGTGCTGCCAACAAGCCAGAAAAAGATGAAAAGATAATGATCAAGGTAAAGCTTGAGGTACAGCTTCACCTTCTGAATTGTTTAATCCGAATATCAGGCAGATCCAGTAACTTTTAACGACAGGAGGAATAGAAGAGAACAGAAGGAGAAGTTAGTCAACCTACGTCTCCTGGTTTTTGAAACAATATTCATTACAACATACTGGATAACATGCTAACATGTAGATGCTTTTGAACCGGACATATTCCACATTATGACACAATATTTCAATTTGAATCGAAGAGCAGCCACATGAATGTACATTCATGAGCAAAGAAACAACGAGCGTAATAGTAAAAACATCGATGGGGATCTTGTTTTATTAAAATCAAAGCGAGTGGAATTAGAGCAATAACATTCAAAATTCTTATGAAATTAGCAGTACTCGTTAAATCTCCTGATCAGAAAGCAGCATCTTCAGCCACTGAAACTAAAAGAACTGTGTACAGTGTTCTTTCCCAGCTCTTGCTCACAAAGCTACAAAAAAATACAAAGAAGGTCAGAATAAACGGAGTCTCGACTTTCACAAACAAGAAGGAAATTGATAGAGGCTGAAGAACACCTGATAGTAGGCACTGGTGATAACCTTGTGTTATAGGCACAGGTGATAACCTTGGCGCTTTGTCAGCGTGAAAATGAGTAGAATCAAAGAACATTAATAGGCAAGCGACAACTCTGTGTCTCCTCGTTGCGCACAGAGTCGGTAAACATGGGTAACGCAACAGTTCTGTTGATTCGGTTGTTATCCGCTAGTGAACAGAGGAATCATGTGACAACAACATCATTTTGTCTACAGTTTGTGGTTTGTGTCTTCAGTTGTAAATCACAAAGTTGTAATTATGTGAAAACATGCACCTAATCTGATACATTTTATTCCATCTGGTATGCAGTCAATAGTGGTTTACTGGATTACCACCGTACCTTTCTCAGATATGCAGTCTAATCCAATATATGTACAACAGGATTGTTAGGAAGACCTTTTTAGAAGTTTTACGTATTAATAATGATGACAGAGAGTAAGTGTCTAGGGGCTCTTTCACATCCTCAGTCAAATGGAAAAGGAATCGGACTGATTAATTTTCGGTGTCCCTATAATTATGGAACGCATTGTATAGTTTCAATCAGGATATTCACACTAATCCAATCCAAGACGTAGTTTTGAACTCCTCATTAGGACCTAATTTATGCAGGTGTACGAGGGCCTACAAACAATCACAAGCGTACAATGAGTAGCACCATCTTTATGTCTTCCAATCTCTTCTAATTTTTTTTTGAGTCCACTTAAAGTGACAGTGTATGACATTGTCTTGATGCCTCGATGACTCTTTTTTTATATTTATCCCGTGAAAATAGTATTGCTTTCAACAATTCTTCCTCATACATGGCATCATCACTACAGAATCGCATCACTGCCTCCTCTTAAAACAAATGTGGTAGGATGGGGCCATACGCATTGTGATGAATTCCTTTTGGGCCCGCATCTTGGGCATGTGTTCCGGATCGGCTGTAACGTCATAGCGGAGCAGAAAGTTGGCGATTATCTGAAAAATTCAATTTTACCTAAACAGTTCACACGGATAAAATGTGCAACATTCCTTTGCTCACAATTTCAACATCCCCTTACGGCTTGATGAAGTACCTCAATTTCAAAAAGAATTTCGAAACCCTTGCGAGGCTGCAGTGGACGTCAATGGCGGTGGCCCATCCGCGGCCTCGAGAAGGACCCAGCGCGAATTTATCGTCTGGTTTATATTCACAGAAGAATCCGTCAAGACGCATCTGACCTTCGTAAAAATCGTCAGCGCACATTGTATACGCGCCGCGCGCGCCGGGATCGGTTTCATCTGGTGCCGGAATGCTAACTCTAGTCGATTTCTTCCTGATTTGGTCAAAAGCCTTAAAATTGGGTAGAAAAAACTGCTAGATTAAGCATAACAGCAGAAAAGAACGTTTACGACGCGCGCGGCGCGGTTTCCTAGCGTACTTCTCGAGGCCGTAGATGGGCCACTGCCATTGACGTCCACTGTACGTGCTTCAAAATTTTGTATAACTTTGAGAAATTGAAACAAGAATCCATTGCAGCCCTTCAGAAATCACTACGCGAAACCATTTTTCAGTTCCAAAATCACATTGGCTTCTGAGCGTACCCTCTAAAAATGGCAATTTTTGAGCATCTATTCAATTATTTATTAGTTTAATATAGAACTCCAACTATTCAAAAATTAACAGGATGGCATCCTTGGATCATCCTCATTCTCTTTATCATCTTCTCCTTCACTTTAATCTTTGAGAAATCTCACAAACGGTACATTGTTAGGCATTTTACGGAGTTCCGTTCAAGAGTTTCAGTTCACGGTCTCGGATTTAATCGTCTCACACAATGTGGCTTTTCAGTAGGACAAAACAGAGGAGATTGTCTGCTTCTGGTAGCAGCATCAGAGGAAGAAAGAGGTTTTATGAACCTTCTGTTACGGCTAATGTAGCTTGCGGAAAACAGTGGTGTTCACCCCATTATAAAAGCCGGATGAACTTATTGGTCAACCTAATGATATGCGCTTTTGCTTTATTTCTGTTGTTGTTCGATAACTGTTCAATTTCTTTCTGGTATAGATTAGGCCCTGATATGCTACGACGCATTCAACAAGTTAACTGACTGTAAGTCATCCACTATTTATATAACCACCTTTTTTCCATTCAAAAAAGTGTGGTTCTTACGAACTAGTATTTTCGGGCTGACATTGAAATTGATTAACACGGAGGGCTTCGCAAAGGAGCACACCTATCTAAAAGAGTTGTAAGGGAATAGGTGAATGAACGCACCAGATAGAGTTCAGCTTGAGCCAGTGACTCTCCGGGGCAAGCTCTCTTGCCAAGTCCAAAGGGCACAACCATTTGTTCGACTCGATCACCGCTGAAGTACCGATCTGGATTGAACTGAAACTTCGATACAGTTCATGATGGTTGCAAAGCTTTACAAGAATACAAAAGGTACTGCAGCGCTAGACCTCGTAGTTATCCTCGAAGTATGTTTCATCGTTCATAATCGCTGAGACCTGAGCAGCTATTGCAGTTCCTTTGGGGATCAGGTAAGGTCCCACCATCGTATCTTCAGATGTGTTCCTCCACAAGTTCATGGGAATGATTTTAGCACATCGGTGAACTTCCTCAAACGAAAAAAATGTAACTCAGAAAATAGACCAGAGAGCATTTGAACTTACAGTGAGTATCGCATTATAATAGGGAGTGTTGGGCCGGTCCGTTATTGATAGAGAACGTTGCCCTTTTGTAATTGATAGCAATTCTTCCACAACCCTGGACTTCACCTTAATAATGGGCACTGATATCGCTGTTGACGTGAATCGGTAACCATAGTCCGTCCAGCTAAAGAGTTCTGCGAAGTCCTATTTTCAATGTTGGTTCTTCTCATAAAAGGAGGGACCGCGTAGTAAAATTGTTTAGTTGCATCATAACATGCTGCAGGTTGGTTGCGATTGTAGTTGATTTCGATTATCTTAATCACCTCTGGATGAAGAAGCAGATAGGAAAAAGCCCAGTATAATGTTGTTGTTGTTGTTTCCTGTCCAGCAGCCCATAGGTCTAGCAACGACATTTCCAACCATTTTTCACTATAAAATGCATCTAGGCGTACGTTCTTGTTACCTGCTGATCGGTTCCGAATGACCTACTCAAAAGTGGAAGGAGCATCATTGTTCTGCTCCTTCTTCATTTGTACAAAGAATGCGTCTACGAAGTCTCCTCCTTCTCCTTCAATGACATGGATTCCGTCTGCAATGTCCTTCTTCCTGGAACTCATTGAAATAGACAAGCTACTTGAATTCTACAAGGCTCTGTTGGAAAGCAACAAAATATTCCTAAACATAAATTTTTGTCATGTTATTTTACTAAAATCCACAATTCAAGAAACAATGTACGACACAACGTTCAATGCTCGATTTCCGCAGTGTTTCTGGCTGAAGCGGAGTCTATTAAGTTTGCAGTAGTATTTTATTAGCATGACCTTCATTATTAGTTTTTATTAGTCCACTAATAAAAGTTGTATTCCCAAGAGGTGGTCGGCCAGAACAGCTGCCGAATAAGAAAGATTTTCAACCAACCAACATCTGGCAAGAGACTTAAACGTCCTCTGGTTCACCATCAGCTCTCAAAAGAGCTCTTTCTTTTTGAGTGAAAGTATGGCTCAATACTGCAGATATCAAAAACCGACTGTCGCTCTGCGGAGTAACCGTGACCTTTGGCATTATTACTTCAAAAATAGTCTAATCCATAGGCGGTGGTAACCAATCGACTCGTCTTGACGGGCTTTTCCCGAGTTTCTATTGGATAAACGAGTGAAGCCCAGCTTTTGTTCACTAATCTTCTCTATGTAGTCGATATACCGACCGATGACGCATGAGTAGCACAGCAAAGAGAACGTGAAATTGTGTGCAAATTAAGCTCAAATTTAGATTTTAGATTGAATTGAGGCTAATGACAGGAATGTAAAAGTCGAACTGTGCAGGTCCAAGATATTCCGAGGGTTTCCAATTTCTGGCAAATCTGCATGACGGAGCTTACTATTGCGAATGATCTCGCAAACTTCAGCGATGAGTAATTCCAGCCCTGAGACATACTTCTGGCCCAATAAGTTCTCCGCAAGCTCCAAGCTCATGATATCGGATGTTATTCCTGCTCAAAACCTGGATTTTCGTTGTGTGATCCTGATGTGAAGATCCTGATGTTGAGAGAGCTATTGTTTATCAAAGAGATGAACTTTTGGTATTCCAGTGAAAGAACACAGTGCACACTTTCCAGAAATGCAGTAGTTCAGTCATAGAGCTTTTTACTTCTCTGATAACTGTGCAGCACAAACGCAGCCCGAACGGCGCAATGGTTCGAGTAGAAACGCTAGCAGCAATGGTTCCCGGTTGCTGCCATCCTCCCCTTGATTGCTGCTCAATCTTTCTTCCCTTTAGCTGAGCGATGACAGCAACTGGGAACCGTTTCAACTCGAACCATTACGCCGTTCGAGCTGCGTTCGTGCTGCACAGTTATCAGAGTTGTTGACCATAACAGCACTGTGTTTGCAGAAAAATCGGCACATTTGAATCCATCCATCTGTAATGGATCTAGAATGGCGCTAGAACAACAGGTGCAAACGGGTGCATATGTATTCCGAAACAGATTACAAAAAGGCCACGTTCTATGGATAACGAGAAGTTCTTCTACCCATAGTAGTTATCTTTCAAAACGCTCACTTTGACCCAAAATCCCGAAAAGACTGAATCACTAAGCTACGAATGAATAGCTAACAAGAATAATCACAAATAGAAAAGGAACTATTCATGCCAATCAAAGTCTTCGCGAATTTGCTCATGTAAATGTTTTTTTTTTTCATTAAAATGAGCACTTTGCAAAACGACTGGAGCGGACATGCATTGAACTTGGGAGCCTTTCCAAATACATCATCTCCTCTCGGGACTGAAAAGCTACTCGCCACTAGAAATAGTGCCGAAAATGTATAACTCAAGAAGCCCTCGTTTCGACAACGAAAGTGGCCTTTGATGAGCTGTTTCCGAATACATTTGCAGCTGTTCGTCTAGCATTATTGCAGGTCCACTACAGATAGTTACTTGAATGCGCCGAAATGTGTGGCAAAAATAATGCAGCCATGGTCGACAAAAGACGCACTAGGATTGAACTAGCTGCATTCCTCGAGACTGCTAATTGTGTTTCCTGATAGTTCTGCTTAAAAGATCGTAAGCTCACTCATCTCATTGGTGAACAGTAGCATCTAGATTCCGAACAGAAACAACTAAAGCGAGGAAATCGTGAAAAAGGCCTTCAAAAAATCCTACATGTTTGAGCGTTAATAAAGTTATTTCTTCACACCAATGAAAGTAGCAAGTCACAATTCCTTGAAAAAAGTTACTAGAAAATCTACTAGACGGCTACTTTTCCACTCAACTCTGCTCTAGTTGCAAAGTGGTGCTGGACGCTTGTGAGAGAAGGTCCCCGTTTTCCAATTTGATACATTTTCAACAGAAGGTAGTATGATCGAGGAAACGGAAAGCTTTCTACTCACCTCTGCCCTATTTGATCTCGGATGAATGCGAGTATCTCATCAAGTGGTCTCATAAGATACTTTATTCTTTGACTTATAAGTGGCAGATTCACGGTCCATTCGCTTATTAGCATGTCGAATATGCTGAAGTTGTTTGTCATCTCGTCCATCTCCTTCTTTAGTTCAAAAAAACCTCTCTTCATCCTTCTAAAACGAGACTGTGAGGATACAACTCTCATAGGTTTTGCTAAAATCATGATAAAATCGATACCTACTCATTCACTGCAGGCTTTTGTTACACTACGTATTATAGTATCTACTGACCACATCCTATGTGTATATTTCGCGCGACACGAGCTTTTCCCATCAATGCAATGTCAAATGAGCAAAATTCAAACAAGAATTCTGACAAGAGAAAAAATGCAAAACAAAGCTCAAATGCGAATCTAATTCACTGTGAGAAGCTTGTGTCACGCGAAATACACGCACAATATACGTTGATATTGAAAGATGCAGTTGAAAGTAATAAGATTTTAGTCCTGTTCCTGTAATTGATGAACAAAACTACAAATTTCAAGAACTTCTGATTCGGAGGTTTTTTCAATTAGTATTTGAATGTAGCCTCGAGAACAATGTACAGGAACAAGTTATCTAATAAAAAAATCAGAATACGAAATCGTTGCAATAAACGTTGACCAACTTTCTCAAAACAATCTGTGAATAGCATTCTGTTGATAATATTACCAACAAGGAGGTCGAACATCTTGTCGGGATCTATAGAGGTCTCTCCAGCGTCCAACCGCCTTTCCAGCTCTTCACAACTAAACCCATCTGTTAAATACTAACGCAACAACTAAATCTTGGAAAATGCACTCACGTAATTTCGAACTCGTACATAATCCTTTCTTCAATTACGTTTCTGCCCAAACCAAAATTGCGAAGGATGTGAAGCGCAAAGCGACGCTGTTCCAGCCAAGGGGATCCATTAGAGGCAATGATTCCACGACCATCTGAGAGGTTATTTTGGTGATTTGGCGAAGCAGCTAGTTTGTACCTCTGTTACGAAAATCTTCAGAAAATTCCAAGACTTGTAAGCTTTAAAAGCTGATACGTACAAAACTATTTCCTGTCCGCAACACACACATTTTGGAGCCTTCACACCCCACAGAAGAAAGCGTCTGAGTTGTAAACGCCAAAGCTTCTCTGTTTCTAATCACTTAAAATACGCTTTGCGAGAGAGAAATCTTTGAAAACTTGAATGGTCGACATCTCTGGATTTTTCTTTATTCCAGTGCATACGGTAAGCCCCAACAACTCTGTTGGATATCAGCGAGTCTTCTCTTCATCCGACTCGCGTTGTTCTATGTAGATGAACAATAGAAAGCTGATGCAGACCGTGCACAGGAACAGCAATGTGTCAGCACTTTCCTAACACTTTGCCTCTAGTTAGCTTTGCTGATGTCGGTTTCTCCAGTCAACTTTTTATGCTAACGGTGGGGGTTACTAAAGATAACGATACCAATAACACGAGTGTTATGTTTCTCACCACATGGTCTAGTCTATTGGTGGTCATTCAAGTTTTGAATGAAAAGGTTCCGAGTATTGTTTCTCGGACAGGATGAGGCACAAGCAATCTGGGCATGTCCTAATCTATACGAACAGCCTTGCCATATGAGAAGTAACTTCATTCCATCAGCAGCTTAGGAAGATGGGAAGCGAGGAAGTTATGAAGGGTGTTTTCGGCATCATGTTGAGAATTAAGCACTTTAACAAACCACTTTCTGGGAACGAATTGTGGTCTTTTTGAACAAGGTTTGGCCAGTACGGCGAATGACAGTTGACACAACCATCCCTGTACCTCTGGTTCAAGCAGCGTGATTTTGTGAAAAATTGTTAGAAATTGGCACTCATTTTTGATTTGCGATTCAAACTCAAGATTTGTTTATTGGCTTAGCATCTTCTTCGTACTGCCTCAAGTATCTCAGTATTATTCAATTATTAACGATAAACCTTGTTGCTTATGCAGACCTAAGCAGCTATCCGTTCCTGTAGCAGCTTCTACAGGGTGAGCCATAAATACGGTAACAGAGAAAGGTGTACACCGAAAAATACCTTATCTGTGGTTTGGAATATAGTTGTAGGATTCATGCGGTGCACAGGTGGTTGGGGATCAGGTCTTCCAATACTTTTTGAAGAGCTCGCCCAACTTTCCCGGCAAAACGTTGAAGAATGACATCTCATCTGAGTTCAACTTCAAGGTACAACCTTTTTCTTCAGAGGAGAAGCGATCGTTGTTAGAGTATTTTTGGCCTACCCTGTAGTTTACCGTTGTTCAAGTTCATAATAAGTATCACTTTCCAGCTTTGTGTCATCAAGAAGAAATTCCTCAAACCATAGATATTGATGGATTGAGTTGCGCACGGTTCACAGACTCCGATGGAATCCATTTTGAAAATGACACGATTCTCCGGCCTTCTAGTGGTTTCACAGGAGTTACTCCCAAGCAAAAATTTGAGAGCTGATGAAAAACCAACGCTTCAATCTGGAAGAGGGAGCATGTATTATATCTCCATTATATTAGGTTGATGCAAACGAAATGGGGCCACTTCCTTCAAAAACATAATGATTCCATCAGGACAAAGTATAACATCGAGTTATGATAACGCACTTGCAGAGCAAAGGAAGCTCTTTTATTCATTGGGTGCAAGAGATTTTCCTTTGACAGTCGTGTTATAATTAAAAATGTTCAGAAAACTCTTTCTGAATTTTTCGAATTTTCTTGATTTTTCTATAACACTACGAGCGATACAGTACAATATACCTTCCTTGTTTGGTGCAACGGCTTTGCTTCTAGGGAAACGTCGATGAGTACTTCTTGACGCATTTCCTTCGTTATTTTTGAGCTTCTTGCTGGGTGATTCTATCCAAGCTGCTTTTTTGGAAAGAATATCTTCAATAATATCTAATGCTGTTATTGACCACAAGAAGTCGAGAACACCCAAAGCAACATTTTCTGCATCCCAAATTTTAGCCAAGTTTTGCTTCGCTGGCTTGAACTGCGATAATATGATTGGTGAACGTGTGAGTAGTCATCATATTCTTTAAAAAAATTGTCGTATTTCTGCCACTTATTCCAGCTCCAGAAGCTCTTATTCAGTAAGAAGAAACTCGCCAAACTTGACTACGTCCTCGTTGTTCTTGGCTTTTTTACGAGACATAGGCATACGGCGTCAGGGACCGGTTCATACAATAATCAATGGGTCCCTGCTAATTGAAGGGATTTTATGGTTTGCCGATGTTATCGTTCACTAAAGTTGTGGAAAAAGTAGAGTCAACACCAAAGAGCGCCTTTTCTTTTGCATCAACCTAATAGAAGGAAAACAAAAAAGCGACAAAGTAAAATTGAAAAAGTTACCGACTGCTTCCATGTTGATTAGTTAGGAACACAGACAGTTGGTATTTGATGACCTAATAATGCATCCTGCATGGGATGCCAGATAAGAAAAAACTCTACTTCAACAACTGGTAAAGATAAGGCATAACTTTATAGAAGCTAAACTTTTACCGAGTGATGGGAATGAATAATCCCTTCTCTGTTGAATATTTCCCTCGATCTGTTCTGGCATCCACTGCCATTGTGAAAGTTTTTTCGAAGAATAATCTAAGCGCATACAAAGGGTCCTGGGCAGTTGGTGATAGTTCACTGTTTAACATAGTTTTGCTTCTTGTAGTTGCGATATTTTATACACGGTTTTCATGTGTGGTGGCAGCCTGGAACATCTGCTATCCACACCACTTCAAGCTCCGAGAGCTAGGAAAATGCTCTACAATTTGTTGAGCAGTTTGACCTTCACAAAGGCGTGCAGAAAGAGCAAACCAAATGCAAAATGAGCAGAACATTCTGGGGAAATTAGCCAACCATGTCTCGATGTTTGAAGAAAATATATGGGAAAGGGGAAGATGATGGACTCTGCATGAACTGAGCAAAGGACACCAAAGTGGACGTTTGCAACTCTTCAGGTAGTTGATCTACAATATTCCAACAAGTCGTTCAATTGCATTGTTAATGTTAATAGTAAGTTATTCATGTGAGAGAACAGCGGTAGGTCGTTCCATGACCTAGGCTCCAGGGAATTCCCAAAAAAGAGGGGGCAAACGCTCGCTTCACTCTTCAAAAAATCTCTTTGTATTTATGATTAGCAATTTGAGTCATCTGCATTGAATTTATTCCCACGCTAATGCACAGTAACACAGTCGAGTGTTATACTCGTTGCTTAAAGTAATGATGGGAAAGTCCTGAAGTATAATGAGAACACAGACGAACCTAATTAGCCGGATGTGGGTCATGATGAGGCAAAATGGGGCGGCGTCTTCCCGCCCTTCGGCGTTGACTCGTCCCCACTCAGATTCAAATTCGAATGGGCAACTATGGTGAAATCGCGCGCGAATTAGTGCAAGTAGGTCCTGAAGGGCGGGGCGAGGGCTCGAATGAACCAATCGCAGACACATTGCCCACCCACTTCTGCCTCATCATGACCCACACCCTAATTAGCCCGCTGCTACTAAAAGATTACTCATACCAGCATGTTGCAATGTCAACCGCAAAAAGGGTCAGTCATTTGTGCTTCGAAATTCTAAGCCACCCTACATTACTCTCTGATCCTGCTCCCTAGGAATGTCGCCATTTCAACTCCTCCGAATCACCTGTAAATCTTTCGATGAACAGAGCTCCAAAAAACGGGGTGTGCCGCTTTTTTGGATACATGTTTACGGCTTCTAGAGAAGAATGCTACATAGATGTCAATGTATCATTTGTGTAGCATTCTTTTTTATGTAATTTTGAGAAATTCAGGGGCAACTGCCCCAGAAGTTTTGTGTGCACCTAAAAAGTCGTTGGAGGAAAATGATGACAAACATGTATACAAACACACCCCTAGTCAGATTGAATAAGTACGGCATGTTTCTATCAGCGAATGCAGATCCCTTCTTCACCATGGCATCTACGGCTATCACGTAGTCACAGATACTCACCGTTGGCATCGGACCAAACCAGAACGTGTGAACACTACCATAATCCTGAAATAGTCCGTTTGCTCTCCAACATTTTCATCAAATGTCCTGATACCAACAGATGTCACCTTTGCGAATTCCCTGATTACTTCAACAAAAGTCTTTTTGCAAACGAACACCATGTAACCGAGCTGATGTAGATTACCAATAATCGGCAACGGGAATGGACCTAAATGCAACCTCACTGATGTTCTACAAAGACAAGACTAATTCCAACTGTTCTGAGAAATCTCACCCGGTGGCAATTTCCTCCTTTGCAACCACATTCTCACGAATAGGAAAGTCACAATGCCAAGAAAAAGCACAAGCGCTATCATTCTGTAATGTTAAAACTATCCCTATCTGGCCATTCTTGAAGCTCCCATCGACAATTTCTACAGCCCTTCGGAGAACGCAGAAAGATAGAACCGAAACTCCTCGTTTTCTTTTACAGCAGTGAAGCACGCATCACTATACTCTGGTGAGACTCACAACATAGAGACCGGAACTAGCAAACTATGTAAAAAAAGAAGGGGAATGATTGAAGGATTGAAGGAACATTCGAGAAAGGGATATCAGATATGCATTTTTTCCATAAGTATTCTTCAAACTCTCCTATAAAACAAGGTAACAGTAAACAAACACACATAAAATAGTGATGCGTGCAACGGTCAAGCTAGAAGAGAATCAAAAGACCATGATATCGAATGAGTCGCGTAAGATATAACGTTCACTATTTGGATTGTTTATTCCAAAAATCCAGGAAAATCGAGTTGTTAAAGATAGGAAGAATGGAACAGAGCAACCATAGCAGAAGAGGAAGTCTATATGTTGGGACGTGGAAATCAGAGCTGACTGTTTTGCCTTTTCCAGTGGGAAAAGTAACTGATCGAACACTTTGTTTGTAAGCCATATGCTTTCATCTTGGTGCTTACATTTCAGAAGTGACCCGAAAAATCTTATGCTAACATATTTTTTCGCAAAATAAATGTGAATGGCTTCTTATTGCTGAATTCTCGCTTTTTTCCCTCCACAATCTTACTTGGTTTACCTACTTTTTCATAAGCCAATAGTAAATGCAACATTTTGAAGCTATCACGGAGCAAAACAGATTGTTGGCGAATTATTTCGATTTAGTTTGAGAAACGGCCTCATGAATACGTTATACTCATGAACAGAGAAATAAAGACTAGTGCAACCGTAAAACATCGACGGTGCTCGTTAAAATTAAGGTAAGTGAAATTAGTACACAGCCATTCAAATTCCTGATAAGATTTTACAATTTAAAGTTGTACTTTTTGAAGTTTACGAATAAAAAGCAGTGCCAGCTTCTACAACTGAGGCAAAAAGAACCATCTACAGTGTTATTACCTCACTCTTGCTCGCAAAGCTACAAAAAAGAAAAAAGTTTAGGACAAACGCAGTTTCTATTTTCACGAATGGAAGGAACGTTGAAGAGACTTCAGAACACCTGATAATAGGCACTGGTGATAACAATTGCGCTTATCTCAGCATGGAAATAAGTATAATCAGAGAAATAATACGCAAGCGACTGCTCTGCGCACAAACTCGGTAAACATGAATAATGCGACAGTTATGTTGATTCGGTTGTTATTTGCTAGAGAACGGAGTAACCATGTGACAACACACTTTGTCCTCAATTTTTAATGTGATTTTTGTCTGCTGCTGTAAATCACAGGGAGTTTTCGTCTCAGAAAATTCAACTCATCTGTCATATCATGTCATTTACATTTTATTCTATCTGGTGGATTGTGCCTTTCTGCATTACCTACCACTTCACCTCCGCTCAGATTCTCATGCTATCCAAGATGTGGTCAACAAAATCGCCATTGAATCAATGGAAAGTCACAAGCTACTCACTAGGAAGTATGATAGCATTTGCAGGTGTAAGAGCATACAAAATATCACCAGTGATGTACAGGTTGATAGTATCAATTCTAGAAGTGCTCTTCGCGCCATATAATTTTTCCAATTTCTGACCCTTTTTTTTGGCAAAAGGGTTATGCGTAAGAACAACTGAAACTCAAGAATATGCTGTTTGGAAGCTGGAGAACTTAATCCACCTGCGCATTAGAGTGTGTAGATTTCAAGGTAGTAGAAGTGCAGAACACCCAATAAAACCTCATATTATAGTGTTTATATTCCGTATCCATGAAAGTGAAAGATCGTGTGTGTTAGTTGGTTAGTTAGTTAGTTTGCTTGTTTGACCGTTTAAACTGCGCTTCCTGTGGATGACAGTGATTTTCTAGAGTTAACCTAAGCGAAGCGGCCCTCTGGCTCGGAGTTCTTTTTTTTTCAGAGTTAACCTAGCCCGGAGGTAACGTTGCACACGGGTCAGAGACAGAGCACCGCGAAGCGGCACTCTGGCTCGAAGTTCTTTTTTTTTCAGAGGTAACCTAGCCCGGAGGTAACGTGGCACACGAGTCAGGGACAGAGGCGCTCTGGCTCGGTTCATTTATATTACATTCAGTTATTGGAAACGTCACCCATACATCCGTGTGTAGTACACTTGAAGTCCAAACATCGCGCAGAAATGTGTAGACATTCACATAGATGTTGATTCCGATTTCTACCATTGGCGATTCGCTACGCTATGGGGTACAACCCGCTTTGCCCAAAATTCATAGGAATAGCTCAAAAAAATTGAAGCCTGTTCTCACCAAAAAGTCACCAAGAGATGAATGACTGTAGCGAAACTAGGGTTCATCCTTCACATACATCACAGTTTAGGTCAGGAAGTTCGTCTATCGTTAGAAGACATAAGATGGCAGTCATAATTCTGGCCTCACAATACTTGCCAGCCTCAATCCCCTTTACAGCGGAGATGTGCATAGGTGTCGCAAGAATGAATTTTCGATTTGTCCGAAATTTTTAAATGTCACACAGGACGCCCCTTATACGCCAAAAATCAGCTGTTTTGGACGTCGGGAGGGGGGAGGGAGGTGTCCCACGATTTAACGCCCATCCCCGCTACAACTGCACCCTTTCAACCTGCAATCCTTCCCACGAGTGAGAGGGACATACACAAAAGAGCTATTGATTGCATGCAATGAAAGGTTCTCTAGAACCCTCACATATTTCTGAAAATTGGAGTCCTCAGCGAATCGAAATATATTTTGATAATACTATTGTTGTACACCATGTCGGTATATCGGTGCTAATGACACTATTGAACTCATGATAAGTTGACTCTAACAGAAGTTAAAATTGAAACTGTTGTGAAAATGAATTTTAGAAAGACATCTGTTATCCCAATTTGCTCGTAGCTGAAAAGCAGCGACGGACACAAGAAGGTTTCCAACATGATGACTTGAAGCATGAAATGAAAGGGTGTCTTCGTTTTCAATCACTCTCATTCCATATGATGAGACTTGCTTCCTCTCCCACCTGCTTTTATTTCAAGCCGGGAACAGTCTGCCATCCTTGCCGAAAAAGCTAAACAGATGCCACCAAAAACCGCCTTCTTCCG
Organism: Ancylostoma caninum; assembly: GCA_037903475.1. Taxonomy (NCBI): domain Eukaryota; kingdom Metazoa; phylum Nematoda; class Chromadorea; order Rhabditida; family Ancylostomatidae; genus Ancylostoma; species Ancylostoma caninum. The sequence goes on from JBAJFG010000328.1 coordinate 200,877, forward strand.
CCTTTCTCGAAGATTTTCACTAAGTTCGTTTTCACTACAGTGCTAAACCCGTTAATGTAGCAGAATCTGAGAAAGCAAAATACCATGGGATCTGCTTTTGAACTCAAGAGTAATTTTATAAACTTTGTTATCGAAATCGAAGCCCTTCAGGTCCCCTGAGGTGGCGGAAACCTCGCTTTTCGCTTTTTACCACACTTCACGTTCTGCCTACTTTTTCCGCTAACCACAGTTCTCAGCGTTTGATTCCGGTGGTGAACAAAAATCTCCTCCTTATATTAGGTTGTTGCGAAAATAATTGCCGTTTCACGGTATGCTTGAAAAAAACTTTTTTCTTGCCCAATTCAACAACTTCAAGCCAGCTTGTGTCAGCTCCTGGTAGGGTTTCTTCTGCTCTTTCAGAAGCTTCTTCAATAATCTGGCTAGCTCTTCCCTAGACTTTTTCATAGGACCGCGAAAAATGGTGAGCCGACGCGATTTTCGAGTGATCATGTTGTACGAGTTCAAACTCCGCCATTCTGCAGCGGAAGCAGCCCGTAACATAGCGCTTGCTTTTAGCACGGACTCTCCTTCCGAAAGGACAGTGATGTGCTGGTTCGCAAAATTCTCTTCCGGCGATTTTGATCTCGAAGATAAACCCGGTCATGGTCGAAGGATGTCGCTGGACGATCAAGCACTGAGAGCAGCGGTGGAAACGAAACCCGATACTACTATTCGTACGTTGGCGGCAGGCCTGGGGGTTCACTATGCTACAGTTTCAAAATATTTGGCCTCCATTGGTGGCAAGGCATGGTAAGAAAAATGCAAAAGTGGACACCCCATGATCTGACCGATGACCAGCAATCCACCCGCTACGAGATCTGTTCTAACCTCCTCGTTCGCCAGAAAAACGAGCCATTTCTTGACGGTTTAATAACTGTAGATGAAAAATGGCTCCTATTTGATAATAAGAAACGTGGTTATGTATGCGTAGACAAGTTCTCTACCCCTCCAAGCTTCCCTAAACCAGATCTTCGCCCTAGAAAGGTTATGTTGACAGTTTGGTGGTGTTGTAAGGGTGTTATTCATTATAGCCTTCTGCAACCTGGTCAGGTTGTTACACCAGAGTCTTACTGTTGTGACTTAGACCAGATGTATGAAAAGTTGCGACAAATGTGGCCGGCAGTGGTAAGCAGAGATGGGCCTCTCCTGCTCCAAAATAAGAGGTTCTCCCCCACGCACCTTACTCTCCCTACCTCTCCCCTACCGACTATCACTTTTCCGGGCTCTCGAAGCAAACCTGCGCCAGCAGCAGTTTCCTGATTTGGGGCATGTTAAAATTGCCTTCCAAGAGTTCTTAAAATCTTGTGATCTCAGTTTCTATTGTAAAGCTATAAATGAATTACCGGACTGTTGGCAGAGATGTGTAGAATCAGAAGGATTTTATTTTGATAAATAAATAAATATTTATTTTGTTAAATATAAAAAAATAAATATAAATATATAAATATTTATTTTGATAAATAAATAAAGTTGAGCTTGAACAGAGTTACACCATTTTGAACTGGGTTGTTTATTTCGGCAATTAATTTCGCAACAACCTGATATAATACAACTCCTACATTTCAAAAAGTGCACGCACGGTTTTTGTGGTCATTAGTTCGCTCATATCTGGAAATCGTCCAAGTCTGATGCTTGCATTGAAATGTGCTTGTACATGTACAAATGTGCGACCTACTGTTACTCTGGCCTTACAATACTTGCCAGCCTCAGTCCCCTTTACAGCGGAGATGTGCATCCTTACGGCCCTAGACCAGCCTGTTGAATGTCTCATGTCTATAACGAACATTTGCAAAAGAGGGGGCCACACTATGTCCAAAAGGGAAGGTCTAAGACAACAAAATACTTTTTATTCGCAAGAAAGTAAAGATTAATGAAAGGACATCAATCAACTTCATCACTGAAAATAATGAGAGAATTCTAATCGAACGGAACGTCGATTAGAAATCAAATGCGTACATATCTATTTACACACTAGTTCCTTTCTAAGCCGATTCGAGACAAGTTTCCCGTAATTTTTAAGCATTTTCTTTACTCATGGCAATCCACTACATGTTCTCAGCAAAGGAATAGTGTGCCTATCTCTTCTTGAAATGGATACGATAGGATTGAGCCTTACGCTCTATCCCAAGCTCTTTCCTTGCTCTCATACTAGGTAGATGTCCTGGATCTGTAGTCAGCTCATAGCGGAGCAGGAAATTGGCAATTATCTAAAATAAGGAGATATCCTCAATTTCTTCAAAAGTGATTGGCATAAAGTTTCGAAAGATTGCAAACAAAAAATGGAGCACTAAACAAGTTGAACTCACAAGATACAATTCGGCTTGAGCCAGGGACTCTCCTGGGCAGGCTCTCTTTCCAAGTCCAAATGGTACAACCATCTGCTCAATTCGATCACCCGTCAAGAAGCGATCGGGATTAAACTAGAATTTTCGAACTTCTCGTCTACAAATCAAAGCATGAAGCATGATGTGTGTTCACCTTGTACTTATCAATAAAATACTGTTCATCAGTCATAATCGATGAAATTTGAGCCGATATCGCAGTTCCTTTAGGGATCAGATATGATCCTACCATGGTGTCTTCAGATGTGTCTCTCCAGAAGTTTATAGGTATAATCAAAGCACAGCGATGGATTTCCTTGATGCAACATTTCAGGGGAGCTAGTACATTCGTCGAAGAGTTTGAAACTCACGTTGATAACAGCATTGTAATATGGAGTGTTTGGACGATCCGTTATGGATAGAAGACGTTGGCCTTTTGTTATGGATAGTAACTCCTTTTCGATGCGAGTTTTTACCTGAATTTCTAACAAATATCCTACATAAAATGCGAAAGCATAGTTTGAATCAGATCTATAATCAGCACTTAGCAGATGCCTCAATGAAGAAAAAAGAAAGAGACAGTGACGGAAGCAGGGAAGCTCCCCCTACCCCCGAGAATGGATCGCCGAATTTTCGGTAACTCACTAAGACATAAATAAAAACTTTGAACTGGTATATTTTTCATTATTCATTTTTATTACTAATTTGTGAATGATTTTCATTAGTTATTCAATATTACAATTAATATTTGCGTTATTTCAATTTTCCAGCCAATCCTCCAAAGAAGCGGAGCCTCCACTTTTTTCCATGCCCTTCCTCTTCTCTCCCACTTTATGCGCCCATCACTTGAGAAAAGTCATACAAAATTTTGTGCTGATCCCTTCGTCATTTCGTTTCAACGAATATAGTGCATAAGATGCAGCAAGATAATATAGATTAGATTTATATTGACGACCTAGTAAAGGCGCTTACGAAGCATAACAAGTCCTAAAGCATTCTATACAAATCTTCCCATGATAACGACTTTACAAGGTGACCCAAAATCTTCGGCCGGTGTTCAAATGCAGCCAAAAACGTTATATAGAGAGCGATCGTGACCAAACTAGGAGGGTGATTTAAAAAGCAAACGCTATATCAAAGCAGGAAACGTCTCCTAGCGGAGTTGCCTATGGATATCTTCACGTCATCATCACATCCCACAAAAGTGAAAATTGCAGTTGTGATTGCCTGTAATTCCACTCATGTATTATAGGAACCATAGCCTCATGTTTGTATATAACATCCTATTGCCTTGTGAAATACGTATTGGAGCAGCTGATCATTTATTCATCAGTGAAATAGCACCACCCTGAGCTAAATGATGTGTTTTAGTTATTAAAGCTCAAACAGTGTAAACATTTCCCAAGTCCGTCGTCTTTACACTTCGGCATGGAAGTCAGTGCAACTGATGAACTTGTTAGCCGAACACGAAGTTGGTGCTCTTTATTAGCCAATAGAGAACATTACTAACAACCTCGTATTCGGGTAACAAGTTCATCAACTGTAAACATTATTTTAGACCAGTCGCTTAATTTTCTTTACTTTACTCTGTCAGTTAGGGTACTATAATTAATTCACAGTCTTCATCATTTTGCAGTACCTGTGGATGAAGGAGGAGATACGCGAACGCCCATTTCAATGTGACCGTCGTTGTTTCTTGTCCAGCAGTCCATAGATCCAGCAACGACATAAGCAACCACTCTTCGCTAAAAAAGAGAGGGCAAGTCTTCAATCTGACAGTTGTGGTCTAATAGCTGTAGTTTCATAGTCTTAGCCGTTTATTTCCATTCCTGGAGACCTACTCAAAGCTTGACGAGCCATTGCTATTCTCCTCATTTTTCATCTGGGACAAAAATGCATCCACGTAGTCCTCTCCTTCACCTTCGATGACATGAACGCCGCTCGCAATGTCTTTTTTCCTGAAATCTACACGTATTTCATGACTGACGAGGAAAATAATTTGTTTAGCGGTATTTCAACCATGTTTTTCTCTGCACAGAAAATAATTGAAGAACCAGCAAAGGAGTAGTAATATAATTGAAGAACCAGCAAAGGAGTAGTAATAAAACTTACAGTTTTGCTCACAGGGTATCATATTCAATCGCGATAAAATTATAAGAAGTTCGTGTTTTCAAGACTACCAGATTACGAAAGCTTTTCATTGAAAGTTTTAGAACTGAGGCTATGTTCTGTAAGGAACTTCATGAGAGTTTTAGGGCCACTATTGTCAGAACAGCGTAAGCACATCAATAGTTTCATAATACTCACCTTTTTTCTATCTGGTCTCGCATAAAATCGACCACATCATTGATTGGCCTCAAAATGTATTCCATCCTTTGCTTCACAAATGGCAAATCCATGTTCCATTTATCGATTAGCATGTCAAATACGCTGAAGTTGTTCACCATCTCGTCTGCCTTTGCTTTCAGTGCGAAAAATCTCTCCTCGTCTTTCTGAACAGCAGTTGTAAAAAAATTTATCCACTAGCCCTTTTCATTATTTGATTTCAGGATGTATTTCTCCATGAGAAGATAAATATTATACATAGAAATTCAAACTTAAAATGAGCTTTTTTTATATACATATGTCTCACATGTTCTTCTTATGTTCACGCTTATTGCATGCAATCAAGCCATACGTCAACTGCAACTTCGGAGCCATTTCCCGTTGGCTGTTCTTCCAACTCCTACAGGTACATCCGTTTGCAACAAATTACTCGGCGAACAAACGAGTTCTTAAGCCTTTGGTAAAGATTCTTAGGTAGGTGCGAATTAGATGTTCCGTTCATTCTAGTACTTGTGAGTATCAAAATTCACCTTCGCTACCACCTGTCCAGCGCACTTGAAGTCGGATTATTCCCTAGAGATATGCAAGATTTTGCAAGGATGCTACTTTTACAGGGGTATCAAAAAGTTTCCGACCTCCGCTCATCTGTTCCAGGTTTGTGTGCAGTTTTAGGAGCATCAGGGAGGGTGAAACCTCTCGTGTTAGTTTGCAAAGTTTCATAAGATTTCGTTGTATCTCCCAGAAAAAAGAACGTTTCATTCGAGCCAATGTATGGTCATCGGAATTTTTGTTTTGTAAATGAACTGTGTTGGACAAAATCTAAATCCGTCCCTAAATTCTAAACAAGGAAAACGAGAAGAGACAAGACGAAGATAGATTATTGCGACTGTAGCAAAAATTATTGAGCATCGCGGACAGACTTCAGGAGAAGAAAGTGTGAAAGGATCTAAAGTATTTAAAACATCGCTTGAAATTTCTCTAAGCAACCATGTAATAATTTTACCTTTCGCAGAACATTGGGTCGCTAAAACCTTTTCGGCGTTCAACAAGAAAATTGCAGTTGAATATCTAGAGAAGATTTTTGAGGGTTTTGTAGAAAGCGAAAAAGATATTCTGTAGTATCTTCACTGCTGATAAGTGGCGAATCCACTGCCAAAATTCGAAGTCCCAAGCGCGGAGTAACGTGTCAGGACGGGCAGATCTCTGAGAGTAGTGCGATCCAACACTGAAGCAGGGGTGAATATGTTTTGTACAAAGTTCTGTGCGATAAAGGAAAGATCGTGTCACCTAACCAAATGTACGTAAATGCTGATTACAATGCTACTTTGTTCCACCCCTTTCGAAAACGAGCAAAGGAAAATGGCTGCAGAAATTCAGCCATGGAATTCAGGCTCTTCAACGAGACATTCTTTTTCACAAAATTTTATTTCTTCATGACAATGCGAATGGATTTCGCTAATTCAGCCAGTTCGTAGACGGTATCTAGGGACTAGCTACTGGAATCCGTGAGAAAATCTGAAACGGCACTTCAGCGGAGTAATACAAATAATGAAAAAGAGTCTACATTTGGTGTTTATATTCCGGTGATAAAAATTCCTGTAGAACTAGATGAGCCTGATAAAATGACAAGATGAAGAGTGTTTTCGTCTCCAATGGATTTTCCTTTAAAATTCCACTACGGTAGCTAGCCTGCAAATGGTCCAGGCCGGAAACTTTTTGATACCCCTGTAATATCTTCCACTACTTTGTGGAACGCCTGTGTAGGGCATGGCTCGTTTTGTCCAAATTTTCGGAATGGTCCCAAAGAAGCAAGGCCTATACTCAGCAAAAGTCATTAAGAAACCAATAGGTGTGGTGCAATTGAATTTGACCCTCAAATTAATCCACGTTTTGATTGAAGAATTGAGACAGAGTAAAAATCTGACCTTACTGAAACGATCCGTGAACAGCATCCTATTCATGATATTAGCCACCATGAGATTGAGCATATTTTCAGGTTCAATGGATGCTCCTTCCTTGTCAAATCGCCCTTCTAATTCTTCGCACCTGGAAACGTTCTGAATATAGACTGAGTAGTTCTTTTACATACCAGCGCTTCATCATTAAAATAGAGACTTTATGCTGGTCTTGCAGTACGGACAGCTACAGTGGACGTCAAAGACGCTGGCCCATCCACGGCCTCGAGAAGAACGCCGCGCAACCGCGCCGCGTGCACCAGGATCGCCGTCGTCTGCCAACGGAATGCTACTCTTAGGCGCTTTCTTCCCGATTCGGTCAAAAATCCTTAAAACGGGTAGAAAAGCCGCTAGAAATACCACAGGAGCAGCAGAAGGCATTGGCTATGGCTCCCGCGGCGCGGTTGCGCGGCGTCTTTCTCGAGGTCGCGAATGGGCCACCGCCGTTGACGTCCACTGTATGTACGTGAAGACAATCGCATTTTTCAAAGCAAATCGCGTCTTAGAGCAGAAGCGGATTGTCCTGATGAGGAGCAAGTACTCACACTTACGTGATCTCAAACTCGTACATAATCCTCTCTTCAATTATGTTTCTGCCCAAGCCGAAATTGCGCAGCGTATGGAGAGCAAAACGGCGCTGCTCCAACCAAGGCTGGCCATTCGATGCAATAATCCCACGGTCTCCTAGGAAAGGAATGCTCATCGAAGTACAGCCTCTTAGTTCAGAGATGGCACTTGAATCGAATTTGTCTGCAATTCCGAACCCGTTGCGAAATTGGCCAAGTGATCTAATTCTCTCACTTTTTCGATATGTATGTAGTGCGGTGGCTTTCATTCGATGTTTCCCTACTGTCATTTAGAACAATCGCTTTCCAGACGCATCTTGTGAACAAAGTCGTAATTGCAGACAAAGATATTAGACGTTTCGCATGCCCTCTCTGACATAACAGAAAATACGCGCTAACGCCATACGTGCCAACTTTTTCCCAGATATGCTGTCTTTCTATCTGCGAGGAGAAACGAGATAATTGACTCTTTAGGAATTATTTTCGTATTAATTTTTTCGCACAAGAAACAAAGAAGAAACAGAAAAGCTTAAGAAAGATTTGCGTGAGTCTACGCATATATTTTTCAGTCAAATTTTACTTGAAAAAGGTGGCCCATGAAAAAAGCGATGTTAAATGGCAGAAATACATATTTATGGGGGAGGAAATACTGATCTTTTTCCAGTGTTGATAATGTCATCAAAGTCGAATAGCAGTGATAAACTTGACAAAGCTGACCTCTAGTTAGTCTGAACAAATACGGCATGTTCCTGTTGGCAAACGCAGATCCCTTTTTCACCATTGCATCCACTGCAGTGGCGTAATCCGTTATGTTCACTGTTGGCATGGGGCCAAACCAGAACGTATGAACACTTCCATACTTCTTAATTGGCAGAAATCGAGTGGCTCCAAGTCATTCAAGAACCCTCTAAAGCACGTGCAAACCTTTGTGAAGTCGCACACCATCTCTACATAAGTCTTTTTAGAAACAAACAACGCATAGGCAAGCTGGTGAAGATTGCCAAGGAGGGGCAGCGGAAAAGGACCTGGAAATTATATCGCAGTGTTGTTTCACTTTTGTCGCTTTTGGTTACAATTGAAGAAGACAAAACATCCATCTTCCAGAGGAATCTTACCTGGCGGTAGCTTTTTTCTTTGCAGCCACTGTCTAGCAAATAGGAAAGTGATGATTCCAAGGAGCACAGCGATAGCTATCATCCTAAAATGCGGATAGAAATAGAACACTAGAATATTCAAAAAACAAGGAAACAAATGACCTATAGTTTATGAATAAGAGAGTTGAACGCCAATCTAGTAGCTCATGACATTATACGGGCTACTTGACCGTTGCCTTAAATAATGAATTAGTTGCCTCTAGTAGCTTGCATTACGAGAATGTCCTCATAAAGAAAATTCTCCATAAAGAAAGACTTTTGGAAAGGAACAGAGGCTAATCGATTGTATGTATTTCACAAACAACCTATAGGAACAAGTTTTCATGAACGAAATCAAATTGGACATGCGCTCGCCCTTATCATTTTACTTTGAAACGTCTACTGTTAAGGAAAAATCTTGATTAAATGAAAACATTTGAAAGATGCCTGAAGAAGTCGGAACCAGTTTTCTTCATGTTGACACCTATAGGACAGCAATTTACACACATGTAAACAAAAGGAGGAAGTTCTAATTTTCAAAAAAAAAACACGAAAGCCTATGGAGAATAGAAACACATGATATAATACATGCGCACTGATCTTGAGGCTTCCCTCGATGTGAACGTGCATGAAGTTGACGAGCAAATAGACCACGTGAAACACCCCTGCGAACTTGGCAAACACGAGCAGCGCGATAAATGACTGTTATCTATCATTGAGGGACGTAAAAAATTGAACATGTTGTGTTATTTTTCATAGCCACTTGCGCTCCCAGGGCTATCAAAGGAGACTCCACCATTATCTTTTTGCAAAGATGAGAGCAGTGCGACCATAACATTACATTATATTATCACTGGTGGAAAAATTTATTTACTTCGACCTTATGTCTCGACCAAACCGTCTTCTTCAGAAGTCTGGAAGTTGCTCGAGTGACTTCTATTCGTGCTGTATAGAACAAAATGATTTTGTTAAGGAAATTATTAAAAACATACAAGAAATTATCCAAAATTATCTAAAACACACACAAAATTATCTTTAAAAAATTGTTAGGAAAATTATCCTAAACAAAATAGATTTGTTAAGAAGCACAAATTCTTCCTTCTCAAAGTAAAAATAGTTGAAAGCCGCAAAAATTAGCAGACCAAGCCAGCGAGGAGATTCATAGAATTTATTCAAACGCTTTAGCACTCTCGATGACCCACTGGATTTCCTCCGGACAATTATGGCTGCTTTCCGAATTCCCCACTCTTCTCTGCAGTTCCTCACTCTTCTCCGTATCCCAAGAACACATCAACGCCCTATCATATGTTAAAACTATAGTAATTCAATTATTATGTTCCTTTTTATTCTCAAACAATCTACAGCTCCTCCTGGATAAAGACTCATTTATATGAAGAGAAAAATAAGTGCGGTCTAACCAAGAAGTTTGGACTGACATGAGAAATATTTTATATTACAGTCTAGAACACACATAGGTGTGTGTGTGTGTGTGTGTGTGTGTGTGTGTGTGTGTGTGTGTGTGTGTGTGTGTGTGTGTGTGTGTGTGTGTGTGTGTGTGTGTGTGTGTGTGTGTGTGTGTGTGTGTGTGTGTGTGTGTGTGTGTGTGTGTGTGTGTGTGTGTGTGTGTGTGTGTGTGTGTGTGTGTGTGTGTGTGTGTGTGTGTGTGTGTGTGTGTGTGTGTGTGTGTGTGTGTGTGTGTGTGTGTGTGTGTGTGTGCACGAGAACCAGCCACCAAAAACGGGAAATACCTACACCATTGTGTTCAGCGCTTCGAGTTATGTACGAAAATGTGGTAAATTTCGATTTTTACCTTGAATTAGAGGTGTTTCGGGCCACGCCAGTCATGTTCAGACATGTTAATGTCCGACTGTTGTTTTCATCACAGTCGGAATGAATGAGATAGACCTGTGATTACGGAACCGTATAAAAGGAGAGAGACGGATAGGTTGCCTTTATAACGAAGAGGAGGAACGAGGCGGACGAGGAACGACAAGGATGAGGATTAGGCCTTAGTGTAGTGTTAGAGGTGGGCTGGGGGTGTGATAAGGATGCTCCGGCGTCCATAAGTGAGGAAACGTCTGAAGTCAAGTCCAACGGCGTGATAAGGGAGCGCCGTCATCCAAAAGCGGGAAGACACCTGGAGTCGGGTCCAACGGTGTGATAAGGGTGTGCCGGCGTCCAAAAGTGGGAAAAACGCCTGGAGTCGGGTCCAACGGTGTGATAAGGGTGTGCCGGCGTCGAAAAGTGAAAACGCCAGAGTCGGGTCCAACGGTGTGATAAGGGTGCGCCTGCCGGCGGGTCCAGCGGTGGGGAAACGCCTGGAGTCGGGTCCAACGGTGTTATAAGGTAGCGCCGGTGCCTAAAAATGGCAGAGAGTCCGAAAATGTGGAGATCGACGGAGGCAGGATGCGCCGCTGTCCACTACTAAAGAAATGACACGAGTCAGGTGCATATTTGCTCAATCGTTTCGCTGGCGCCTAGCATCAACGGTAAAAAACTAGAAGTCAGACCTCAGCAGTGGCTAATATGCACTCCGTGTAAATCCCTCCTCCTTACATCCCCTCTCGCGTTCTTCTCCTCTCATTTGTTTATGGATACACCACATCCTCCTCTTTTATATGTTCAAAGTGGCTCTTCTCACTTGACCAGTTATAACAAACAAAGAATGATAAACCGTTTCCTGCGATCATTCCAGATTTAAGCAGTCATACATAATTATTTCAGTCAACTATATATGTTTTGAATAGTTCAACAGCTATTTCAGTGGAGCAAAAGGTAAAATTGCCGCGAAAAACTCGATTTGTCCTCTTTGATAGGTCCAGTTTCACATGAAGAAAAGCAATGGAAAAGATGTGGAACGCATTATAAGTGGTATGGCTGAGTTCATTAGGATGAAAAAGGGAAAAAGTCATGCGAGCGAAGCGAGCATTGGGAAAAGTCTGGAAGTCCGGCGTCAGCCGGACGGCCAGACTGGTATTTTATATTACAGTCTAGAACACACATAGGAATTATTCGGTTGAAAATTTTCATGTACAATCTACATTTCAATAACATACCAGTACACTATCGTTATAATTTATTACCACAACAAATGTCGACCAGTGCCCTTGCAATATATACTTTTGAAACACCTCTTACGACATTTTTCGGCTGAGTGTGGGTGTTCCTCAACAATTCATAATGAAAATAGGAAAATTCAGCTTAATGATTGGATTACAAGAAGAGAGGTTCTTTTGGGAAGGAAATTTTATACGAGAAGATCCAGAAAATCTGTACCTACCGATGATACATCGAGTTTTTCTTCATTTTCTTGTAATAACAATGTTTTCTTTAACTACAAACACAATTCCATACTCGCACATCTGACATTGTTTAAAAAATTTGATGGAATCCGTCTGTTGTCTTATAAGATTACAGCATAATAGGAGTTTTGGATGAATTAGGTCTTTGGAAGTCATTTGAATTGAATATCATAGCAGCTATGTACATATATACTTCCGATTATCAATAGGGGAAATGGAGGCAGATAGAAGAACTAAACCTTCGTCAAGATAAAATATCAGAACAAACTTTCATATCACAAGCGACAAGGAACCCAGTCAAGACTGAAGAACACTTGATAAGAAGAGAAAAGGCATCGTTGATAACCTTGGCGCTTGTCTTAGCGTGAAAATACGAAGAATCAAAGAGCGAAGTTATTCAAGTGACATCTATGCGTCTCGTGATTGCAAATAAGAAGTGGGATAAGCATGATCTTTGCATACTACTGTCTCGAGTGATGACACTAATGACAATAAGAAGAGCCTGCGAATTCACAATCCAGAGAGACGACACCTCTGAAACGTCCATGCCGGATTCCACATAAAGCGCTTAGGCGGCGGGTGAAAAGCGAAAATGACAGCTACTTCAGTTATGCTTCGAAACCACAGAAAGCTTTTGTGCTTTTTTTTCCTTCCTCTCCTCAACGTAATTGCAGCACTGATGGAATTATTCGATTTTGTCAGAATCCAGCGTGATCTGGTTTATTCGACCAAGTTGTACCTTGTTTTTAACTGTTTTTATAGAGATGTCAAAAACTTCAAAAAAGTTTCAGTATGGCTTCTACCTGGCTGGGGAGAGCTCTTCTTTCAAACCCTACTCAATGTATTAGATTAAGCAGTCCTCCTGACAAATAACTGGTCCCGCTGTTTTATTCGTTTGATTTCTTTTCGCACGCGCGTAACAGCCTTTAAATAAACGTTGAATGTTGAACACCTCCTGACTTCCTGAGCCCAATGTGTGAAGATTCTCTGGAGCTCTGAATGACTGCAGAACTTGATTACCTGTCACTCTTTCCTCAAAGGTAATTCATGCAGGGGACTGGTTTTTTGGGACTGGTTCACACAAGTGAACAAGACGATAACCTATTTGCTTACCTCACCTATGAGGCTGCTACATCACGTAGCAGGACATTCTAGGTTAACCATTTTATCACCCACAATACTGTTCTTACCACACACCAACCAGTGTACGTTTTTAACCATGTCCAAAGACGCCGAAGAAACGTAGGAATGCTGCAAATGCTAGTGCTATTATTACGCACTATCATTCTTTTCCACAATGTAAAGGAGCGCTCAAAAGGCCTGAAATCTGCGAACAAGCGTTCCTCTTTTATTTGGATGGGAAAGGTAAAATGAACGCCTTTCCTTTGAACAAGCACAGGATGAATTAACAAGGAAAAATCAACAAACAATGACAAGCATTCACCCATAAGTCATTCCTTTTGAGTCGACTAAGGGAACTTTTGTTGCAATTGTGAAGTAATCTCTACCCTATTTGTAATATGTACGTATTACATTCACTGCATCAGAATACGGCATCTATCTTTTTTTTAAAATGGATGCGATAAGTTGTAGCCTTATGCTCCAGGCCTTGCTCGATCCTTGCTTGCATAACAGGCATGTATTCTGAATCTGCACTCATCTCGTAGCGGAGAAGAAAGTTTGCGATTATCTAAAAAGGTGATTAATCTCAAATCTATAACGAATAAATTTCACTTTTTCAATAACGTATCGTTTCCTATCCCACTGCAGAATAAAAATCAATTGCATCAACAAGGGACGCTTCTCTACTTCGAATTGATTCGCATGGAATGTCCAAGACAACGCAAGAAAAATTGAGCGTGTTCGATGGACCCACGAGGTAAAGCTCGGCCTGAGCTAGGGATTCGCCAGGGCAAGCCCTCTTGCCAAATCCAAATGGCACAACCATTTGCTCGATCCGATCTCCCGTCAGGTAGCGATCAGGATTAAACTAAAATTTCTTTACATTCCATGCAACCATATTTGAGCATGGAGCGATATCTGCTCACCTTATATTTATCAATGAAATATTTTTCGTCCGTCATGATTGATGAGATTTGAGCTGCAATCGATGTTCCTTTGGGAATTAGGTACGGTCCTACCATGGTATCTTCAGAGGTGTCTCGCCAAAAATTCATGGGAACGATTAAAGCACATCGATGAATCTCCTTCAATAAACATTTTGGATGAATCAACACCTCACAGAAGAAATTCAAAACATACGTTGAGCACTGCATTATAATATGGTGTATTGGTGCGATCAGTTAAAGACAGAGGACGTTGACCTTTCGTGATAGATAACAGTTCCTCCTCGACCCGAGATTTCACCTGAAGTGTAATTCATATCATGAGTAGCTCCTACCAGCCTAATCTGGATTAGGTTTGCAATAAAGCGTAACCAGCGGCGGAGGCTCAACAAAATACGAATTGAGGTTGAGCGAGAAGTTGCATTTGTTTGGCTTTTTTAAATAGAGTTTTTCGCTGCTCAAATTCCTGCATCGCTGGTTTTCTTTCTGATACTCTCGTTTCGGTAAAGGCTTGTTAAATGACCAACCATCAAGGCTCGCTCAAAACTCGTCCGATCCTCTACGCAGTCCCTGGTGAGTATCACATAAAAGTTGGTCTACGCATTATCACAAATAAAACTCGTCCGATCCTCTACGCAGTCCCTGGTGAGTATCACATAAAAGTTGGTCTACGCATTATCACAAATAAAACTCGCTCAATTTTTGAAGCCTACTGGGCACATGAAACGATATTCAATTTTTGAAGCCTACTGGGCACATGAAACGATATTTACTGAGTGATGTTCAGAATATCTCTTCTCTACGGAGAGTCGTTCCGAAACAGTCCTTTTTCTAGGAGGTTCGGTGAAACCATGTCAAGTGGAATATGTTCCCATGAATCCGCAAAAAAAAACAAATCATAGGAACTTCATGAAATTACGCCTTGCGGTGGTGATGCTAATTTTTTAGTTGCTGAATGTCTTTTTTTTTGTCATTCTAATTGTACACGTGTACTTTATGAAAGGTTACATTCATTCCCCATAAGTGTTAGATCTTCTGACATCCTTTTCTGATTACCTTAGGATGTTTTCTGATTTTCTAGTCGAGAAAGCATGTCCAGAACGGGTAAGATTCAAAACGAAGTTCTCGTAAGATTCTATGTTCTACAAAAATATTCGCTACTTTATAAAATTTCCTGCGAATGAAAAATAGATACCATAATTTGTGCACTTTCTAGTGGATAACGAATTTGCCCATACGCTCGTCTCCAGTCCAAGATCTAGCCTCGTGAATAGTCTTTCAAAACATTGCATGTGAATGGCACAACCAATATTGATAGCGTATTCTAATACTGCCAAACAAGCTGCTCCAGGCAATGTGTGGTACCAAAAATTGGCAGCGATTCGCCGTACCTGTGGATGGAGAAGCAGAAAGGAAAATGCCCATTTCAATGTGACCGTTGTCGTTTCTTGCCCAGCAGTCCATAAATCCAACAACGACATTAGCAACCATTCTTCGCTGTAAATAGTACAGAAAACTTCAGTCCAGTAGTCATAATTTCATGGTCAATCAACCGCTGAACAGATTACACAAAAGCTCACTCAAAACTTGAGGGTTTGCTGTTGTTTTCTTCCTTCTTCATTTGGACTAGGAATGCATCCACATAGTCTTCTCCTTCCCCTTCAATGACATGAAAACCGTTTGCGATATCTTCTTTCCTAGAATTCGAACAATTTTTATGGTCAAGAAAGAAGCTGTGGTACAGGAAATTCTATGCGTTACTTTTCTTGGCAAAGAAAAGGAGGCATGGCTGCAACAAAGCCAACAAGCAATAGAGCAATTCCGATTAAAATTAACAGATTTTCTGAAGGAAGAACTAGCATCTCCTTCACACTGCTAGGCTGAAAATGTGAAGGATTTACATTTCTAAAGTGGTCAGGTGAGGAAAATTTACTAATAGTCGTAAAATTGAGACTTGCATTACTAGGTATGAAGTTATGAACATTTCAGGTTTGGCGCAGTACACCGAACGAGCTTAGCTCATCGATGAAGGTCCAAAAGTTTCATAGCACTCACCTCCTTCTTATTTGATCTCGCATGAAGTCGATTACACCATTAACTGGTCCTAAAATGTATTCTACCCTCTGTTTTACAAATGGTAAATCCATGTTCCATTTGTCGATTAGCATGTCAAATACACTGAAGTTTTTAACCATTTCGTCCACCTTTGCTTTTAGTGCAAAGAACCTCTCCTCGTCTTTCTGAAAAGATCGATCTATTCATGTTCTCTGTTCTCTAAGAGTAAGTTTTAGCATACATACTACCCCAACTGAGCAGATTAGCCAATTTAAAAAATGGATTTGAGATCAGTGTCGCAAGTTGCATAAGGCGCTTTACATCTCGCTAAGAACGGCCACACTGACCAAGTATCCTTCCCCTGTAAGATGGAGACACTTATATTCAGCAGAAACCTTGAATGAAATTTCTGTGGATGCTTATTTCAAATATAGGAAACTCCAAACGTACGTAGACAAGAGTCGAGACCGCGGCGCGGCTCTCATGGCGCACACTATGCTGAGCTCCCGTGACTCTGCCCAAGAGAGCCGCGCCGCGGTCCTGACTCTTGACTGCGTCCGTTTGGAGTTCTCTGTAAGTGCTCATTACAAGAGGTGCTTGAAAATAATTTCGCGAACGGCCGTAAAGAACTAAAACCTCCTTTCTTTATAAAGCCTCTGGATGACCAATAATCATGACTTATAATAACAGGCTTAGTCTGTCTGTCACGTGTGTGTGTGTCAATGTGTGTGAAACGAAATTCAAAGGGCGTGACCTAGACCAAAGAAAATGCTCTACAACGGGTCCACTGTTGCTGTGAGAGTGCGCCAGCGTCGAGAAGTGGGGAAACGCCTGGAGTCGGGTCCAACGGTGTGATAAGGCTGCGCCTGCTTCCAAAAGTGGAGAAACGTCTGGAGACGGGTCCTACGGAGTGATAAGGATGAACCGGCGGCCAAAAGTGGGGACAGGCCTAGAGATGTGGGTACACTGTAGTGCTCTGAAGGCTGTACGGTGGACTACGCTACATAATGGGACCGCAATTGTATGATAGCACTACTGAGCAAAACGAATCAATTTGTAGATGATTTGTTACGTGTGAGATCTATTGACATCAACTCCGAGTGTTACTCCTCTCGTCCCTGTCTGAAGAGACCGAACCCCTCTACACTCCTTTTATACCTATACTAACCCTCATCACCTGACCTGCCGAAACAGACAGAAAGGTGTGAACAATTCCCAGTGGTCACTCTTGATCAGATGGTTGTTTTCGCTTATTCTCAGCCACTCCAACCTACAGGCCTACAGGGAGGGAAAAGAGCGCTGAAAAGCAAGGTCACTGCCCTATAACGAATCTGGCGGTTTCTGAGAAAGAGCAGGAGAAGTTCGTAGGAGATGTCATCGTTTTCTTTTAGGATTTAACTATGAAAATTTGCCAATCCTGAAATTTATCTGGGCCTGAGATGGTTATAAATTTATGCGAGCGAAGCGAGCAACAGGAGAAGTCTGGAATTCTGGCGTCAGCCGGACGGCCAGACTGGTTACTCATAAAATTGGATTTGACTTCTATCTGAATCACAAATTTTCTCTTGTTAAGACATAAATAGATATAATTACATTAACCACTAAATGCAGATCTAACCTTATCAAATCGATCTGTGAACAACATTCTGTTCATGATGTTAGCGAGCATGAGATTGAGCATATTCTCGGGTTCAACAGTAACTCCTCCGTTGTCAAATCGTCCTTCTAATTCTTCACAACTGAAAACATGGAGTTTGGGTTTGAACAGCGTAGTTCTGAAGTTCAAACATGCTTCGTCGTTGAAATATCAGCTTTGTCGACATTGCTGGAGTGAAAATAAACAGGAGCTTCCATCCAAACGACCCACACCTGTACCGCCAGCCACAATTAGTGGGTTCGGCTCCCACTAGGTGCGGAGCTGCACTGTCGCTGGCAGCCCTTGCCGGAGCCTTGCGTGCGTGCGTCTCCGACCCCGCCCACTCCCCGCAGCTTTCGTGCGCGGCGATCGCGACGGCGCAACGCGGCCAGAGCTGAAAATGGGCAAGCGGGAGCGAAAATCGTCGGGAAAGAAGGGATAGGATAGAGGCAGCCAATAAAAAACTCAATTTATTGATTTTGAGCGGAGATATTGCTCCTGAAACATCTGAACCCTAAATTTACCCTAAAATTCAGGGTGGAACACCAGTCCAGAGACCTTTCACCTAACAAGTTTCCTTAAAATCAATTACAATGAATGAAAAATTGCTGCGTTCATTTCAACTTCTGTGGACATGCCGATGTGTAAGGATTGAAATTTTTTTTCACTTCTTGGCGCTCGCTTCATTGTTATAAAAAGTCAGTATGGTGGTAAACCACCTTCGATGGCGTTCGAATGACACTGTATCCCGTAACCACGCTTCCAGGCATTGGGGATGCCTGCGAGGCATTTCTGACACCTCAGCACGCATTGGGTGTGAATATTAATCGAATAGCTGGCTAAAGAACGCTCATAAGCATATATGGGCTCATAAGAACAAGAATGCGATTTCAACCATAAAAGTTCAACCTGGCGAATGGTTCACGCCTGAGGCGGTCCACTAGTGGAGATAACTACCGTGGAGACAAGAACTACTAGCTAAATCTAAGCTTAATTCAGACTAAACTGAAATTGAATTAAATTTAGACAAAACTAGCCTTACTGGTGGAGTTGAACACTTGCTACGTACTTTGTGTTCAATACTAAATGGTACTGAAATGCTTCTTCTGGTTTCACTTTCCCGCATTTCTTTCAATAAGAGAAATTTTCTCTTCGCGGCACGCAAGCCGACGCAAGCGCGGCGCGTGCGCCGCACGCGGCGAAGTTGGCGATGTCGGAGGCGCACGCAGCGCAAGGCTCCTACAGGAGCTGGCAGTGACAGCGCAGCTCATGAGCTGGCACCTAGTGAGCGCCGCAGCCACTAATTGCGGCTGGCGGTACAGGTGTGGGTACCTCATTGTATACACCCAAATAAACAGGAGCTTCCATCCAAACGCAAGAGCTCATACGTAGGCAGGGCTGTGAAGGACATACAGGCACTGTCCCACCTCAGAATCCTTTCTGGGGAATTTCATGCAAAAGGAATCTCCAGGAGCGAATGATCATAATAGCATATGTTATTCTGTGCAAAAACAAAAAAAAACCAAAGCTCGAGCACTAATTCTCGAGAAGCCTATGAGTGGAGCAGGGAGGCGCGGCCAAGGATAATCCGCTCCAGGGAGCACACTTTCTGGGAAAATCCGTGAGAGTTCTCGTGAGAGTTTTTCATCCATTGCAAACCAAAATAGAAACATGTGTGACCAGGATAGGAATACATGAGGTGAAAACCCTACAATTTCGCACTGACTCCGCCCAGAGGCTCCTTAATAATTGAAGCTTGATAACGGGGCTATTTCGGTAGTTTTTCATGGAATCACATATACTATTGCGATCAGCAAGTACTGGGAATTCTTTTCACGCAAAAATCTCAATGATGATTCTGAGATGGGACGGCGCCTTCAAGTATGTGTTCGCCGCTTAAAGAGTAGAAAGTACGAATGTACCACACCGACGTTAATGTTGTATTAGCTGCTGTAGAAATCAACGCAAAGAAATTGCAGCATCTGCTCATCGATGTCGCATTCCTAGCATCACATCTCTTATCCTTCAGTCAGATAATATTCTCTCATTGATCTCTACATAAATTATTGGGAATAAACGCTCTCTTCAAATACAAAATTTTGGAAATGGAACCTCATTTACTCCGCAGATTTTTAAAAAATAGGCAAATAAGGGAAGCTTTCGATGGACTGGGTTTAATATTCTGTTCACGCCTTGAAAAAAATCAGCACAACGAAGTTTGAAACTCGGCGGACTTGAGTCCAATATGTGAATGGCACTATGTAAATGAGAACGTCTACACTTACGTGATTTCAAATTCGTACATGATTCTCTCTTCAATTATGTTCTTGCCCAAACCAAAATTGCGAAGTGTGTATAGTGCGAAGCGACGTTGTTCCAACCAGAGTGGACCATTTGACGCAATAATCCCACGGTCTCCTGCAAAAGCACTTTACACCAGAAAAACACGTTTTTCACTTATTGTGGTATTTACAGGACGGTTTTGTTTCGAGCACTAGTACTTTTTTATGAGAAGGTGTAGATGATCGGCGATTCATTTAGAATTCTTTTTTTTCATTTACTTCCAGATGTATTGACAACGCATATACAGGGTGTTTTTCCGGGAGTAAAATCGGTGCAATTGCGGACCCAGTACAAAGGCTACGTGCGAATTGCTGGAACCTCCGCTTTCACGTGGTCTTTCGACTGAGAATTTGACCTATTGGAATGGATCAGATCGCGTGCGATGTTTACTCCCGGAAAAACACACTGTAGTTTGCGAGACTAGCACATACCCTACCAACACTTGAATTTGTGTACAAGCATAAATCGTTAATCTCACTTCCACTTCCTTGGCAACATTGAAGTAGGAGGTAGAAGAGGCTAGATGATAGGAAAGGTACTTGCTCAAGGTACACAGTCTTTCACGATAACTTTAGAACGGGTGTGCATTGAGTTGAATAGAGACGCAACAAAAAAAAAGTGATGGCGTGATGACCACGGCTCGAATGTCTATCCATGGTGTTATTATTAGGGTGTAAAAGTATAAATGGGCGTTTGTGGGCCGGAGAAAAATTATTTTAAGAATGGTGATACAACGCCTCGGTTCGAGATGTCTCCGTGATAGGTATCAGTGACCCTTCGCCAAGTTCTGCCCAGAGTACTAGGACCTCGTTCAATGAAGTCGCTGCGCCATGAGGCAAAACGTCTACTCGTCCTGACTTCGGCGCGGTTTTTGGGGTTTTCTCTCTTCCAAGAAAAGTTTTTGGATAGAAGCAAGTGATGACCTGATAGCGCCGCGTCTAGGCTTCATGGCGAATATGAGCACGACTTCCCAGCCTGGATTAGAAGATAAGGGCGATCGAAAGTTCGATCGACATTCGAAATTTCGGTTCAGTTACCCAATGACGGGGTGTTTTAAAGTAAAAGTAAAAGTACATACCCTACCAACACTTGAATTTGTGTACAAGCATATGATCGCTTTTTACATGAATGCGATCTAGGAAGAAAGCAAATACTCTATAAATGTTCAGAATGAAGTGCTGCGTGATTCTGAGTCGTATAACACACGAGTGGAAAATCCATAATTTTGCTCGATCGCTTTCAAAAATTCTTTAAAAATCGGTTATTGGAATTTAACCAATAATTTACATATGTTCAGATGCGCCATGTATTGCTCTTTCAGGAAGTTCAAATACTCTAGAATAGGTGGTCACTGACGAATCCATTAAGGCGGAAGAAAACAGCGCGCATCCATAGTTTTACACCCCAATATATGCCATGATTTAACTTTTATCCAGCATAAATAAACATGGTTGATGATGTCAGGATTTCTTCTGTACCGAGCCGCTACCAGGAGTTGTGTCATGCTATGACTATTGGTTTACCCATCTTTTTAATAATGGATCCCTGCTCAGGGACATGCACAAATCATCTTTAAAATACTACATTATAACGTTTTTTATGTGGGTTTGGTTGACCAGTCGCTCATCGTCAAATATACGTTCCCGTAGCTTTAGCCCATCACGTTTCAGTAAGCATTTTGATGGATGTCAGGTAGTGGAGGTGTTAACACGTTTACCCTAAGTGATCTCAATGATGGATGCCGGCATCATTTGCAATGCAGTTTTGAATCATTTTCATAGCCCAGAGAGGGAAGTAGTTGTCAGGAGAAAACCTTTTTCAAGAGTATTGGTGTCATCCAAGCTGAGCACTAGTAATAACAGTAAAATAAGTTCAAACCAACCTCTGGGCAACCTGAACATGAATGGCATGTTCCTGTTAGCAAAAGCAGAGCCCTTTTTCACCATGGCGTCCAGGGCAATGTCGTAATCAGTGATGTTCACTGATGGTGTGGGACCAAACCAGAACGTGTGAACGCTGCCATACTTCTGAATCAGAAGAAACCCAGCGGTTTCAAGTTATTCGGGAGGTCTCTCAAAATGGCGAGCTCTCGCCAACCTTTGTGAAGTCGCACACCACCTCTACATATGTCTTCTTACGAATGAACATAGCGTAGCCAAGCTGATGCAAATTGCCAATAAGCGGCAGCGGGAATGGACCTAAAAGCGATCTCAATACTGTTATTTAAACTTGCAGCTACCGGCCCCGTAGCTTTGGAACAACTGGAGGAAACCAGACACCCATCTTACATCAGGATCTCACCTGGCGGTAGCCTTCTTCTTTGTAACCATTGTCTAACAAAAAGAAAAGTAATGATCCCGAGAAGCACCGCAGTTCCAATCATTCTAAAATCTAAAAGTAATGATCCCAAAGCACCGCAGTTCCGGTGCTGAGTGTTGGTTAAGGAGTACACAGGAGCGATTACGAAAAAAAAAAAACTAAAGTACATGCGAACAAACCCAGAGTTTCAGCGTGTGTGTACGCAACTACCAATTTCCTACCAATTGGGTTCCTTGTATATAAATAGGAGAGCCTGTTTTCAATTGCTCTGGAGAGGCAGTGTATGTTACGTTTCATGAACGTTTTTGTTAAGTTTGAGCTAATTCTTTCAAGTACTGCTCTTCCTTTTTTTTTAATTTTCTTGCTCTATTGCAGAGCACCCTAGAATGCATACAGGGTGGGCCAAAAAGACGGTAACAACGCTCGCTTCTTCTTTAAAGAAAATTGTTTTACCTTAAAGTTTAACTCAGTTGAGATGTCCTTCCGCAACGTTTTACCAGGACAGTGCTCCGCCCCACAAGTCATGCTTGATTGAGAACTCAGGCAAAAATATATTTTAGGTCCTATTGGGTTCATCGAGTGATTATCCATTTATTTAGATCTCAATCAGCAGGGTAAGTGGGCTGCGGTGATACCCGAGACCAGGGCTTTTTCATAACCTTTTCGGAATTCGGATTAATTTGGAAAGCACTCGAAAAAATATTGGATCAGTTGAACCACAACCACTTGCGCGCCGCCGGCAACGACGTCACTTAGCAGCTTGAGTTCTGTGTTGGAGCTGGCAGGGGATATTCCTGTGAGAGGGGTTACCTTGTGTTGAATATGACCTAGTGAACATAAATCCTATAACTATGTCTCAAATTGTATGTAAATTCTTTTTTGATGTAAATGTTTCTGTGTTACCGTATTTATGGCCCACCCTGTATAATAAATAATTTTATGAATAAACAAATACGTGATTCCCAAGTTCTTTTACGCGCAAATAAGAGCATCTACACCAAACCAATGCGCACTCTAATTTGTACTAGCAGGTTCTATTATTTAAAATTTGAGTTTCACATGTTGGGAAAGGCCATAATTTCTTAATTTTTCTTCGTGATTCAAATCTCCATCAGAATTTATTTTGACAAAAACAGAAACTAAATTTATTCCTTAGACAATAAGTAGAGAAAAGATTCTCAAAGATTCTCTGTGAGGAAAAAAATCCAGAAGATGGAATGGAGACCAATCGATTGTTTTTATGGGACATCAGTAACGTACCAATAGGAACGGGTTTCGGCGATGAATCGCATTGGCGATGATTTGGATAGAGTGACAAAATGCGGAATAATTTTAATGATTTAGTGGACGCGCTCTAATTGTAGATTCTTACGCCATAGTTGAAGTCATTAAAGTGTCCTAATTCCTGTGATTCCTATGGAATAGTAAACAGTGTTCACATTCTATTCCAAGGGGGCTGCCTAAGGCTTTCCACTGCTTTGTGTAGTGCATTGTAAAGGATGAACCCCTTGCACACCAGTATCGAAGCGGTCATTCACATGATGCTGATCAAAGCGCTGTGATATAAGCATTAGTTCTGCCGATTTTTCTTCAACACCTTTGCATCAAATAGAAATAGTTTATTGCAATGCCTCGTTATACTCGCAGAAATTAGAGCTCGAATTGGATAAAGACAAGTATGACAACAAATACAATTGGGCATTCTAATCAAGAACTCTGCACTGACACGGATTACATCAAACAATCTAGTATCACAGTATTCGAAACACGGGAATACTTCGATTAGAAGATATTTCGTTAAGGTACCAGCACACTAAATCATTATGTCATAAATTATTACCACTGGGAATGCTAAGTATATGCAATGAATACTCTCTTATCACATCTTGGAAGGAAATCACTAATAGTAAGTAGGTAACCAGCAAGACTTTGCTTAGAATGTGAACAAATCTGCAACCATTGATTCGGGACAAAATGGAACGTATATCAAAGAATGTAGTGAACAAAGTAATAAAAGATCTCAATAAGGCACCTCCACCTATGAGAATCGGGAGCGTAGAACCGACATTATTCAAACAAGGCAAGTGTACACATGTTACCTATCGAACACCACCGGTGGTGAGAACTTCGGCGCATAGGGAACAAACTCGCACTCTCTTCTCTTCACCAAACTTTGCTATTGGCATAGTTACTTCGGAACATTTAGCGCACACAAGGCGTCCACAATGTCTAAAACAGCCACAGTTGAGCAATTAGACTCACGATTAGTTGTACAGTTGAAAAGAGAGTAAATAAGCAAAGTGAGACGCAGGGAAGAAGTTCCTAGCACGCCGAAAAATCAGCCCAACGCTTGTCCTTTTACGGCAAAACACAAAAAAAAGTTTGTTGTCTAATGCGGTCTTATACGCTTGTTGTTACTTTCAGAGATCATAACAGTAAAAAAAAGTAAAAATAATCTCAGTAAAAAAATCTGTTTGACGAACCTGCAGTGATGTTTCCTGACAGTGATAGAAAACCGAATACCGCAATCGCACATATCGCCATCCGACCAGCGTGGCTCGCGTTCCAAGGAGTCTAGAAACACAATGGCTGTCAATCAATTAATTTATTTATAAATAGTGGGTTAACAGTTGGATATGTTGCAGAAGTGTGCTGCTCAAATAAATCTACAAGTGTTCTCAAAACAGGAGTACCTGCACTGTTATTAGTACCTTTTGAAGTAACATGTGCTAAAAAAATCACACAAGTTTCTTTTTATCTATTTCATCGATGACTATTATTACAAGGAAAAAGAACCTAGAAGCCTGAATAACAACAGTCTGGTTGGCGTCTCGTATGTGAACATCGTAGCACCATCAGCATTTCGAGCACCCATTGTGGCACCGCCACGAAGAAGACAACGACAGACGTCACCATTCCCGGCCATATATGCAAGCAGTAAAGCTGGAACAGTCTTTTTCCCAACTATACCAACTAACCAGCAATTTTCCCTCTCAACCTAGATCCTTACCAGTATTTCCATCCGCATCACGTAAATCAACGAAAGCACCGAAGTCCTTATCCGACAGCCTCCCTGCTTCCCTCCTTAGCAATAAATCACAAATTTCGGCTGGCGAACTTCTTGGAGGAACCTTTTCTCCAGTTAATGTAGCACACAGATGCAAAGCGGATTGTGCACTGTAACAAAAAAAAATAGAAACGCACAACATCTTTCGAAAAAGTTTTAAAAAAGCAATGAACCCACTTCTTGTTAACTGCCAAACTATCAACATTTGCATGCGCGACCAGTACTTTAACGCAATCCACACTTCCACATCGAACCGCAGCAAGTAGAGCTAAATATAGGACAATTTCAAAATTAAAGAAGAACGGAGGCCGTACAACTCATCGTCTTATTTCTTCCTTGAAATTTTTTGCGCAATATGCGGAATGTTGTGCGAAAGGAGAAATATTCTGAGTAGATATACCATTTTCTCGTCTCTCATCGATAAGATTCGGATCAGCTCCATTCTCCAACAAAATCTCAGCATGAACGGGTCGATTTGCACGAACAGCTACATGCAACGCTGTGCTTCCGTCAGCCGCTGTAAGACCCACGTCACAACCAGCGAGTATCTAAAGCGGATTAGTGAGCAAAAGGCAGAAGAAAAAACAACAACGCCAAGCCCAACAGTAGTCTTACCAAATTCCGTAAAATTAACTCGTTGTCTACGTTTGCCGCGTAATGCAATGCACTTCGCTTGGAGCCATCTGTCGTCACACGCGTGGCATCAGTGTGAGTGCTGAGAAGAAACAGGACACTCTCCAGGTCATTTGATTTTACAGAAGTGTGCAAGAGGTTCTCACCTAAAGTGGTTCAGTTAACAAACGAGATGAGCACAGTCTGTATTGAAAACATCAGACATATGTGAAATGCAGCCGTTAGGGCAGTTCATGCGTGCGACCAAATAGCAAAGGAAAGGCCACGAAACACCTCTGACGCTGTCCACACGCAGATGAAAGTATCGCGTTTGCGAGATTGCGTTCATTCGTTGTAGCTGCGTCGGAATTCAATCCATGGTATGCATGCCGCGTTGGGCGGTCTTCATCAAGAATATAACTACCTTTGTTAAGCATTTGAGTGACCAGCGCTTCTCATTTGCAAGCCACTGAGACATTTGACAACCAGGAACGCGGACAAAAACAAAACAAGCAAGGAAGCAGAGGAGTTTTTTTTGCAGATAAAAAGAAGAACAAGAACCCATCCCACATTCACTTGTACACCAGTGGAGTCTCAAGCAAAACAAGCATGTTCTCATACACATCAAAACAAATAAATCGCGGCACATTTTGAAAAACAGGCTCACCATTTCCATTCGTTTGCAGAGCGACATGTGGTTGCCGTTCTACAATAGCTGCAGCCAACTGAAAAATCAAAATATATCAAACTGTAGCGTAATGTGAAAGCATATCCAGAAAAAACGTACCGAATGTTCTTTCGTGACAACAGCTAAAGAAAATGGTGTCTGTCCTAATTTGTCACGTATCGACAAGAAGCTGACATCATTCGCTTTCAGAAGCTGTGACAATGCTTCAGCGTTCTTTTCTTGAACTGCAATATGGCAGGCAGTACGACCTTGGGCATCCTGAAAACTATTTTGAGTACTTCCATTAGTTTTAGAAAACAAGGAGAAAATTACCTGCCAGTTTAGGTTAACTTTCGCTATTACAAGAGCTGCAACAAGCTCATTCAGTCCCGAAGCGACAGCCCGGTGAAGTGCTGTCTCTTCTTTTTCATCACCAGAGTCGCGAGAAGCTCTTGTGGCATCGCCGTTGCACCCACTGAATATAGAATAGCGTAGTCAAGAAAGAAAAATGAGCATCTATCAATTTTCCCACGCAATACCAATATAAGTGCCGCAACTTTGTAATTTTCAAAAAATTCACCTAAATAACACATGGAAGCGCTAAGTTCTCCAGTGAATGAGTGAAGTTCATGTTATACAGTAATAAAATAACACGAATAAAGTCAAAACAAGCATACAAAGGAGTTTTGTAAATGTCTTCACAAGTCCGAAAGCATGTGTAAATAGATGCTTTTTTTTAAGAAGGATCATATCATCAGTAGGAAGATTACATGGTAAAAAAAAAGCCGAGCAATAAGATGCTAGGTTGTATTATAAAGGACAACCACATGAGCCTGCACGTAAATGGTTGGAAAGAAACTGACAATTCTCCACTATATTTTCACTGGAAAGGGTTTAAATCAAGACAACTCACTTCTGCACAAGAAAAACTGCCGCTTTCTCATCAGCTGCATCAATGAAATGATGCAACATCGTCTGAATAAAGGATCCATCGGCGGTCACCGACTCCAGGTCGCACCCTAGCGAGACCAATAACGAAGCGCAGTCGTAGTGCCCTTAAGCAGAAAAGGTATTGATCTCATGTCATTTTGAGTGTTCTTAATCTAACCTTCGCTCAATGCGTGCTTCAATACAGTGTACCCGAGTCCACCACCCGTCCGCTCGTTAATATTTACTCCTAAACCACATATGACCCGTAGCGTATTGATGAGCCCATAGAAAGCCGCCAATTCAAAACAACTCCTTCCATGGGAATCTCTAAAAAAGACAAGTTACCCTAGAAATAAACTAGAAAATTGACTGAAACTGACTTTACTAGGTGTTTTGCCCCTTGCTCGAGCAGAAATGTTGCCCCCGCATCATCGGACTGTAAAATTCGCTGAACCAGCAAACTGTTCCCCTCAGAATCCTTGCTGTCAACCTGAGCTCCGGCTGAAAAAAGTTCATACAGAGTACCATAATTATATGCACGATATTTTGTCTACAACTTTCGCAGAACAATGATGTACAAAGACGCTCATTAATCTGCGTTAATTCATAATGCACCTACCCGAGACAACTATTCTCGCGCAATCCAAGGCCTTCTCATCAAGTGCGTAGCTCAAAACTCCAGATGCAGACCAGTCAACGTCTGAAACATGTCACAGTGTTCACAAAAATAAAAGTTTTAGTTGTCACAAGAGGACTACTTACCTTTAGCTTTTTCGGCAAAAACTTTCAGCATTTGTGCACCCTTCGAAACCGCAGTGTGAAGAATATAGCTTTGACCGTTACGAGGTACCCTAACTGAAGCACCATGACTGAGCAGTAGGTTGACCATCCCAGCATTGTTTTGACGTACAGCAACTTCCAGAGGAGTTATTCCCTGAATGGTGTGGCTGACATCTACGACGTAAAACGCTGCTACAGGTGCCGGAACAAAAACAAAGCAAATTATGCATAAGGAAAAATAAACCACGTTCTAAAAACATATCTGTAGTACTGAAAATAATCAAACTTGCACTATGCAATAAAATTAGAAGGTAGCCTTAGTAACACTAAAGAGAATACCAGCTCATCGAACCTAGAACCATCTATAGGAAAAACTCACGCTCTTGTCCTCGACGTCTACCACTGCATTGTTTTCCAAGAGAAACTTTGAAATTTCAAGGCTATCCCTTTTGACGGCGATATGAAGCAGTGACTCTGAAAGAATCGCATTTGGAAAGAAAGAAATGAGAAAACAGCAAGGGTAAAGATAACGTTTCACAGTGTGATGACGAACCTTTGTCAATACGATGGTTCACAACAGAGATTCCTCCAAGCTTCACAATTTGCGCACTCAAATCCAGATCATTTCGTTCAAAAAGAGCAACGGATAGAGGTGATCTTCCTTCGCCGTCAGCTTTCACTACGTCAGCGTGGTTATTGATCAGAACCTTCGCTAGAGGTAGGTTTCCGCTAACAATACTCAAAAGGATGGCCGTCCTGCAATGAAAACTATGTCATAAAGCATCACAAAATAGGTAAAACTAAACGACTTGCCTCCCTTTGGCATCAGTGGCATCTATACTCATTTCTTTCAGCCGTGATTCAGCCCATTCAGCCATAGAGCCTTGATTCGATGTAGAACCAGCAATGAAGTGAAGTAACGTTGATCGCGTCTTTTCATGAACAAATGCCAAATCAGCTCCCGCTGACGCGAGGAATTCGCAAGCGAAGACGTCGCCTGAACAGTGAGATCACAAATTTAACACCACAGTCAGGATTTATTCCCATGAATTGCGCAAAGTGGAAGGAAAGAATACTACAACAGAGAATAAACTAAACTACACAGAGTCATGACCAGAAACAAACCTGCCTTTCTCAATCATTCGCGCGAGAATTGACTTTCCCGCCTCGTCTACCGCATTACAGTTAGCATTCTTTGATAGAAGTTGATTTGCCATATTTATATGACCACTGGTCAAAGCTAGCTCGAGAGGCGAAAGTCCCGTTTGATCTATAGCATTAACTAAGGCAGAAACCTAAATAGGAGCTTTGGTCGCCATATCAAAAAAAGGACACTTAGATCCCAAAAAGAAGAAACGGCACCTTTGAGTCGTTCTCTATGAAGTACAATAGGAGCACATCTTCGCGATTGAGCTGGATGATCGAGTGAAGGACATGATGCGAGTTCCTGAAATGGAGAAAGATGCTGCAATGATGACATATAGTAGATGCTTGTGTACACCTATTTGTTAAAGCGTTAGACACATTTGCACGAGACCTACTTCTTAAGAAGCCGGAAAAGGGAAGGAGCAGGAAGGTGGGCGAACTGCTGTGGTTTGAACTCGTTCCAGTGAGCGGCAACAACAGCACCGCAGTAGTCACGCAAATCGATGACATTCTCTACATCAGCAAAGTCGTACAGCGAGATGCAGTTACTAACATCTACGCGCGCTTTCAATAGCTGAACACATCTGAATGACAAAGATGAATAATAGGCCTTTGCGTACTGCCGTAGTAAAAATGTTGTCAAAGTGAAGAAGTAAGGGAAATCACCTGGCTTGAAGACCAGTGAAGTGATATCTGAACGCAATCTGGCACACTTCCTTCAGTAGTTCATTGGAAAATTTTGAACGTGGAAGCACATCCATATACATCCACCGATACACCACTTCAAAAGCTTCGAAACTCGTATCTATAAAGCAAGATCTGCAGAGGTAGACGCTAGAGAAGAAGAGCTTGGTATGCGGAGGCTCTAATCAGGTAATCAGAAAAATTTAGCAAATCTAGGAAATAAAGGCATTATTCCTTTTGTTCTGCCCAGAAATCTCAAAACCGAAAATTCTTCTGAAGCTTCGTCTAGGGGGTTATTTGACATGCTGCTCACGAATATCACACTCATTCGGCACCGTAACCCCATATGGGTGGGGTCATGGCAGATTTAGGGTAAGTACGGTGCTTCACAGAATCATCTGAATTCTCGCCTAGGGGGTTATTCAACATGTTCACCACGAATATCCCACTCGTTTGGTGCTGTAGCCCCATTGTTTAGTGCCGTAGCCCCATTTGGGTAAGGTTACGGTAGGGTTAGAGCAAGTTCAGTTTTTAGGAAGACCTCAAATTGCTTTCAACTTGTAACATCAATGTGATATTCGTGATCAGCATGTCGAATAACCCCCACAGCCAAAAATTCAGGTGATTCCGTGGGATGCCTTACTTATACCTTACCCCAACCCTACCCAAATGGGGTTACTGTATAAAATGACTGTGATATTCGTGATCAGTATGTCAAATAATCCCCCTGGACGAAGTTTTAGAGAAATTTTTGATTTTGAGACTTTGGGGCAGAACAAGTGGAATAGTGCCGTTGAAGACTTCCTGACTG
This sequence comes from Ancylostoma caninum, assembly GCA_037903475.1. Classification (NCBI taxonomy): domain Eukaryota; kingdom Metazoa; phylum Nematoda; class Chromadorea; order Rhabditida; family Ancylostomatidae; genus Ancylostoma; species Ancylostoma caninum. The sequence goes on from JBAJFG010000328.1 coordinate 231,634, forward strand.
GAAAACAAAACTTTTTTACTACTAATTGGGTATAATTGAAGACAGTAAGGGCTTTCTAAAACGAAAAGGAGAGGAACTGAAATATGTTAAGTAAGAAAGAAAATCTAGGATTTGACGCAAAAAGCTGATCCAGCAAAGAAACAACTCAAAGGGGATAACGTAAAGAAGCTGTAAAAGGAGAAGAACGAAATATCTCGCTCACCTTTAATTTCAACAGAGTCGAGGCCTTCCAAATCGTTCCAGTGATTGCTCCGTGTCATCAACAGAAACTTGTGACACTTTACATCTCGGCCATCGACATGAATGACGATATCACTGGAAAGGAATGGAAACGGTGCAATTGTGAACGCCAATACCTTAACAGCATGGGCGGACGCAGAAAGTGGGCGAGGGGGACGTGGGAAAAAAATGGGGTCGTTTTGGGGACCCAGATGGAAAATAAAATAAATAAAAATATTAATTATAATAATAAATAATGTTTTTTGAAGATTTTGGGGCCAGTAAAGTTGAATAGTGCCGTAATTTCGAAAATAGGCACTGAAGAGAGAACGGTATGAATGCTTCACAACATAGTTAGAAGTTCCACTAAGAGACCCACAAGCAACTCTCTGGGCTTCTTGTATCGCTAATTAAAAACGCAGCCGAATATGTTCCAAACAACTGACAGTGGAAAACCACTCAGATTTTATATCAGCTCAGGAAACCTAGAAACCACCTTTTCTATGATTGCGGATGGGTTCTGTATGAGGCTAGGATGTTCATCAAACTTCGCGGGTTCCGCAGCGATTTGCACCAAACGACGCAACAAGTGTGTTTTGCACAGATATGCGTGGGTTTTGCGTATGATTAATCACTGGATGACATGTACAAGGAAAAACCGTAATTTACACAAATGTTCGTTTTATTTGTATCTTCCAATCGCATTCAGTGCTTAATTTCTGGGTTACTTGAGCAGAGCGATAATATTACCAGCTATGATTCAAGCGAACGGTATTCACTTACGGAGATTAGTTGCAGAAAATAGAGAGGGTTGTCGTCACAACGCGAACAATCCATTGATTCATAACAATGTGAGCATAAAGTAAACGAACGAAAGCAAAACAACTGCAGGAAGCTGTTGGCAAAGTGCTACATACTCTAAACTATCAGAGAGACTATGTTTGCGGCAAGCATAGCAACTGGAACAATTCGCCAAAGATGGAAGGAGTGAAGCCATCTGGCATACCAGAAACATTAGAAATGATCTATGCAATCCAGGTACTGGAAATTACTCCATTAGAATGTTTCCGACAAGCGACATTGTCTCATGTTGTCTGTGTTTGTATGGGGTACGTGGTAGTTTGTGTATGATAAGACCAAAATTTTCCGTCTAATTCGGAATTGCCAACAGGCAAAAGATGGTGCTAGTTTTAACATCTGCTTTTCTGATATTTAGACGAATCAGTGAATTAAAAACTAGAATCAAAAACCCATTCTTAATGAGAGCAACAGTATGAAAGGTGCATTTCTGAAGAATTAACGCAAAAACTCTCCAATCACTTCATTAGTTCACCTACCACTAAAAAGGTCTTGCTAATTTATGACATTTTCAAAAGTCTACACTTTCCACCGAAGCATCCTGTACCAACTTAGAGTGAGCAGAACAGAGTGCAAGGAAATGATGTTCGAGTCCTTGCACAACTGGCATTCAAAATACAGAAAGGAGAAAAGAGAAAACCAAATGGAAGCAAATAAAACCTGCAAAAAAAGAAAACAGAAACCCACCTGAATGTGTGCTGCTCGAACAAATTTTTCATGGTGACGAACAACTCGCCAGCAAGCGAGCCAGCATCCGGGCTCTGGTCAGGATCCACCTTTGCTTGAAGGAAAGCATATTGTTGTTGGAGTTGTTCGTACTTGGACTGCAGCTTCAGATGTTCCTCACGAAGTAGGTCGAGGTGGTTCAGCGAACCCATGAGGCACACTGAATTGTTTACGATTTCGCCAGCTGCAGATGTCGTATGTAATTTTACGTGATATCGACGCGCTTCTGCAGAATTCCATTTTTTCATGCGAACACCATTTTCAAACGGTTTTGGGGCTTTTTTACATGTATTCACTATACTTCATTGATACGTACTAGTAATTCTAAAATATATTGCAATCTAGATATGAAATGTTACCCTGTGAGCACTCGCTATCGGAAGAACATGCTCTCAGTGGTCTTCCACAATTATCAAAGTTGATCAACGTACTACTGGAGAAGAAGATCAAGCGAGTTGGAGAACGTGAGGTGAGGGTGTTTGAAAAACCACTTACATCTTCTAGTTCGGAGAAAATTGGGACTGGAGGCCACCAAAGGAGTGTTTGTGAAATTCAGTAGAGACTATTTCTACATATTTAATTCGGCTCCTCGACAGAAAGGCGAGGCTGGCGATGTTCATCGCTTGACCCACCTACTCACGAATGCTGCAGATCTTTAAACAATGTCCTAGGCAAGAGTTTGTTGGAATAGATTGCTGGTTCGGTTGAACAACCTTCCTTTCCGTCCCCTGTCACTGCTCCATTATTCTGTCAGCGTTCTATTCTTGTCTTTATCGCATTGTCGGCACTCTGACTAAGTACCAGACTGAACTTGAGCGTGCTAAAATCCAAGATCTGTGCTAAAAATCTCTGAATAGTCCAGCAAATGCCAGCTGGAATGCACCAAGTTGAATGCCTGCAATACGACGACAAGAGTAGAACGGTGGTAGAATAATAGAGCACTAATATGGGACGGAAACGTGTTCAACTGGACCTGCAATCTATTCCAAACTCTTCCCTAACACACTGTTCGAAAAACCGCAGCGTTCGTGAGTAGGAGGGTCCAGTGATGAGCGCTGCCAGCCTTGGCATTTGTCAAGGAGCCGAATTAAATATGTAGAAATAGTCTCTACTGTGAAATTCTGCCTGGAAACAGCTAATCTAAGCTTATGTCTAAACCAAAACCTATCTAAGCTTATGTCTAAACGTAAGCTCGGCTGTCCTCCGACCACGACTTCCTCTTCCCCTTTCTTCTCACTCAGGAATGATTTTCTAACTACTCAGACAATTTCGGGGGCAAATCCCGTTCCAACGCCGGCAAATCCCCGACGAAACGTTTGAACGAGGACCAATAGCGGACAAACAGCGGGTGGAACCACGCATGTTGCGGGCCAGACGCGCTGTCGGGCGAATCGCGGGCTGAACGCAGAGTCATTCGGGCTAAAGCACCACCGTTGGGGTTCGGCCCGCTATGTGAAGAGTGTCAGGCATCGGCCCGCTTTTCGCGGCCACTGACCGCCGGCAAATTTAACTCCAAAACGGCCTGAACGACTACATATTTTGGCTCAATGAGAAACTGGCTCCGTCGGAATGGTTGATTGGTGATAGCACGGACTTGATACAGGATGAGGCCAACACCGGGCTGGAAGAGATCAGAAGCAGTGGATAAAGCAGCGGACTCTCAATCATTCATAAAGAATGGTCAGGTTGGTTCGAATCCGCTCAGTAATAGAAGAAAGCTAGCACTGCGAAAATAGGGATGGACCTTGCAAACAGCCATCTTTTCTGATGAAAATTTACATTTTTGTGTTGATTTTAAACTCCGATGGATCACTTTGGACACAATAGCTTCGAACCCAGGGCTCTTCCGTGCGCGACTGTGCGCAAGCAGTGACTAAACTGCCAGAGGATGTCACGGTGCAGGCGTCCATTTGACAGGTGATTGTGGAGAATGCTGCGCTGGATTAGGAGCAGTAGCGCCTGATGGTTTGCGTGCTCACGGCGGGCTGAATGCGAACAGTTCTCTGGCGGATAGGAATGCAAGCCCATTTTCAGCGGTCCTACAGCGGCCTGAAGACGGCTACTTCTCGGCCAAAAACACCCAGACGCTCAGTCCGACCCTCGCCCCACGCTCGTTCGGAACGGGATTTGTCGCCGAAATTGTCTGAGTATGAGCTATGTAACTCCGTGAACTATTGGAGACTAGTGGAGCGGATTCGCTCGCAAGCATCGCATTGATTATGTGCACATCCTCCCAATCCAGTGAAATCACCGTTCCCATTCTCGATTGACTGTGTCATGTGATGCCTGCGAGAAGGTCCGGAATACTGGAATATTCTGAACCAGTTATCAGTTCCTTACAAATTGCGTAATTTTGTCTATCTATTTTCGCTTTGAACCTCCTGGAATGCTTTCTTGAATTGAGCATATTCAAGAAAGCATTCCAGGAGGTTCAAAGCGAAAATAACCCGAATTTGATCGCTCGTACTATGGACATTCAGCATAATGCCTAGCAGATGCAGAAATTTATAGCATTTTATATACATTTATTACACGAGGTTAACACCTTTGTGCAGGGGCACAGCATTTTAACAGACTGAGATGCTTGTTTAGTGTTCTATCAGCTTACGTACATGCTCCAAAATAAAAACTATTCGAGTGAATCACAGCCGTGAGGTTCCACTTCATATCTATTCGTGCAAAAAGGTAACTGAGCCGGTTCTCATTGCGAATTCTTTCTAGTCATTCTCGTTTTTGCTGCATGCGTTGTACTCGTGTCATTAACGGAGTCGTTAACGCCACCAGCAATCTGACAATAGCATTAGGCAAAAAGTCGTGTTTCTTCCTTCCTCTAGCACGCAGTTATCCGTATTTATTACATGATTTACCAAGGGGAAACGATCAAGAGATATTCGACCCAATTAGCACCAACCATTAAAGGCAGCACCCATGGAAATTTTCGACCTCAAGATTTCGGTGCAATTCGGGGTAATCATGTGCGCTGAACACTATTACAGTGCTGAAAACAGTCGAAACCATCGAAATCCCGTTTACTGTAACCCCTCAGTTCGTCGCTTTTGAGCGGGTTGAGCCGAGTTGCCACATCTGTTTGGTGTGTACCGATCTAAAAAAATCGATACCGCTGCCATTTTTGTCAGCTGTTTTGTGCGCGAAATAGGTTGTTGGCCTTGTTACGCAACGTTTCTGAAGTCAGTGAAAGAAAACAAACTCTGGAAAAAGATCGACTGGCCAATAAAGGTATCGCAGAAACACCATCGAACTATGAAACGATCTCGGAACCATGGAATAATTCGAAAATGATACAGTGGTGAAATTCGCTTACAAAGTTAACTAAGGAAAAAGACTCCTTGCAAATCAACAAACCGAAATTTTTTCGTGCTAAGCAATGCAAAAAAAAGGAAAGCTGAGGAACAAGATATAACTTTCTCAGGACATCAAAATAAATAGCTGCCTATAAAGTCAGCTGGCACCGACGCTCCGCTGCCGCACCAACTCGATCGAACGACCCCACGCTGATCCTGCTGATCGAGGATCTTGCACATTCAACTAGTTTTATCTTAAAAACGGGAAATTTCACAGATATAAAATTTCATGCAGAAAAGTTCAGATCTGACTTTACACAAGTCCAGCTCACTATATCACATTTTTCACTCTTGGGTGGAGCATACTGATAGTCTGGCAGAACGGTCTAGCAGATTACAATACCGTGCAGAATCGCAATAATCAAAATGGGAAACAAAAAGGATTATGTTTTTGGAGTGGAATTTATTTATTTATTACAGTACAGATGATGTGCTTGATGCCAATAACAGTTTAATGTGAGGAAATGTGAAACGAATCTTGAAATATGTAACTGCTTTTGTCGCAAGAAGTTTCTCTTGCTGCTGAATTTTCTTGAATTTTACTACGAGGTGTGAATTTCGCTGGTGGAGATGTTTCACTATTCATATCTATAAGAGGAGCCGCAAAAACTCTCACTGCGTACTGGCAGCGTGCTCCTTCTTCAACCCTTACCTGATAAGGCACCACCAGAAGTATGGCAGGTTGCCTGCAAACTTTGCATGCGAAATTGAAATAATGCAATCCAGTATCTCCGGACAATTTCGACGTTCTTCCAAAATAGAAACCTCTTGCTGGCGCTATTCTCCACGCGGAGTATAGCACACGGCGTCGCCGTCGTTGGCGACATTGCCAACATTGGCGTCCAGCCACCGAAGCTGACAATCGAGGTGCACCATTGTCACAGTGGGTAGCGATTTGCCAACAGTAGCGACGGCAGATCAAAAACATCGGCGGCCGCAGCGACGCTCCGCTCGCAATCGTTAGGCGTCGTTGACACAATGCCAGCGACAGCGACGAGGTGTGCTATACTCCAGATGGAGTATAGCAGCAACCTTTGGTATAGCATCATCCACTGTTTTGAAGACATTGACTAATCTTACTTCTTTAGGCAGCTAAGCGGGATATCGCTACAATAGTTTCGAACTGTCTGCCTTTCTACATTTCTGGCTCGGATAATGATGTCCTCCCGCTTAACCGGCTAGTAAAGGACCTTTGCACGCTTGCGTTGATCGTGAGTTCCTTCACTTATTTTTCGTCCTCGAACATTTTTGTTCACACACCCAATCTGAAAATTTACGCTTACTTTATTCTCCTAATGTTGCCTTAGCTGTATGTTCATTCGTCTCAGTTCGATTGATTAATGTAGGGAACATTTTCGATTGATTAATGCAAGGAACAATAACTGCATCTATTCCTTTCAACCTGATGTGTCTTCAGCATCACATCGCTAACCATAAATTACGGTATGCATCGATGGCGGTGCGTTTTCCGCGGACTCGGGAAGCACGTGCCGCTCGCGCTGGAATTGCCGTAATAGAAGCAAATCAGGGTTTTTTTATAGTTCTCCATCTTGTTTGCTATCAGTATCAAGAAAATTAACTAACAATCAAGAAAACATGGTTTGCTAACACGGTGACGATCCCAGCCACGAGCGACGTGCTTCCAAAGTCCGCGAAAAAACGAACCTCCATCGATGCTCCTTGTAACTTCCGTCCTATTCGATTATATATTGTTTTCAGGAAGTGGATGAAAATGGCGAAAAGCTCAGCAAAAACGTCTCCTCCTGGAAAACTGGAAGTCTGGAGCTAACACTGACTGTATTAAGTAGATTATGTGACAGTTAGTAAATTTTCCCACTCTTCATCTCTTCATCTTGATTTTCATTCTTCCTTCTGCCTTGTTTCAGTTTCTGGCTGCTGTTCACATAGTTCCGTTTTCTTTTTTACACTTTAGCTTTTCAGAAAACCTGTTATATGCTGATTACATCGACTTCCTTCGCTTCTCTGTTAGTGTGGTGGAAAGCCCTTTTGTGCAGTCTCAGACGTGGGTTGAGGATGACATAACTAATGTATTAGTTAAATTTGTCACCACTTGTACCTGTCTTATCGCTTCGGATCCTCTGAAAGGTACATTTTTTTTTGCGATTTTGCACAACTATTTCGGTAATCAACAAGGGTTTTTACGTTGTGCCTTTGCACCTGTTGATTGCAAACCAAAAATTGCCCCATGACTTTTTAGAACTGTGGTCATTAGTGTGGCGCCGGTTTCCAATTGCCATGGACACCGGTGGAAGGTCATGTGGAAACTATCTACGGATTTCACGAAGCATCCTCAAGCACGTAAACGAATCCACGCTTGCATCAGGGGAAGGTGGTCAGAAATTGGTTGCTGACATGCTTGGGACTTTTTTCAATGCAGTGAGAAGAAAGGGCATTTCCAAGTGCGTTTGGTTCAAGCATTATATCCGAAAAGTTTCCCGTGAATATTTGACTAAACCGGAATATCAGCGTGAAAACCCTGGAAAATTTGAAATAGCAACTATTCGCTTTTATAGTCTTGAGCTTGTTAAAGAGTGCCTTTCTAGTTTTCGCTGGCATTTGCTATTCTTTTTTTTCACTCTTTGAAGGATGTGTCTTGTTTCCATCGACATTTTATCGATGAGCACTCGTTGTTTTTGTTTAATTTTTTCCCTTTTCTAGGTTGATTGGCCAGATTGAATATGTATTTGAACTGCTCTCATTGGTCATTGACGATTGGGGAATAGAGTGCAGGGAAGTCATTCTCCAGCACTGTATTCCATTCGCCTCCTCTTTTGTTGAGAAGCTCAACTTCTCTTCCGCTGCCGTCAATGATCTGGTATGCTGTTTTGCTGGTTTTCTCTGCTTTTCGAGATGATAGATCCATTCTTCGATTAACAGGATAGCACCTGGACGTTTTTTGATCGTCTACTCCATCTAGCTGTACCCGACTGTAAGCCAAGCTGTTTGGTGCCAAACGAGGCATATCTACTCGCTCAGAGCGCATGCGAGGTTTTAAGGAAGTGAGCCTTAATTTTTTATGGTTTTTTTCGCAAGTACTCACCGGGAAAGTGCGCCAACCTGAGCTGCTAACTGAAACCGATACCTATATGGTTAGGAGGCATGTTCCTGTAAAATGATGTTACATGGCATTCTGGAGGCCCGCTGTTTGGTTTCCAGAAGCTCAGAATATTACATCGATGGCTTCCTATTTTGGTGATTTGTGAGCTTTCCCACCCATTGCGGAGCACCAAGATGATCGAGCAGATAGTGAAGCAGACTTATAGGTGTTGGTCGTGAGTTTGGCTATCGTCCCTAACCCTTAAACTTTATCCACAACTTTTATACACAGCACTATCCACCTGCCATGCTATGGATAAAAGTAACCATCGCAAGGTCTTCCAACCTTCTGGAAAACATTTAGCAGATTCCAAGGTCTGCCTGTAACATTATCTTTGTCAGGTCTCATAATCACAGAAGTCAGCTGGCAGCTTAATTTGATGCTCTTCATTTATCAGTGTTTTCTTTTCAGTGCCTTATGTTCAATTTATTTCAATCGCATCGACTATGAGTTGAAGAAGGATTTCATCCCTTTATTTGCAAGGTATTGTGAATTCCTTTTTCTGGGGATGTTTTGGATTATTGGTAAATCTCTATTGTACTGATACTCAATTTGAAAATGTTTCTTAAATTCATTCGCACCATATTCCGATGTCGTAGTCAGATCCATCTTTATCATGGCTGTATGTCGAAGAGTGGTTTTTGACCCTTTCATATCACTGCATCAATTCCTAGTTTTATTTTTTCCACTTTTTTCGCTATTTTCCCTGTTAGTTTGAAAGTTTCGGTTTTATAATACATGCTGAGAATTTCAATTTTTCGCATAGCGCCTCATGGAAAGAGATATCCTTGTAAGGAATGTCAAAGTTGCCATAGAAGTTCCTTCCAAGGATTCTCAGGAACCTTAGTTCATTTGCTTTGAGTCCAGCTTTATTCTGTGCCAGTTGAATTGACTGTTGAGGCTGCTTGTCATCGTTGATTCCTCCCCTTCAAATAGTCAAGAAAACATGGACATTACGGTAGACGTTTATACTCAGCATGCAAAGCGGCGAAAAAAGCAGTACATGCTCGATGTGAGTAGTCTCTATGGTTTCGGCTTACTCTTTCTTGTTGCCGTGATAAGGACGTAGATGATTTCAGATGGTCTGCGAATGGAATTTTGCTGAGGGAATCGACTGCAACGATCGCCCACATTTTGTCGTTTCATGTCTTTCCCTTGGTTGCGAGATCACATCTCGTTGGTCTCACCGCGTAGATCCTCATCGCCTTACCTACATGGCGGCCAAACTATGGGATGCCAGGAGCCTTATTAAATAGTTGGGTTTTCACAAGCGTGAAATCAATTCCTCCACTCTTTTCCTTTCTTTTCCCTCTTCGAAATTCGATTGTAATGGATTGTAATTGCAGTGACTGGCAACTGCCTTCTTACTGTCATCTTCTGAATAATTTGCTCGTTTTGGGCGCACTCGACCAGCTGTGCAGCTCTGATTCAGAGGTATCGCCGAGAGTTAATAGTTTTCATGTGTTCCTTTAGAAAACCCTCTGCTTTCCAGAATGGACCTCAGACAACAAAATATTTGTGGAAATTCGCGTTGTCATCTGCGCACGTGGGGTGTAGTTTTGAGGCTTCTTGTTCGCTGATGAAGTCGATTCTGCAGAGGTTTCGAAGGGTATGCTCATTCCTGTTTTGAGGCAATTTAATTAAGTATGGAAGCACATGCTTTTGTAGGTATTACTTTCAGTCCATATTTTCAGGCAGTAGGGGAGGATGATGATCTCACCGATGCAGTTTCTGATGTCTTGTCGAGGAGTACTGCTCCTCATGGGCCGATATTTTACGAACTGATCCTTTGCGTTCTGACGGAGTTAGAATATGATGAATTGAAGCCGTTTCCTGGGGCAAGCGACAGGAAGAGTGGAATTGATCAGTGGAGGTTAACTAGCAGTGCTAAAGTCGTTGCCACTATAGCCTTTCCTATCTACCATTGGTTAATTACAGGTTTCGTTGCCAACTAGCAGAATGGCTAATCACTCACATTGAATCTGAGAGTAGCGTCTGGGAGCCATTGAATGTACTTTGCTATTTGCATCCGAAAAGAGTGTCGAAGTCATCAACTCCAACTGATTGTAAGTTTTGTCACTCCTTCTTGCTTAACATGGCTACAATATCTGAAACTTATACTTCTCCTTAGCAAAAACTGGCATTGAGCGAGACTTGGAACTATTTGGACTGTCAGGAACTTGTGCTCGTGTCGAAACCACCGTCTCAAAAGTGCCCCTGGTGGTTATTCCTGAGATTGTTCACTACATCACTGGAATATTTGAAGAATGCTGGCTAAGGCGTGGTAAGCTATACATACGTATATGTAGATATCCATTTTCTATTGTCATTCTCTTTTTGCTCTAATTTCATTTATGTTGTCAGAAGCTTTATTATATTGTATTCGCTTTAGATTCGTCTCAGGGAACGCGAATTTCTTTGTGGTGCTCGTACCTGATGCTTCGATCTAGCGTGGACGTGCCTTTTGAAACGCGTTGCACAAATTTGGTTGCCGTCAGTTCTTCGCATTATTAGCTTTCTTCTCACAAGGTTGAGCAAGGCTTCCCCATATTTAAGATGATGGATCGTTGGTCGTGCGAGATAATTAGCCACGCTGAGCCGGACTTACTATCACTTATTGACTTCCACAACGTCCACCCTCAGTTGATCTCATCGAATCTCCTCCACATTTTGTCGTCTCGACTCCATGACTGTCCAGCGCTTGCTGCACATTTAGTAACTAGACCTGTGCAACTCAATGTTTCCGCCGCTATAGTTGTAAGTTGTATTATCTTCTTATTTTGGTCGATGCTGTACTTTATTGATACCTTTGTTAATATAATTGAACGTCAAGAAAAACTACGCCATGGGCTGAAACCACTGTAGGAGGTGCTGTTCTGTGATTTCATCCATTTAGCTCCCGTATGTTCTTGCAGAAAAATGTCATGAGAAGTATTGGGAAGTACGTAAGCGTTCACGACAGCTTGGACGTCCGCAGAGCAGCTGGTAATCTTCTCGAGCATTTTACTGCCGAGGTGGACACTGTTTCGGACCTTCTCTTACTTCTGGATGAGGGTGGAGATATTATAGACAAAGAATCGAGGCGACGTCTTGTACTAAAGATATGGTAGGTTTTCTCTTCCTTGATTGGTTTTCTCATTATATAGGAAAAAAGCAAAACTTATCCCATTGCCTATAGGCAAATCATTGACGAAGATATTGCTGAAGGCGAGTACGACCTTGACGAAGCCGAAGTGTATCGTCGACGTCTGAGCAATTGTATTCTGAGATTCTCTGAGGTGATGCGTCCAAGTTTACTTTTTTAGTTACCTGTCACAGTAGATGGAAACGCAGGAAATAGTGGGAGCGAGAAAGTCCATTTTGTCGTTTTAGCAAAGAGAAACATTTTTTCACAAACTGCTTTGCTCTGTGCACTTCGTGGTATAGTCGAGGTTAGCGTAGATTTTGCTTCAGCGAAGCAACAATTGAGCATAGAAAAGCTATTAGCGTTTTCGCTGATCCTCTCCAATTTTTACTAATTCTATCATCTTAATGCTGCGCAAAGTTCGAGTATTTCTCCACTCCACGTTTCGTTCTATCCTGCATATTGTAACGCATACTATAGCCTTTCTGGCTCATAAAATCGCTCATAAAATCAGATTTTTAGCCTGGAGGCTGCAAATCTGTGGACTTGAATTGCGTCGACATCTGCTCCGTCATCCGTTATCTGAAGTCGCTTTCATGTTCAGTTCTCAGTTGGGAACTGATTTCCACGCTGTTGGAGCGAGCTGGGTCCAATGTTGTACTAATAATGGTATAGTTTCTAACATCTGTTTGTTAACCTGCAAGAGTGCATTTTCTCCTTGTTAGAAGGTGTTAAAAGTGCAGTAAAGTGTTCGTTCAGAAACTCGTGCGGGATGTGTTGTCTGACCCTACCATGTTCAATCTTCATTCTTTGGTTCTCGGTGCTGCAACGAAAAGAGACGATGTTCTGCAGGTGTGACGTACTATTCCTTGCAGTGCCTACTCATCTCTGTACCGTTTTTAGGTGTGCAACCAGTTTATTCCTGACTTTGCGTTGCTGTTGGATTGCCATTACAACTCAATCATGCTTCAGCAGCCACAACCTATGCGAATTCCTTATATCAAGTGTGTCACATTACTCCTACATCCCTTTCATCGTCTTTAACATACATATACCTAGTACTTGATTCCATTGTTTGAAAGGGGTCCCCTCACGTTGTCAAAGGAAGAAGAATTTTCTGTGAACTGCCGCTCATTCTTGTTTTTTTTTTAATATGGAAATATTTCCAGTGTCATTTCACCTCTTCGCAGTGACAAGCTTGTTGAATCCTTCCGTGGACGAGGATTGAGATTATTGGATGTTGAACATTTCACCGCTATATTTTTATCAAGCATGGATGGTTGGTGAGTTGGTTTTTTTTCCATTTGTATCCAGTTGCTTTACCCTGTTTTTCAAATGTAATTTTTGAGAAATTTCAGGTACGAAAAACTCTTCATAAATAGTTTCTGGAAACAGCTGTTAATTGAACCACACACATTGTTGACAAACTTTTGGAAAGCCGTGAGTTAGCACGCACTCCTTACGTTTTCTAGAGCCACCAGCCAGCTTTCGCTGATCTTTCAGGACGGGTACAAGTTACGGGAGCTTCTAAGTTGACATCTGGACATTTTGCGCTGCTGCATTTCGATTAAAGAGTAACAGTCTCGAACTGAGCTGGCAGCTTATTGTAAACTGAACTTTTCCTCCTTCCTATTAATGAGACTATGTACACTATTGGTTCTGGAGCTAATTCCATCCTCCATCCTCTAGTACCTGAGTGTTGTAAGTGATAATTTGTGAAATTTCACCTTGTATATACAATGGGTGGGAACAAGTAGTCCACAAGCGGCTAACCCCCTCCCCCCCCAAAAAAAAAAATAGAACTGCCATTAGTAAAACACTAACCTATAGCTGCTCCTGGGCTTTAAAGCTGTGACCAGTAGCTATTTCTACCTGGGCTTCAGAGCCAGGATTTTGTACACCCTGAGCAGTGCAGAATATGTTCGGATGGACCACACAGAACCCGTCCAGGAGCTCGCAGCATGTAATGGGATGAATTAATTGATGAGATGAGTTAATTGTCACCTTGGTGACTTAGACAAATAGTTACTGATTACGTGGGCTGAGCATGTGCAGCTGATTGCCCATTTGTTGATTTGATTCCGTTCACAAGATTCAAAGTTGACTAAGTTTTGACCGAGCATGCCAAAAACACCAACACTTCTGTACAGGTGTCTCTTGGAGCTTACCTTATCGATGTTCTTCTTTTTCAATTTACTATTTTCCCATTTTGTCGGCATTTCCTTCCAGGGTAAGATTTGCATCAAACGAAATTGTCATCTGCAACTACTGCGTAATATTCAAACTCTTCTTAGCGCTGGTCTTCTATGTACAGTGAATAAAAACATGGCCAGGGGTTTTCTTCTTACCCTTTTCTCTGTACTATCTACTGTACTTCACTTTGTTGCTGAGAGGTATACTTTTGTATTCATTCTCTTCCGCTTTTTTATTTTGCTGATGAGTGCAACTTCTGCAGAAATCCAGACAGGATTGACGGAATCCTTGAACTGGTTAACCAGTTCGGTTGTTTTTCTCCTGATGAACTATTCTATCTAAAATGTGGTCTGGACAATGACAAATTTACTGAAGATGGAGGTGCTAAAGAGCTTTTCAACTCTGCTGCTGAAGTGTTGCTCTGCACTGGGGCAGTGAGGGTATGTAATTCCTTCGTAGTGGTGGTTTTTGTAAGTTCAACTGTTATCTGCAGGATGTTCGCGTTTTCCACTGTGAGGAGTTCTGGAGGTGTATGCGCTCGTCCTTGAAAACTAAAAAAGATCATCTGATTGACAACACCACGAAAGATGGTGAGTTTCATCTTTGGACTCGATTTCTGGCCATTCCAATGAAACATTCGTAGATATTTTGTCGAGCTTGCTGCTTGTATGGGATACTTTGCCTTCTGTTCGTTGCCATATAGCTCCTATTCTTGCTTCGTTTGGTGACTCTATCTCTGTGCCTTCCCGGAAGTTGGAGTGTCATTATGCGATTCGTAGCATAGGAGATTATTGCCAGTTAGTGTTGAGTGATCACAGGTATGATGTAGTGTTTTGTAAAATTCTACTTCAGTGAGCAAGGGCTTTTCTGCTTGTAGATTCGGTCTGAAAAAGAGCTTTTACATCTAATATCAGTTCATATCGCTTTTTTCTACCTGTATTTCCTGCTAACACTCTTGGCTCCAGTCTCAATGGTCTTGAAGTCCTAGTATCTCTTAACTTTTAAGTTGAAGACACTTTGCATTCATTATAGATTGCAATCTGCAGACGTCTTCATCAGCTGTCTGCGTATTCTTTCGTGTGAAGCTTTTCAGGATCGGGCAATTCTTCGTCCTAGCACAGTCGTGCATAATTCGGTTTGTTGTCTTCATCAACCAATTTGGTATTTGTAGCAGTATTGTAACATCGCCGTATTGCAGCATGAACCTACAGATCTCATTTCGCAATGGCAGATCTCGCTTTATCGTGATCTTGTACCGGAAGCTGACGAAAATTCGACAGACTTCAGTGCTAACTCAATGGATGAAGTAGTGATTGATGACTGCGACCCAGTGTGCGCTGTCGATAGTGCTATTACTGTATTTCGTGTGATTAGTCGATATGCATGCTGTGTGGTTGGTTGTAATTGCTATCTTCTTAATTTTCCCCTGTTCTCTACCTAGATTGTAGCTGCTACCTTACGCTTTCACTTGGTGTACAACATTGATTACCGTAATAATAGTCTTTTTAGCCTAAACTCTGCCAGATTGTTGCACCATATGTTTTGGCAATGGACGATTCCAATGCTGAAACAGCCATACAGCTGGTCTTGCAGTATGCCAGCGTTGTTGTTTCATCAGGTTTGTTAGTTGCTCCAGCACATTACCCTTTTGTTTACGGAAATTGATTATTATTTTTTGGTGCTTCAACATCGCGTTTTTAATATCTGTGATCAGCATTTTGTGGTGGAACTATGACAAGCTTCCAGTTTTGATCAGTCCAAGTGTGTGAGGGCTAAACAATTCATTCTGGATTCCAATAGATTCGTTTAAAAAAGATTGACTCCCTTAGACTTTATTTTATTCCTTTCAGGTGTTGATTCTGAACTGGAGTCAGCTCGAACTCGAATGGCGCGTTGTATGGCCGAATCTGTGGATGGGATAGGACTTCGCCGTCTTTCGCGGGTTAAATTGGATTACCAGTTTTATTTCGATGGGATATGTGCTATCATCAAGTGCTGTCTGTTAGCTGATCTTCCAAACTACGCCTTCGCTGTTGCTAATGTCCTTTATGATGCGTAAGTTTTCACCTCATAGGTGGCATTTTGAATAGGGAACGACTGATTTCTTTCAGAATCATGTCTCACCAAGGAGGACGCCATTTGGCCGTTTTTAATGGTGCAAAAGTAAATAACGCACAGTTTGTCGAGCTACTTAAGGATATCTATATCGCGATTGGTTCAATCTCGGGGTTAAAAACTCTGCCAACTGATGTGCAGGTGGGTGTCAAGGTTTAATGCTTCATTCGGTGAGATTCGATACTTTTAATATCGCGAGAAATAATATGGTGTTTCGATTCAAGTCTCCAAGGATTTCGATAGTGACATCAAAAATTATGCTGAAATTCTATATTTCCAATAATTTCCCGGGCAATTGCGGCTGTGAAAGAAATTCTCTTCTACACATGCTGCAATGCTTCTTAATTTCCATCCTAATGTTAATGATCTGATGATGTTTTCAGAATGATGATAAAGTGCGAGTGCTCTTTGCAAGGACTAGATTCGATTGGCTTGACGTCATTTCAAATCCCAAGGCTTCTTTACAGGATCTTGTAGACGCGCACTCGTACTGGTGAGTATTTAAACTTTTCATTCAGTCACTACCATGTTCAAATTATAAATGTTTAAGTGGAATTAATTACCCTGGCAGCTGCCGTGAACTGAAGTATGGTTTGGCCATTCGTGCTCCCAAAGGAAATATTATCAGCTATCCAAAAAGGTGATTGGGTAATACTGAGTATCTCTGAAAGATCATTTACATTTTAATTCTTGCATTTTACAGATTAATTTCTCATGAAGAGCGGTTATTCGCGTTCTTGTACTCGTCTGGCTCACTAGTTTGCAATGAAATGTTGGCTTATTTAGAGTGAGTATTCTTTTCATCTTGTACATTTATATGGTGCTTTTGCAGTTCTCCGCTGACTCCAGCAAGAGATATCAGCAAAGTTAGTGTTTTTCTTCTTCAGAAGTATGGAGTGTGAAGCTGCAGCGAAGAGCGAAATACCGAATCTCAGGAATATTAGTCACCTGCGCGACCTTGCGGTGGCAGATCTTAAGGGTTATGTTGCAGCTGGAGATCTGAAGGTGTTTTGAAGCTAATTTTTGTTTGCAGTAGAGCTCATCAATTTACGTTCTCTCAGGCGCTGCCAATTAATCGACTAATTTTGTTTACCACCTATCTGTCACGAATAAGTGACTTGGAAGGCGTCGCCCAAATGTACCGCTATGATTTGAGCATCGCTGTTTCGGAATTATCCAGGAGATTCATTGACTTGAAGGCCTTTGCTGTGAGTTGTTTACGATCTTTCATTGTCTAGATAACAGATCGTCCGTGAAACAATGGGGCAGTTTATTAATTTTCTTTTATTTCACAACTTTTTATTTCAGTCATTAACAATTTGTGTGAGGCGTAATCACCATTATTATCAGTGACCTCCTATTTCCTTGGTATTGGCTAAACGCCTATCCCTGAGTACTCCACGTGACGCGCTTTGAAGAAGTCAGCCAGTTCCGAGGAGACTTTATCCAGATTTCAGAAGCAGTTTCATCGCATGTGACTTTGGGGAGGGGGAGGGGTTCGGAAAAGTGGAAATTTTAAGCGGTAAGGTCGCGGAGTACCTTAGTTGGGGGAGGGAGCAAAAGAGCTGTGATGGGAATTCGTCGACCATTGAACTGCAATGCTTTGATGGCCAAGAGAGAATATATACGCCACTGCGGAGCATCATCTGCATGTTCTGACCTTCTCCAGATTCCGGAAGCTGTTTCATCGCATGTTATTCGGAGGTGGAGGCTGCTCGGAAAATTGGAAATTTTAAGCGGTAAGGTCCCCGGGTACCTTAGCTGGGGAAGGGGGCACATTGTTCATCCAAGCTCCTGCTCTTGCTGGCAAGCAGCAGGGGATCGGACGTTTTCGTCCAGTATTCACTTCCAACTTTCTTCATCTCTTTTCTAAGATGACGACTATGACCGCCCTGAACTGGTGTAACTGACTCCTCTCATTCATAAAATTCCATTAAAAGATCCCCTGTGAATTCGAGCAGAGCAGAAGGATATCGCTCCCCCCACTTTTTTCAGGACAACCCTTTTTTTGTCATTTCTTCTAGAAAAAATTTTTCAAGGACATGAACTTGAAGAGAGTTGTGGTTTAAGTGCAATGATATCTCTTCAGCCATGTCTTACGATGTTGAAGAACTACGATGGAGATTCGTTGGTCATCGAGGAGTGCAAAGTTTTGATCGCCAAGGGAGAATACAACACTGCAGAGCACCACCTGCATGTTCTTCTTCAATCAACGTTAGTTGTAAGAGTAGTTGCTGAAAAATCTCCGTATCTTACTGTGATAATCTATCATAGATATAGGACAATTCGTGATCCTACTGATGAAATTGAAGCGCGATGTTTGTTAGCAGAGCTGCTTGCGGATCATAAAAACATGCTGGACGAAGCGATCATCTTGCTGCAAAAGGTATAAAATCGTCTTACATCAGACGTTTCCTCTCAGATACATGGTGTATTCTCAGGGTCGTGAGAGAATTGAGAAGCTGACGGTTCGCAGTGAATCACGTCTTCGAATATTCTTATTACTTCATCAACTAGCAGCACGTCAGCTGACTGGCATTGAGGAGCACATGGAATCGAGGGCGTTTCGGATGAGAGAGGACGCTATACGGGAATGGACCAGACAGCGAAGCATTGCATCGCAGGGGTATTAATTTTTGCTGTTGCAGTGTTCGTTTGCAGTGACAGTGTTTTCAACTGCAGGGCACCAACACACGCCGGACGACGCATTGAATGCGAGCTAAAGTGTGAACGAGAAGCCGTAGAGGCGATTAAGCAAAAATTAGTTGCGACAGCTGTGGAGACTGTGTGGGCTGGCCTGGAAGCTCTGAGTTCGTTGTTTTATGTTCAGTCCTTATTAAGCGTTGAGAACGTGCAGGGCACTCCATAAGGCTTCGGCAACTGTGATCGTTTTCTTTTTTTTGCTCCTTTTATCCAGATTCAGTCTACATTGATATACCCGAGCTCCACAAATCCAGATCCGCTGTTGCAGAACTCCTGTCTGAACCATACCTCAAGCAGCCGCAACAGCCCAAGCAGCGAAACGACAGCATTTTACGACATGTTTTCCCACTGATCAACGTTATATTCCGTTTCGATGACGAAAAGAATGTTGTGAAGACGTTTAGGGTTAGTACACAATTCAGGGTTGTGCTGGGATGATTGCCAAAAATGTTTGCAGATGTATGTTGCCAGCGGCATGGTACCGGCTATATGGGTTCACATTGTCGGTCATCTTATGAGTCACTGCTTCACAAAGAGCATTCTCGCTCCTGTTATAAGATCGGTAAGGATTTCAAGTGCTGCTTAGCTGAGCCCTTCATTTCTTAACATTTATTCTCCTCAAAACGCTGAAGATTAATTTAATGATGTTGTTTTTACAGATGATCGTGAAAATTATTATGGCATACCCTTTTCATGTTCTTCATACAGTGCTAATGTACAAATTCAACGAGGTAATCGATAACTTTTCCCTGTATTGGCTAGAGTGCGAGAATTTCCGTAACACAGAACCACGCTCCTATTGTGGAAACGATCCTCGAGGAAGCAGAGCGCAGAGTTGCTGATAGAGCGGCAAAAATGCGTCTTCACGAAATAATCGAAGATATGACTACAGCTCATGTTGCCTACATGCAGTTTGTTGCTGCAAAGGTTGCTGACACACGATTCTTCACAAAACGACAGGTCCCAGGAAGCAGTGCGGGTTCGTGGAAACTGGGAAGTTAGTTTCATTCACGAGAGATTCGATATTTATTTTACAGTTCAATACGAAATGTTAGATAAGTTGTCGATAGTTAAATTGACTGATGTTCTCCAACGTGTTCCTCTGCCTGTGGTAGATCAGAAGGTGAGCGAAGCCTGGTTCAGTAAATGTGATTTTTGCCTCCTATACCTAACCTATGTCTATACAATGTGCCTGTTCAGCTCTGCATGCCAGGTGATTACTCTGGTGATGAATTAATTAAATGGGGACCCATGGAGCGAATATGTGTACAGGCAGATGGGTTGTCAGCACCTAAAGTGCTTCGAACTAAAGGAAGTGATGGAAAATTGTATAAACTGATCTGGAAGGTGAGTGGAAATTCCAAAAGAAGAAATCACTTTCTAAAGAAAATCTGTTTTTTATTCAGAACGAAGATGTGCGACAGGATTGCCTCGTGGAACAGCTTTTTTCGATAGTCAACAGCATTTTGAACGATGATGAAGATGCTGCATTTCTTAGGACGTACAAAGTGGGTTTCTTAAACGCTTTATGATATTGATAATTCGGGAAGCTGTTCTCACATTTTTCCCTTAATTTTTTTTATTTGTTCTGTTTTGATTACTACATAATGTTGATATTGTTTTCGTAGGTGGTTCCCCTCGATGCCAAATGCGGTATCATCGAATTCTGCCAAGGAACCACCTCACTGAGTATGTGGCATTCTCAGTTTCTTGAGGTATTTATGTCCAGAACTCATTTTATTTTACAGAACAGCTTCTGTGTGGACTAGACTTGCAAGGAGGCCTGCATGCGGAAGAAGAACCTCAGGACGAAAAAGCTATCAAAATGCGTAATGTATTGAAGGACGCAGCAAAGAGTCCCGGCAATCAGGCCTCGGCTATGTTCCAGGAAGCCTGTGCTAGATTTCAGCCAGTCTTCAGGTGCTTTTCTTGTGGTGTAGATTTGCAGAAATTTGGTGGTCTTCATGTTTCATGGTCGGTTTTTTGATGGGTAAGTGGTGACATACTTGAAAAAACGTTACATTTACCAGACACTTCTTCTACCGCAACTATACAACAGTTCGCGAGTGGACCAAGATGATCAATAACTATCGTAGAAGCTTGGCTCAGTGGAGTATTGGTAGGCATGAATATGAGTTCTGTGAATGCTAGTGATAAGTATCAACAATTTAGTGACATATGTGGTGGGCCTGGGTGACCGCCATCTCAGCAATGTCCTATTTGAGACAGATACCTGTAAATTAGTGCATATTGACCTCGGTAAGTAATCTTGCTCAAAGTTTCTTTTTATCATGGAGATCTTCATAATCACCAAATATTTTTTTCAGGAATGATTTTGGAGTACAGCAAGAGAACTTTGCCCATTCCTGAACGAGTCCCTTTCCGTCTAACACGTGATCTGCTTGACCCGTTACTCATCGAAGGAACGGATGGACGGCTTGAAGAGGAAGCCGTCCATGCAATGCAACTACTTCGTGATAGCAAACATGTAAGTCACAGATTCGCGAGGGTAGTAGTCATAATTTGTGTAGTTATTACGTTTAAGGTCATCATTGGATTAGCCTCAGTGCTGCTTCGTGAGACAATCTCGAATTTTGAAGAAGTCGATCCAGGCGGTGGTGATCGACCGTCATTCGTGTCAGAAACAGCAATAGCAAGACTTCGCGATAAGCTTAATGGGACAGATGACACATTCGGTCAGCAGGATGTATATCACCAGGCAAGCCATTTATCACTGATTCCTACTCACAACTTGTGAAATTTCGGAGAAGGGATGGACGATTCCATGCTTCTTTCCTACATCAATGCCCCCACCATAAAGAGTTCCATGATTTCGGGTTATCAGAAGCAGCTGAATTTGGCTTTCATTATACATCTTGCGAGAAAGTGCTACATATTAAGCCATCTGAATTTATGCAATTTTCGGGATGAATTTTGATAAATTTGATAAATTGTGGAATTGCGTAGAATAAATAGCGGAACTGAGTAGTACAGGGGACTCCGAAGGGCCAGGCGAATATGGAGCACTCCCGCGGCGCGGCAGTCTTGGGCAGAGAGTATCAGAGAGCGTCATCAAAGTATTATCGGTCAAGGAGTGCAGCATTCAATCAGAGTGTCACGACCTGCCGACTGGTTTCCATATATTCAAATGGACCGTTATACGTACAGTCTGTCCGAAACGACGTCAGGGATGTGCGTAACAAAAATTTCAATTTTCGTAAATCGTGAATCGTAAACTTCCAAGGATGTCGTAAATCGTCAATCGTAACAGAGGGTCCGAGTACCACTGATAAGATCTGGAAAGTTTTAACTCTTTTCATAACAAACTCATTCTCAAAGCGACTTGAATATATCTACTGCGGAATTGATGCTCACAGAAATTCGCTGCCTTAACTTCAGAGTAATAACATTGTATGGAAAGACAAGCTTTTTTTTTTCAATATTTTAAGCGGGCTACCTTGTATTAAGAATATTCATCGTTACGGAAGGAAAAATTTTCTTGACTCTGGTCAGCATTTATGAAGTCAACATGGTCGATACTTCGATCTTTTTGGGTACCACCAAGTCATCCATCCTTGAATTGGTACCAGGGGAGCCTGGGAGGATGAGTGATACGCTAACTTGATCCACCAGCTATTGCCGACATTTCATCGCATAGGGCAAACACGCATTCAATTCCTCTACGATTATCAGACGAAGTCGTATGCACGGTGCATTCCAGAAAAGAACCTTTTTTTGCATTTTATCATCGATTTTTACGGACATCACATTCAAATTGATTCATAAGAATTCGTCCAGGAAAAGAAATCCTGCGCATGACATAACGCCGCAATTTAAATCAGGAAAACACAGTACAACGTTTAGGACAGGGGCGTGGCGGGCAGCTCGTATCTGCTGAGCAAGCTCAGTGCCATTGGGAAAAGAGGGCTGAAAAAGTGGTCATTGATGTTCTTGTTGCGCCTCATGTAAGCATTTGGTCTCCACTACTCGAACATTCTCTACAGAAGTTTCGATAATGGAATTGGTATGACCGCTATGCTCGAATAATGGAAACTATTATATAAGCGAAACTACGCGCATTTACTCTTAGTATAGCTGCGAAATGGAAACATAGGCAAATCCCGCATATTTGCACCCTAAGCACAAGCGCTATGAGGAGACTCGTTCCTTGTCGTTGTGTACGATTTTGTTACGAATTTTAGGCCATTTTCGGTAAATCGTAAAAAGAATGCCAAAAATGGCCGTAGATCGTAAATACGCACATCCCTGCTCTCGATCCCCACGTGCGTGGGCGGACTCGTCGTTTCGTTCTGTACAGTCTTTCACAAAAATCCTCACGCCGCACCGGGCGTCAGCTCATCCACGTCAAATCACCTATTACCATATGTGGTGTGATGTGGAGCTGATGGGTGGTGCGGCATGAGGTAAGGATTCTTGGGAAAGACTGTACCACCGGTAAGTGTCTTGAAATCATTCGGAGGTGTCCATGCAAGTTTTAGCCGGTTGGATCACACAACCCATTGATTGCGAAGGCATCTCAAAAGTTACTCATGCTTGCGGCGCGTCAAAGTTTACGCGCCTTTCCAAAACTTCACAAAGTTTTCGCGCCGACCCAAAGCGGCGAAAGTGGAAACGTGGTTTGTTCGCGCGGCAGTCGCAACGGCAAAACTAGGAACAGTGCTGACCTGCCAGGATTTCTTTTCTACCTCCCTCCTCTGCACTGTGTATCGGCGCGTAAACTTTTACGCGCCTGAGGCATGAATACAGTGTCAGTCTACAGTGACAGGCAACGGTTACTGCATCGCAGAAAGAGGACTGGCCACGTCGCATTTCTAGCTATCCTATCCTGATACCCGTTAACTCATACGTGGTCCTTTGGGTTACCGCGCATCAACGTGGGTTGGTGGGTGGTGAATGCGGCTCTCTCCTGTCGACAGTAACGAATACTCTTCACTGTACAACAAGGACAAACTGCAGACAAAAGGAAACGTTGAACAAGAGCAAAAAAAGAAGTAAAACAGGCAAAGAATACTTGACGATTTGTGCAGAAATAAAGCTGAATTAATCTTATGATTCTCAACTGTTCAAATGCATTAAACATAATGGCTGTTTAGGTGCGCCGACTGTTCGCCGAAGCAACGAACGTGGATAACATCAGCCGCATGTTCATCGGTTGGATGGGCTTCGTTTGAAGTGCTGCAGTTCGCTGCGGCGCACCCGCAGCCCATTACACGCCGCGGCGCGGTCGCTCCCGTTCTGCGCCGCGGCTGTTTTTTCGCCGTTCGAGGCTCGCACTTTGTTATTTTTGTAAATGTTTGGATTTTTTCATTTCGGACTTGTTATTCGTGTTCTGATTCGCCCACATTGCTCACGTATCCCTTCAGAGTAATAGTTTTTGCATGTGTCATTCTTCTTCCACTTAATTTTGAACTCACATGACTCCGCGGGTTTAGAACCTCATTTCACTGCTTTACAAATTCGTTATACTATTAGGCATTGATATAGCTTTTTTCCTCGATCTCCTTTTAGAAATTGAGAAGATCATTTGAATAAATGATATATTTTTGTAGACAATGACATTGGTTGACGCGCGGCCCACAACCGCAGACCCTTGTTCTCAGGCAAATGGGGTTGGTGGAGATTTTTGAGAGTGACGTGGCTACTCCACGTGTTGAAGAAAGACGTTTGTAGTTCCTCTATAAACTTGTAGGTGGCTGAAGCTGTTAATGACGAACATGCAAACAGTGAAGTTGACATATCTGGACTCACTCACGATGAAGCGGTAAGTACAAAATAAGATTCACGATTTGGTAATTACTGTAATGGCTAAAAATCTAGATAGGAACAAGTAACTCCCACTGTAACTCATCTACATTTTTACAGCTTCAGTTTAAGAGCATTTTTCGAAAAAAAAGTGTTCATGTTGAGCCTTTTTCTTTTTTGTGAACTTCGCATGGTTAAATTTCTTGATCGAGAAGTCTATCCATTCACTCGTACATCGCATTGATGTGTTAACACTAAAAATGAATGAAGAAGGGAACGAAAACGTGAAGAGATTGTTGTGTACGTTTTAACAAATACAAGATCCACTCTAGCGGAAATAGCCATGTTCTATTAAGGCCCCTTCACAGTATTGGTGGTAAATCCAGCGTCCCTTTATACTTCGAGTCTTGAAAAATGGGAGGTTTCCTAAAAAGTTCAATGACAAAACAGGGCAGCAGGAAGAGCGCAAAAAACGGTGAATTAGGAACGTCTTTGCTTCTGTGCCGGCACTTTTCTGATAGATTCGTTTGCGACTAGTTAAGGTACCGAGGCGTAATAGTATATACGACGATACATAGTGTAAGATAAGGCGTAAGAAGGGAATTTCAGGAAGTAACGGATGTTCCTGGTTTGGTAGCAACAACTACTGTGCAAACAAACAAGATCCCTCTTTTTCATTTCAGCGAGACATATCGGAGTAATATTTAACATTGCGGAATTATGCATCTGTAAACTTCTCCGCGCCGCTAGTATAATTAGCCCATGATTTCTGATAGCGAACTCAAGTGCAGTGTGCGTGGGAGAGTGCAGACGACAAGTGGAATGGGCCCGCGCATGATGGCCGCAGTATCGGCGAAGTCACGGAAAGAGCCCTATCCGAAATCCCCGAAATTCTCCACTTTTCGCTGTTCTAAAATTATTCATCATATTCCAAGACTTCTGAAATAGAGGTGGAGCTACTCAGTTGAGGTACATGAATATGAAAACGACTGGGTTAAGGTCGAGACAGCTATATGAATGGGGCTTGTTCAAGGAATGTGTGTATAGGAGGAGGGGGTTGTCCTGCTTGGAAATTTCGTATTGCTGGAAGTTGGAGTTATCAAATTCAAACCTGGTTTTTTCTAAATTCCGAGTTTTTTAGGACCTAGAAGAAATTGTTGAGGAACAGCTTGAAGAAGATATTGCTGCAGAAGAAAATGTGAACAATAGTCGTCAGAGTGAGGTAAATAGCCTTTATATCTAGATTCGAAGGCGAATTAAGTCAGAAAATAAGGTGTTTTCTGTTGCAGCATGCTTCAATGAGGGATTCTGTGAAGGCTCAGCGTCATATGATGGGAGTGGGTGCTTTTCGATGTCCACCCAAATACGCTTGTTTGGGTTGCCGTGGACTGCTAACCGAGGCTCAGAGGGACCGGCATAAAATGCTCGGATGTGACAAGGATAAGGACATTGTGAGTTTTTCACTATTTCTCCTATTTTTTAAAACACAGTTGACCACGCTAGCCTCTATTGCGGGTGTGGGAGACCGTCTTCGAGGGGCTGTTAGTTAAAGACTATTGCAGTACTAATTATATCATGGAAAACGTTGTTATCAAATCCAAAATTCAGAAGAATGCTGAAGTTGCGGATTTGCCTCCCAAACACAATGGTACTTTCTGCGCTCAATGCCTTGCCTTTTACCCAACATTTCGTATGCTCTGTCTGCACTATGAGGAGGAGCATGGTTTGGATTGTCCTGTGGAAGAAGTCCTTGTCAAATCCGAGGCTGAATTTGATGTGAGTGCTCGCCACTAATTTGTCTAAGGCTTAGATGTTGGTGCTGACCAGAAATTTGTGTAAAGGTTTCTGGACTGACTATTTTTAATGCAGCAATTCTACAAATGGATTCAATCGGAAGGAGGAATCAAATTCATTGGAACCAAGACGAGAACATCTCGCGATGGCTCACGTGTGTACCGCTTTTTCCAGTGTTGCATGGTCGCACGAGGTGTTAAGTGAGTACTTTAATTTATATTGTTCCCCTTACTACAAGAATCCACACTATTGATGTTTTTTTTCATGATTATTTTTCTTAATTTTTATTACGTTTGCCTCTGTCCATAGTTTTGTGGGTTTCTTTTCCTTTTACCGGCTCGTCTACGCGATTCACTAGTTCGGCTTACTTTTGTTTTTTAGTAGCAATGCTTATTAGGAGCCCCACACTACATGAGAAGAATTAATTGCTGTAATATTCTTGCTATGTTGAGTTAAAAATTTTCTTCTAGACAAGCGGAAGAATTGGCTAAACGTGGGATCAAAGGACGACCGCTGATCAGTTGCACCGCATACGTAAGACGTATACCACAAGATGATGGGTTCGGCTTTTATATCTGTATTGTAAAAGAACTGGAATGATTGTTGAACATTTCCAATATTAAAAATCCATTTAGTTCCTTCATTGTGGAGTACTGTTCAGTGCACTCACATGGTTTACCTTTGGATGAACCAGCCGTTTTCTTCAACGCAGAGAAATTTGGTAAGATCACTCCTTTCTAATGAGTTTTTCGGTGTTTGATGAATACTGTTGGTTTAGTGAGGCGCAGAAGGAAAAGATCACCAGGGTCGATCAAAAGAAGCGGGTCGCCTAATGCATCCTATAGTTCTACCAACCAGAACACGAATACAACTGGAACATGGCACTCACCTCGTGCGAGAAAGCGGAGTGCCGCCATGCAACGGGCCATAGAGGATAACTACTTCACTGGAGTATGTTTCATATCAGTTAACGAATGATTAAATGGCAAATATAGTTCCGAACAAAAACCCAACGCTCAAGGGTACATTAGCCACTCTTTGCAGTACTCGTTATATACAGACATTTGGTTCAACTGTTTGTGCTACAGCTTTTTAAATGGTTGTTTTGGAGACACATGCAAGAAATCGTGACTATTTTCGCGTCAAAAATCTGTAGGAGATGGCCGAATAGCAGCGTTTCTCGTGATGGTGATGTTCCTTCTCCTCAACAGTTGTTGATCTGCGCTCTTTCAAGTTTGCTGTCCATAAGTTTTATCGATGGGCCGAAGCTTGACACAAAATGAGGACGCGTTGTGGTTCCTGATACAACTTGAGAATCGCATATCAAGAAACACTTTATTTCACCGGTGCAATTTATGGAGCTTAGATACTGTTTGGGTGCAAAAATCTGACCAGCTTTTTAATACCTTAGTAATTTTGCACCCCTCTCATTGTTTAAAGAATTGTAAATTTTGGGATAAGCACAAGCGAAGGATCATATTCTAAGAGAAGATGGAGTCAAATCATTTGTTTATATTGCCTTTGCTCGAATATTAGTAAAGTCCAGTTACAGTTCCAGCACGAAACATCTTACGTTAGCGAGCAGGATGAAGGCGCTGACAACCACACTCCACCGGATATTAAACCACCACTTATGTTGAAGCTCACAAGCACAAACAATGACGGAGAACATTCACCTGTAAGAAAGAGAGGGTTAGTATTTAAAGGGTTATGAACAAGATAACAATGCAATGCTATGATGGAGCTGAACTTAGACGTCCACCACGGAACGCTAAAGCTGGATCAGCGCGAAATCCCATCGATCCACTGGTTTGTCCTATCGATGCAGCGAAGAAGTCTTTAGAAATCATCTTCCAGAAATTGGTTGGTCTGATACCTTTATGACGAGCGTCGTTTTTTTTTGTCGTCGTGGAATACTCTGAAATGTTGGCGCCTACTCTCACATGTTTGCTTTTATGAATTCACTCGTTTGTTTAGAGCACGCTACCACCCGAAATGACACAGCAGTTTGTCCCCATCCTTGAAGATTTGGCATCAGATGCTACGGATGCGCACGACAAATTCGAGGAGCTGAAGAACTTTGTCCCGAGGCGGAGTCTTGCTCGATTCCGTAACCAACGATAATTTTTAATTACATTCCTTTGAATTGCACGGCAACCATGTCTAAAGTAATGATAACTCAAGCGTAGTGGTAGTTGCCTTATTTGACGGGTCTTGTACGAGAAATTAATGTGTTTTCATCTTTGTTCTCCTTTGTTTCTTGTTTGGTTACAATGTATCATCATTATTAGTGACGTTAAGTTCACAGACCTCTGACGAATGTTTAGTCTTAGATTTTGTTATCAGCTGTTTCGTTATGGTTATTCATATTTTGAATAAAATAGACAGAGGTACAAATTTGTCTGGGACAAATTCACGAGCAAGTGAGGGAAGGGCAGGTATAGAGACAATGGTACGCTAGGCGAGTCAAACTGAGGGGAGGGTGTGAGGAAGAGGGGGTGGTGGTGATGTTAAGGCTCAGGATATTGTGTTCAGGGGTGTTTATACTAGATGTGCGCGTTTGTCATTAAAAAAGGATGTTCTCATCCACCTCTGACACAAAATAGGCGCAGATGAGAAGCATGCATTTGCGGCTTTGTAAGCGATTCGCGACAGTCGCGCGGCAAACAGGACGAAGGAAGAGAGCAATTGATTAATGGTAAAATCTAAGGATATTACCAGCTGTCAATTATGACGCTAGTACTGCAATCACAGCCAGTCGTAAACTCGTACACACGCGTACGACGCGGCACTTCAGCCTGCGTGCGCCTGATACACGTGTGATTCTGCATAATTTACCCTCTCAGCTTACAGATATAGGAAACTCCAAATGTACGCGGACAAAGGTCGGAACCGCGGCGCGGCTCTCTTGGGCAGAGACGCAGGCGCACACTATGCTGAGCTCCCATGACTCTGCCCAAGAGAGCCGCGCCGCGGTTCCGACCTTTGTCCGCGTACATTTGGAGTTCCCTGTACGTGTGGGGGTACAGGCTATCTGAGCAAGATCCGGAATCATTTGCGCTGCATCCTGCTATTGTCCACGTAGACGATAGCAGCGACATTGCTATACTTTTCGAGAAATATTAGGTCGTCAAGTATGAAATGTCTGATTTTGAATGACAACGTTTCGAGTAATGTTTCTCGAAAAAATGCGGTACAGGCAATCCAAGTATGCCTCTATGCTAACGGCACAGCCTTGCCATGTTAACGGTGCCTTGGTTGTGGCAACAACTTTGAAGCATGGAAAGCTCGAGGCAATCACGTGGTGAAATTGTTTCCAACATCATGTTGAAAGTTATATATTTTCTCCAGCGAGAAGTGGGCTAATCTCTGAAAACAGTGATGATGGAATAGAAGAAGGTTTGGCCAGTACAGTGAATGGCAGCTGGATTCTCATCCCTGCTCCTCTGGCTTAAGCGGATTCGTGAAAATAGTCAAAAAATGGCACCCATTTTTGATGCTCAAACTGGGAAAGATTCGTTTACTGCACCACTTTTGATAGTCATATTGCCTTGAGTACCTAAATATCACTAGATTGTGAACATCACACCTTGCTGCTTACGCTGACCTAGTTTGACTCCTATCCGCTTAGGCTACGGTTTTCAGCTCGTCGATATCCAGGTTCATCGTAAGGTTCACTTTGCACCTTCAAATCACCTAAGCGGAACTTCCCAAACAAGCGATGTTCAGTGCATTTACTACCTAAATGTCCCTCTCAGCTCTAATGGCTGGAAAATGGAACATATGTTCCAAAATAACACGATTTTTCGTCTTCGAGTAGTTCCACAAAAATGCTTTACACCAAAAATTTGAAAGGTGATCAAAAGTCAAGGAAGTGATTCTGGAAGAGGGAGGATGTACCTTCATAACGAAAGAAAAGAAGAGAAGTGATCTAGTAAAACCCGAAGATAGAGACTGTCAAACTGGCCGCTCATAAAATCAGACATTTAATACTTGACGACCTGCTATAACAGCAGCTCCAGGTAAACGTTCATACGCGGACGTTTTCGACATGGACGTCACCTACAGAAAAGGCTTCTTGAGATCTTTTGAGGTCATTTCTGTTGACAGTGCTTTTGTGAACCGATTCTTGAGCAATTTCATACCTGTTCTAGTCAATATTAGAATCTGAATTATATAATATAATACCACATGTTCATTCGCAGCATATTCATCACACTTGTCGAAGCCTTACTACCACTTATTCAGTGTCATGAAGAATCATGTGTGGAATATCTTGAGGATAAAATTCCTAGTTTTAAATTATGTTGAGCCAGCAGAGTGGAATCGAGAAGCTACCAGGTGCATATATGAAGACAACAACATCGTCCGGTTGCATCATTGAGGTAACCGGTGACAAACGTGTTAAAGTGCTCGGATTTACCCTTTACCTGGAACTCATCAATGAATATGTTCACCCATTCGTGACAACGTCTATATCCAGCTGCTACCCATGGGTAATCATGGGCATATGATTACCCATCCTTGCAATGGTGCATCCGGGCCCACTAGTGGGTACAATCTTGCTCGAATTTTCATGGATACAATCTTGCTCGAATTTTCAACTGAACAAAGGAATTTAGGTGCATGCATCGCACAAGTTCCTCACTAAATTATCATAGTATGCATACATGAGCAACAAACAGCTTTGATTGAAGACATGTGACTTGGCTGACTGATGAATTAGCGGGTAAAGTTAGCTGTAAATTTCGTAAAATCCAAAATTTGAAAATGGAAATAAAATACTCAAGAAAAAAGCAAAATGAATGGTGCAGAATGAGTCTTGCTGACCGGAAATTTCGAAAATGTGATCAGCTAAGAACATTGAAGTAGTTCTTCAATAAGGTGAGTAATAAGTCCTTCATAAGGTGTTCCGATCGTATTTGAGGGTCCATTTGCACCTTCTTTCTTTCTTTCTTTCTTTATTGGGCATGCGAAACACATGCATGGATCAAATGAAACTTTTAAAACTGAACGCATAAAAAAAGCAGTCACACAAAATGCATAACACGCTTTGGAGATAGGTTAAGCTTGTCAGAAAAAAACAGAACGTAAAACAATATAAAAGTTAGAGCAGATTCTATTAGTGAAAAACTTCGATCTGACTTGAGATCTGGCTGTATTTGTGGAGATTTTAAATGGAGCTCCTCTTGTTTTATACTTCCCTGGATTTTGAATGTGGACAGCTCTGCGTAAAGAGATTACTAGTGCTTACTATGAAAAATGAAGTAGTGCATAATTTCAACGTTTCTCTGGCGAGGAGCATTGGGTTTCTTCTTTGCAATTTAACCATTCCTTTTTTCAAGAAGTCACTCATGGTCACTCACGTTAGCCACTGTATCGAGTGGCTCTCATTTCGATCGCGACCAAAAACTTGCATTAATGAGTTCTCGCAACTATGCAATGATAACGATGCCTTGTTCACATTGTGGTGTTCTTATCTGGATCTTTGGCGGACATCTGCTGTTTGGCATAGTTGTTCTTCTATATTTTGTGCCTGTGGTTGTCTACACTTTATCGTCCTTCACATCTCATTTTGTCTACTTCCTTTTCTTAACCAGAAAAATCCAAAAATTCTTGTTCAACTTCTGGATTAAAGACATGTTCTACAGTAAAATCAACTATATGTGTATACAAAGAACAGAAATATACCTTGAACAGCCCCTAGTTTCATGAAACCTGTGGACCACACCCAAGTAAGTTTCCTGACGGGTTTCTGAGGTTCTCTTTTTCCTCGCTTGATGTCACATCTGTGAGATGTCCGTATTTCACGTCGATCGCAGTCGTGAAGTTTTGGATGGTGTCCTTCAAAGTGTTTGCCTTTCTAGTTCAATGCTTCATAATTTTTTTACGCATTAAAACTACAACAATAATAAAAAAATAAATAAAATAATGCACAAAATAATAAATAAAATAATACACAGCTTGGAAAGGATGCAACAGCTTTTAGCTTTTGGTCTCTCAGTTCATCTCACTTTCGAAGAATCTTCCTCACTGGATGCTCCAGTATCTACTGAGGTTAACAACATTTTCCTATTGAGCTTACAATTACTCATAAAATAATCTTTTGGATACAAATTGTTTGGCTAAGCTCCTGTGAAGGGAGCTTAGCCAAACAATTTGTATCTAAAAGATACAAAGTCTAAAACTGGCCTTGAGAATGCATAAACATTTTCATTGTTGTCACTTTCTGCTAGGATTAGACCTGCTTGGCAAAAACCTGCCTACCCTCATGAATTCCACGGCACATAATTTTTTTGTTATCCCCGAAAATGTACGCATTCAAGGGTCGCTGTGGAAGAAAATAGGCTTGGGTAGAAGCTACCGTTATGTCATGTGGGTGATGTTAGGCGGATCTTCCAGAAGCTGCTCCATTCCATGTCATGAACACAATCCTAAGTACATGTGTTTTCTAAAATCGCTTGCTTTCAATTTCAAATCCTTTGAGCTTCATCGTTTTACGTAATCCTTGCATATACGTAAAAGCTATCCGTGTTTGCGAGACTCACACGAACAGGTCTCGGATCATAATGGGTGGTCTTCCCGACGCAAGGCGCGGTCATGTGCTCTGCATCATCGGTCCGATGTTCAGCGGAAAAACGTAAGCTCAGAAAGAAAATAGAGAGGAAATTGAAATATTGTCCCTGCTTCCAACCGTTTATGTTCAAGGACCGAGTTGATTCGAATGCACGACCGCTACAGGATCGCCGGAAGGAATTGTGTCCTAGTGAAGTACGCCGGTGACACCAGATATGACGCTGAATTAATTGTGACTCACAAGAGGTTCCTAAATTCAGAAACTAAATGTGTTGGGCGGTAGAAAATAAAGAGCGCGTTCCAGAGTAACAGCAGAAGGTGCCACTCTGATCGCGAGGACACTGAGGGAAGTGCGAAGTCAACTGTTTGACGCTGAGACCGAGGTGGTGGCGATTGACGAAGGCCAATTTGTATGTTGACTACTATAAGCTTGTTCTTTTTTCTTTCAAGCAATTAGTAAGCACCTGTGACTACTGTTTTCGCATAACGAACCGAAGGAACAGTGGACGTCAATAACGGTGGCCCATTCCCGCAAAGAGAAGGACGCCGCGCAGCCACGCCGCGCGGGTCATGGCCGATGTCTTCTGCGTCTGTTATGCTACCCCTAGCAACTTTTCTACCCTTTTTAGGGATTTTCGTCCGAATCGGGTAGAAAAGCGCCTAGGAATAGCACTCCGGCTGCAGAGGACTCCGATCCCGGTGCGCGCGGCACGGTTGCGCGGCGTTCTTCTCGAATCAGCGGATGGGCCACCGTCATTGACGTCCACTGTACATTATTTTCCATCATGGTTCAAAATGTGGTAGGAAATTTTCTATCGTAGATGTTCGTGAAATGACGTCGAGAAGTTCTCGAGGGATTTAAGGGCTAGATTCGTTTTTTTTTTTTCAAATTGAATTTGAGATTTATGCATTTATTTTACAGTTTGACGACTTGTCCTATACGTGCGAACAACTAGCATGTGAGGGAAAAACTGTCATTGTGGCGGCTCTTGACGGGACTTTCCTTAGGAAGGTAAGAATAAGCAGTTACCCAATTTCGGCTGCGCGACAAGAGGTACGCTGCTGGTCTGTGATTGGTCGATTCATGTGCACGTCGCGGCTGCAGCCTTCTAGGGTACGAGCAGTTCCGCGTGGATATGGACAACTTTTCTGAGCTTGAGTGGGAGTCCTGAGATGAGTGTTTTCGGAACCCATAAGCCATGAGAAGGTGGCCACCGATGTCATTTAATACGTCGAATTTGAGGAAACAACCTGAACTTGAGAAGCGTACGCGTGCGGCGCGGTCGCGTCGCGGCGTACGCTTGACAACTACTCGTTAATTTCCATGAATTTCCCAGATGAGAACACATTTAGAATTTAGCTTTGAAGAAAGCCTGAAATGATGATATTGATTTTTAATGCAGTGCTACATGTTGTTAACAACATGTGTAGCACAGTTCTATGTATAGCCACGCCCAGGATTTGTGAAAAGAGAATATGGAGGCTATCTTTACATTTTCTCATTTTATTAGGTGAACAGTTCTATCCAATCCTTTTTCGACTGCACGATATCGCTCATCGGGTCTGCCGCACCACACCAACTACACTCCTTGTCGGAAAGGTAGACGGATTGCGCGGTTTCATAGCGTTGCGTCGGAGTCGTGGCGGGACCTACTCGACCTCCTCATATGCATGCTCTCTCTCACCCCATCGTTCAGATCCCACCGCGATTCCGCGGTCACGGAATACGTGTGCTATCGAGAAGCACTGTATGTACGTGCATACAATGTCGGATCTTGCCTGTATTGGTGTTTTGCTTATGTTTGTGGCCTCGCTGACTCAAGCATTTCGGAATGAAATCAAAGGCTCAAAGAAGAACGGTGGAAAACATAAGCAACATATTAATATTGGCAGTGGCCGTGCAGCGCCGCTCATGTGGTGCGGTGCGGCAGACCAGATGGGCGGTGTAATATGATGCGGAAAAAACTGGCCGGAATAGTACGTAGATTCGCACAGTTTTGTTTCTTTTCCTGTTGTAATTTTACCTGCAAATCATGACACTCTAGCAATTCTTCCTGTAAAATCTTCAGGAAAAAAGATGACCCGTTGAATTCAACCTATGTCCACGCCTATGGCAGACCTTTTCCATATTCATTTCTATTTTTTCCTGTACCTTTGTTTAATTTACTTCGCTTCCCCCTCTTTCTTTGAGGAAGTACAGTTCAGGGCAGCGATCTGTGCTTTCACATTGAACAGCCTCCTAGAGTCCAAAACATTTTTTCTTGGCTGCTAATCAGAAACTGAAGGAATTCTAGTGAGTGTATGTACTTCTTCACTTCATAAATAAGTGCAAGGGGATCCTTCTCTAAATTACGCCAAGGCGGAGGATTTTCACCACCGATTTTTTTCTTTCAGCCTTTCGCCGAAGTCTCGCAGCTGATTTCCTTCAGTGATGAGATCAAGAAACTCTCTGCCGTGTGTATGGAATGTGGAGCCGATGCTCCATTCACTTTTAGAAGCACTAACGAGAAAGCTGTAAGTTTTGTCATATCTCCCGGAGAAAGTCAGGCGGGCCCTATTTTCCCGAGTCCTCTGTCTTCCAAACTTCCCTATTTTTTCGTTCAATTTGAGAAAAAGTGACCATGCAGAGAGAAAAGAAGAAACCGTTGCACAATAGAAGAATTTTATGGA
Organism: Ancylostoma caninum; assembly: GCA_037903475.1. NCBI lineage: Eukaryota > Metazoa > Nematoda > Chromadorea > Rhabditida > Ancylostomatidae > Ancylostoma > Ancylostoma caninum. Next base: position 266,855 of record JBAJFG010000328.1, read on the forward strand.
TTTGACCTTGTCTTTCATTGTAGTATTTCAGGTAGAAGTGATAGGTGGTGAGGACACTTACCGTGCTCTGTGCAGGATGTGCTACTACTCGTGCTCCCTCCGCAAAGGCAGCGAGCGCTCCAGAAGAGGATGATCCCATTAATCTATTACATTTGCTTTGTTTTCCCAGGTTTCGAATGAAAATGCCGATTCTCTTCCTGTGTGGCCTTCGGACCCACCTGCTCTGATTGTTACTAAGTTTTTCTACGAATTAAAAACAGCAATTACGGGAAGCGGTGTTAATTTTCTCGCGATTACGCGACGAGTTGCGCGGTTCCCAGATGGGCGGCCCCGTTCAAAGCGGACCCATCAATTGATGTTACCGACCCATTAGTCACCTTACTCACCTTACAAAGCGCAACTTATGGTTCGGATGCTCTAAGCGGGTCAACGAGGACAGCACTACTCAAGGATCTGACATTTATACACGCACAATTGCACAATCACAAATTGTTTGATATGGTATGGTAAGTATAGTAAGTACATCATATATAGGATGCCTTCAAAAGATAGATGTGATCTCTGATCTGGTGTGGGAATCAGGGCTGAGGTCATTGTTGGGTTGTACTGCTGTCACCGGATCGTCGTTTCTGAAATGGGAAATTTGAAGTATATTCATTGGAAGCCCGTGGAAACAGACTTTCCAAAGTTTCCAGGATACCGAACATCTGCTCTTGCTGCGTGGTTCGGAGAAAAACAACCGGTGCATTTCTCCTACTAGTATGAAATTACGGAGAAAAAAAAAACAGCAAAACAGCTACGGTGTTCAACACTGGCAGAGCTCACCAGAATCCCGAAAAAAAGGAAACTGGTTTGAAAAGGGACGACTTTCCCGCACATTGCATATTTACATGGGGTTTGCGCGGGAATAAATAGGATTTTGCGGAATGCTCAATCAGAGGACATTCTCCGAAATTTGCTAGAAAGTGGTCGAAAGACCAATAAATTATAAATAAAATTATAAATAAATAAAATTCCCGAGAAGTTCCGGTCGTTAAGATGGAATTTCCCTGAGAATCGGCGTGATTCCGCGAAGTGCGTGGTTTATCCACAATTATTCGATGGAAAACATGGCAGACAGAGGGAAAACGGTGATGACTATAGATCTGCTTTTAGACTGCGGGCTGCCAAAGTTTATTATTCGTCTGGAAGACATAGAGATTGCTAGCGTGAAGAGTTCGTTCCGTAGGGGTTTGTCCTCATACCAAAGAAGGTCAAGAACGCGAATGAGGATCTTACTGGAATGTCTCGCAAACGTATATGTAAAAAGCTAAGGCTGTGAGAGATCAGTATTTCCCCTACAATTGTAGATTCTAAAAGTTTTGCGCACTGGAAGTGGTCCAAATTTAAAGCTGGGGTGGTGGGCGTAAACATTGCGGGCTATACCCTTAATTCAAACTCCGGGTAGTAATATAATACTGAAAAGGTGCTGTACAATACCAGCCCTAACTTTTGTCCCAAAATCCGATTCCGACTGATTAATCCGTCGGAAACCGTCAGAATCTTTGGGAATGAACTAAAACAACTTTTGAAGACACCAATCAAAAGCTCTAGAGCTCCTGATTCCAAATCTATATCTTAAAATTGCGTGTGGTTTGAGAATGGCTTGGACTCCATACCAGGAAATGTGACCGCAGGATATGCCATCGGCAAAAATGCGGGGGTGCGAAGGTAATTAACGCGTTCCGGGAAGGTTTTGCCCATTTTCTTGCCAAAGTCGTTTTAGTTCATTCCCAGAGATTCTGACGGTTTCCGGCGGATTAATCCGTAGGAATCGGATTTTGGAACAAAAGTTAGGACTGGTATTGTGATGACAATCAATTTAAATTTTTCTTTGTTGCAGAATTTTTCGAATTTCCGCTCCTTCTACATGTATGGTTAAAAAAAAACAAGCCTAAATGCTGAAAAGCCGTTAAACTTGAGCAAACAGGCTCCTGCGATGCGACTAGAATAGCCTTCTGTAATGTGTTTTGCTCGAAATCGCCTTTGCCTACCTACGTCATCGATTCGCCCTTTTCGTAGAAAACTGATCCCCTCTCGTTAGGAATGATTCACTGTGTAATGGCCGGATTACTGTAGTTGGTTAATTGCTGCCCCGCCCGTGATTGCGTCAGTACGCACCGGGCTGGCTCGCATCCAATAACAATTCCTAATTGTAATGACAAAAAAGGCAGAGAAAATACGGTAGCAGTGTTAAAGGAGCCACTTACAGGCGGTCGTTCCCCGGAGTGCCAACGCAGATGAGCCTTCAGATGACTGCTCTTGTTGTAGACCTTGCCACAGCCGGCGATGTGACAGTTGTGAATCCCGCGCTTCTTCATCGGCACGTTATTGATTCCTGAAAAAGAGGGCTGAGGTGCGTGGCGCTAGGTATTATCTAAAGGTATATCTCAACGGATGGATAGATATGCATGGGAGCGGTGCGACAGCAATTGTGGCACATTGTAGCTCACAGCTCAGAGATAGGATCGCTGTGCTGGATGCGCTGATCAGCCGATAGCCGACAGCAAAGAGCGTTCCGCTCGACGCCTTGTTGTGAAGGAAAGAGTGTTAGTCGTTATGGAGGTGGTGACAGAAAACTCCTGGATTTATGGATCAGCTGAATCTGGGTTACGTTAGTTGTTGAGAGAGTTCAAGGTGACTACTCTACTTATCACAAGAAATTTGTAGAATACTGCTCCTAATCTTTGCAAAAAGGACGCGGTCGACGCGTTAAACCATCGCAAAGCGACGCTCTTTCATAACATCCTTAAAATGAAGCCAATTCTAACTCTTCTCGAAAAGCCAAATTGTGCATTTCATGGCGAATCTTACGATATATGAATTTTTCAACTTGCTCGTGCTTTCTACTCTGCAGAAAATACCATTAAAATGTAGTATTTTGATCGCTCTGAATTAAGGCGATCAGGTACAAAGAAGTCTGCTTAAATTTGTAATGATGTTTTTGACCGGTCTAGAGAACATTATTGAAAAATTCATGAATCATTCGATCCGTTGTAATACAGAGCACTCATGTACTCAGAAAAATTGGATATCCTTATTTCTAAGGAAATTACGAAGGGGAGACGCTTTACGACGTATTAGTGCGTCGCGCGCGTCCTTTTTACTAGGATTAGGAGAAGTATTGTAGATTCTAAAGCTGTTTAAACGGCTTAACGACAATTTCCTGCAGGAATTGATTATTGTGCTATTACAGCGAGAAATTTTGACGAAAAAATGAGAGTTAGAACGTTTATTCTGTAAAATTGAAAGCCTCTACAGGAGTTCTAGGTGTTTGCCATTGTTTTCAACCAGAAATGACCCAACGCATGTATGGAACTGCTATTCTCCGCGCAAAAACCCCTGATTTTTTTTTGTCCACAACACGTGACACATTTACGAGCATGCCGCACTTCAGAAGGGAATTTTAACTATTCTTTACATCTATTCCTCTCGTGATGGAACTGGTACTGGTGATACAGCTTTTTCTTGTTGTATTTCCCCCTTACAAGAGAAATATAACTAAATTTTTATGGATTACAGTGCTGAGCATAAGCACCGTCCACTTGGTCAATCGCGTATCTACCGCATAGAATCCTAAAGAAGGTTTCCAGAGATTCAGGCCATGAGCACTAAATTCCCAGGAATTTTACTTTTATTTTCAAAGTTTCCTCAACACTACATAGTGCGACACATTAGAGAGCAAAAAACGTACTAGTATGACTTTGTATTATGTTGTTCTCCACAAAATTTAGAACACATCTCTGAGTCAGAAACAGAAGACCACTTCTGAAGTAGAAACAGAAGACAAGGTTAGAATTCAACAGTGTATTCAAACCAAGCTCCTTCACTTAATATTGCTTGATCTTTACTAATAATTACTAACGATTCAATCAAGCTTACTTAGGAAAAACTGTGTTGACAAGCTAATATCATCAGCATCCATGTATTGTAGTAACGAAATGCAGTTGAATGGGTGCATCCCACTAACGGGATAGATTAACGCCGACCAGTTTATCCTTAATTCTCTAACGAAATGTTCCTAATAACCTCGGGTTTAGATCGCTTGTCCAGCTCTTCAATGCAAAAAAAAATTTGCAAGAACAGACATAACGGTAGCGAACAAGAAAATAGGATTTCTGATGGTTAACTTCAAGTACTAACCTTGATTTGAACTCTAGTATCATAAATTGGGCTACAAATGGAAACTGCGAACCATTTTTAGGAGAGACGTCAACTTCGTCGAAACGTCGTAACAAATGCGATAATAAACCTATCCCACTAACAATCTGGGCCCGGATGCATCACTGAGATTATCAATGGTAAACGTGCCAACGTACCCAAATTTGCCCTTTACCTGTCATACATCAACACGTTTACCCATATCCATGGTATGGAGTTACCTATCCTTTCAATGTTGCATCCGGACTCAGAGTTGGAGTCAATGATACAGAAATTCAGACCCCGGATTGATAAGGTTTGAAGAAGACAGCGCAGGAATTATGAGCATTGATTTTGTTGTTCCTCAGAATTTTTCAGCTCAATTGAAAATAAAAAAGCAACCATCCTCTTCCTAGATGAAGGTCGTTGTCCACAAAAATCGCTTTCATGAGAGAAAGCCTTATGCGGCAAGACTTCTCGAGTTTAGTTTGCAACTCATGCTGACCATGCGATCCTTCCAATCATTCCACACTCTTTTTCCTACCCTCTCTCCCTCCCTCTCTCTCTCTTTCCTCAAGGTTACTATGAAATACGTTTCCTCTGAATCCTTTCTACACCGAAACATCCTCCAGTATGGTGCGAAAAGAAGGGCAAACACCGCGTTCACAGCGTTGAATCGACGATTGCATAACCCAAAACACTATGGTGTGAGGGTAATTACGGTCACTGAGCAGAACGGGGCACGAATTCCATAATTGCGCGTACAGTAACCCACGGTTAATTGGAGATCTTTTGAGTTTTTCCTCAACAACTTCCATATAATTAAAAACAAGTTGATGCGTTAGTTAAAGTGTTGTTTCCATAAGTCTAACCAATAAAACACATGAAATAAATCAAAATTTCTGGAGAGTTTGGTTATCCGCACCCCATGGGAGTTGTAGAAGAAGAGAGAATTAGCTATTTTAAAGTAGAAAAAAAGTGAGATTTTTCTGAGGAAATAATAAAATCCCTTCATCTCGTCTTTTATTTCTGTCTTTATCCCGAACTTATTCTGAGGAAAGGTCATCATTCTGAAGAAGGTTATTCTAGCAGATCCAGGTCACACTATAGTCTGTTCCAAACGCGACGATAGTTGAGTAACCGTGCGGGCAGCCTGCTTTTCTCTCATTCCTCTCCAACTGCTGCACACTTTCCCGCGTTCTTTATTTCTCTGCCGTCTTCCCAACTATTGTCAGTGGTGGAACGCACTATACTAAATCCTGCTTTAATGGGATGGAATCTGGCTATCACATTCAGAATTTGCTGTCCCATGAAATCAGCTGACGCTGACGTTCTCGCTTCAAAACAAACACTGCCACTATGTTATGGATGCTTGCGTAATGAGACCTTGGAAAGCCGTCATCAAGTAAGATATACTGCCAGGGGAGAGGCGTTAAGGTTATGCAATGGGGTGAGCGATACGATCGCTCGTCATATCCAACGCCTCCGTGCGGCATGCGTCTAAGGTATTCCAGAAAATTATGTACAATAACAACATCATCAAGCATTCAGTTACGAAACAAAGTAAATTTGAACGTCGTATGGCTCGCATGTTACACAAGTATGAGACTTTCCAACGAAACCGACATCATTTTTAAGAGGTGTTTCAATTAGATATGTAAGGTGTCATATGTAACGTTCTGGAGACAATGTTGTATATAATGTTACTCAACTTTGATTTGTTTTTATTCTCTTGTATTAACTTTGTAACGCTATGCCTTAACCATACGTATCGAATAAATAAATAAATAAACAAGGCAAAGTCTGAACGACTCCACTCCATAGCTAAGCCTCCTATAGTGTCATTTCTTCGTACAATAGTAAATATCGTCGCAGAAATCTGCACGGATTACGTACCTATCCGCTCGGCTTCCGCACAATTCGGACATTCACAGTTCCCTCGAGGGAATTTCCCTCCACCGGCTGATGTCACCGGGGCCTTGCCGAGGGCTAATCGTTGATTTAGTGACGATGTCGAAGCAGGCACCGATGACAAAAGGCCCAACTGTGAAGACAGATAGGGGGAATACGCGTCCACCGAGGTGTACGGTAACGGCCATGTGCTCGCTTGGTCCCACCTAAAAAAGCAAGGCTTATTTAATTACCAGGTGATGTGCGTTTTATAAAAAAGGTGCTTATTCTTGAACACTTACCATGTTGTTCCTGGCCAGTAGTGTTGATACTGAGGGTAGGTGGATTCTGTGGTGGACGGGGATTTGTCAACGGTTGGTTTTGTCTGCAAGTAAGTGGTCCGATCTCTGCCTTGCAGAAAAGTTGAATTGCTGGCATTATTTTTCTGCTTCTTCTACAACTTTACATTAGGACTTGGAATTGAAGCAGAAATCGAAGAAAAGGCAGGAGTGATAAGCTTGACTGCATGAGTCTCGTTAGTACTCGTACAGAAAAAAATGATAGGAGCATTTGGACAAAAGTAACTGCAACCAATACATATTTTCGATAGTTTGGACGCAATTATTCCTTTTATAAAGTGCCCCCCCCCCTCCCCGTAGAAATGGTCGAAATAATTGTTAAATGTTCCGGAGAGGCATAGGGCTGGAGACTAGAAAAATTCATGGATTGGAGGAAATAAGATCTGAAGCAAGTTAAGGATAACTGAGTCCAAACTGATCACTAAGAGCTACAAAAAACAGCAATTTATTGCATAAACACTATTCGAGGAATCGTGGAAATTGTAGCGTCTTCAAAAGACAAGAATTTTGCTTATTAACATCTGGTCCAAGAGAAAACTCCTCTTAGTGTAGAGGAGCATTTCTACGGCAAAACTCTAAAAGAATGTCTCAACCTGAGGATGATTCCTAGTGTAAATTGACAGTAATACGGTACGTAGTGCCAACCAAGGCTAGGCTGCATTATCCAACGGGTATTGATGCAATAATTTAAAAATGACTGGGAAGTGCATGGAGCCATAGAAGTTTTCACTGGACATACTCTATTTCGAGATATCGTAAGACCATGAAACATTTCTAGGGCCAAGAAAAAGAGTGCAAACTTAAGGAAATTTTCAAAGCAGGAAACAGGTGCGGGGCACGTCACTACTCGCCAAGAAGCTAGCAAATTGGCAGAATGCTAATAGCTTCGACATTTTTAATTAGTTTTTGGATTTCTATGGTGTCCCTTACTGCCGATGTGCTCCGGGGATAGCTGTATTCTACATCCGGTTTTCGTACAGCGACAAGAATGGAACAGAATTAGTTATGGTGTCCTTTTTTTTCTTGTTTTTTTTTGGGGGGGGGGTGGGGGCAATTGTCCGAGACACCCTTCTCCTGGCAGCAACAAAAACCGCAATAACAATAACAGAACATGGGATTTAAAGTCGAGAGAAGGGGTTGAATGGGGGCGAATGTTATAATCTCCTACAACTTTGGAGAAGATGTGTGTATTCACTTTTGGCTACCAACCAGTCTTGGCAAATTAGATATCATCTGAATGTGCTACTGAGCAGCAACGGAGGTTATTATCAGAAATATTTTGGCGCGATTCGGCTCTCGGCCATGTGACCCACACAGTTAGGCCCTGGAAATAGCCAGATTTTCAAAAACAGTACGCCCAACAGTAAAAAAAAACTTTAGCGAGGTTATACATGAATTGCTAAGTATGAATAGCAAATCCCGCGCAAGAAAGTCACTTACTTTTCCGCAGAATTACCAAAATCATGCGCTGCTGGGCAATGCATGGCTGACCTGGTGAAAATTGCAATGTGGCATAATTTTTTAGAATAAATGTTTTGGCCCTCCCTTCGAGATTTCTCTAACTTTGCTAGAGTTTTCAAAGGTGGACGACGACGATGTTGAGCCGGACTTTTGGGACCACTACAGCTTGAAGTGGGGTTAGGTAATCTTATATCGAACAAGGTGTTGTGGGCATAGTGATATGAACAGTCGAGATCAGCGCAACGGTCAAGGAGTGGGGTAAACCAGAAACAGTAGTGCTAATTACTAGGTCTTGTTGTTTACATCCCGAATAAAATTTAACAAAAAGAAACACCCGCGGCCTGCTATTGTGGATTAAAAAAACGAAAGTGTTATATCATCCTCAAATTCAAGAGTCAAGAGTCTCAATACGGACAGGAACTGTTGGTGGGCTCACGGCTAAAAAAAGAATATGAGTACTGGATACGGATAAATCAACTGCTCTCCAATCCCGCCTAGCACATGGAATAACTACTACGACTTTTGAAAACAACGATACATATCGTGGAACTTTCTAGGAGTGTTATGTGGTGAAGCTCACATGATGAACACCAAATCTACCAATGTCCAGATCAGGAAGATTCAAGGCATTAGAAGACAAAGAGTTGAAGAATTTGCTTGAAGTTCCATTGCAGGATTCATGAAGTTTTCCGGGAAGGATTAACCCCAAGCGCTCATAGAAAAGTGCACGAGATTTTAGGGACAAAATGAGAAAAATTTTTACAGTTCTAGTATAAGTAATTGCCGCTGCTGTCTGGGGTAGGCAACCGTAAAAAATTTATCTACTCCCGGATTTTTACAAGGAGTCGATAACTTTAGGAAGTATGGGAGGCTAGAAGCTTTCTGGAACATCTATGAAAATCGTTATAGTGAAGGAGTGTCTCCAAACTTAATTGCGATCACAAGACTTCTAAGGTGAGAAGCAGTGAGGAGGTATGGTACAGCAATTCTTACCTCGAGTTTATCGAGGATGACGTTCGCATTGAGGCGACTGCATTGTTCCATCAACTTGCCGAGAGGACCCTGGTCATTCTGAATAAGAGTGAGGATTACTATTGTGAATGACATGCTCTATACTGGGTATTTTTAAGCTACACATGGAAACGGCATGTGTGAGCACTGAACACTGGGCTGCTACGTGAGTGTGAGCTCGCTGAACCGCACGATCATCTTATATACTATCGGGGCGATAATAAAGGGTGACGAAAGGGAAGAATGTATGATTAGGCCGTCGCCCAGCAATCCTGTTATTTGCTACATAATCATATCCTCGAATTCCAATAAAAGCCGGGTTTGGTGAGCAGAGCTGTGTACGCTGGACTACACATCGACACGGACGGACTCACTGGCAGAGGTAGCATCGTCGGAGGTGGAGCAGGAATCGTCGTCGTAGCTGACGTCTGGTCGGCACTGTTCATACCAAGCATGTCTGCCGCCACGCCGGCCACGCCCCCTCCATCGACGACGATGGGGATCCGGCTACCGTAATCCAGCGGACGAATCGGCGACGTGCGCTCTGGATGGCACATACGTCACCATGAAAGGAGTGCGCCGCCGAGCTGACAACTGATCAGCTGATGGTCGGCTGGCTGCCAGATCACTGTCACTGTCACCAGCTTGGTGAGCCACAGCTCTCCTGGATCGATTCGACACCAGGATTTTCGTGCACTGCACATGGATGCTGGCTGTAATTGCTACATATGCTCCGTGCAATTGGTTGTGTGGGATTGCGTGATTCCAGGTGTGATGTTCCCGCAAAGACATGCCGCCTACCATTAGCGAGAGCTGTTAACTCGCGCTCCACTCCCACCGCCGCGCCAACTAACGAGGCCAACTTCGTCCCAGAAAAAAGCCAGGAAAAAAATGTTTGAAACTCACGCAAACACGCAGACCGCCAGGCACCACTCGACCACAAGTACGACTCGGATCTCATGGAATTTGGTTCTTGCTGGGACTTCCACGAAAGCATTCCCTGATAAGGAATGCTCCCCTTCGTGCCCGAAAAATGTGTGAAGCGAATGCAAACATATCACGGCGAGGTCGATACCCGTTGAGCGACCCGAAAGGGGTGATGCAGTTGTTTTCCATGTAATTTTCGGCTTCCGCCTCATTACGGAATTTGCGCATCTGGATGAAGTTGGCCACTTAGCGGTACGTTTGAATGTATTATAATATAATACTAGATACATCTAGGGCACATATAAATAGATCAATTAATGTATGCATACATATGTATTACGTGTACTACTGTACCATAATACACCTTTACTATATTACACAAAGGCAGTGCCGGGGTTTCAACTGCTCCACAGAAGAAATTTCGAAACTTCCGCGAAGCCTGCTTTACCACTGGAGCCCTATCTCCGGAACTCCCGCGAAACTATGACATCATCAATCGATTTTTTTGAAGTTAACGCGGGACTCCCTAACAGAGAAGCAGAGAAAAAAGTTTCGGAACTTCCGCGAACCTTGACACTGCTTCTCCGCAGCGAACTAGTTTATCGCTCTTGTTCGATTTGGAACTTCCGCGAAGCCATCTCGAGACTTACTGCATAGCCATCTCAGGACCTACCGCCGCGACACCTGCGGTAGGTCGCGAGACGTTGCAAAAGTTTGTCTGTTTCAAAACGGAAATTCCTATCCAACTCATATTTTTTAAATATTTCTAGGATCCAAGAATCGACTACTTTTGTAGAGTTGACTTTCCAGAATAAAAGGACCTCACCTCATCGCGAAAATTTTTTTCTAACCAAATATCCTGAAAGAAGTTTAGGTTCAAGAAGAAACATCTTGTGATCTATCCTCGATTTTCTTAAAAACTTCAAATCGAGTATGTCTGGTAGAATCAGCCAATTAATAAAGTGAAGGTTTTTGAAAATAACAGCAGCGGACTCATAAAGAGGGCAAAAGGGGGAGGAATTGAGGTAGGAAAACGCAACGTTATCGTCGACTTTGTAAGCCCGAAAGTTTGGGATTTTGAGAAGGGTTTATAAAAGATTAAATAAAATTTTGTGTTTAAATAATCGGAAAATATTCGAGAAGAAATAACAAAAATGAGGGATTCAAAATAAGTTCACGCTAAATGTTTGTATATGTATTTTGTCACACATTTTTAAAGATTAGGAGACCCAAACTTGGAACGGTACTAAAACACTCTTTACTTTTTCGAGTTACAAGTTTGACGGGGATTAATCAGTGAAAACCCAAAAAAGAAAAAAATCAACACTGAGTAACCCATCGAAAATCGGGGTCGGAGTCGTAAACACACTAGTTGGGATGCCCTTCCATCCACCGAGATCCAGACTTCTCCTGCAAGCCCAGAGGATTACAGGGAGCTGACACCGTCTCCATTAATCTCTTGTAAAAACTCAGCCAACCCGACATGTGGTGGCTTGCCTGTCCCAGCCTCTGAGAACCTATCATTTCGCGGCCACCCACTGTGAGTTCGCTCTTGGCATGTCAGGTGCGCTGAATTGTCAACTACCTTAATGCAATTAGCACTAAGCTCTCAGCTCAGCGGGTGAATAGTAGCCAATGGAGCCGTTGTAACACCTTGTAAGTTAGGGGACTACCAGATTGTGAGCTCGGGGAGAGGCGATGTTCTAGAACTATGGTTTTGTCCCAATGAAAAAAAATAATTATTATAGTTTCGTTCATGAGACTATTTTCACTATCTTCGCTCTAACTCCCATGACCATTTTTGTTCCATACATTATGCACATATTTGGCTTTCCCTCAGATGTAGCCTTTTTTTTTCTTTTTTTTCTCACTGCCCACTGCAGGCGGACCGAATGTGGAAGTTCGTTGAGGGGCGGAAAATGTTGTTTTTGTTGAAATCCGGGCGTGTGAGGGAGACACCACCTGTGCCGGGGCCGATCGTTTGTAGCGGTCAATGGCGTGTGAAATCCGTAATGACCGGGTTCGGTGGGGAGGCACAGCGGATGGGCTGGCGTTCGAAATGGTCCGTCGCGTCATTTACGGGTCTATCCACGGCTTCGGTGGTTTTTTCCTATGTTCTGAGCCTTGAGCGAACAACTGCCTCCTACCACCCCTTTTGGTAAGGAACAATTACCACACAATACTTTCAGCGCCTTTTAAAAACAGCAGTAATTTTTAAAGAAGTCAAGTCAGCAAAAAGTGGTTTTTTCCTGAAAATTCTATATATCCAGAATCATTGGATTTGGGATCTCAAAATCATATGGTAACTTACTGATACTATATATAATACAAGGATGAACTAAAGCTTACTGGGAAAAACCAGAAAAAGAAATGGGAAAACTTTTTTAGGTCTCAAGCAGAATGGGTTTCTTTACTAGTAGCAGTGGGAAACTGTGGAGAAAACTGTCGGAAAAACTCAGCACCTGGATTTGTGGAAGAGAAAAAAAACTAAACTCCAGCTGCGGATGCATTTGTGGCGATTTCACAGAGGTTTTCCCTAATTCGTGAATTTCTATTTTCAGTGAAGCTATTTGGGGTCTGACAAGAAAAAGCGAATAATTCAATTGTCTCACTTCATAATTAAGGAATCGACTAAAAAACTCGATTGTTTGGGGAAGGGAAAACTCAATGGTCTTTTTTTATCCTTCCGTCCGAGCCTGTGCTGCTATCATTTTCGAATACTCGAATTCTTAACTCATTCAAAATCGAAGGTTTAGATTCGAAGATTATGCATTATTTGGCTTATAAAATAATATTAGATGACAAAAAAAGTCGCTCTGAAATATTCCATTCCTTTTTTTTGTTTCACAGTCTTTGTTTGGTTTCCTTTTGAACTACTGTTTGATTGGTTCCAACTTGTTTTGCCCACTAGCCAGTTGCCAGTTGTTTTATTCGCCCAGCATACATTGAAAGTATACTGTTAATCTCAGTCTATAAAACAAATATACAAATTTTTGGGCAAATTTTTTGACCTCTAGAAGACCCAGGTTCCGAAATGACAACTTCTTCCAGGAATTCTTTACAGCTTTACCTACAAATATCCGTTCTAACTGGTGAGAAATATCAACTTTCCAACTTGTTGCGTCTGCTTTTTATTTATATTATTATATTCATTGTATTTATTTATACTATTATATTATATTATATATAGTATATACTTTTATACTTACTTATCTACACTATATATACTATACTTTTATATTTATTTATTTATTTATTTATACTTTATTTTATACTTAATACCTATTTATATTATTATATTTATTTATTTACACATATTCGTCTGCTTTTTCACATTTCGTCTTCTTTTCCACATATTACCATGCAGAGCAGTGATTGTCCCATACTTCCGCTGCTCATCCGATGGAGCATCACTTTTGATGTATTACCAGTAGCGATGACGCAATCTGTAAGGACGACCAGGAACTTCAAGGTCGTGACAAGCTTATCAATCACATCCTGACCCGTGCCAGCCACGCTCCTCTTGCGCGCCCAACAGCGATCAGTGTCCGATTGCCTAAATGAACGGGATTGCTGTTAATCGCACTTAATCCTTGGGTACAGTATATCTTACTGAGTACGCAACAATGCCTCATTATAGGATTACGACCTTCCGGACAAGCTCCAAGCAGGATTCACAGCAGAAGGGATGCGCTGATGGCTGATAGATATACCGTTCGCTTGCGGATTCAAATGGTTTCTTGATTGTTGGGGCTTGGTTTTTTATCGGTTTAAGATCCTCTAACGGAATCGAAGGTAGCACACAATTATGAGCAATGGGTTTATTGGAAAATTGCCATATTATTGCTTGTCACTAAGAAGACGTATGTTTAAAGATAAAAAGAGATTAATTGAAGAGTAATAACTCAGGCAGCGTTTTTTTTGGAAACGATTTGTTCCCCATAGTTGACATTTTCAAGTGTTGTTTTCTAGCAAATGAGTGAGGGAAGTTCTTTAGGGTCGAGAGGTTCCGCATGATTTCTACTGAGGAAGTGGGACAAAGATGCTGCTGAAATTAGCATGCCGAGAGGAAGTGTTGTGCTGAATCAGAATGAGCATAAGATTTTTGATTTCTCTATGGTTTTTGACGGCACACTTCAAGTGTATATGTATGAATAAATAAATAAATAAATAAATAAGAAAATGAGTATGTACCATGAGCGTCGGTGGAACTCAGCCTTCTGCGGACGACGGCGCGCGCTGGTCCTGCTGCTTTTGGCGACGTTTTCGGGATTTTCGTGGTATTTCATAGTTTTTCTTGTTTTCTGCGCAGCCATTCCGTGACTCTTACTTTGTTTTGTATTTTCATTCCTCATTATAGCTCTTTGCAGTGAGTGTTATGTCTTGGCATGACAGCAAAAAACAATAGTACTAAGACAAAAGACGACGCTCGCTGTAAGTTTTGTTGCGAGTCAGAAGCTCTAGACTATTCGGAATTGTGGTATTATTGCACTTCAGCAACCAAACTACCCACCACAAGATCAAGAAGAAAAAATGAATTTTTCCGAGAACTTGCATACAGGGGTAGGGTCACGGGTGCTAATTATACTTGGGACCGAATGAAATCCGAATAATTTTGTTATTTTAATTAACAATCTAGGAAACAGGTCAAACATCCAGAAACTCGAGAATGAGATAGCCCCAACGCTCTTCCTCTCTTTCGTACAGTACAGCTTTCGTCTCCAATGTTTGAACATTCGAATTTTCAACTTATTCGGAATCGAACATTTTTCCCCTTGAACATCGAATCTCTCGAATAACTCGAGCATTCGAACGTTTCAACATTGAAGACCAATGCAGTGCTGTGTGACAGAGAAGAAGAGAGATCTCGCCAGTGAGTCGACCATTTCTTACGAAATGGTTATCAAATTTGCAACCAACATCTTCGAAAGCACCTTTGTACAAGTGCTCACAAAGATCTGAGATGTTAGCCAAAATTGGAAAAGAAACTTAAGAAAAAAATCGATAGAACTATGCAAGGCGAACATGATGTTCGTAATTAGCAGCACCGATTACGTTGGTGTGTAAGTTTTTAGAGAAATGTTCCTGAATTTGGGCTAGGTAGTTGAACTGCTACCTCGCTTCCACAAGCTCGAAATTTCGGAAGAAGAAATTATCGTGAGCACTGTTTCTCAAAAAATTAAATTTTAACCTAAAAACAAGGAGAAATTATTGGCTCCTTTTCTGACAAGCATCAAAGAAGGAATTATTATTGCCTCAAAAGGTTATTTGACAGAAATTCAATGCATATACAGGGGTATCAAAAAGATTCCAGCCTCGACCTGTTCCATTCCTTTTTTCTCAACAATGTGATTGTGGTCATGTAGCCTGAATTCTTCAAAGCCACCATGCAAAATTTCATATTCTTAAGCGGACTCGTTCAAAGATAATGGCGCTTTTTTCTAACCTAACCATGGTGAGTTTCACATGCTTCGCGACAGCGCATCCGTCCACAGATCAAGAGTTGCGGTTGCTGCCACACGAGGACGCGGATTCGAATCATTGAAACCCACATCCTATATTCCGGATTTGGCACTCAGCAACTATTATCTGCCCGGAAATGTGGACCAGCATCTTTGAGCAATGAGATTCAGGGTTGAAAAAGAGCTGAAGTCGGCTTTTGGAGGATACTCGGCGTTGTGTGATAAAAAGAGATCCTTGAACGGTTTAAAAAACTGAAATTGAGCTGAGAAAGTGTATTGGTGTTTGAGTGACCTATATTTTACTACAGCAAAAATTCGTCGCTGTAGACCTTTTGGAAGTAGTCTAGGCCGGAGACTTTTTGATACCCCTATGTATTGTTTATTGATCTTGTTCTCTTCTAATCCTCTGATTGTGCTGCATATTGTCTTTTTTTTCATAAAATTTTTGTTCCAGAACGATGTGAAACGTACAAATGAAATGAAATGAAAGAACATACATGTAATGATGCAGAAGTTTCTAGATATCGGCTACAACATTCATTACTTTTTGATGTTTTGCTCAGGATCTGTCGAACTCGTCAAGTCCTCTCCAATAGGTCAAAACAATGCGTCACTGGCTTCAATCGCGTCGTCGTTTAGTGGAATACGGTAGGCTGAAGTGAGATAATGGTTACCTTTCACGCGCATTTA
Source organism: Ancylostoma caninum (assembly GCA_037903475.1). Taxonomy (NCBI): domain Eukaryota; kingdom Metazoa; phylum Nematoda; class Chromadorea; order Rhabditida; family Ancylostomatidae; genus Ancylostoma; species Ancylostoma caninum. Next base: position 282,834 of record JBAJFG010000328.1, read on the forward strand.
AAACTAATTGTAGCTTGCGATCGTCGTTAGAAAACCATCGCTGCTATACTGAAAGAAGATAAACGGCCACGACGTGGGGAACGAACGTCGTCGTCGACTCAACATCAGACACATATCACCGATATATGTATAGACACCAACGGCAGCACTCAGCGCCGATTCACGCGGCTATACGATCTTCCATACGAATGCTTTACCCAAGGCAATGTGTTGTTTTTCCAAAGAGATATACTTCATTAAATTTTCAACTATTGCACAGTGAAATAGAATGAAAATAACTACATAGCATGATAAGATACCAATGACTACGGTTTGCACCTCTGATCCAATGTTTAGAAATTGTTACTAGTTACTCAAAGTGAACACGGGATTCAAAGCATCATAAAGCGAATGGCATCATTAAAACACACGTCTCTCTCTACATAAGATTTTCTCCTTCAACATCTGTTACCTTCTGTTTAAGGGATTGTAACGTGTCCCTGTGGCAGTGTATTCTATGAAAGTGCTCAGAGATGATTAATTGCCAACTAACTAGGGGATAAATATCTGTAAGCTGACATGTATGTGAGTATAGTGCGTTCCAAAAACGACGATAGTTGAGTATTTGCGCCTATGATCCGTATTTCTCCTTCGCCTCTCCGAATATAGCACTATTTCGCGCATTCTCTCTTTCTCTGATATCTTCACGATAATGCTCCTCGGTGAAACCTACTATATCTCAACTCAATGAACTGATTCTGAAGAGATCGAGACCGGAATGGTGTTGACTAGGATATCAAGGAGCAGGAACGACAATCCATGTGGCACATCCTTCAACGAAGAGAATAAGTATTGAGGATCTATTGTTCCACATGCAAATGAATAATATTCTATATAGAATGACTTATGCAAAGAAAGCAGAAGTATTTTATTGCAATAATCAAAACAATCGCAGTTATCTGTCAAAAAAATAGGGCTGCAAAACTCCAATCACATCAAAGCGATGACAAGAAGAAGCCCTATCACATGTTGTAAAGGTAACAATTCCTCCATGCCAGATAATGCGACTATCTACATTGTTTTTAAGCAAGTCTCACTGCCCTTCAGAATTAAGAGATGTCTGTGAGAAAAAAAAAACTGAATGAGAAAATTGACGACCACGCCGCGCGCATCGGGATCGGTGTCGTCTGCCACCGGAATGCTATTCCCATGCGCTTTTCTTCTCGTTCCGGTCGAAAATCCTCAAAACCGGTAGAAAAGCAGCTAGAAATAGCATAACAGCAGCAGAAGAGATCGGTTATGGCGCACGCGACGCGGTTGCGCGGCGTCCTTCTCGAGGCCCCGGATGGGCCACCGCCATTGACGTCCACTGTATATTAGTAGCAGCAGCATCGTTTACGGGGTACCCAGCCTCATTCCTGGCCAATCGCGACAGTCGCGTGGCGTGGTCCTCCTTAGCATTCTTTGTATGCAGTAATTTTAGAACTCGATCCGACCATTCAGTCGAAGGGTTTTAGATCTCGGGAAGATCCTCGACGAATCTTATAGTCATCTGAAACTGTGAAGGACTTCCACTCCTGTGCAGACCAACTTACTAAGCGACTGCTGGGCCAAGTCTATTTTGAAGTACCACAGCAGAGAGTCGACGAATGACCTCAACAAGAACTCTTTTTGTTGCAAGTCTTCTGATTCGAACGGCCCTTGCGGTCTATCTAGCAGGGTCTCCGAGTAGAGCTCTGTGACCAAATAGTTTGTATTCCTCTTTAAGTTATATTTTCTGCTGCTTCTATCTAGCCAGCCAATCCCCGCAACAGCTTGGGTTTTAGATGTCCCGCAACCAGGGATGAGCGGAAGTCAGATTGAAATTTTGGAACTCTGAAGTAAGAAGTCGGAAGCCCCAAAAAACACCGGAATATCGGAAGTGCCGGAAGTCGGAAGTACAGAGTAGCCAATACATGTATCTACGGAAACTTGAGTGGAGGAGGAGGTTAACCAGTGTATTGTTAGATAAACGAGTGTTCATTTGAAAAGCTTCCCCCAATTGTGCATATGAATGACGATACTCAGGAATTCAAAAACAGAAGAAAAATGAATAAAGGAAATATAAGTACTAGTAAACCCTGGTGGTCAGGCAGAAAAAAAACTCAATATTTGAGACGAAAGCTTTTTGGAATGATGTAATGCTCCCAGAATCACAGCTTACAGTGAAATATGTAGAGCCTAATTAGCACCATTCTCACTCCACTTCTCCACTCTACGGTAGTTTCTCTTGACAATAATTCAGTAGAGTTTTCACATCTTCTGCGCAGTATCTTGTGCGACCGTATGGTTTGAAAGAACTAATCGTTGTTCCCGAATCAATTGTATACTACTTAGTCAGTTGACAGTACGCGTACACTGAGTGAGAGTGGATGGTTCTGAAGTTTTAATGGCCCTTCTCACCATGTACTCGATGTTCAGCAGCATTCTCTTTTCCAAATAACACTCTCCAACACTGGTATTTCCTTCGCATGCTGATATATAGCACTAAACTTAGTAAACACATTTGGTACAACATGAACAGTAAAACCGCAGCCAGCGCAACGCAACTTCCCGAATTCCATTCTTTGAGAGAAAAAAAGGTGAAAGTTCCGACTAGAGGTTGTTGTCTTCCTATGTTCGCGTGGTGCGATGGATGACGACAATGCATACAAGAAAACAGAAGTCAGACAGAAAGCGCCACTTCTCTTATATGTCTTACTCCGGGTAGGGTAGACGGTGTCGGATATCTGCTAAGAAACTCAGCGAAACTCATACAAGAAAATCCAACTTGGTCGCCCTCCAAAACTTCCGAAAACTTCCGACTTTTTTCGTGGTTTTTCGGAAGTCGGAACGCGGAAGTCGGAAGCCCGAAAAACGCCGGAATATCGGAAGTTTCGGAAGTCGGAAGTCGGAATTCCGCTCATCCCTGCCCGCAACCATAATACAGTTTTTAAGTAATAGGGAAAGCTCTTAGAGGAACACGCTAAAAGCGTAGCGACTGTAATGAATATCTATGAGAAAGACTGCAGTAAAGACTAAGCACGTTATGTACAGGCGAAAAATTGTCCTAGACCAGATATTTTAGAGAAGAGGGGGGGGGGTGTGAGGTTTAGTGCAATGGCAGTGGTGCATTGTCGCTCAAATTGTTTATGGTTCGACTAGCTCCTCGGGCCAAGCAAGCCCTGCTCCCTCTCGGATAGCAGATTGGTGCTGGAAATGTCTGGGAGGCTAGTTCGCTGACTCGGTACATCGGATTACCTCCGCCAGTCATTATTACATACGCATTCAATGCCTCTACGATTCTCAGATGATGTCGAATGCGTAACGTATCCCACAAACGAGACTGACTAACTTCCTTCTCTCGCTTCTATGCTAAATTTAATGAAACGGAAAATTCCTTCCTTGGGAAACAATCAGGAATGCTCGGCTCTTGTGAGAGGAATTCTAAACCTGGAATTAGTTGCTAAAACAGAATTATAAAAGTTGACTCAGGATCGGACTCGCCCTCTTTAGAAATTCTAGCCTGGACCTCACTTTAGGTGGTTTTTCGATGCTCTAATCATGAAATAGCGCTAATTTCCTATCCTAATCACGTTTCCGGTAAAGATATAGTGAGAGCACGGTAAGGAACAGAGAAAATATGAATTCTGGCGAGGAAATGGCAGTCTAATCAGGCACTTTCACGCTTTCCTGCTCAGAAAATCCCAGAAATTTCCTCATTAATTGATGAAAGGGCTAATGGATGTGATAAATATGAGAATCGTAGCTACTTCGCACTGTAACACCACTCAAGTTAGCCAGGCTACAGCATCTGGCACTGCTAATACTTTGATTTCCTTTCGAAGATTGCATTTTATCTCACTTTCCTACACTATTCCCACCGTAAACTTACTAAAACAGCGCTAGGGTAGAAAATAAGTGCGACTTTCGTGAATAGGGCATCGAATAACCTCCTTAAAGGAAGGTGCAGGCTAGAATTTCCAGAGAATGGGAGTCCAATCCGAGTCGCCTTTTATAATGCTGTGTTCTTAACCATTCTCACATTCCTCCATTGTGATGAATGCGTAAACGTTAGAAGAATCTACATGTTATAAATTTGTGCAGTTTTTTGAGGCATTCATCTGTCAGCCTTGAGGCGATATCCAAGGCTCCATGTGCAATTACTTACTTTAAAAGTCGCTATGAAGTTTGTTGTTTGAATATGGGAATACAGGGTGCGGCATAAATACTGTGTCAAAAATATTTGTTAATAACTTTCATCACAGAAGTTGAAACTCTAATTCCTCTTCAGTATTATTTACCTAAACTCTTAGAAATTAAACACACTGGGATTCGTCTAACGTGGTCTCCTTCTGCCTTCGCGACGAAGGTTAAACCTGAAGCATGTACGACCACTGAGGCCCGAAAAAAATTCCGAAGGTTTTCTTCCTCCTTCTTTCCTGTGAGTGATCCCAGATTCGTAGCAGTAGTGGGTTAGTGAGCGCATGTCCACACCTCTAAGATTACCAGTTGACACATCCATACGATCGATGTCAAGGAAGTTTGCACACGATTCCTCTGCCGGTATGAGTTCGTGGATTTGGTGGCCCAGCGGTCACTTTTTCCTCTGCGCCTCGTTTCTTGAAGCACTGCTGTCCTAGCGAACCCATTTGTAACAGTTGAACTAGCAGGTATACCCAATTTACAAAACTACCCTTTTTCCCGGCAAAGAGCTGTTTTTTCCACTTTAATTCAACGTCGACCTGAGGCTTATGGTCACTTTCAGAAACATCAGCTTCAGTGATGATATAGGTCAGATGTGATCTGCAAGAGAGGCCTTTCCTACCTCATCTGAGTTCTTGGAGAACTGCCCTTACACTACGCGATTTTCGCTGATGAAGCTCTGTCCCACATTGGAAAAAAGATCATCGTTCTAAGGTGCCTAACTTTTGCGGCCCTCCAAGGTAACATAACTGAATTCTGCCTTCTCCCGTGCAGATGCGCTTCGTTGTGAACATGCTGCTCCTAGTGCTTGTAGTGTTCCGTCTGGACTTCCTCATTAGCAGGTGAATTAGTCGCCCTCTGCAAAGATCACGACTCTGTGCGCACCTAATTCTTCTATCTCGCATTTTTGCAACGAGTTCATTTCTCGTGAATTTTCTCGAAAATTAGAACTGCGACATCCGTGTGGCATGTATATGGGAACAGCCCTTCAACAGCAGAGCATCGTACTGCAAATTGGACGGTGCAGATATATTGCTGCAAAAAATTGGCAATTAAGAAAAAAGGTTGTACGATGATGCTTCATAGCTCAATCATGGTTCTTTTCAAATTTGGACTTGTTATAACGTGGAATGTTGATGTGAGGTTACGAAACGAGGAGGTAATGCAGAAAAGGGGATAGCAATTTCAGTTATGAAATTTAGGGCAAAGAGCTTTTTCGCAATGGGGATTGAATTTGCGACAAAGTTTGACACAGTATTTAAGCCGCACCCTGTACTGTAGCAAGCGCATGTCTGCAATTACACACTCCACTTGTACGGCTTCTTTTAAATTTTCTTTTCTGCTTCGAGTCGTTCCGTTCATTTCTGCTCTTATTTCTCGTCTGCCTCAGCATTTTGAGGTCTTATTGGTGTCCAAACAGATTAGTGGAGTGTTCATGTTGCTTATCCATTTCTCTGGCACTGCATCTGATATTTGAGTCGTTAATTCCATGCGAGATTCCTAGGACATTTCTTTTGCTGAGAAGTTGGTGTTTAGAGTTGTGTTTTCAGCAATGGGGAAGAATCGAAGGAGGAGTTTTTTCGACATATCTATCGACGGCCGTGAAGCCGGAAGGATAGTGTTCGAATTATTCGATGACGTTGGTGAGTGAATCTATTTCCTGCTTTTTAATGCGTATTTTCTTAGGTACAAATTCATGCACCTGATTTCCAGCACCTAAGACAACAGAGAACTTTGTGAAACTTTGTACTGGAGCAGCTGGGCTTGGCAAGCAAAGTGGGATGCCGTTGCATTACAAGGGTTCCACTTTCCACAGGGTCATCAAGGATTTTATGATTCAGGTGTGGTTCAGATCGATGCCGTCCATCTTTGTTTCCTTTTGTTGCTCTCGTTACTTCTGTAATGAAATAGGCTTTTTAGGGAGGCGATTTCACTACTGGAAAAGGAACTGGTGGAGAGTCAATTTATGGTGGTCTCTTTGATGATGAGGCATTTGTTCTGAAGCACGACCAACCGTTTCTTCTATCAATGGCGAACAAGGTTATTATTAAATCCCATCATTCTGGTTGAGTCGACTCGGAACAGAATATATTAAAGAACACAAAGAAAATATTCGAAGTTTGTAAATTTTCGCTTCTGAATTGAGTCCTTTTAATTGCAACTGGATTACAATTGTGAGAAGGGTATAAAAATGCTTAACTATCCACGAACATAATGCGCCCACAGTGTGGCTGGTGATGGGCATCGGACCAGTACTTGCTGTGCCAGTGTAAATGGGTCCTACAACAGCCGCTCCGTGGTAGAAGCCACTGAGGTCATTTCAACGTATACTCGACTATTCCCCATCACTGCCCACTCTTTTGAGCGCATTATCTGCACAAATGGGTGGTCATTATTTCTGTTCAGTTTCACAGCTGTTGTACAACAGCAGCAATTTCCATGGCGCAGAACCTACTCTGCAATCCAAAGCCTTCGTGGGAGCTGGCTTCAGTGAAAATGTTTTGAATAGCAGGGCCATGCCATGCCTTATCTCGAATTCACTCAATACTCGGTCTATAAATTGGCAGCTGTTTTTCCATGCGCTTTTTACGTTCACCATGGTGCATTGTCAACGCCATGTACCACCTAAAAGCTGTACTGAAAAAATTCTTGCTGTGGAGTTTGAGACGGGAGGATTTGCATCTGAGAATGGCATACAAATCAGTATTTCTTTGCTTTTCTCTTCAAATTTAAAGGATGTTAAATGTGAAATCTTCACTCTTTCTTTTGCTCTTATGTCGTCTCTTAAATCTTTCTGTCATTATATTAGGGACCAAATACGAATGGATCACAGTTTTTCATCACAACCAAGGCCGCTCCCCATCTGAACAATAAACACGTAGTCTTCGGAAAGGTACGTTTCGATTATCCTAGCAGATTTCTCCGTTTGACTTTTTTCCACGAAACATTTTATTTAGGTCATCTCTGGCAGTGAAGTCGTAACAGAAATTGAGCATCTCAAGGTGAATGCTCGATCGTGTCCGATAGCCGATGTAATTATTACTAACTGTGGAGAGTTGGTTAGAAAAAGGAAGAAAGAAGTTAGCAGTTCGGAAAGCGAGTCGTCCGATAGGTGAGTTTAGATTTTCCAGCGAATTTAAATAACTGGTAATACTAAAATTTTTTCAGTGAGGAGGAAAGGGAAAAGAAGAAGCATAAAAAGGAACGAGCCACGAGTGTCGAAAAGGAGGAGAACAACCGGGATGCAATGGCGGTAACCTTAATTTGTTTCCCGTTGATTTTACTTGTTGCATAATGCCGTGAGCTTTATTTAAAACCGTGTCCATCATTGTCTGAAGAATACGGAAAATTCTCACATGACCGGTGCATGTGAGCACTTGAAAGCTTACTAGATTGACACTTCTACGTTTCAGGTCTGTTCAGTGAAGAAAGAAGATCTACCTCCTGAGCCTCCTAATCAGCACGCCTTTTTGATGCGAAGATCTAAAACACCTGAAGACCGTAAGAAAGAGAAGGTATGTTGCGCACTTTACTAGTTTAAGGCAGCAGTGTTGAGGGTAACGGTCAGCTGCTGCTTAAGAGGATGTTCTCAAATGCTCAGCATTTTATTTTTTTTCTTGTTTCATCGTGGAAGCTGGAGTGATCCTTCAGTCTGCTCTGATCACGCGATAGCTATATAAAAATCGGACGATATTTTGGCAGTTATTTGGTTATGCATTGAGTAATTAATTTCCAATCAATGATCAATGTCTGGCTTACATGTACTTTGGAACGGATGGAAGATCTAGCTATGAAATCAGTTCATACTGCCGTATTGTAGGAAATATGAATTAGGAAAATTTTCCTGTGACCTGCATCTTGATTCTTATCTTTGTGCGATATTAGATTCTAGGAGATTTATGGGAGAGGTTTCCCAATGCTGCACTGCACACTGATCGTGGTTAGATTTGTTTAGTGTACATGTTCAAGATGATTCAGGAAAATTCTTCCGGAATTAACCCTCCCGAAGACAACAGCTAATCTCTCCTCGTTCTTGTGCAGTCTATTCCTTGTTTCGTTAAATTTCACAGCTTCGTAGCTTCTTCCATGATTGTTGTTTCTCTTTTTAGTTTGATTGCAATAGTTTGAGTGCTAGTAACTTATTTTTTCCTTCCAGAGGTTTGAATCAATTTTCATCGTGATATGTATTTAGGAAGATGGCTTTATATGCTTACAAATTTAGGAAAATGGCAGGAAAGCATCAGGAGACAAACATCATGTTGGTATTCTTCGGATACGCATATTTATCGTTGAAGTGTCTCAATTCATCGTCCATATCTTGTGTTTTCAGAGTGACAGAAAGAGGAGAAGGTCACGTACTCGTTCTCCGGTTAGAAGACGGTCGCGGTCTCGTTCTCACCACCGAAGAAGATCGCGTTCACGATCAGGCCATAGGAGGAGATCTCGCTCAAGATCCAGGGGGCGTCGATCGGTGATTTTTGAAAGCCTTCCATACTTATGAAAATGTTCAGTATCTTTATGGGTTCCAGGATCGGAGGGAACGTGAACCTGAGAGAAAGATAAAGGTGAAGGGTCGTGGACAGATGCGATTCATCGCAGCGCTTCGAGACAAGACGCCACCGCATTGGAAACGTGAAGAGGTGAATGTATTGCTGTACAGAAGATAGGAGGAAAGGGTTGATAGAAATCCGAGCATTTTCCTTCTCATGTGGATTTGAAGAGTTTAACCAATTGCTGTTGTTTGAAAAAGCAAATTCTTACTGAGTTGGCTTGTCACCACTTTCAAGTAGGCTAATCAACGAAAATTTAGGCAAAGCTGATTTCTCTCAAAAAGATGCAGGAGCTAAGAGAAGAAAGAGCTAATCGTGAGAAAGAAGAACAGGAAAGGATTGCTCGTCTTAATGCGGTGAAATAATACTAACTGGCTAATCTTCATCCACTCAAGCATGTTCTAAATTGCTTCTAGGAGAAACGAGATCGTGAGAGAAAAGAATCTCAGTCCGGAGACGAGAACGATCAAAGGTCTCCCGATAACACCAATGAAGATCACCAAGAAGAAGAAATTGAGGTACAGTTTGTTAGCTCACAGAGGGCGCCCGATCCGACTTTGCCCGCAATTACAACCTCATCATTTTTTTTCCGCTAACTGATCTATTTTTTGCTCTTTTTTTATATGCATATGGTGTGATTCCTTTCATTCTGATGTTTCTCTACTGCCAGTCGCTAAAATGTCCTTCCAGACGCATTCTGCGAGCAAAGTCGTAATTGCAGACAAAGTCGGATCAGGCGCCCTCTGTGGGCTAATAGACTATATGTTAGTGTTTATTCGTATTACTTTTTGAAGTTTGGGAGCTCGAATGAAATGTTTAAATCATCGAATAACAGGTTTTACAACCCAGATGGTTGTAAGAGGCTTTCATAAAGCAAGTACACCAAGCACTCTGTATTATGCAAGCTATCGCTTCTCCTCGTAATTCCGTGCGAAAATCCTTACCGAGTTCTCACCTTTTTTCGTCATCTAGTACCCGAATTTCGCTCACCTGTACTGTTGAGCATGAGAGATGCTTAAGTATTGTAAGTTTTAGGAACTCAATACTCCAGATTTCTTTCAAAAGCTGAAGTACAAATATGTTCGATTTTGTTTTTAATCCGTAAGCCTCTGAGAAATGATATGTAGAACTATGTAATAAATTCTGTTCTAGTGAAGTGATAGAATACTATCTGAAATAACGTTTTCCAGCTACAAGAGGGACATGAAGAGAACCGTGAAGAAATCATGGAAGATCATAAGAACGACGAGGCTCGAGAGAACGAAGATGATTCCATTAATAACCGTGAAGCAGATGAGACCAGTCAGAAAAGCTCCAGGGCGAGCAGGGAAAGTCCTGAACGCGAAGATGATAAGGGCAATAGAGGAGATTCCGGAGAACATGAGAGAATTGAGGAACGTGAGAATGAAAAGAGCTCACGAAGAGATTCAAAGGAACATGCGATGAGTGAGGAAAACGACGGTAACAAGAGCCCACCAAGAAGTTCAAAGGAACGCAAAGGAAGCGAGGAACGCGAAGACAGAAGCAATCGAGGAAATTCAAAAGAACGTAGGAGAAGTGAGGAACGAGAGAGTGACAGAAGCCGAAGACGAAGTTCAAGAGAACGTAAGAGAAGCGAGGAACGTGACAGTGACAGAAGCCGAAGAAGAGGCTCAAGGGAGCGCAGGAGAAGTGAGGAACGCGACGGTGACAGGAGCCGACGAAGAAGCTCGAGAGAACGCAAGAGAAGTACGGAACGTGACAGTGACAGAAGCCGAAGAAGAAGCTCGAGGGAGCGGAGGAGAAGCGAGGAACGCGAAAGTGACAGGAGCCGTCGAAGAAGTTCAAGGGAACGCAAAAGAAGTGGATCGCACGAGGATCGCCACGAGGTCATTTCCTTTTTTAATCTTGTGTTTGTTGCTTAATCATTTCCTTAGAGATTCACTACTTCAGAAGGAAAGCAGACACAAACGTCGCGATGAAGACAGTTCTTGAAAGTTCACTTACTCCTGGTGTGGGTATGTTCAGCAGTTTTTCCAAGCAGTAAGATATATGATTGTAACTTCCTATTCAGCTTTATCAAATCTACTTGACATTGGAATATTCGTGGATCGCGAGGATTCTACGTAATCCCTTCATGATTGTTAGTACCAGTGCACTACTCATGTTTTTTTTTTCGTTCAACGATTTTCGGACTGATAATTTGGATCTTATGTTGTTCGTTGTACTTGCGGTTGTTCAGACTACCTGTATGGGATGTTGTTTGGAGTTTATCTCGCAGAGCTGCAGCATTGTTTATTTTTTGTTCCCATGCTTGTTTTCCTACCACTATATTTTTTATTGTGTATGTCGCCTCCATTGTTTCTACAATGTGATGGATTGTTGGTAGAGTTGTTAATGTTAAATGTGGTAAAAGTTTGGACTGAACATGGGCTTGAGTTGACATGATTTGGAAGAATGTTATTTGATTTTTTGTCTTTCTTCCAGAGATATGGGACGTTTGAAACAATTCAGCGTGTAGCCTGTGAGATGATCCCAGTTTGTGATGGGCAAACAACGGAGTTTCGGACTGGTTGCTGCGTACAAGGGGCGTGTAAGAGACGAGAAGTGTAGGAGTCTAGCAACTCACCACGCCGGAATGAAGGGTAGCTGGTTTGGAGCTTGACCTAATGGAGAGGTACAGTGTATGGGTCCCATGTGTGGTTCTTGCTTTGCATTTTCATATTCTTCTCAGGACAAGGTTAAAAAAGTATAAGTCCTGTATTATACTAAGAGCGATAGAGAGGGAGAAAACTGAAATGTTTGCGACAGTTTGTGACTACGGCTTGCACAATAGCGCGACCGCACCGTGAGCTGGAGTATACTGCAACAAAAGGATTACAACCTTTGGTTTTTCGTTGATAACTCCTCCCAATGAAGAGCGTAGCAATTCAAATTTCTATGGAAGTTGCGGATACGAAGTGGTCCAAGGGTGGGGAGACAAGGGTGTGATGCGCCTTTTCGACTTCTCTAATTTTGGCATGTTGCATCCAATCTTTTGCTGTCCAGCTCTTCAATTGTACAGCTTCTTCTATAAAAATACCTAACCACATAGATTTCAATGACGGCTAGGCATTCAGTTAAGCTTAGTTCTATCACTTGATTACGTCACACGGGTAGTCTAGGCGCGCATGTTGTGTAAACGTGCAGGATTTTGCAAAAGGGTCACTTTCCAGTACATCAAAGGGTGCAAGGCGTGGGAAACAGAAGAACATTAAAATTCAACGCGGTTAGAGCGTGCTAATCAGAACGAATCAACGTGAGAAAAAAGTGATGTCTCTGCCGATTTGCGGACCCAGGTGGAAAATAAAATTAAAATGTTTTATAATGATGAATAATTAATAAAAATCATATTAAAAATAACATAAAAAATAGACAAAAATAAACCGATGCAAGATTTTTAGGCACTACTCCACATTGGGCCCCAAAATTTTCAAAAAAATGTTTTTCGCCGAAACATTGTAAAGGGGGGTTACTTGAGGAGCCCAGCACTAATATTGTATTCATTTTGTACCGTAACCCTATTTTGTAGATACGGTACCTCATTCAACTAGCTCAAGTTTTCCACAGAGGGGTTATTTCAGGTGCTGAACACGAATATCGTATCCGTTTTGTACCGTAACCCGAAGGGTAGAAGACGGATGTATCACGCAAAATAATGTTGATAATCGTGATCAGCGCCTAGAACAACCCCTCTACGCAAAATTTGAGAGGATTCTGTGAAAGCATCTACCGTGTACGTACCGTAACTCTACAATAATGGCAAATGCTTCTACAACGTAGAAGCGTGGGATTATCTGAGAAAAGGGCACTTGCGAGTCACAGCAGATGCCTAGTTCGAATTCTTCATGTCGTCTGATTTAATTTGATCTGATTCCGGACTCCAGGTCTTGCCATATAGTTGATGGCAATCCTCGTGATGTATTAAATAAGTAAATAAATAAATGTCTCTTCTCGCCGTTGGCAGGAGAACTCGTGAGATGTAGTGCTAGATTTTTTCAATGTAGGTTGAGGAATACCGTATTAGAAGCAGAATTGGCGGCCTCTTTCTTAACGGTAGATATGAATCTTTGGGCAAGTTTTCGTAATTTTGGCCCACCCTCTAGATACGTGGGATAGTAGCAAGTAAAAACCTTCCCATTCTGTTCACTCCTGTTCTCAACAAAAGAAATTTTACTTTTTTACTGACCAGAGGTTAAACCTGTGACTTGATGGCATCCATAATGCATCCTTATGTCTCGTCTTTCGGTAGGACGCAAATCGAATTATTTGCAACAGGATAAAGTTATTTCTGCTGCAGAACGTGTTTTCCTGGATCGCTACCAAAAACAAGAGAACGTTGCTGCTGACATGGCTGATAGAGCGAGCCAGAGTAACAAAAACATTCATAGAGAGTCTTTGCTAAACTGGCTCTGATCGTGGTAGACCTCAACTAGTGAAAATAATGCACCGCATGTTTCCTAACAGAAATAACTTTATTCTGTTTGAAGAATTCGATTTTTGTTGAATTTTGATCTGCGAGGCATAGATGCCATCAAATTACAGATTTAGACCTTTGCATCAATAAAAATTTTTCTTGAGAAAAAAAGATGCGTTAGTTTTATTGACTGTAGAACTCATTTCGATCTGTTGGGTGAACCTCTTGCATTTCTCTTGCCACTGCATCATTAGTCAGACATCCATTTCGGACTATGCAGCTGAATAGCTAGTTGTGAGGTAGCTGTAATAAATCAATACTAGCTATAGTAAATCTATACAATTTCGGAGTAAATACTCATGAATCCATATCAGGTGACACTCAGCCACTTGTAGCTCTGAAGCGAAAATCCTGGTCACTCACAAGCAAAGCTTGTTTCCCTGGACACTGTTCTGAATTTGGTGAGTTTGGCCACTTTTCCTACCCATTTCGTTGCAAATGGGTGCATTGTAGGCGTCTTCCCTGTTGTATTTGGTTTTTAGCCCTGTCGCCCTGAAAAAAAAATGCAGGTGAGCCTTGTGGTGCTATTTCATGTGGCACACGGTCATTCCGAAATACTCCTTGCCAACGTTATTTTGCGTTGACGATCAACAAATCCTTTTTTTCGGCAGAGCAAGTGCGATCGCACGCAGTAATTGAAGTGACAGTCTTTGTGTGTTCTATGTCATATTTGTGGAAGTTCGCGTCAAAAAGGGAGTTTTTCCTATTGGTTTCTGTTACACTGTTGTCGCTGACGTCACATTTATTGGGGAAACACTTTAAACTCGCAATACTGTCGGAAGTGTTCATGAAGTAGTCTGAGTATAGAGAAACTTTTTAAACGCATGAAAAAGATAGGAACTTGAGAAGAGCTTGAATTGAAGGTGGAGTACTGATGCCATATCACCCCCACCTCTCATCTCTCTAGAGCAAAATTATAGCGAAGAAATCCTTCCATGACAGTGGGGTACTTCGTGAAAATTTTGCGTTGAGTGGATTTACAGTGTTAAATAACAAAAAAAAACTGTTTCAGTAAAGTAGTGGACACAAGAGCGCATTTATCGCAGTGACAAGAGGCGTCTCTTGCGTCAGTATGTTCAATGGTTCGTTACCTACCCTGACCAAAAAAGTCTTCTATGCCTTCGACGTCGCTAAATGCTACCAGATGTATAGAAGAGGATGAAACTCTAAGTGATACGCAGCTTGCACCCCCCCCCCCCTGCCCTCTTCTCCAGTTATTGTATATGTGGAATTCCATTTCATGCTTTATCCATGAATAGACATTCAAGAAAAATAAGAAAAAAATCAATACAAGGAGGAAGCGAATCACAGCGGTGGGCCGCACTGCCCTTTTCAGGATACAGTTTGTTTCACCACCGAAGAGAACCCTCTTCTCTCACAGTCAAGAGTTCAAAACAGCCTCCAGGTAGAACTATTCGAGGTTCTGAGTGGAACACAAAGAATCGGGACCTATCTGCTGTAATATATAATATACTAGGCTGTAAGACTATTAATGCGCGCTTCCTTCATCGTCTACATCAACGTGTTATTGAAGACCTATTAAAGTTCAACTGTTTAGGGTGGGAGAGCAAATCATTGCGCATTCAAAAATACTTGGATTGTTTGGCAAAACAGACTTGTGGAAATAACCGGCAGCTAACAGAATCCTACGTATATCTAGGAACACCAGTTTTTTTATGGAACAACTTCAATAATGGATAAAAGAAGGAAAGAACATGGAAAAAGTAGCTACGGTTCGGCAAAGAAGAGGAACGTAAGCCGGCTCCAAGTCCGTTCACCCAGGTACTGAATATGGTTTTGCCTTTACTGTAAAAAAATTGAAGGAGAAGTCCAATATGTAGGAGGTGGTAAACTCCTGGGCCGACTATGACAAGATTCTGTTCACAAAATTTGAGGAAATTTTCTATGCTCAGGCCCAGCACATGCCCGGAGAGAACCCCTACGAAAAATTGAGGGAAGAAGATGAGAGGCCATGTTCGCCTTTTATGAGAAACGTAGCCCGGAATTGCCACTATCAGGCTGCTACCTGGTCCTTGGAGTTAGGGAGCTCTCGAAGAAAAAATGCAAAAACCGCGAGAAAGTCGCGGTTTAGGTAGGCACCGATTTCGATTCACAACGAATTGGTTTGTTCGGAGGGGCCTTCGTTTCCTTTACGGAAGATTGGAATTTGGCAGAACGATGAGCCAGCTAACGGTAACCTCGGACGCTTGCATATGTGCGCGTGGCATGCACTCGGGAGGGCCCATAAACCTCAACCGACAAGTATTCGGGTGCATATCACATCTCGCAGAAAGCAACACATTACCCTCGTGGATTTTTCGCGTGTTTCGAGCTATCTCACCCATACATATGAATCCTATGTCCGTGAAAACCCCAAAAACAATGGAATCTCATGCATGAAAATTTTCGTAAGCGCTCCCTTCAAAAGTATCACTACTACGATTACTATCATTACCCCACCTCAGAATTATTTTTGAGGTTTTCATGTAAATAAAATCACCACAAGCTCTTGATCGCAATGGTGTACTTGTTTCCATGCAAAATTGCCTGAAAACAGAAACCCGTTTCCAAGCTCCAACTTAGGGGAGCTTGTGGGCGGGGCCAAGACAAGATTACGGGCTTCTCTCAACATGCGTTCCCTTGCTTGTCACATATGCATGCAGCACACCTCCTATCCTATTAGGGAGTAGGTAATGAGGAGGTCTCATTATGGGTATCAATCTCCTCTGTAGCTGAGCTTCGGATATTGCATTATTCAAAAACCTAGCGCTTTCACTTTGGCCCCGTCCAAGCCGGTCCCGCCCACAACCTCATCAAGAATTGAGGCTTGAAAACGGTTTTTTCGTCAATTTTGCATGAAACCACATACACCATTGTGATCAGCAGCTCCTGAAGATTCCTCCACTACGAAAATCTCAAGAACTATTCCAAAGTGCAACGGTTCCTTCAAGAATCGAAAATGCTCTATTAGTGAAGAGCATTACGATGGTATTGATTGCGTTATACTGTAGGGAAAGAGAACTGATTCTCAACACTAAAGACACGAAATTTTTGTTGCCTCGCTTGTCGATTTCAACACAGAGCGTATGTTAAGCGCTGTCAACTCTGAAGATGGCTGTACCCCCTGCGTTTTCACATAAGTAACTGAGCTAACGAGAGGAGGATACCAGATATCTGTGGCAGTTCAGAATGAGATATGTCTCCTTATGAGAAGTTGACTGTGCTAATCTTGAATATGTCTTCGCGGCGTGCTCAATGCCATTGCGGAAGAAGTTATGATCATCTTGTCTGTGCAGTATACATAGTGCGAAGTTTCTGCATTAACCTACCATAACTCAATATATGTAGAATGCGTTGCCATAAAAATGGGTGCAGAATCCATGATCAGTCCAAATAACCCTGTATGAAAATCTCAGCGAAAAATGCATCACTACAGGTACAGAATTGGTTCTTGATCATTTATTACTGCTACCATTTGCAAGGGAACGATACTTCATCGAAGGCCTACCGTTACGGGATTGTGCGTTACTACTGCCTTGTGCATCTCGAAACACTGATTTCAAAACTATTTTATCTCGGTCCAGTCTTGTCTCCATAAAGAGCTACGTATGCCCGTTTTTCGAGACGCACGTGATAAGGAGGTACTCATAGATAAAGGTACCTCTTGTAAATCAAGGTGAAGTACGGTGCAGTGGTAAGTGTTCTGTTGGATACCCTCCCACTTCAATCTATTGGATACCCTCCCAGTTCAATTCCCCTCACAGCTCGAACTTTTGCATTTTTCTCCCACTTACTGCTTTCCTCTGTAAATATATTCTATGAAGTTTTTGTAAGTGTTCCTACTTATAATTAGATGTTATCAATGCTTGGAAGCATTTTGAATGATTTTGACTACCCCGACTTTGTTAACAGTGGAATGGATGGTAGACCCACGTGAGCCCAAATTTTCGAGAAATTCTTTTTTTTTTGCTGAATTTTCCCATAATAGGGTTATTTGAAGTGCTGAACACGAATATAACATGCATTTTGTGACGTCACCCCATTTTCATAGGTTTGCGGTAGAACTAACAGCAATTACTGTAGAAAACCTAATAAAATTGTTGAATTTCGACATTAAAATGGTAGTGGCATGTAAAATGACTCTGATAATCGTGATCAGCTCCTGAAATCCACCTCTGTGCAAAAGTTAGACGGATTCTTAGAGATGCCTAAACTACCATACACCCCAATGATCGTTCCCTAATGAGTGGTAGTAGTAGTAAATGATCAAGGTGTAATTATCTAAACGTAATTTTTGCTTTTTTTTTCGCTGAAATTTTGCATAGGGGTTTACCTGAGCTGCTGATCGCGAATTCTGTATCCATTTTGCACAATAACGCCTATTTTGCGGGGTTACGGGAAGTGGATGCAGAAACTGTACGATCGAGTGTACTTTTTCCGCAGTAGTATTGAGCATTAATGGAGAACATAGTCGAAATCAACATGGTCAACTTCACATTATGAGGCACATTCCCTTTTGAAGTGCCACAGACATATGGTATCCTTCCCTTGTAAGGTACAACTATTTTCAAAGTTTATCTCTGATTATATTGCGCTATATGTACTGATCACAGATTAGAGGCTGGAAACGACATAATAAAACAATCTTATTCGCACTGAGTAGTGCTTGTACTAATAAACATTTGAGCAAACCTGCCTGAATATTCAATCACAACAATACAAGGCTAAGCCACAATGGAGAGAATACCCAGAAAAGAAAAACAAGGCAAAATATGCATCAATGACCTTGGATGAACCACATATTATGCTACCACGGAACAAAGCGGCATTCATAAGACAAGTGATCTGGCACTGAGGTACTGTATTATGAGACGCCTAACGAAGAAAAAAACCGCTGTTAAACTAGAATAAAATGCACGACACATCGTTACTATCGGCTAAAAAGGAATTTTCTGGCATGCCGTTTATATCTTACGTCGGTACTCATCAAGAGATGTAATATTATAAAAATATAATGAGATCAGAGAGTGTGTATCTGGTGAGTGATATGGAGCTGTCCTAACTGAAGCTGAACGCAGCCCTCGCGCGACAACGTCACCTCAACTCTTCGGTTGCGCGGACTTCTACTGGTGGCATATCTTCGAGAATCTAAAAAATGTGCAGTGAAATGAAATTAAAGTGGGAAAATGAACAGCTCTTCTTGAGGATGGAGCTCATACCTTAACAAGGTTGTCAATTCCGGTGAGATAGCCATCTTCAGAGTTTCCTGGAACCCAAGTAGAACGATGGTTCAACGTCTTTGGTGGCTCCACAGGCGACGATTTTGCGAAATCAATCATCCAGCAGTTCACCTTCTCACTGTCGTGGACAATCAGTAGAGAACTGCCAACCACCTGAATTTACAGAAATCATCACAGGTTTATAATGATAACGGTAATGCATAAGTACTGAGAGTAATAATAAAAATGGAGTACGCTCCTTATACGTGGAGAAAATCGAAACGGGAAGGTTTTCAGGTAAAGTATGGCTTAAAACATGTATTGTAAAAGAATAGTACTTACTTCATGAGTTGCGAAGAAGCGACTATTTTCGATTGCTCTTCTCATTGCCTTCAGTCGCGTTAGCAATCTACTCCTAACTCTTTCTCGGTCAGCACCGAAAAATTCAATCAACGCGAGGGTCACATCGTCATAGGTGCGAACCTTTTTGAAATTCTTCTGCAGGGAACCACCAGGCATCTGCAAACAATTAAAACTATGAACATACGAAAGTCGCACGATTAGGAATGACATGAGAGAAATCCACATAAACTGAGCTTACCTTAGCAGCTTCAATTCGAAAACCTAGTTCAGCAGAACTGCTTTCTCTTTCTCGAAACTGCATATAGCGCAGTTTCGTGATTTCGCCACAGGCTCGCTCCTCCGGCGTCGGCTCGTCGGGGTCTATGGCTGTCATCTTTTCGTATAAATCCTTTCTTCGTTTTGTATTTGACACTTCGGACTCGAGGAACGTCCTAAAATATGTAATATATGAGTTATATGAGTGAAAGATCGTGGCACCTATATAAAATCTCTTGGTTTATAGCAAGAAAGAACTTCATCCATTTTTTCCGTGTGGATGAAGCTCTACACATTTTAATTCAAATAGGTAACGGATGTTTAACATGGTGATAGCACAAACCGCAAAGAACATGGAGAGTAAGTATGCATAGTACAACCAGCTTGGAACTAGTGTTCATATTTACAGTGCCAGTCAATCATTTTTGCACCACAGGAAACCGCACGTCTAGTCTGCCGCGCCGCACCAAATATGCGGCGCGGCGGACTACTAGGTATAGTGGGTTCCATTGGGGAACATAGTTATGAAGATATTAGAGGAGGAGAGAACGCGAGAAATAGTGCCGTATTCGGAGAAGCAGACGAGAAATGCAAATCATAGGCACAAATACACAACTAATTCCGTTCTTGAAACGGTCTATAAGCGCAATGGTTGTTGGCCTTGCAGTTATTAATGTTTTGCTCACGTTTTCCATGATTTTCTTTCGTGTATTTGTTCGCATTCCGAAAATATAAGCTAAACACCCATACCGGCAACCCCCAACAACACATTGCCCAGCTGGTTTGCCGCGCCGCGCAAGTGGTGCGCCGCGGCAGAGCGGATAAACGGCCTTCTGTATGCAAAAATGATTCACCGGCATGGCATGTGCAAAGCCAGTAGTAACTTACATACCTGGTGCCCATTTTAATGTCCATTATACTGGTTTTCGTCGGATCGGCGAATTGTTGTAACAAATCTTCAATTTCGATGAAACCTTAAATGAGGAATGTGTGAATGAAGGAAACAAAAATGGAATGAAGCAAGAAAAAAAGCAAACTGTCAAGAAATAAGTGGTAGAAAAACGGCATTGAATCTAAAAGAAAAAAAAAACGAAGGAAAAACCAAAATGGGAAATACAGGTGAAAACTTGAATAGAAACAGAGAATAGAATTAGAGAACGAAATGTTGTAGTACTGACAATGCCAACTAACATTCATCATTCTTCTGCAGTTGCTTGAAGTATCGCGGAGTGAAGCCAGTAAGGTACTGATCTCTCGAAATTGCCTCATAGGCTCTCGCTTCACTGCAGTTGCCAGCTTGCTTCTTATACAGCGTACAGGTCGATGCCGGAACAATACTACCTGAAGCGAAAAATCTTAAGGTTATACCAGAAAGAGAAGATCAATCTAAACAGACGATAAGAATAGCTCATCAGCAAGAAAGTGGTGGAAAGTTTCAATGCAAGGATATTGTGAAGCTATTGAGCACTACAATGCCTAGCATCGGCGAGATTATCCAGGGTAAACGTGGGTGTGCCTGTGTTGACGATGGCGCCGTCCTTCTCAGGCGAAGTCGTCGTAAGATTCACTTGCAAACCTTTGCTTGTATAGCGTGTATCACCGGGGAGCATAGTTGTGAAGATATTAGAGAAAGAGAGAACGCGCGAAATAGTGCTGTATTCGGAGAGGCGGAGGAGAAATACGGACCATAGGCACAAATACTCAACTATCGTCGTTTTTGGAACGGACTATATTAAAATTTTAAAGGCATTGACTTGGAAAGAGAGGGTAACACGTTTCTGATCTCACGTGTCTAATAAGAATGTGCTTTAGAAAAGATGCGAATGTCGACCACTCAAGCGGGAACGGAGTGAAAAACAGAAGACAAAAATAAATCAAACTTGTTGTCGTAAGTAGTTTTCAAAGTTGACGCTGCATGACGGTATTATGACATACATACATGATAAATTTGGGGTGGGTTAACAAAGGAGAGTTCAAAGAGATTATCACGATGAACATCAGGCGTATTTATGGTTGACGCGCGTCAAATTTGACGCGGCGATACACAATGCAGAACGAAGAGGAGAAGAGAATTCTTGGCAGGATACGAATGTTCCTGGTTTTGCCATCGCGATGACCGCGCGAACAAACTGCGTTTTGACCTTCGCCGCACCGGGACATGGCGAAAACTTTGTGGAATTTTAGGCCGACGCGTCAGATTTGACGCGCATCAACCATAAATAGCGAAATAGTGGTTGGATTATTGGTACAGAAATCAAGACAGGTCTGCAAAAAGCGTGGAAGTACATACTATATAGTAGAGCTGACTGTATCGCAGCAAGTCAGTCAGAGCATGGGCAGCCAACTGGTTTGATCTACATCGACTATAGTAATCGGCCAAGGTGGCTCCCAAGTCAATCCACTGTGACGCTACCATGACAACATTCATGGATGACACTATTCCTCCATATTCTCTGCAGATCAGCAGTATAATTCCTCTCATCAAAGGGGAGGTTGGAGAGAAATTTAAAGCCTCTTAGTCCCCCCACCACCCCTCCCACTCAAAGAAAAAACATCTGACACTAAACGCTTGAAGAAGTAGTAGTACATACTGCTGTTGTCTAGCAGACATTTTGCAGGGAAGAAAAAAAACAATGAGAATCCGGAGGCTGTTCTATGTTGGCCTATTAGGCGCAACAAGGTAGTATGGTCCTTCTCGTTAGGGTAGACGACGTTTCAAAAAAAAAAGCTAAACTGTGTAGAGAGGTGGCAAAAGGGCATGTGTGGATGCGCAGACAATCAGAGTGCCAAAGCGCAGATGATGAACGAGGCAGTACACTTGTGAACCGTTCAAACAAAATTTAGACTATATTAGGAACAATGAGGCAAAAAAAAACAGCATTAATGTCAAATGAATGTCGGTATAGAGAGTGAGCTTGAGGAAATTACTGTAGTGAAGATAGTGAAATGCCAGTGACCTGCTCATATGAAATAAGAAAGGGCAGGAAGCGAAGAAACAATAAAATGAAAGCTAATTTGGGAAGAACGCGTCCTGCCGCGAAGAGCAACTCACAGAGAGTGTAAGTATTTATAACAAAGCCGTATTTGAAAAGTCAAATTACCTTCATGTCCAGACAGCTGCACCCATTTTTTCAAGCGCTCCTTCAGCCAAACATCCATCGGAAGCGCTGTGATAGCCATTGTTTCCACAGACACCTAAAAACAAAACATTTGCTGGTGCAAATCTTTGATCTGATTACATTTCGTCTTTGTGCTGAAGGAGCTGAGAAAAACTCGGCAAGCGAGGAAGAGTTTGACGCACTGTTCGGATACTACGCTTTGTTTGTTGTACAGGGCGTGCGGAGGTGAATCGATTTCTCGGCAATTGAAATGCTTTAGCGAACCGCATAATCGTCCCATGGGAAGAAAATTTTGGTTGAATTTTCGGCAGACCTAGCGGAAATTCCTACTATGGTATATAACAGAAACTGGGCATGGAATTTGATTCAATAATGAACAGGATTGTCAATGAGCGTTCTGGGACCGAGTAAAACCCGTGAAGCGTGGTGGGACCCATCTCGGGGCAGGGACATGGGTGGTACGAATAGAACATCAACTACTGGCTCACAAGAAAAGACGCTTCTTTTTCCCTAATAGTACCTACAAAGTGACTGCACTACATATATCAATGCTATTAATGAGGAAGTTCACTTCTATGGACAGTAACATTATAAAAAAGAGAATAAAAGAAGACTAAAATAATCTGCAGTTTTTTCATAATTTCGCTCCAAATTATTTACTAAGCATTGGGCTACCGTTATACTCCACAGAGAGTATAGTATCTCCCTAATCGCCGTCGCCACTGACTCCGATTCTAATCCTTATTGATTTTGGACGGGACATCGCTGATTTCGCCGGTACACGAGCCACAGCTAATCGATACACATTAAAATTGTTGTCGCATGAGCGACTTCGATGCAATGTGCTATACATCATGTAACGTAGCGGTAGCCTTATATTTTGTATTTACAATAGTGAAATATCCGTGTTGACTTTCATCTGAACACCAAACCACACAGATAAAGCTGACTACCTCCGGTAAATCGGCAGTGGGGTGTGGTCAAGGTCTCACAGAATGGCACCGAGTGCCTATGCTTTGTTCCACTTATTCTATTTTTGTTGACAACAAAATCTACACCTTTACTTCTTCTTACCTTCTTAGATTAGCTAGATGACCCACTAAACCTTTCTGAGGGAACAAAAAAAACTCTTTCTGTCGCTCTGTCGCTAATCGATAGCTAAACCGCACATGAAGAACGTGTCTGTTAGCATAAACCCTCACATTAAGTGCAGCACAGCTGTGCAAAGTTAATATGTGCTTTAAGCAGCTGTAGCTGAAAACGATTATGTGCGAAATTATCAATACTGAGTACGCAGGATCACGCTTCTGTGATTGGTCCCTTGTTTGAATTGCCCAATCACAGAAATTCGCCCCGTTTCCGTTTTAACCCACACCCCCGATTGCTCAGCGCGTGGGTTGCGGCAGGGAACTGCACGTCTTCAACGTTGCTTATCTCGTCGAATTCCTGTTCCATACGTATCTACCGACTGCTACTTAGCATGACATGCAAACCATCTTCAAGTGTCTCATATTTATATTTGGTAAGCACCCATTAAATGGAAAAAATAACCGCTTAGGGAGGCTAAGGAATGTAAGTTTCTCCATTGGGTGGAGGTGACAAAAGAAACATAAAAATGGGCGGGGCATTAGGAATATAGTACGTTCCAAACGCGCGTCTAGAGCGTTATACCTGGAGTGAACGACGTTCACAGGCCCTGTAATTGGCCGATTGGATAAACTGACCAGTCGTGGAGTTTGGTCGCACCAACTTTCCAGGTATAACGCGCCACACCCTCCAAACGCGACAATAGTTGAGTAACCGTGCGGATGATCTGCTTTTCTCTCATTCCTCTTCAATTGCTGC
Organism: Ancylostoma caninum; assembly: GCA_037903475.1. Classification (NCBI taxonomy): domain Eukaryota; kingdom Metazoa; phylum Nematoda; class Chromadorea; order Rhabditida; family Ancylostomatidae; genus Ancylostoma; species Ancylostoma caninum. The sequence goes on from JBAJFG010000328.1 coordinate 306,883, forward strand.
ACACTTTCGGGCGTTCTTTTTCTCTCTGCTATCTTCCCAGCTGTCGTTCATGGTGAAACGCACTACATTTGCAACTGTTTCCAAAAGTAAATAAAAAAGTATGGAGGTTTGGGTATTACAAAAAATAAAGGAACAAAAATAAGCCAAATGGAACTCGATATCTACTTCCCAGAAGAAGTGGATAAAATTGAGGATAAAACGACTTAAATCTATTGTTAAAAATTAAAAGCGATAACAGCCAACGTGAAGCCCACGGGCTGAACTTACTTCTGAGTAGTTAACGCACTACATATAAGGTTCCTGGTTATAATTTTGTTGGCCCAACTAGAGAAGAGAAATATGACGGAAGCTAGCAAAAAGGAGACTGATGTGTGGTGGTCTGAGTGACACTGGCATCACCTCTTTTTCATTCAGCGAAGAACAAGCCAACATGAACATGAACCGGTTCTGGGAACAATGTGTCTGCCATAGTATCACATGTGGCGGAAGTTACAATTCAGTCTAGTATTGCCAAAATCAAAATATGCACGATAGCGAGGAATATTTAAAATTGAAAGGCGAGATTTCTTTCCAGAAAAAAAGAATATGTATCAAGGACAGGGTGTTAAGCCTGTAAGATGAGTAACAGCATGAATAAAAATCACCAGGTGGTCACAGGTTCTCTTGAAAAATTGAAAACTTCCTCAGAATTAGATCAATGGGCCTTGTCCACTACGTATTTTTTAAATTATTTTCTATGGTCTTTCGTTTTTTTAGAAAGGTTATTGGTTTAGCTTCTTACCACTTTGTTCGATCTTTACCTCATCTTTCTGTCCTATGAAACAGAGAACCAAGAAGAGGCCCGCTCTAGTGATGTGTCTTTGTGTCCCGATGTCAACAATGGGCTTTCTTCGTGGATTATATGCCTTTGCCATCACGTGGTTGACTCTACTGCTGCCACAAATAGAGCCTATTGTTATGGTGAGCTATGGTCTTAGGTTAGGCTGTCATAACCCTTCAAACACTTTGATTACCTTCTCAAGAAAGAAATATTAAATGAACACGTTGGATGTGGTTGAAGGAAGAGTGGTAAGAGAATAAGGCGTTGGAGAAAATGTGAGTTCTTACTCAAGAAAAGCTCGGTGGACTGGATTTTTCAAAATCGAAAAAATAAAAATACTTGTGAGAATAAAAAATTGAAAGTCAGCAGTTGAAAGTAGTAATAAAAATACGAAGTTAAAAATATGTAGGTTTGTATGAAACTTTTATTCATTTTTTTTATAAGGATAAAGAATCTTATGCCGCCAACACATAATAGTACAGATGGAGTATTACACCCTGCTTCACCGCTACCCTGTTACTTCGAATTTGATACTTATCGATTACGGGTAGGGCAGCTCTGGCGTAGCTGAGGTGTGAGCCACGAAAAATCAATACCCATCAAAATCGATGATGCCCGCCCAAGCGACGATGCTGAAAAGTGCTTTTCTCCACGGAGAGTACATCTGCAGACTTAGACCTATGTCAGGGGGGAAGGGTTGAGGGTGGAGGGGGGGGCTAGACTGTGTTCACTATTAAATTCGTGGTGATCATGGATGTCTGGATACCCGAACGCGACAGGTGGCGGAAAGCAGCTTTGGTATAAAATATCTGTTCTCATATTCTCACAATACCGCACGTCGTTAACCAGTGGTCATAAAATTTATGAGTATGTCAATTAGACACATTGCGGGGCAATTCAGGTGAATATCATGCGTCACATAAGTGACAGATGTCGCTGCCTGTCGGTACCTCCGTCTTGCTAGCCCTCTCCCTTCAAGTAAGGTTCATATCTAGCGAGTCTGTTAGTTCCAAGCCACCAAAAGAATGTTAAAACCTGTTTCTCATTGCATCTGCTACATGAAGCGCCGTCTACAACATGAACGACGTCCCGTCACGAAAACAGCTTCATCACTGTATTACGGTAAAAAACATGTTTCCAAATAGTTGAGTTCATGTCAGTGTCTTTGATTTGGGATGTGTGATTCGTCAACTGTGTCACTGCTTGTTGATAACCGTATCAGAAAGCATAGCGTCAACATTTTTGGACAGCTTACGGCTAAAGAAGCAGATTATGTCCTGGTACAGTCAACTAACCAAGGGTTCAAACGGCGGCGGGAAGGTCAGCAGAAAGGCAGCAAAAAGAGCAAAAAATAAAACTTAATTTGCTGAAATGGTGTTGCATTGGGAACTCTCACTGATCATTCACTTAATAGCTTCAAAAAATATATGTATGTGTCAATTTGTACTAGTAATTACCACTACTAACTATTTTTATCATTATTTATTATAGTATTACTTTACTATTTATTTATTTGGAATTTGTTACTTTGTTGCTTTATTTATTACACAGAAATTCTGTTATACTGATAATTCTTGGACCCTTGATGAAGAAGCAGCAAAATGTACCCCGATGGAACACACCAGCACAGATCACAGAAGCCCCACGTCATCGACGCATACGTCAAACATGACGGACGCTACTATTATCATAGTGTTGCGATACACTATTCATACGCTATTCACACGAACGTTTTTTGTACAAGTGACGTAGTTCTAAACTATACGTCAATGGTACAAGTGATTATGATTTCAAGTGAGAAGCTCTGCAAGCGACGAAATGGAGGGATGACGTAACCACTGTAATAAAATTATAGAAAAACCGCTTTTATAAAAAAGACTGGGGTGCGGTTTGTAGTTTGCTGATTACAATAGGGGGCTATTCACAAATGATAGAAGCTGCATAGGTGTAGTAGCACATTTTTTTCTCTTTTGTGGTAGAATGTACGGGCTGCGGCATGGCCGTACACGGTGTCAATGTCAGATCCACGTTGATTCTAGAAGGATCTATGCGAAAATGCGAAAAAAAGTACGGAATTATAAAGAAAGCCATGCTTGGCGTTGTTAAAGGTGAATTCCTGGTAATAAAAATTGTTATACCACCGCTGTTTTCTCTGCAATACTTGAGATTTTCTTGTGGATGAGAAACCGATCAGGTGAGTAAATCTTATTTACTCTTTGCTTTCTTGCTTTCCAGGCCATGACAAAGGCGTCTAAGCTGAAATATAATCCTAGTAAAGCCTTTGATAACAGTCTTGGTCGTGGCTCAAAACCAAGAACGAAAGAACTAAACAGAACATTTCGAATCATTCCTGGAATCTTATAAATAGAAGACGATTCTTACATCATCAGATGGTAACCAGGTATGTAAATCAAATGGCGAATTTCCCCATGAGTAGCTTCATTTTTGAAGGAGTGCGTGGGAAATTTGGATGACATATTGTTAAGGTGGAAAGGAGGAAAAATAACGAAAACCAGCGATCGGTATAGAGAAATCATACTCCAAAGGAGTAATGCATAATGAGGAGATTCGGGAGAAAAGCAAATAGAGGAGCTTAACACTCTATTCTATTTTTGGAATCAACTATGCGAATATCGGCAAGGTTTCCATATCAACACACAGCATAACACACGTCACATATCATGATTTAAGAGAGATGGCGAATCTTGCATCTCATTAAGAACCCAGGATTCTGATTGATTCTCTTCACCACTGTTTTTTAAGCCCGAAAATTCGTCGGAAACTGGAATTTCTCAGCCACGATTTTAAATTACTGCAGTTTTTGCCAAAGACCGCAGTTGTGGAGAAAGAAAGCATGTTGGAAAGATAGGGTGACGGTATTTCATTCCTTTTACAAGTGAGAACGATGACAACATAAGAACAACATAAATGATTTGATGACAATCGTGAGGTGGTTTAACTATTTGTAAGATGGAGACAGAGAAATCCTTCCACCTCGCTTTAGAGTTCAAAAATGACTTTTTCTGAATATGACTGGCTCTTTTCTGATTGAGTTTTGCTCCAGAGCTGGTCAGTTTCACTAAAAACTGTGGAATTTGTAGACATAACCTTGGGATACTTTATAAATTCACCAATTAAGTCATTTACAGTCTATGCGGCAGCTAGCTTCGTTCTCGCCGGGAGTAAACGCAAAATTCTGATATAATAAGGCAGATGATATGTGATGTTTTAATCACACTCCCTTCAAAATAACAGCATTGAGAATGAATGAAAGTCTCAGTAAAATAGCCCAGAATGAAAGAGTTCCCCAGGCAGAAACCAACATAGTTCCATATTTTATACACCTATTTCCTTCTTTTGCTGGGATGGAATTCTCGGATAAGCTGGGCCGATTTTTGCCCAGCGGACTCGACCAGGGGGTAACTGCCCATGGGCTACAGCTTCCCCAGGAAAGTTCATGAATTTCAGCACAAGTCATATGAGTTTTTCAAGGCAATGGAGAACTAGCTCTAGGAAAAATCAAAAGAAAAGCTCACCAACATTTGCGAGAACATTTCGCAGCTAGACAAAACCCGAAGCGTCAAAATTGACGCAGCCCTATTTCCCGAAAAAAAAAGCAGCTGGTGAATATGGGAAATGATAGTGTTTTCGTTGTTCTGTTTAAACAGCAGCAATCGGATCAAAGGCAAATACGTCGCCAGGGGAAAACAATGGCGCATCGATTACGGTGCGTCGAGGATTACGCAAATACGTACTCACATGTTCGAGCGAGTGGCGATAGAAGCTGAGCAGCTGGCGCCGCGTCAACTCCGGTTTCAGCTCGGCGTTCACGTAGTCCAGAAATCCTTCAAAGGAGTGTTGGTGTTTGAGTTCACGCAGCACTGTGGACATAGTTCAGTGTAGCTTGGAATGTCGTTGGAAGAAAATCCACGTAAGGAATAGCCCCAGGGGGATCGTGTGATAGCTGTTGTAGTGTGTGACGGATAGCAAGTATATGAATGGTCTCGGGGACGGTGGTGTTCACCGATTGGAAGCTCCGCCTCCCACGCGGTCGTAAACAAAAAGCAGCGTGGAGAGCGCAGAGAATCAGAGCGCAGATTTCTTCCCCAGATTGATACCGTAATCCCTTGAAATGAGCCAATCTGTGCACGTGCAGGGGTTTACGTGCAAATATGGTTAAATCCGACCAGCTGTGGTGGGATAACTGTCACAAAAGCACCATCGGTTTTAGCAGAAATCAAAATTTCAAAGTTCTGGAAACCAAAGAGAAAGCGTTACTGAGGTTTTGAGTTATCAAAAAATTCAAACCCGAAAAATGATCCGTGACGTCTCAGTTACGTCTACAGTGACGCTTGAATTTGCAAAATTAATTTAAAAAATATTCAGTAATGCAAAAGCTATTATAAATTCACCATCATTTCCATCAGTCGTTCCTTGTCTTCCAAACACGGAGCCAAAAAAGGACATTTTTATTGTTGTTTCTGCCCTTCTGACAACAATATATTTTTCTGTGGATTACCTGCGGCTGAACGTTAGCTTAAGCAGCTTTTTCAAATGCGCCGCCAAGATAACTTTACCATCAAGTAAAAGTTTAACGATTGGTTGAAATTTTGGCGGAGTGATCGCGCCGAGAATTGCGATTTGCCCCGCCCACAATGAGCTGATTCGCTATATGAGGAATTTTCTTGTCTTCTAGCGGCTATTCTATCACCTAATTCTGGAAGAAGAGACTGTAGTTGAGAAAAGGAAATCTTATAATTTCATAGCTAACAAATTCATAGCTCATGTGTAAACTTATCATTTCTAAATCTCCAGAAAACCTCAATGTGTAAATTTCTGACTTGCAAGTTTTAATACACTATTTGATAAAAAAAACAAGTTCCAATTAGGAAAAAATGCCATGTTTCCTTTAAGACACTACTCGAGAGAATGTTCCCAGCAGGAAAGGGAAAGGTAGAGAAAAATAGGAACAAATAGAAGGGTGACTTATGAAGATTCGTATCATCTAGAATTTCAGAGACCATGTAAACAGAGGAAAATCTCTGCTGCTTTTCTCTGAAACGCGCTGCTCAACAAGTGCCAGATCCAGTTGCTGGGCAAGCAACAACATGGATCTGCGTACGTAGCTGCTTATGTCAGACGATAAGAAAGATCCTGCAAACGTCTAACAAAAGGGTTGAATGCTGGTTTTGAAAATGTTCAACGAAAAGATTTTTGAGAAAAAGTTCTCTAGAGCGCCATACTTGCAATCTCAGCAAGAGGGTAAAGTAAAAAACGAGAAATTTGCAGTCGTTTTGGGCATTTTGCTTGAGAACAAAAGATCAGGAGGCAATTTCTAGGTCTTAGCTAGATTTTCGTAATCGGTTGACAGAATTCTACGATAGCATTGTCTTGCGATGCATAGGCAGCCTTAGGAGGTGGCAATAAATTTGAGAATTGGAAGTGAATCCATAAAACAAGAAAGAATTCATAAATGGGAAGGAGTGGGAAAAATTAGGGAATACAATCCCCTCTCTTTTATTCATCTTAATTTATCAATTTTTTTCCAATTTCTCGATCGCTTCCATTTATCCGTCCCATGGTCGCACTTTATTACATTCCAAAGAAGCAATGAAATCACCACAATGTAGCCAACACAAAGCAATAAAGAGGCATCGATCGCTCAGAACATAGCTATAAACTATTAGCTCTGGTGAAGGCTGCCGAAAAAGTACAGAAGGAGCTCCTGGGCACTACGGAAAAGTAGGAGGCTCCTCTCTGGATTGACAAGTTCTGAGAGAAGGGAGAGAAGGAAATTGGGTATTTATGAGGGAGAGATCCTCTATCGCTTATACGCCAACGATTTCTGATTTTATTGCCGGAGCGAGAAGAGACAGCACTTTGTGCTTCCGAGTGTTCATAAATCTGGGCCCAACAGCTGGATTACTAAAAGTTCCCGAAAAGGTAGCACTTTTTCCGAAAGTGCACAATAGGCGAGTACTCTAGACAAATATGATTGCACTCTACTACCACCAGAAATCCTCTACTTATTGAGTGAAAGGGGAAATTGTTGAGTTTTCAAACAAAAAGATAACATACATATTTGCGCCTTCGTTGACTCTGTTGGGCTGGCATCAACTACCTTCTTTGGTGGATGGTGGTTTAATTTCCAAAAAAGGCCATTCCGCAGAAATGCGTAGGCCTAATTAAGAAATTATAACTACCTCATGTCGGTTCAACAAGACTAACCAAATAGTTCACATTGAACCCGAGGCGCAATCGACGTGGTCGTGGAAAAATAGTTTTTTAAAAATAAATTGCTATTTTTAGCAATTACTTTCATTATTTGAGCTGTTGATCCACTCTGGATTTGATACTGGTACCTTCCAAGGGTTGCATACATCAATGAGAATACCCAGGAGAATGTGTTAATACCACCCAAGCCTTTCCATAGTTAATACGGGCGTCAATGCGTTTACCCTGGGTAATCCCAACGATGCATCGAGACCCACGGAACTGCTATGGAACATAATGAGGTCGCTCGAAATAGTATTCTTGTTAATATGTTTCCGCTTTTACCAGCATTCGGGTTGATTTTTATTTTATTTTTTATTTATTTACGCCATTATTTCTATTATATTGAGCTCGAACTAGTATTTCTAACTATCCGCAATTACAAGGTTTAATGATAGTTGATCTTGGAATCCGCACTATGGAAGTCCGGCTATTTTTGGCCAGGTGCGGTAAAAAATCCAACACGCGCTGTCGTAAACATGACTAGACGTCCCGAAGATAGCACAACCTCTACTAGATTAGACTTCAAAGTGGAAAGACACCCACGTCAACGAGAGTCATGCGAGCTTCAGGAGCAGAGCTTCCGATCACCAGCATCGATTCGCCGAAACGCGCCAATCCAGAAATAATGCTGCCGCGTGACGTCTTCATATCAGTTGTAAACGGCTATCGCGAGAACGGGTCGCGTGCTGTCGATATGCAATAAACGGGCGCACGCCAAACCGTCAATTGGAAAGAGCTTCGGGATTATTCCGCCTCCAAATCCTGCTTTAATGGCGGCTATTTTGAGCAGCATGCCTCGTCTGTAATGGAAATCTATTTTGCGTGGGAGCGCAGCCAAAAATTAAATGAGGGACTGGAGGAGACATGGCTGCGGGAATGGAAATGAACGTAGAATAGAACCCCAGGCTTACGGGGGGGGGGGGGATAAAAATTCATTTATGCATTTATGCATTCTGGTAACACCCCAAGACAGCGCCAGTTGTGCTGGAAAAAGCTAATGTCACAAACAACCCCTGAAACCCTCAAAACTTTTGAAAACTCAACTCATTTTTGAACAGTAAATAATCCGGTATTCCACTGCTGTTGTTGTTAACAGAAACCATTCACCAATTAGGCATGAATGATCATTTAGGAATCAATTACCTATTTAGGAATCACCTAAAATCTGTCTGGCTGACAAAGTCGTGGCTGTGGACCAGTCATCATGATCATGATCATCAAACAAATCATCAATGATCATCAAACAACAACTAAAATGTGATGTAATGAAACATATAAAGTTTTATGTGAACATCTCATTTGTTTATTAAGCTACTTATTCCCCATGGACGGCGTCCCCCCGAGAATGGGGCGCCAAATTTTTGAAATTACTTCACAATATAAATGAAAATCTTGTAGTAGTTTGTTTTTCATTGTTTATTTTTATTATTGATTTTGATATAATTTTTACAAATTATTTATCATTATAATTAATATTTTTATTAATTTTATTTTCCGTCTGGGTCCCGAAACGGCGGAGACCCCCACTTTTTTTTCCCCTCGCCCCCCCCCCCTCCCGCCCACTTTCTGCTTCCGCCATTGCCCCATATAATAATCTAATACATCATAGAGGTGTTTCGTCAAATATCGCGCTAGCAGCTTGAATCGAAACTGAAAGACGAAAAAAAAATGGAGGAAGCAAATTTTGAGTGTGGGAATAAAAGACAGCACAATGAATAGAAGTGGTTTTAGCTAGAACTTAGCGGAGGAATGACTCCCACATTAGCCTCTAAATTTCAGCTTCTAGATAAATTTATGGATTTTTGTCATAATCTCGTTTCAAGGAAGAGTTTAACGTAATGTATACTCTGTTTCACTGGAGATGGTAGTCGCAGAGACGCCAGAGGGAAAAAGGGGAAAATGCGGAGAAAATGGAGAGGGCAACGAGAAAGGCTGGCAATATATAGGAGTACCCAACCACAGTCCGTTTGGAGTAGACTATAGAGGTGTAGGCGTAAATAGATAAAGTATAGGTCAAAATTCTAGCTCAGGGGGGAACCAGGAAAGCAAGGAAAATTGGAACAAAGCGTATTGGTTGGCGACGTTCACTTGGATCCATCTTCGCCTTCATGGATTACTAGTATTTGACGGAACCCCGATGGAATAAATCACTTATTTCACTGTTAGAAACTTCACTCGACTCGAAATGTGTTGCTCTCGACCCAGATGCACCATTGAAGGAATGAATGATCTCATAACTAATTGTATGGTTACCCTGGGGTAGCAGCAAGGTGTAATTAGCATCAAGTAGCGATGAACTCGTTGATGGATACCAGGTGAGAGAAAATTTGGGTATGTTAACCTGTTTACCATGGGTAAAATCAATGACGCATTGAGGCCCTGGACTGCTTTCAATGACTGATATTCCTGCCGACAGAATAGCTGGATGAATTTGAAGTTTTTCATCGAGGAGAAAAGAAAGATGAGAAGAAAAGGAGCTTGCTTAGCAATGCGTAGCGCTCAACAAATGCCCTTATATTTCCCACAATGCCGTATTATTACGAATTCGTGAGAAACACAGACGCTTCCTGCAAAAACTCGCACACTCGACAAGAGAAGATGAAAGAGTGACCACGACTACTTGCTCGACGAACACGAAACAACACAAAAAGTAGAGAGTGTCGAGATGAATCATCATCAGAAGGACGAGGATTCAAGATCACGGACACAAGATCATATCGCTACGGCTGCTGGTGCATGTGGACCAACAAATTGGCTTCGTCATTCTGTACAGATTAGATTTCTACGTAAGATTTTTAATTTTTTATTTATTGTTATTATTTATTTTTTATATGTAAGATTTCTTGCAAATTCCGAGTAACTAGAAATGAATTAAATCGACACAATTAAAAAAAATTAAAACGAACGGACATAGGAGCATTTTACACGATCCTGGACATTTTATTTATATATAGTACAAGAACAAGTACGAATTGCGCACATTCATATTTGTTTCTTAACCTCCCACTTGCAAAAATAGAAGAATACTAACGAATTTTACAAATATTACTATTCACTTTTAATTTTCAGTAGGATGAATCGCACGAATAATTACAGACGTACAGCTAAACTGGGTTTGGATATATTATTACAACCGTGGGTATTTATCCATTCCCAGCAATTGGGTATAGAAACCGTCACCACGTAAGGGTAAACATGGTGGTGAGAGCGAGATAAAGGCTAAATTTGGGCTAGGGCACGTTGACACATTCTCTTTGACTAATCTCAATGATCCGTCGGGGCCCTGGTAAGGTCACAGCTTTGCTAGGCAGATTTACAATTCTCGCTATGGTGGACAAACTTCCAGTACGCTTCCCGAATTGCAATAGCTAAATTCACTAGTTTGGATACTTCTAACTAGGCTCAACTGAATCCGTCACTCGTATAGTTCTGGACGGGCAACGCAAGGCGAATGTAATGTTTTGTAGAGCCTCCCATTAGTCATACCCCGAAGGTCAATTTGGCGTTCCTGGACATGCCGGAGCATTTTCAGGAGCTGTGTGAGCTTTGCACTACAAGCAACCGCTCTACAAGCAAGCTATCACCCTCGATTTTGAATGTGCAGAAGAAACTTTGGCTAGTGACAGTTCTCGGAACCATTTGTGGTTTATTTCTGGTACGTAGAACACCGAAAAATGTCGGATGCGCAAGGCCACATGGCGAACTTGTCGGGTTCATATGGTGCAATAAGTTTCGCTCTCACGGATAGTCAGCGAATAGTGACACTTTTTCTCTTGACCGATCGCATCATGTGCAGCTCTATCAGGGACACATCTGCTCTTGTATTGTTCGATAAACACGAACGCAGAGTGTTTTTGCAGGACTTATCTCCGATTCCACGTCTACTGGGCGTCGACAGTAGAAGTTACAGGGAGTCGAGCATAAAAACCGGGGAATGCTTAGATGATATGACGTCAATGACGTCAGTGATCCGGTGATATCAAAACACAGCAAACTGCCACCTATTATTTGTCATTATCTTTTATATTTACGTAGATTCACAGAATCTGTCCTTGACAGTGCCAGCTGGATAAATAACTACTCCCAAAGTGTGAATTAAGTCAATGAAGTTTGTGAGCCGTCAAAGTGAAAAAAAAACCAAATAAGGTAGGTGGCACTTTAAAAGAAAATAGGATATCGCGGGATTTAATCATTACGATTGACCCATGCAAAAGGCCTTCCAGCCCTTTTGTGTGAATTACTTCAGTAGTGGGATCCATTAACGTCCCAGGAAAGGTGCCAAATTACCTATGGATCCAAAGCAGTCCAATTTCTCAAGAAAAATTGGTAAATTCAATCAAAAAACTTCTTTTTAGCAAGAAAAGGAAACGAATGTTGACAGCAGGGGAGTACAGACTATTTTTGTGCGGGAAACCAGTCCTTTTTGAACCTGCGGGAAGCACATAATATTCCCGGGAACGTTTATGAATCCCAATAAAAGTGCTACGTTCAAATGATGGTCAGCAAAAACGACAAACTTCTAGGAGCAGAATTTAGTGACCATTGAATTGTTTAGAATGAGCTTGCCGCGTGACCGTTTCGCTTATGCCTTTTTAAATAAACAAATAAATGAATAAACAAATAAATAAGTTTTTTGAAATTTTCTATGCACTTCTACCCAATTTTTTATGCCTGTTCTAGTTTCTACATATTTTTTCCTACTTTTGCTACGTATGCTTCTAAATGAGCGAATATGACAGTAATAGAAAAGGTGCGACGATAACTACTATTGGTAAGTAGAGTGAGCAGTATACATTATTTTTATAGGAAAAATCCGCCAGATACGCTATTATGTAAGTCGAGGTGTAGGTTGAGAGCAGTGAATCCGCTGCTCTCAACCTAAGCATATGACTGTGAGCTTCCTGTTACTGAATTCGCGTGCCTTCGAAAGCGGAAATGAACAGAGAACGTTGTGACATCTGGAAGTGCGCTTTTTAAGTGAACCATGGAAACCAGGAAGCGATCACGCGCCTGTTTTGAGTGACAAAAGAGAGCGCGTGTGGATTCAGCCATTCTATTGAAGTTCACGAATATATTTGCATACGAAAAACTCAAAATAAAAACGCTCTCATGTTCTGAGCTGTTTACATCGAGAAAACTGGACAAAACTGGAAAGAGGGACTATGAACACATTAGATTTCCGTCAGACCACTAATATGTTCCACTAATCTTATCCATGTTACTTTGACAAACTCGGAAAGCGGTTACTAATTTTTCAGAGAGAACCAGGCTCCTCAAAGTCTTTTCGAGCTTATTTTTCTAAGTGAATCCATCCATGCCACGCTCACAACTCCCCTGGTCCCAGACGGATCACTGGAAGGATGGGTAACTCTATAACCATGGGTAACATAAAGAGCATGGATCGCCGTTTCTCGTTCGTTGTGAGCTTCCTTTTACGGGATTCACGTGCATTCGAAAGCGGAAATGAACAGAGAACGTTGGAAGTGCACATATACATATAGATAGACTCCTTAGAGGCAGTGGGCCACCTCGTTCTGCCTGTTGGATTTACCAACATATCCTAGACCTTCTCATCATGTTGATCCCTGGGATGTACATCAACAGGCACAGAAGCGACGAAATCCCCATTTTTGAAAGGCTCGAACTGGATAAAAATTTGGAGCCCGGAGGCGGATCGCTCCAAGCAGTGCTGGCTGCCTGCCACGGCTGCCGCGTCGGTCAACGAGTCTTGGCGTGTCCAATCGATAAGATCAACGGCTTCACATGTCAACTCGGGTTGGCAAACTGTTACAGACCCCGTCCTGGAAGACGGGTTTATAGACCATTCTGAGACAATTTATGTATACCGTTGGAACCACCGCGCCGAGTAGATGCAGAATCTGCTGTTAGCTGAACTACGAAGATGAGGTGGACCCCTTTAACGTAAGTTTATAAGTGATATAAATATAAAAGTACATATAAGTATATATAAGTAAGCAGTATAAGTAAGTAAATAATGAATAATAATAATGAATAAACAAGTGAACAAAATAATAATAAATAGGTGAAAATAAACAAGTAAATAGTAGATAATAATAATAAATAAGTAAAAATATTGTTGGGTGCTAGGTAAACGATGACTTTAGGTACACTACATAACACGTTTACCATGACTAATTTCAGCGTTGAATCCGTGCTCTGATGATAATTACCAGCAGCATGGGCTGCAGCAGATCCATTTGTCGTTTTGAGCTTGAGAGAGAACATCTAGGAGTCCAAAATGCTGACAGTCACCGTAATTTTCTACTTATCACCTTATTTTAATGCTGTTCCTTCCAAGGGAATAAAGAAGAAACAATCTAAGGAGCAATATGTGTGTAGGCCGTCCTGATATCGGCAGAAATTGAACGAAGTGAAATATTATGGAGTTCTACCTGTACAAGCTTCTCAAAAGCGTCGCCAAATGTCTGCTGCTCCAGATCTCCGTCGACAATTGCATGTTTGCAAATAATTTTTGGACTTGATTGAGGTGTTGTGCGTGGCGTTGGGAATGGGAAGCAGTTGATTATCTGCAAAATTCAAAAACTTAAAATAGTGTGGAAAATAAGTCTAGTAGACGGTATCATAGAAAAAAGGCAGGATATGCCATTAATGTAGTTAATTTTTTCATTAGTATAAACTCAAAGACTACTCCTAATCAAATATTCGAAACCAGGAGCTGATGGGCTTTTTATTGGTGTGTTCAAAACTCAATTTGATCCTCTTGCAAGCATTCCATTGATTTTTGACGGATTCTAAGACAAAAATAGGATTTATATTGTAGATACACAAGTTTCTATAGCTATAGATAAGATAAGAAGTTCCTGAAGCGACACATATTGGCATTTTTTCATCAAAGTACCAGGTTTATAGCTCAGTACAGATGTGCAGGTGATTTCCTTTCAGCGATAAGTCATATGAAGCACAATGATATCAGAAACAGAAAAAAAAAACCTTTACCATGTGGAGTCTAAGGACCTTTGCACTACCAAGGATTTGGCCGCAAGAAATCCTCGAAAAAACCAGCGATAATCCCGTCCGAAACACCGAGTAAATGTACAGTGCCGGCCAATCATTTCTGCACCAGAGAATTTCGTCTGCCGCGCTGCACCACACGCGCGGCGCGGCAGAGAGCGTTGCCAATATTGATGTTTCGCCTATATTTGCTGCCATGCTAACCAAAGAATTTTGGAATCAAAACAAAGACACACACAAAAAAAGGTGGAAAACATAGGCAAGACATCAGTACCAGCAACGCAAGTGCCGCGGCGCATACGTGATGCAGCGCGGCAAACCAGGGCTGTCGCATTCCACGATGCAAAGATGGTTGACCAGAATCGTGCGATGAATAATACGCTAAGTTTCGCGTTCATCGCATAAAACGTCCTCTCTCTTTCTTTAAGCAGGATTAGGTGTAACCCTAATGGAGTGAATTTTCTTTGTAAATTTTCCTGCAGAACCTCTTCATATGACCGTCCGCAAACAGCTTCGATTCCACAAATGTGAGCAAATAATGCTTTCAAATGGCGATGAGTTAGAATTTGAACAACGTCGCTTATAAGCTCAGCCACAACGAAGTTTGAATAGCTGCTGTTGAAAGACCATAGAATTCGGCGGAAAGGAGTACATGTGCACTGGCTAGTCCAGCAAAAGTTGCATCATTTACCGTACTCAATTGATTCCAGAATTTCAATCGATGGCGTGGAAAATTTTCGTATGAATTATTGGAATTGGATAGTTCTCAGTCTAGCGCAGTTTTCAATTCAAAAACGAATTTAGGCCTTTTTTTCTCAGATAGCAATGGAAGAAAGTGCTGGCTTCAAATGTCAAATTAGGCAGACGAAAAATCCTTATGAAGGTGCATGAAGAATACATTGGGATCGTTATGCATTGAATAACAAATGTGCCTAAGATAGAGGATCACCAAGCCGCAAACCGAGCAGAAGCCACAAGAGAAGCCACTGCTTTATTGAGGATTGCTCCAGTAAGATCCAGTACGGGGGGCTTCATCGTCTGCAGATTTGCCTCCAGCTTTAATGGCAATACCCCCGGGACGTTCTTATTTTTTTCTTGAACGGGGACATTGGTAGCTCCCAAGCGTAAACAGTAGGCCCGGCAATCTGTCGTACCAACGAGAATCTTAACATTCCACTTCGTTCCGGCTATGCACGCTGCACTAATCAGCTAGATATTTTTTTCAATTCCTCTTTTAATGGCAAAGTGGTTTCCAATTTTTCATTCTTACGTACTTTGTGTGATGTATGGAGATTATGCACAGGCTTTTCCATTCAACCTTTCAATTTTTTCCAATTTTTTTCCGTACAGATTCTCATAAAGTCATATCTGCACAAGATTTGGCTTTTTTTCATGGATAAACAAGTGTGCTTCCAAGTTTCACTCTCACCTTTCCTTGCTAATTCGCTAAAAATACTGGAACAGTAGGCAAGTTTCTGAATGGGTAGAAAAGTGGATCGATTTATCGATTTTTTCCGTAGCCGCAGGCGCAAATCGACCATATCTTCAAATACGACCGGAATGATCCGAAAGTCATTTCTAGGAAATTCCACAAAATGTTCCCGGTATTTGTGCCAGATGTGTCCGAAAATCCACGATTACACCAAAACGTTGGTGAGAAAGTCCCCTAGAGTGCTGTTTTGAAAACGCCTTTATTCTTATTTCTACATCACAATATTCTGACAGAAAGGTGAGTGGTCTTCAGGAGATCCCTTTGATTTTTTCTGATTCTTAGGTTATCTGGGATGGATGGAGTTCCTTTATACAAAGATCTAGAATGACTAATGAATGCAGAATCCAGAGTAAGAATAAGGAGAACGATTAAATAAAGGAAAACGGCTGAGCTGACTTCGGAAAATATGTAGGGTTCGAAAGGGTAAGGATATTTTAATAATCGACATACATACGTACTTAGCTGTTTATCCAGAAATGCTGCACCTTATCCGCTAGGTAGCGTTTTTATGGGAATTAGGCCATATCCATATCGGTTAAACAGTTTGGTTTACGAAAAGGCTTATTAGAGATTCGCACTTGCAAAATTTTATTAGGATAAATAGAGAAGAAAGGGTGTACTCTTTTGTGGGCCTAAAGAAGGCGTAAATAGAAAATAGATATAAGGGAACAGACATGGTCATGAAAACATACGGAAAAAAGAAAATTTGTGAAATATATTAGTGAATTTTTGAATACTGGAATAAAATTAGAGGAATACGCAGGAAATAATTTAAAAACTTCCAGG
This sequence comes from Ancylostoma caninum, assembly GCA_037903475.1. Classification (NCBI taxonomy): domain Eukaryota; kingdom Metazoa; phylum Nematoda; class Chromadorea; order Rhabditida; family Ancylostomatidae; genus Ancylostoma; species Ancylostoma caninum. The sequence continues at coordinate 323,250 of JBAJFG010000328.1, forward strand.
GTAATACTTGCAATCCAGGATTAAGTGATGAGATCCTTAGGAGGTCACGAATTTGAGTAATCACCTGGATAAGCTTCTCTTGCGATGGTGGTCCTTCGATGATCGGCATGTCTCGGTCGCAAACACTTGGTGTCGGAATCTCTTCCCACTGGCAAGCGCGTGATTCTCGTCGGGACAGCCTTAAATTAATGCAATCAATTATTCCACTAAACTGGAATACAATCTATTTTCACATCGCTAGTCAGATTTTATCGAGAATTTTGCCGCGTATTTGCGAGTTTGACATTAAAGGGTCAAGAAGCAGTCTCGTGCAAAAGTTACTACCAAAAATTACTGCTGCATTCTGGTAATTTATTCCAGAAGTTGATGTACTCCAGAGACCAGATGCATCATTGAGATTACCCATAATGAACTCTCTCTTTCAATTACGCAAATTTTGCCATGCAGTAGCTGCATCCGTCATGGAACGGGGAAAGTCCGGCATTTTGAGGAATAAACAGGAACGAGCATTCGCTTGTGAGGCAGAAGCTTGCGCCTAGTAATGGTTCCCAATGGTTACAAAAAAGTTCCTTATAATATCGTAGAAATCATTGGATCGTGGCTGTGGGTCTTCACATACTCTGGGACGCAAGATGGAGGTGAGCCATGTGAATTGAATGTGTGGAAAAACTGTCGTAACTTTCCAGGGCTTGGATGTATCGTTGGGATTGCCCATGGTAATCGTGTTAACGCACCTACTCAGGGTTACCCATTACCTAACACCCATCAACATGTTCACCAATGCGTTAACTAAACGCATCTTCTATCCAGGAGCTATCACACGAATGGGTTTGAGATCGCCAATCCTTCTGATGATGGCCGATGATACACTCGAGCCCAGCTTGGGGCCCATGAAATTAGTTATGCTTCTTCGTTTTACGCAGGCTATGGGCCAATTCATATTTGAAGCGTGCGTGCGTTAGGTGTGGGAGCACTTGATGAAGGATAGACCAAGATGCACAGAAGATGCATTTTGAACGCATGACAAGAGCAAATAGGGACAAGTCATATTAGATGCGTGCGTCAGTCGTGCGGACCCACGCCTTCTCCCTTGAGAAGGATTTTCCATGCAGGCCGGTGAACGCCGCAGCACTTAGAACATTTCCAGCTATTAACTGAAATATCGCACGGCAACCGCGCATTTCACCCATGTCTGGATTGCATTAGAGGTGAGCATTCTTGATCATAAGAACAATTTATACGAGCTGCGTGCGTCAGTCGCGCATCAGACGCACGCATCTATTTGCGAAGGATTTCTCATGAAGACTGGTCAACGCGGCACGCAATTCTTAAATGAAGAGAACGCGCGGCCGCAGCGACGCCGTAAACGCGTGCGTCTGGACTGCGACTGCGATGCGACTGTTACGCGAATGGGCTCTATTCTTGATCATATAGACGCACGCGCGTTAGTCGCACGCATCCAGTATAAATTGTCCTATATGGTTACCTGTGCGAGGAATGCACGCATCCAGTACAGATACTCCTACTGAAAGCTCGCGCTTACGTTAGTACTAGTGGTAAATTGGGATTCTCATTCTTGAGGTAAACGCAGCAGTACCGGTTTCACGGAAAAACTTTCGAGATTGACCGCGTAACTATGACGCAGGCAAATACTCTTATAAGAAAATCTTTTATGACGCGCGCCTTTTTACTGAGTACGTTTCGACAAAGACTGAAGACGAATGTGGCATCTGTGTTTTGGCCAATCATCAGTTCACTTTATTTATGAACAATCCAGATTGACAGCACCAATATTTGCGACTCACGTGGCTCACATCCTTCTAAACCACTCGCGTTTTGGCACTCTGATTATCTGCGCATCCGTCGATGATTGACACTCTTTATGTGTTGCTGACACGTTACGAAAATTAGATCATGTGTGGCTGCAGCAGGCGAAAAAGTGACGCTACCCCTTCCGACCCATATTACCCGGTACCAGTGGCTGACGTAGGGGGGGGGGGGCGGAGAATGAATAGGCAAATTTTCGAAATTACTTTACAATACATATAAAAATCGCATTAGTTTATTTTTACTTGTTTATTTTTAATATTATTTTGAATACAATTTTGATCAATTATCAATCATTATAATTAATATTTTTATTAATTTTACTTTCCGTCTGGGTCCCCAAAACGGCGGAGACCCCACTTTTTTCCCACGCTCCCCCCCCCCTCCCGCCCACTTTCTGCCCGACACCTATGAAAATGCTTAGCCACACGTGAAGGGGTAAAGTAAAAGGTAAAATACAGTCGACGTTGAGCGGCAGTTAAACTTTACCCACAATGAAAAGGCGTTTTAACTGAGGTCTTCGCGGATGAATTACGCATTGCTGGATGGCAGATTTGAGTGTCATAATAATGAGTTGTTTCTAACAACTCATCATTTTTCTTCTGGATTTTCGTGTATTTTTGGGCACTGGAGAGGTGGATAATCCTATAGGGCCATGTGTATATTGTGCACCATTGGAAGGGTATCGAGCCATATTACGATTATAAATCAAGGGTAGGTAGACATGTTGATGGGTGGCAGGTAAACGGTAAATTTAGGCAGTCAAGACGCTTGCCATAGGTAACTTCAATGATACATTCGGACCGTGGGAGTAGGAATGTTCTTCTAGACATACTATTTGACCATCCTTTGTAGTCACATATTCATTTCAACTCGATTTCTAGAGCTAAGCTGCATCAATGAACTTAGCTATGCCAAGATGCTAACGTACCCAAATTTACTCTTTATCTGGCACCAATCAACATGTTTAGCCATGTGAGACGTTTTCTGCATCCAGCTGGTACCCATGGGTAGTCGTGCCCAAGGAGGCGAGGTTATGAATCCCTCTAATGATGCACACAACTCCAGGTATTCTGCAATTTCTGGGGTGTTTCCGCTTGTGTTCTCCTGCAATTACTAGCTCTACTAGCTCCTTGAACGAAAACTATAGAAAAATCCCTGAAAAGGTCCCACAACAAACGCTCCCCATCTACTAATTTCGGTACGGCGTTTGCGGGCTCGCGGCGTCCGTGCTTTCAAATGACGTTACACAGTGCACCCTGCATGCCGTCTATTGTGGTGTCGTAGGAAAAAATTCATATTGGAACGACCGGTGGTCCGTCTGGCGAGATGGGAAAAGATTACACATGGTAAACGTATGAACGCACCCAAATTTGCCCTTCTCCTGACACCCCTCGACATGTTTACCCATACTTAACATTATGTATACTAACTAAGCAGCTACCCATGGGTAATCGTAGAGATGGTAGGAGATTACCCATCCTTCCAATAATACATCCAGGCCCCTGTCTCAAATGACTCTGTTCTCAGACAAAATCAAATCAACACTAGAAGTTCTGCGAAGAACCTGTCCTTACCATTTTTACCTGAGTTATTGGGTAATAAAGAGTTAATGGGTATGAAAAATGGTGGAAATGTCCTTTTTCGTTGAGCGAGTCGCTACAGCGTTAATGGCTGTTGTAGATTTATGACTCGGCGCTTTAACGACTCCTGCTGTCCTCAGTTGTTGTGCATTTCGACAAGTGTTTTAGATTGCCATTTCCTTGACATCGGCGTTTACTTTTTAGAAGAACAGCCGATTGACGTCATCAGACCTTATCTATTTCTGCGATTACACCAAACCTGTTTGCACTGAAGTGCACGCACACCCCGCCTGACGATAACAGTTACGTTGAAATATGTGCTGACGGGCTTACTGGATTTTTTTGATCTTCGACCGTGACACTTTGCTGGCCTTCTTCGCCTTGTACACATCGTCGTCAACATTCCTAAAATAAAATAGATGACTCCGGACAACTGGCACAAATCTCAGCTGCAGGGTACTCACTGCGATTTCAGCGTCCAGCATCCGTGCGTACAACGTAGTGGACGGCTGGCACTCCCGCCCATCACCCTCTGCAATAGTCAGATGAGACACGGGTCAGACGTCCTCTCGACGGGGGTAGAGCGCTTCCTCGCCGACGGGGGAAGTGCTGGAGGAGGACGCGGGGTATGACGCGAAGCGGCGCGGGTGCAAATCGCTGCTTGGATCGACACCGGCCACATACACAGAGGCAATCAGTGCGAAAACAGTTTCAAATGCGAAGTACATTGAATATCTGGATTGATGAAGTGAAGCCGAGCCGCCACGGCATCATAGAGCTGCATGGATCGATCACGCGGATACGAATCCACGAGATGATCACGCCTTTTTGTGCGGAGAATGGAAAAAAGCTGCTATTTTGAGACCTGTGTGGATTCATCAAAGTTCCCGTGGAGATTACAAATAGAATTTGAGGGCTTCGAAATGAGGCGAATTTATTTGTGAATTTTTGTTATAGCAAAGGCAAGGAGATTACGAAGCAGGCCATGATAAGCCGCAAAAGAAGCTTCTGATTCACTGCTTGCACTTCTGCCTAATTTTAGATTAAAGAACTGAAATATGTGGGAAAACGCAGTAATTTTAGCTAGAAGGTTCAAGCCTCCAGAGATGTTTCATGGATCCCCGTTACAGAAAGCAACAAACAGAACTTATTTGCAGACGATTCGCGCATTATTTGGAGAAATTTCAATGGATTCGGTGGATTACAGATGTGTGTGCAGAACATGTGTGATAGTCACCAGAGCACGAATATCGCTGTCGTTCTACCTGAGAACCAGAATTTTGTTCGTTAAGAAAACACCAGACAGTTTATTTATTTATTTTATTATTTATTTATGGCTTGCATGCTCAGGTGGGCATGAACAGTTGAACAATTCAGCCAAAACATAAAAACAGAATCAGGAAAATAGTGTTAGAGCGCGTGACAACTGAGAGGGAAAAAAGACTGCTGCTAAAAGGAAAAGAAAAGCTTGTGGAGAGACGACATCAGGTAGTAGCATTACTTTATGTAGCAAACTTGGTTCTTAGAAAGTTCTATATTTAGACGTGAGCATAGTAATTCAGTAGTGTTTTGTCAGTCTAACCAAAATGTATCAGAAATACTATCCACTTTGGCTTTCTACGTCTTCCATCTTCTTGGACGGTGTATTTCAACCTATACTTCTTCCAAACCGCCCATTCCAACACGCCCATCACCCTCTTGGACATTACTGGTATGAAATATCAAAAATAGAGTGGTGTTATGTAAGATGAGGCATTTGGGTGAATCAGAGCTAGAGATGCTCTGATTTTGTAGTTCGTTTCACCAAGGGCAGGCTTTTAAGAGAAACTGAAGAAAAAATTACATGGAATCAAGTGACACCTTATGGGGAAAAACGTAGAAAAACAAAAACAAAAACAAAAGACAGAGAAACTGATGCTTGCTGTTTAGCGTAGAAATTAACGACTACAAGCCCCTCCCCATTTTTTGAACAGACCATAACAATGAATTGACCTGATTGCAGCTGAACAGCGCACTCTGCAACCTTGTCACTGTTAATTGATGCTAATTTGCATATGTCAAATCTTCAGTCACATTTTAGTTTGCTCCACTTGAACGAAGAAGACGTTAGCGATGCAAGCACAAAAGTAAGATCTTTCTGGGGGTGGGGGACGACTGGGAAAAGTCCTACTATCAGAAGCCACTCGCCAATCTATTGTGGCGTGTAATATGGTCCCATTAGGCAATAACACTTCGAGGCGATGTTGTGCCAAGCATTTAAAGTGACGAATTGATCACGCAAGAATAAGACCCCGGTAAAGTTAAGCATGGAAGCCTCCACTGAGTCACACCCAGACGCACCGCCATGAACAGCAGCGATCGAGAGCGACACCGGTGTTATGCGGCGCGTGCGAGCCGGTCCGGATCAATGAAGTCTCCTATGCATGAAGAGATAAGAAGCAAGAAGAGAAATATCGGAGAACAAGTTCATATTCACATAATACTAGAAAGAGAGGGGTATTCGAGGTCAACGACCCTGTGACTGACTGGAGGAATGGCCCATCAGATGTGTGAGAGGTAGAAACATAGGCAATGCCAGAGCGATGTGGACAATCGAGAACGGATATGAACAAGTGAAGTATTTCTTTTTCTAGCTGTTTTTGCCCAGATTGTTACAGTTCTGTATTCTCTATTTCGACTAACGTTTCGGCGATGTCGCCTTCGTCAGAGCCTTCGCTGCAGTAGAGATGGTTGAAAGGCAGACCGCAATCCAAGGCAAGCAAAATACTTCACTAGTTCATATGAATAATGCCAGGATTTGAAGAGAGTCGAACTTGAGATCGAGAACGGATAGTTACGAAAACTCAGAACTTCAGAGAGGACATTTTCGCTTTTTTATATTTTTTTTTATTCGATTAGTGGAGTCTACCTGGAATATGACACTTCTGATCACTCAAATTTCTGGGCTGATCAAATCCGAGTATTTACTTCAATTTTGCAGAGGGCCCTTAAATTGACCTCAGTGCTATTTCACAAATAATGACCCTAAGATAGTAAGGTCAGGATTCTGGAAAAAAAAGAGAAACCGGAGAGCCAGAGTAGCGACATAATTCTAAGCTAGTAATGCTCTGTAGAGTATGCATGCGATTGCCGCATCCGACGAGTGGAAACGAAGCAGAACGAGCGTGCACAAAATCCGTGAAATCCGTGAAAAAAGTGTTGAGCTCACGAGGAATGACATTTCTAGTGTGTATTAACATTGAATGAGGATTCTGAAGGACGGAACATAACAATAAAAACAGAACAGGCAAATAAATGCTAATCAGATGACGTCTCTGATCTCGAAACACATACATACGTAAGAAAGGAAAGTTAATCGTACATGTAGAGAAATAGAAAACAATAGGGCGCTCAAAGATGAAAAGAAATTCATTTAAAAAAAGAGGGAATAGAGAAAATTAACGATTGGCGGTAACCCAATCGAGAAAATTCTTTAGCAAGTCAACTGTAAAGAGCCAACTTAAACTTTACAGTAAATTATTAGCAATGTTTTTCGTTGAATGTTACGGAATCGGAAAATCCTACAAACAACAGATTCAAAGCAACGTTGGCGCTGTGATAACGGGGATTCAACCGTGGGAATATTACAATGATTATTCTCGTAACAAAAGTTATAGCATCAACGGAAAAAGAGCAAAGTGTCTGTGAACGGATGAGCAATCCCCATACGTACAATATCGCCATTAAATTCTTTGGAAATAAACGTACAGAACGCGGATTAGCGTTATTCTCGTTATACACACACTCTGTTCATCTGGAGCGCACTGCAGATCACGCTCCAATCGAACGCGCTGGCCTGGCAAAACGTCTACAGACGCTTACCACCTGCACGCGTCGCGTCAAACATGGGAAGAAACATTCGGACACGCTTCAAAAGATGGTCTAACCCATTGTAGTACCTTATTAGGCATATTAGGTGAAAACTGATCTGTCCTTCCTAGGAAAAGACCAGGAGCAGCCGCTTGTCCGATAATCGTGGTGAAAGTACCGATCTCCTCTCTATTCGTTAGCAGCAAGTGGTAGGCTTCTCGTGCCACGAGAAACCTACCACTTGCTGCTTATAATGCAAGAATTTTAAAATTATTTCAAACTGTCTTTCTTCGTGGCAAAGCGGATTAAAGGTTTAACGAAGACGGAAATTTTGCAATGCACAACCCTGAACAACTTTCGTTCAAAAAACTCGAGGACTGTGAGACAAAGTAGTTGAATTGGCGACGTTACAATTAGATGGGGAGTTGAGGGGGAGGGGGAGGGGAGGGGGAGGGGGGTTGGGAAGGGCGAGAAGAGAAAGAGGAGGAGAATTGGAGTGGCAGTGCTAGGAAAATGCGGGGTCCTTCCCAAAATAGAACTATCCGGATAGGGCTGGAATAATATACGGAATTTCTTTGAAATTAGATGAGTAAGTTTGTATGACTAAGGACAAACATTTTAAAAAAGTAATGAAATAAAGGTTTACTTCGCAGAATCGTTTTGTAAAATTTCTGGTCCATATTATAGGGAAGGGGGGTTGCGGCTGGGCAAAACTCCACTCACCGGAAATTCTGGTGAAAGCTCAGACTACTGCAAAATACATATTATAGTAGATATTAGCGTGGGCGGCAAATGACGTACTCTAAAGGTGTGGGAGTGGATTGTTTGATGGTAAATAGGCATATATGTATTGACGCATGTCTGAGTGCACTTTTTCCAGTGAATCCGAAAAGCGATCAACTGGCTCTGCTAATTTATCGGAGGGATAGACGTCGACAACAAGAGAGCATCAAAAATCTGGACGTAACAACACTGACTGTTCGGGACAGATTCCTACCTCTGAGTGCAGTTCCCTTCAGAAAGAACTACTATGGCCCTTCCCCAAAAATTTAGGACTAGACATTGACAAGGATACGAATAATGAGAAAATAAAGCAGTTACTCAGAGAACGGAAAGTGAACAAAGTGCAAAAGAACGTCTCGTCCTAAAAATAGAACGCGACAGTCAGCTGACCGATGAAGAATGCCGCGAAATGTGAACAGCGTGAACCGGAAACTGTTGAATGAATGCGCTGAGCTGTGCAGCGAACGAGACACTTCGATGCTATCTGATCGTTGCGTTTGACTCGAGAAGAACGAGAGAGAGAATGGCGAATTCCAAGGCCGAAAGTTCTAGAGTTTTTCGAAATTCGGGTGAAAAAGTTGCGCTGATTTGTTGGTGATACTTTGTTTTGCACCAGGAAACGGGAACATATTGGACTGTGAGATTCATGAAACGGAAAAAAAGCAAATCAACGATGGTTACCTTGGTGGGTCATCGTATAAATTAGGCAGTTTTTGGAGATGGACGATAGAGATGTGAAAGTGGATTTGCTGGCCTGGTTGGAATTGATTGGTCATGCGTTCATTTAATCCTAGCCGTTGTTGGTCTGAAGAACATCGACATCTGACTTCGTTAGGAGAATCTAGGAAATCCTTGATGCTTTCTGGATTCTAGGGTAGAAGGTTAGCCCCAGTCGATTCGTTCTAACTAGAGAAGGATATTACATGTCTGTGGCATTTTAAAATGGGATGGTACTGAATGTTGGAAATCGAGGACGGTGATCTCGGATACATAAGTTTTTCATTTCTGCCAAACTACATTTTCAAAAACAAAACTTATGAATGCTCCTGTCTACATTACGTTATTCACCGAAGAGTACGTTTGGCAGCCGTGACCACCCACCTTTCAACCAAAGTTTGCAAGTGTGGATTACTTGTGGTCCTGAACAGAAATTCATAATACATTTTGCACCATGATTACATCTTTTCAAGAAGATAGACGGATTTTGTGACCACAGAAACGCGGTGGGACCTCAAAGATGGATGCGGAGAGAGTATGCTCCAAGTGAAATTGTCCAGTAGGTCTCGCCGCGATTCTGCGGCCGCGACACTATGAACACGCACGCGCAATCCATCTACTCGGTAGGGACTATACACTATCACACTTATATGGTAGGTGTGATTGAAAACGTACCGTTTTGACGTAAAGAAGTGTGTTCATAACCCTTTCTGCAATGAAACCTGGCGAAATGGGGAAAAATTTCGAAACAACAGTCCTCAACTTTATCATATGAGGAGGTACGTATGTCCCTCTTCCGAATGTATGGACACTTAGCATCCTTCCTTTGTAAAGAAACAAAAAAAAACATATGAAAATTCAACATCCAATGTTGTTCAATACCATTCAATTCAATACAGTTTCAATAATATAGTTCAATGTATCAAGTCCGATATAAAATTTCATATAAAAACGAAAAACTCAAAAATGATCAGTGCAGTTCGGTGAACTGTAGTAATAGCTCATTGATTGAGTTGATGTCAACTGTTAGTGCAAGATAAAGTTATTTAGTATGTTGACGACTTACTACATACATATATACGTAGAGCTCAGAAAAGTCAGAAAATTTCCTGACCAGAACCTAGAATAATGTTCGGGATGAAGGTGTAAAACAGTAAATGAATCAACGATTGCTTGCGGATCAACGAAGGTTATTGAAAACCAACGAAATCTCTGATGCTCAGCGGAATCGAACGGAATTTAACCAGGATTGCTAACGACCTTTAATCCACATAAATGGAAATCGATCGGCAGCGACGGTTTAATGCTATGACGGGCTGAATGAAGTTTTCTGTTATGATGACGTACGTATCGGGTCGGATTACGTCAGTGATGCTGTTGCGAGCTGTTTCTGCAACGGAAGCTACCATCACCCAGCATACGTGTTGGCTTTTCAATCATTCTGATGCAGAACCATGCTGACACATTGTAGAAAATATATGCAGAGGCAGGTATTTGTCAGTGCCTGGGGGATGGCAAGTCGGTCATAATCAGTAATATCCGAATAATCGTATTAATTTGAATTTGCACTGTTCCCTTCTTATTCCTAAAGGTCTCCGGAAATCAGCAGTCTAAAACAAAATACTCCAACTGCAGTTACACGTATTCCTTACATTTTACGAGGAACAAGCCACTAGGTGACCGAATGTGTTAGGCACTCGATATTCGAATATTTCATTTCGAATGAGTCGGAAATTATAATGTCCAGAAAAAGAAGAGCCCACAGCCCAAGGCTAATAGAGAACACTACGGTGAAGCTTTTGTTTTTACAATATTCGATTATATATTATCCCCCTTTGGGTTTCTGAATATTTCATGGAACTAATTGAATATATTCAACTTTCATTCGGTCGGTCGGTATTCTACAACCCAAGAAGGGTCTCCAATCCTCGACCGCTATCTAGGTAATTTGTGCGTTTATGCACAACAGCAACACTTCTTGAACCTACTTGAAATGATAATTGGAAAATCAGTTTGCTTTTTATTGATGTAGCCACACGAGGTTGATATCAACTTTATTCTCGGCTTACGTTTCGGCGAGATCGCCTTCTTCAGAGCCTGAAAGGGTGAAATCGGTTGCGATCTATCCGGACAAACGTCTATCTACCCTACAGACAGAATTCTAGGCCTACTTTTGGGACAACATGGTAAGAAGCGAGGGTGGAAACCGTACCTCAGACTTGATCCACTGAGTGGATAATAGCGGCCACTGCGAGCTAGAGTAGTAGGGTTAGTGCCTAGCGCAGATCAGAAGAGCAGCCTTAAGTACGGATAGAGTTCCCGCGTAATCGAGAGGCATTCTTCTTTGCGGTTCATCTTTGGATTCTTGGCATGGATCCAGAATGCCTCCAGGGCTTTGCGCGCCGCAATTTGAATCTCCTGCGCCAGAATTTTGATCTTAACCTCAAAATCGGCTCCGTTATGACATCTTACCCTATGGTTACCCAGAGGGGTTGCGGGACGCGACTTAGCCTTCCCATCCAGATGTTCCTTAATTCGGACGCAGAGTGGCCTACCCGTTTCCCCGACGTACTCATCCCCGCATTCATTGCACGAAATCAGGTAAACCGCACCTGAGGTCATGCAATCGCCGCCTCTGCCTTCCGGACAGATTTTGCAATCCGGAGTGGTGCAGGTGCGGTCGTATAGTCGATTGCGGATGAGCCTCTGTTTGAGGTTACTAGGTGGAAGCTCCACAACTGCTACAGAACTTTCTAAGCCAGCTTTCCTCAGGCACCGCCTTATGGCGGCGCTTACCTCATCGGAAATGAAGGGTATGCAGAAGGGTATCTTGTCAAACCCGCAGGTTCCGGAGTTACCCCTTATTTTACCCTTGCCTAATGCTGGTGTAGGCCTATACCCGTTTGCTAGAGCTATTTTTCCAGCGAGCTCCACTGATTCCTGCCTTTCCTCTCTACCTGTGCAGACACCAGCGGCCGTACAAAACATGTTCCGTACCACTGCTCTTTTTGTCTTTACAGGGTGAGCCGAATGGCAATTTACTATAATATTTTTATTGCTTGGCTTGCGGTACCATTTGGTGCTATACGTCCCCCCAACGAGATGCACTTGGACATTGAGAAAAGGTAGCCAACCGCTTTCAGGTTTCTCCCGCGTGAATTTAATATGCTCCGACTGTTCGTTTAGTAACTGGAAACACTTGTCCATCTCCAGTTGTGTGGAACAGACAAGGAAACAGTCGTCGACATATCTGCAGTAGAGGAGGGGACGAGTTTCCAAAACCGGGGCTTCAATTTTTGACATGAATGCTATAGCAAGTGTTGGTGCTAGCCGCACCTGAGGTCATGCAATCGCCGCCTCTGTCCGGAAGGCAGAGGCGGCGATTGCATGACCTCAGGTGCGGTTTACCTGATTTCGTGCAATGAATGCGGGGATGAGTACGTCGGGGAAACGGGTAGGCCACTCTGCGTCCGAATTAAGGAACATCTGGATGGGAAGGCTAAGTCGCGTCCCGCAACCCCTCTGGGTAACCATAGGGTAAGATGTCATAACGGAGCCGATTTTGAGGTTAAGATCAAAATTCTGGCGCAAGAGATTCAAATTGCGGCGCGCAAAGCCCTGGAGGCATTCTGGATCCATGCCAAGAATCCAAAGATGAACCGCAAAGAAGAATGCCTCTCGATTACGCGGGAACTCTATCCGTACTTAAGGCTGCTCTTCTGATCTGCGCTAGGCACTAACCCTACTACTCTAGCTCGCAGTGGCCGCTATTATCCACTCAGTGGATCAAGTCTGAGGTACGGTTTCCACCCTCGCTTCTTACCATGTTGTCCCAAAAGTAGGCCTAGAATTCTGTCTGTAGGGTAGATAGACGTTTGTCCGGATAGATCGCAACCGATTTCACCCTTTCAGGCTCTGAAGAAGGCGATCTCGCCGAAACGTAAGCCGAGAATAAAGTTGATATCAACCTCGTGTGGCTACATCAATAAAAAGCAAACTGATTCTCCACAATGCCGAGGTTCATGGAAAGTCGGACATGGCGGATAATTGGAAAATTAAAGTGTATTCAAAGTGAGGAATGGCAAAAAAAAACAGATGCAAAAAAAAACAGAGGTTCACAAATAAAACATTAAGAACCGACGAGATTGGCTGAATGTGAACATTCTCATTAGGCAAACATAACCTTGCTTATCAAAATATGCTGAAGAATTTTGAAAGCATGGAGATAAAATCGTTGAAAAGGCTTAGTGGCTTTACTAAGCGCCTTAAACCTCGAATGCGAGGCCTTTATTTTACATATGTATCCAGTTCTACGCCAACCTAGGCTGGTAGGCGGATCCCTATTGTTTAGCACCTGATGTTTTGAATGGAAACTTCTTCTTCAGTGCTGAAAGTGGTTCAAACGCTGTATTCGTGTTCTAAAATCCGCCAAGCGCTTTATCGCTCCCGGCTAATCTGCAGACATTGTCCTAAGCACATCTGGCAATCACCGAAGAGAAATACACAACATTTAAATAAGTTTATCATCGTATTGGTAGGAAAGACACATAAGTAAGGATTTACCTACGAATCTGGTTATCGCAGAAGTACAAAATTATCACGTTGTGGTTAATTTTGTTTTCGACATTTGTTTTAGGTCTATATTTTTGCATTCGTTATTTTTCTGCTACTTGTGAAAAAAAATTAATCATGAATGATAAAAAAAAAACGAACAAATAGGTAAATCTTAAAGATCTTTGGCTCTATGTACATAGAAGAAAAAAAAACAGCTGTTAGCTACTCTTTTACTACTTCCTGATTTATTTAAAACATCTCTTAGTATAAATCATAAATCTACGTTCACGAGGGATAACACCATTGATCTGGCCTTATTCTTATAACATGAATGCTCTACCATATCACCTTCTGGGTTGATTTCTCTATCATATACTATGCTGTAGTACACATAACAGTATCTGCTCTATGATTTTTGACGACACACTTCAAGTGTATAAAATAAATAAAATAAATGAATTTATTCTTTTCTACCCAGGTACGCTCTGGGCTGCTGAAAAATAGAAGGGAATTTAAAAGCAAGCACAAGATGGTCCAGGCTATGGCAGGTCATCATGCTGCTTTCTCCTTATAGGAGATGAAAAGTCCTCAACCGAGATATATACCTATGCTACGGCTTGGCTAACCAAATTCACCCATTGTAGTGTATCCCATTTCACTTTTTGCAATGGAATATGAAAAGATTTTCGACGTGTGCTATTTCGTCTTTTTCTAACTATTCAATTTTGATTAAAGGGAAGTTCAAGAATTGTAATTGGACTTGCCTATAAATTCGCCTGTGCTAGAATTTGGGTGACATGAAGCGGTGATAACGGGGCTAGCCCGAATTCCATTTTGAGCTTATCGTCACTTTCACGGGTGATTTAGGAGCGAGACATCAACATAGATAGTACAGTTCACAGTGATTAGGTTGAGACACTTGTTGAAACAAAATTCGCTGTGCGTTCTCAAAAATCGACGGAACTCGTTTGGTTTTGTTTGTTTATTTATTTATTCAATACATTGAAGAAAATGAGACGCTAGAAGGTTAGCCTCATAAAGAAAGATGTAGGCATTCATCTGAACTGCGAAAAATAGACAAGCGTAAAGTACGATGTTACTTTAAATTTCAGGTCAACCTCCCCTAATTCTTCCTTCCCCCACATTCTCCTCATCCCCAAAATGCTCGCAAATGTTAGGCGGAAACCAACGATGTATCTAGATTCATCACCGTTAATTCTTCGATTCGTTTCAAAAGTGCTTTGTGTTTTCTTCTTTTATTCATGATCCATCCAAGAACATCCAGTCTATTTTAACCGCAATGACATCAACTCTTGAAATCATAACAGTACTTACTGAAGAAGCGACAGAGAAAAATATGACACCACCTCAAAAATCACCAGAATGTTGACCTTCCAACTTTTGGAAAAAAATTAAAACAGCATGTAACTGAAGAGACTCATGACATTCGAAATAATCTCATACAAAATTTTTTTAAAAATAATTTCTACACCAGTTCTGAGCAAGCAATTCCAAAAGAAGACAAGGAACTTTAAGAAAGATTTAGTTGCCCATTTTTGTCCTAACAAAGATCAGGATTGCCATGAGAAGACGACTGAAACAAAAGACGGGAGCACTATGTGTGTACAAGAGATTAATACGTAGCGATAAGCTCTACTACTGCCAGCATTCCAAGCATGGAATGACTGTCGGGCAGCAATGGTCTCGTGATTCGGAAGCACCAACGCGTGTCCACAAGTAAACATTGGACCCTAGGATGAAAGATAAGTTTCTTCTGTGGAAATTCCATGAAAGGAACGTAGCGGGAAATGGAACAGTGCAGGGTGTTCTGAGAAATAAACAAACATAATTGATTATACGTAGTGAGGAGTCCATAAGGTTTGACATGATGAAAAGTTTTGACGCCTCTAGAATTATATTTTCACCTAAATCCGATAATCTTTACATGATCATCCACATATCTGGAGGTGTAAGGTGATAAAAATGTATCGGAATTTAAGTCATCACCCAATAAATCGAAAATAGCAGAATAACATAAGCGTTACCCGTCGCTCATTGGTTTATACAATATCTGCCCAACCTGCCCTTTTCGCTTTTAAACCAACAATGAGCGGTATTCCTACAGAAGGACAGAAATGGTACGTCTGGATGTAACAAACGTTCAGAGTTCGGCGCATTTCTCGTTCAATAATCAGTGAATTTTGGGAAGGAAATGAACACCACTGTCTGCGTCACCCTATTGATGTATTCCTCCCAGAGAACTGAGGATTAATGCTTGGAACAGGTCGGAAAACAGTTGGCCTGAAAGGCCGATTGTCCAGTAATAGAAGTCTCGCGGAATCCTAATATCTTTCGGAAAATCTGACTGAAAAGTCCAAAGAGTTCTCATGAAACTTTTGGATTTTCGCGAAACACAAAATCTTACCATTTAGCCGATCATGTTTTTCTCTGCTATGCACTCGAAAACCTAAGGGATCTGGCTCTTATGAATTTTTACCAACCCAAATAAAACAGATTCTGAATCTAAATCTTGATAAGAATACCTATGACTATGTATCTTGATCTGAACATGAAGAAAAACCGTGGAATTATTCGTTTAAGATCACAACTCATCCCAAATTTCTGTCTGCAATTTTTATCGAGAGGCAGGATCAATCAGATAACCACTCAACATTTGGCACCTACTCAGTATCAAGGATGGAAAACTCAAGATTTTTGCGATTGCTTTCGCTTTCAGGACTATTGATGACTTCGTCACGAATAAATTGTGGTTCATTTTTTCCCAGGTAGTTGCGGAACTCGCAAGTAGCTATGTGGGAGCTCTAAGGTTTGGTAAGGTATTCCCGGAGCTGGAATTGTTTACAACTTCACATGGAGCAGTTGATCGCAGGAAGCAACAACTCAACCATAGCTGCCGGAAGAACCGCGCATTCTGGTGGATATCCCATTCAGGATCCCTATTACACCGCTGTGTAGAAACACAACTGCAGTGGTGTGATCTTTGTTGCCTTGTCAGCGACAGAAAAACTCGATCAGCTTCCTGTGCTCAAAGGTTTTTAATCAGCCGATAAATATTTGTCACTATCGGAAGCTGCTCCTGATTTTATGGCTCTCCCCCGACAGGTCATAAAATCGCATAACAAGGGTGAATGACGAGAGCGTAATGGAAGGGGAGCACAAGGTAAATTAGCAGCAACCCGCACTTAGTACCCATCTTGAGTCATTTTCACCAATCCTTTGAGAATTTTTGGATTTGTTTCCAGCCCTATTTTTTAATTGCTGTGCAGAGGAAATCGGCATTTCAACCCCTTTTCTTTTTCACTCTAGCATTTCTCGACTTTGTTTGAGATTTATTTTATGCGGCTTCTATAGACAATAAACAAGCGAACAAATAAATTTTCCTGCCCTATATCTCAGCAATTCTCTAAAGAGTGGGCACGCCTCGGCAAGGCGCTGTGTACAAGGTGAACAAGTCATGAATCAACGCTGGGAAGGCGAAACAAACGGGTCGCGCTGATGTGTGATGCAGTTTTGACTTGCACGTCCGTCCGTCCACCCAGCAGACCGCCAGCGACACAGCGATGAGTTTTTGGGAGCATGGGAACAGCATGAGCCGGTCCTGGACTTCCGCTGACATTAAACAATTACTCATATGGAACCAACGACCAGATGCCATGAACTAGTTCCTGCTATCGACTATAACTTGTAAGTAGAGTGATGTAAATCAAGATATGTTCAATGTTCCAGGTGGTGCTCTAAAAAATAAAACAAATTCAGGAAGTTAGTGGGCAATTCCTCAGAAAATAGGAGAACTAGCGACCAGCTGCTTGTTACCCCTGAGGACATCGACTGCTCAGTGGTGGACATTTGGTCGCGGGTGCCCAGCAGCTTCCAGAAAATATGATGCAAAAGTTTTAATAATTAGTATACAGGGCGAAGCGGTCTGGAATATGCACAAGATCCTGGGTTTCTTGGGGAGTAACTAGTATTTTGTCGGCTATTTCCTACCCGCCTCTCATAAGATTACCTCAGAAGGCGCTAGCAGTGTCATCTCAGAAGGATTTCGCAGGTTGTACGGGGTTTTCATGAAAGTTATGTAGGAATATTTTTGCATACAACTTATATTACATGAAACTAACAACAATGTTGCTTGCAACATAAGTAAAGGTCCAACCACGTGTTCATTCTAGCGCTATATATACGTGTACATTTAACAAGTGATTCCGTTCGGCAGATGAATTCTAAGCCCTTACGCAACATTTCTGCAAGTTACACTCAGTATTCTTGCCAAGTATGTATGTACGTGCAACTTTTTTGAATGTTACAAGTTATACACATAGTTTTTTTTCTTTCACGGAGCACTCAGGTAAGGGAATTATGAAGCAAAACTTGCTGAGTTTTCTTCGTGACTGTTCGATCATCGAGAAAAATCGCGAATTCTGGATTTCCTTCATAACCAGGATACTTGAATTAATCTTAACCCGTATAATTGCATCTTATCTGTCGATCAGTATTTTAAAGAAAGCCCCTTATCGCTTTCTACTCAGAATCCCTGACATTCTTATAATAGTTACTGCGTTTACTCGTAGGAAATTTTCACCTCCTTTTCGAGGAGTTCCTTCCCAAAAAAGTGCGGGTTAGAGAGAACAGTTTGAATTTTGGTAAATGCGTTCTCTTATGATTCAATTTGCGAATTGTTAGAGACACAGTATCTGTTTAACTGGCCCATTTTATCAGGCAAATGTTTTGACAAACGCGTTGTAAAGCAGCAGTAGGCCAATCATCATCAGCGTTTTTCTTGCCTAAAATAAACAGAGATCTGAACTTGATAGGATGTTTACCTTTTTCAGTTCTGCGAATATTCGGAGGAAATCCGAGTAGGCAAGCGCTTTTCGATTATGAAGGCAACTGTTAAGGGTTGCGGCACACTAAGAAGTGGTCCAACACACGTCAATTACAGGTAGAGGCCCTTAAAGTCATAAGGGGGACGAGCTGTTTATCCGCTATGAGCGTGGCTTTATTGGGATAAACAGCTACACCACTGGATAAATTGCTATGTTGTTGGATATTAGCTACACGGCCGGATAAACTACTACATTTCGGAAAACCGCTATACTTTACTATTTCGTGCAAAAGAAATCAAAAGAAGCACCCTTTCTGTAGGACAACGACCTGCTCGTCTAGTTAATGTTCCTTGTGGAATTATGCAAAAGGAGACTTTTCTCCTCAATTTCTTGCCGCGACCGAAACTATAAAGGATAAAAGGATAAAGTGGTCGGCGTTAATCAATCCCGTCACGAGGGATGCGCCACGCATTCGACTTCACCGAAACTATACCTACCAGAAATAGTGAATCCACAGGATCGGCATTAAAAACGACTTCTTGTTTTTCAAATGAATTCTGATCAATGGATTCACATTGGAGCTGTTTATCCAGAACTTTCGGATAAACAACTAAACAGTGGAGCTGTCTATCCGAATTAACCCTTTGACCCATGCAGGTGTGGAGAGGCGGCATTTCTTTGCGGATAAACAGCTACACACCCAAGTTATAAACATCAGCAATATCTAAAATTCAGAAAAAAAAACAATGGTATCAGAATCCTTATCACAACGTTCAGGAACGGGACCCTATCAAAAAGTTCCATTTCCTTACATGAGCACTGGTCTCTGATAAATCGTTGAGGTTATCCATGGTACACGTGTCCACGTGTCCAAATTGACCTATTACATGGCACGCGTCAGCTGCTCACCCGCACGTGATATTGTCTATACCCAGCTGCTACCCATGGGTATGAGAAGATCCCTGGTTCCACTGACGCATCCGGGCTGATATTACGGATAGCTGAGCAAAGTCAGGTTAGCAGACAACCGTTCACGTCCTGCATCTCCTAATATTGCGTAGCCCTGTTGGTTGTTTGTTTGTTTTCCCATTTTGGGGCGCCTTCGAGTGTATTTGAATAAATAAATAAATAAATAAATAAGTTAATAAACCTTCATGAGTGGGACTCATAAAACGATAACCAAGCAAACCAACAATGGTTAGCCTGGCTGGTTACCTTGTAGACTGCGTGATCGTAGGAGACGCATGACCGAAAGTTGGTTTGCTAACCTGGTTTCGCTTGGTTATACATTCGCGAATCCTAGCCCAGGATAACCTTCCACACAATGTCTTCTCGGTGTTAACCGTTTCATGAATCCCTGCCCCGAGTGTTCAAAGTGACAGATCGCTATGGGTCGCATTTCGCATTTCTCGTTCGATAATCGATGCGATGACGCCGAGTTTGCAAGAAAAACCAGGGAATTATTTCGGGTCGACCTTGAACACATGGATGATTGGTTAAGGGCGCAGCGACGTCAGGTGATGTAAGTCAAGTCTTAGAAACACACAAGCACTGTTTCCGTTTCATGAGATGAATTTCATTTATTTACTTATTTATATGCAATTTTGTATGCACCAAACAAAAATACAACAAAAACAAGAGCCTGTTGAATGCAGGAGAAATCATTCATCCCTTGCTTAGACCCTATGCAGTTCTACTCATTCCTTAATAATAATAGACTTCATTCCACCTACTTAAACCTAGGGATGGATACCAATGAGTATGCAGATTTATTTCTGGAAGGTGGCTAAAAAACTGGAACAGTTTCCACGTTTTACGTTGTGTCGTTGTTCATAAATTGCCTAGACAATAGGCCCTTGATTCCAGATCACTAACCAGAAGTGGGACAGTAAAAAAAGGCCTCTAATCTGGGTAGAATGGAAATACTCAGGATTTACGAGCAAACAGATGAATCACAGAATCTCGGAAAAGAGATAAAAGGACGGAGAAAGCATAAAAGCGGATGTAAAGACGATAATCACAAGGGAATGCGAAAGGAATTTCGCTTGAGGAACAATTTATAGAGAGCACACACTATGGCGGTATTACTATGGTGAGTTCCTTCTAAATTCTAGGAAACCCTCGGGCAGTTTTTGCGAGAAATTGTGAAGAAAGTGGGGGAAAACTAAGTGGGATACGGCTAGGAAATCACGGGAATTTATCCGGAATTCGAGCGAGATCGGCCTATGACTTCGGAATTATACGACTTGCACGAAATTGCCCGGAATCGGCTGGATCCAGCGGAGTCCACAATTTGTACGGGATTTCACATAGTGAATATTCGCATCTGCTGGTTGTCCTACAGCGTAAGTTGCCAGATGAATTTCTCCCATCTTTCACAAATTATTCGTGCACTTCCAAAATGAGCGACGGTGCTCGGATCCTTGAACGTTCCGGAAACGCGCCTACATACCCGTAGACCCAATGCGGACGAGTTTCTAAAGTAAAAGGCACATTTGCCTGAGGATCAGGCCACAATGTGGGTACTAGGTAGACGTTAAGAGATGCGAAGTATAAATATAATCTGCGGGAAACTTGTCTATTCTGGATTAACGGAAAACTCACAATTTTCCCTCGAATTTTCATAAGACCAGTTTTAATCTGGCTCAAATCCAAGTCTAAATCGGGGTTTACCGCTTGAAATTCCAGAAAATTGGCGCAGTTTTTATTATTTTCTTCTTTCGTGTGTGGAGAAACTACGAGCATGGCATCCTCAGGGTTGCCTATCCCAACAGCAGTTAGGATAGAGTTCTAGAACAAAGAGGTTGAAATGATCAGATTAGTGGTTAATGTAACCATAAAGTGTATGAAATATCATGACTTATAATAACGGGCTTACTTTGTGTGTCACGTGTGTGTGTGTGTGTGTGTAGAACGAAATTCGAGGGCGTGGCTTAGAGTGACGCCGACCACTCCACCGTTACATGAAGGGTGCGCCGGCGCCCAAAGTGGTGGGAGACGGGTCCACTGCTGTGATAAGGGTGCGCCGGCGCCCAAAGTGGGGGAGACGGGTCCACTGCTGTGATAAGGGTGCACCCACTGCTGCGCCCAAAGTGGTGGGAGACGGATCCACTCCACTGCTGTGATAAGGGTGCGTCGGCGCCCAAAGTGGGGGGAGACGGATCTACTGCTGTGATAAGGGTGCGCGCCGCCCAAAGTGGGGGAGACGGGTCCACGGCCGTGATAAGGGTGCGTCGGGGCCCAAAGTGGGGGGAGACGGGTCCACTGCTGTGATAAGGGTGCGTCGGCGCCCAAAGTGGGGGGAGACGGGTCCACGATAAGCTGCGCCGGCGCCCAAAGTGATAAGTGATAAGGGTGCGCCGGCCCAAAGCCCAAATAAGGGTGCGTGGGAGACGGTCCACGTGATAAGGGTGCTGTGTGATAAGGGTGCGCCGGCGCCCAAAGTGGGGGGAGACGGGTCCACGGCTGTGATAAGGGTGCGCCGGCGCCCAAAGTGGTGGGAGACGGGTCCACTGCTGTGATAAGCTGTGATAAGGGTGCGCCGGCGCCCAAAGTGGGGGGAGACGGGTCCACTGCTGTGATAAGGGTGCGCCGGCGCCCAAAGTGGGGGAGACGGGTCCACGCTGTGATAAGGGTGCGCCGGCGCCCAAAGTGGTGGGAGACGGGTCCACTGCTGTGATAAGGGTGCGCCGGCGCCCAAAGTGGTGGGAGACGGATCCACTGCTGTGATGAGGGTGCGCCGGCGCCCAAAGTGGGGGGAGACGGGTCCACGGCTGTGATAAGGGTGCTGGCGCCCAAAGTGGGGGGAGACGGGTCCACTGCTGTGATAAGGGTGCGCCGGCGCCCAAAGTGGGGGGAGACGGGTCCACGGCTGTGATAAGGGTGCGTCGGCGCCCAAAGTGGGGGGAGACGGGTCCACGGCTGTGATAAGGGTGCGTCGGCGCCCAAAGTGGGGGGAGACGGGTCCACGGCTGTGATAAGGGTGCGTCGGCTCCCAATGTGGGGGGAGACGATTCCACTGCTGTGATAAGGGTGCGCCGGCGCCCAATGTGGGGGGGACGGGTCCAGATAAAGGTGCGCCGGCGCCCAATGTGGAGGAGACGGGTCCACTGCTGTGATAAGGGTGCGCCGGCGCCCAATGTGGGGGGAGACGGTCCACACCGTGATAAGGGTGCGTCGGCGCCCAAAGTGGGGGGAGACGGGTCCACCACTCTGATAAAGGTGCGCCGGCGCCCAAAGTGGGGGAGACGGGTCCATCACTGTGATAAGGGTGCGCCGGCGCCCAAAGTGGGGGGAGACGGGTCCACTGCTGTGATAAGGGTGCGCCGGCGCCCAAAGTGGGGGGAGACGGGTCCATCACTGTGATAAGGGTGCGCCGGCGCCCAAAGTGGGGGGAGACGATTCCACTGCTGTGATAAGGGTGCACCGCGCCCAAAGTGGGGGAGACGGGTCCACGGCTGTGATAAGGGTGCGCCGGCGCCCAAAGTGGGGGGACGGGTCCACGGCTGTGATAAGGGTGCGCGGCGCCCAAAGTGGGGGAGACGGGTCCACGGCTGTGATAAGGGTGCGCCGGCGTCCAAAGTGGGGGGAGACGGGTCCACTGCTGTGATAAGGGTGCGGCTGTGATAAGGGTGCGCCTGCGCTCAAAAGTGGAGGAGCGCCTGAAAATATAGCTACCGATGCAGGGGGGGGGGGTGCGCCGTTGTCCACTACTCAGGGAAATGTCATGAGTTAGGTCCATATTTGTTAAATCGATTCGATGGCCTCTAAGATCAATCGTAAAAAAAACTAGATGTCAGACCACTGCGCGGATTAGTATGCAATCCGTGTGAATCCTTCCTCCTTACGTCCTCCTTCGCGATCTTCTCTTCTCATTTGTTTATGAACACACCGCACCCTCCACTTTTATATGTTCTAACTGACTCTTATCACTTGACCAGTTATAACAAACAAAGAATGATAGACCATTTTCTGCGGTCAATCCAGTTTGAACCGGTTATATATAGTTGCGAAAAGCTATTTCAGTTGAGCAAACGATAAAATTGCTTCAAGAAGGTTAATCCTCTTTGATAAGTGCATTTTTATATGAGAAGAAGCAATGGAATGGGTGTGGGACACATCATAGCAAAAATGTGGAATAGCTGTGACTTTATTTGAATGAAGAAGGGATGAAGCCATGCGAGCGAAGCGAGCATTAGGAAAAGTCTGGAAGTCCGGCGTTAGCCGGACGGCCAGACTGGTTAGTAATAAAAAAGTAGTAAAATATAAAAAATTTCCTAACTGGAAATAAAATGAATCACTCAGTGAAGCTTGAGCAATAAAAATACAGGACATAATCAGTGAGACAGCGCCAGCGCAACAGCGTTAATCAACGGGTGGCCGAGAACTGATAGCAGAGCGCTTATGGACGCCTCGGATTATTTCACGATGAACCGGAAATGAAGGTGAAATTCGTAAGTCGAAAGAGAAAACATGGAAGGACTAGTAAGCACTGACGGATAACTAGCACGTGCGTGACCCCACCTCCGCTAGAAAATCAGAAATTGGTGCATGAGTGATGACACTTTCGTTCCAGAATAATAAAACAAAAATATTATTGCGGCTATTTCCAGTAAAATTACGCAATTACACGTTCACAAAGGTGCGCTGTTGGTATCACATCAAAATTCATGATTTTATTTTGCCATTGAGAGGTGATTCTCGATAAAGCACATGAGAGATGATGTTATATCTAGCGGAAAGAATGGTCCGGATCTCGTCTGGATCGAGTAACAGAAAGAAACAGAAGTGAAACTACTGCTTTGTGGAACTTCCTGACACGAGGTTAATATTATTTTTGCTACCTTCCAAAATGCCAGTAGAATGCTATGCTATTTAGAATCTGAAAGACCCAATTTCAATGGCATCGTTGCTCCTCGGAATCGATTTTGAAGTTCCCATACGGAAAAAAAATCTCCAGGAACTCCTGGCCGAGGTGATTCCGTGCGAAATCCCGAAGTAGCCGTTTTCGAGCCCCAATTTCCCGGGAGCTGGAGCCAGAGGGCGGGGCCAAGACGAAAGGACGAGGTTTCTGCTACACCTAAAGACTCCTCAAAATTGGGGCCCGAAAACGGGTTTTTGGATAGTTTCATACGGAATCACGCAAACAAGTGTGATCGGGATCTTCTGGAGATTCTTTTCATGCGATTATCTCGAAAACCGACTCTGACTCAGGACGTAGTTATGTTATTTTCTTTTATGTTGTAAACTGATAGTAGAATTTCAACCAACAAACTCATCTAACCGAAAACCCAAGAAAAGCACATGAGCTTCCCATGAAAGAGGGAGAGTTTGAGCCAGGACCAACCATAAAACGGGTGGCAACGGCTGAAGCTTAAGAGAGGACCGAGAAGTTAAAATCCATAGAAGGAACAGTTACATAAGTTTCGCCTAGAAAGAATAAAGAATTCCAGAAACTTCAATGTCAGGTAGATCAGTCGACTGTCAAAAACCGATAAAATGGATCACCAACGAAATAAAGTCGACCACCCGTTTGCAGCAAACTGGCGGCTATGAAGCTGTAATGCCACAGAATATTTGTCACCAGCACAATAGGCTTGAAGCTAAGTGCAGTTCGTATTGAACGTGTGTACAAAACGTTTGTTCAGCCGTTTGAAATTATTGGAGAATCGGATTATTTGGAATGACAAGCGTTCGCGTTGGCAGTCTGGCGATAATTCGCCAAATATTCATGATGAAAAGGTGGTAGGACACACATCGACGATATTCAATTTTCCACAATTTTGTCGAAGCTATTCTGCTCACATTGCCCGTTAAAATACCTATATCCTTCAATCTGGCCCATGTTTCGGCAACATAGTCCTCGTCCAAGGCTTAAAACGTGAGAAGTACAGATGGGCTACCCTCTCAAGACGTATTGTCTTCTCACAAGAATAATTCAATCAGTAATTCATGTAAATTCAATGAACGAACATGGGTTAATCAGCAAACTCGTATGTAAGCTGCCGACGATGTGGTCGGGAATTAGACGCCAGAAATAAAGTACATACTTCATATAGTAATCCCGGGCCAAATAGTTTTGACGGGACAGCGCAAGTATGGATTCGTAATGTTAAGCTTTGGGAAATCGAACACGGAATATTTTATTTTTTTTATTCATATATAACTGCACTCGTGGTGTTCCTTGTACGAAAAGAGGAATAACTCCATGACAAGTGAAATCGGTCGACTACATATGTAATACAACCAGTTAAGAAGGAAAAGATTGAAAACTCCATGTACGACTGCCTAATCTCGGCATGTTAATAATTCATATGAAATCTTTCATATGAAATTCATAAGTATTATTAATAAAATAAGATAAAATTCATAAATAATTCACATTGAAAACCAGTTCGATAAGACACATTGAAGAAGTGCTACTGCAACACTTTTTTGAAATTAAACTTATAAGGATTGCTTCTCCTAGTGCCAGGATTACCACTCTTGAAAGCAACACTATACATACTAGTCCACTAGGCTGATTATACTGAAGTTGATTCGTTCGTTTTTGTGGAATACTAACAAGTAATTGTGAGGTAAGTACACCGTAACACCTTGTCCTTTCTTCTGTTTTCTGTGATCAGAGTTTCCCTCTTATGGTTTGTTCTTCGTAGATTCAAGCATGCAAGTCAAGTTTGCTGGGCCAAAATTAGTGCTCTGTTGAAGCGCCTTGGTCAGCAATGATTAAATTAGACTGTATGACAGAGCGAGATATACAAAATATTGCACGAGAAACTCTTCCATTCTAGAAGAATGGACAGCTTTGAAGCTTCCCGTAACGTTCATGGACGCCAGTCAATGTGAGACGGCGGCCGGCGTTAGATACTCGGAGATCTGGCATGAAAAAAATTGGTTAGAACCCCATTTCTGATTCAAAAGGCATTTTACAAATGTTTTGGAGAGTCCAATAGAACCACTAGTGAGATAATGAAGCGCGGGTGAAAAAATTCACCAGGATCTCGAGTCCTACGACGAAATTGAGCAAGGTTCACAGCAGAATTTCTGGATAAATCCGAATGTGGTAAGAGCTACTTATTCAGAATTACCACTAATAGAATTTTGATTCTTAGCAAGGTTGAATCACCTATTTCGGGCAACAGAATCTTCTTTATTTCTATAAAACTTCATCTATGTAGACAAATTCCATTTCTTTCCACCATGAAATATGAGTATCGCTCTGAATGCAAAAATATTGACTGCTATTCAAGAAGATGAAGAACTGGGAGAAAACTTGAAGGTGAAAGAAAAGTGAAAACTCAAGAAATTTGAATGACTGAATGGACTTATTTCTCCAATCGTTGTGGCAAAAAGCCGTTGCGGAGCACTTTTCGTTGGATAACGTCCGTGGCACAGCGATCAAAGAAGTGAGTTCAACTAGACAGTCTTATTTTGAAAAGGCAAGAGATACTATACAGTGAGTCTAGTAATTATAAGAACCACTACCCCACAAAATCCTGAGTTTCCAAGAATAGGAACTTTGATAGAATATGATAGAATATGTTAGTCATAGCCGGAAAATCCCTTGATAGCTGTCTTTCATAGAGGCGAAGAATTCGGGGATGATCTTGTGTGCACGTATCTCGTAATAGACGCGGTATTTGGGTTTCTGGGAAAAAAATTGCAAACAAATATTGTCATGACCTTGCCAGGAATGGGCTGATCAAGCCCATACCCTCAAATAGACATCTAAAACTCGTTTAATGCGATTTTACAAAGAGATGCTGGAGCAGTGAGGCTGTACAGACTTCCAGAACTGCAGAGCAAATGGCCGGAGCGTAAAGAGCGCACAGTATGTGTGAAGACCGTTTTTCCCGGTGCTGTGCTGCGTGTGCGTGAGTGTGTGTCCCCCTGTGTGTGTGAGTGTGTGTGCCGGTGAGAGACGGTCGTGAAGTGCTTGCTGGGGCTGGCGCGTGATCGATAATCGGAGCGAATTGAATGATTACAAGGCGTCGGGAGCGGGTCAGCGCCGACGGGCTGAGCTGAACGAGCAGCTCAGCTCGTTGCTGAGCAGCTCCAGCCGCAACAGAAACAAAAACGCCGCGGTGACGACGGCGACGACAGCGGCGATAGAGACAGGAATCAATCGTAATGGCACATCGGCCAGGCCGCCCGCCGGCCTCTCCTCTCCGGGCGAACCGGTCCTGGGTTTGTATTTAATGTAGGTGTAGGTGTAAAGGCCACAGCTCAAGCACCCACCTTCAAAAACGTCACTTCGATCATTGGCAGCACGAACGCAGCACGATCCGCGAGCCCTGAAACGGTTACGTGTACATAGCTTTTCCAGAAATTGCACAACCGATTAGCAATTGAGGAATTCAATGCAACGGCAGAAAGCGACAACAGGGCAGGACTGTCGCCCAGTTCTAAATATGGAAACAGAATCGCATCGCATATTAATATAAACATTTCTGCTGCTTATGGAGAAAATGCACAATCATAAGCGCCTGATAAA
Organism: Ancylostoma caninum; assembly: GCA_037903475.1. Classification (NCBI taxonomy): domain Eukaryota; kingdom Metazoa; phylum Nematoda; class Chromadorea; order Rhabditida; family Ancylostomatidae; genus Ancylostoma; species Ancylostoma caninum. The sequence continues at coordinate 350,900 of JBAJFG010000328.1, forward strand.
CGGCGCTGCCAGCTTGGAAATGACGAGATGAAATTGCCTAAGCATTTAAAAAGGCGAAGGATATGATGGTGATAAAATTTCCAACTTCAATTTTAATGGCGTCAAGATCGTATCGGTCAAAATCACTGTAGATCAGCTGACAGCGAAGAAGTAGGATTTTTGAAGTGTAAGATCCTTGCTATAATCTACCCTATCTGGCCCCCGTTTGAGCCTATTTCATGCCTAGTCGTTCCAGTAGCTTTCTGAGTTCTCTATTTTGTGCTCGTCAGAGAAAATCCTCCCGAAATCCCTGTCAACTACCTTCCGTGTCAGTAGAGAACGGCGACAATACTGTGAAACATTGCATACCCTATCGAATTCAACTCCACCTCTTCTGTGAGAGTGAAGATAAGAAATTTCAAATTCTAGGAGAGTTGCAAATGCTCATTTGTAAGAAAAAAATGCTGGAAACTCTCCAAATTTTTCGGCTATTTTCCTGAAAGAAAGGAAAATTTCCACAATAACCTCAAAATTGTCTCTGAAGAGCATGGCACTCACTCGTAATACTATATTCATTCGTTTAAACAGGCTCTAACAAGTGGCGGATACAGGGGAGGAATACTTTATGGTTGAAAATCTTGTCTCATTCCATTCTAGACTGTTTATTTCGTTTTCAATCTAAATTGCTTATTTCGCCATCTTTGAATATTTTATTATCTGATCAATATTTTTTGTAATCTCATTTTTCTATCCGTGCCCCAAAAATGGCGGAGACCCCGTTGTTTTCCCACCCACCCCTGACTGGGGATTTCTGCGCCCACTGGCATCAACGGATGGTATAGCCCGGATATTCTGCTATCCAATAAAAATTGATCCATACTCGAGATAAGTTCGGGGAAAGTCCGAAAGTTTGTCTAGGTGCATATTGAATAGGTGTAGGTAAGCACAGGGGGGAGCGGATATACAGTCTTTCAGCCTACAGAGGGCTCCTAATCCGACTTTGTCTGCAGGATGCGTCTGGAGGGAGATTTCACTGAATGGTAGTTGAGAAACATCAAAATGGAAGAAATCACACCACATACATACCAAAAAACTGTAAAAATTAGACCAGCTGGCCGGAACCGTGATGAAGTCGTAATTGCAGCCAAAGTCGGATGAGGCGCCTTCTGTGAGCGAATAGACCATATGTACAGTGGATGTCAATAACGGTGGCCCATCCGCGGCCTCGAGAAGCACGCCGCGCAGTCGCGCAGCGCGGGCCATGGCCGATATCTTCTGCGTCTGTTAGGCTATTCCAAGCAACTATTCTAACACGTTTTAAAGATTTTCGATCGAATCGGGAAGGAAAGCGCCTACGATAAGCATTCCGGCTGCAGACGACTCCGATTCTGGTGCGCGCGGCGCGGTTGCGCGGCGTTCTTCCCGAGGCCGCGGATGGGCCGCCGTCATTGACGTCCACTGTATATCCGCCGTGTTTTTAGGTGAACATATTGAATGCAGGTCCTGAATGGACGGTAAGGGAAACATTGGATCCCATCAATCTTCTTTTCCACGAATGCTTTCGTATCTACCACGAAAATTGAAATTTCTCCACTTTACTTCAATAGAAGTTGAGAGGAAAGCTCAGGAGGCTGTAAGCGATTTCAGTTGGTAATGTGTGTCAAGATTTTAGCCGCAATTTTGGTTTAGCATATTTAATTTAGTAGTAGTAGTTCCTTACTCTCCTATCACTGCACCGTTCCCGATGATATGTACAGAAAAATGCTAGCTGTTAGAATGTCAACAGAGCGGTGCCTCAGTGTTCTGTTCATCAAATAAATGTGGTGAGCTGCATTTATGGAGTTCCCATTCGCCATACATCCGTCATCCGCCATACAAGGTTGGCAGTAGAACAAGGATTTAATTCGGTTTTTTGGATCTGAAGAATGTCTTGAATCTTCTACTTGAACCTAAGCCTAATAATAGGGAACCTCATGCTAATATGCTTAAAGTGGCCTCAGCAATGGTCACGTATGACCACTGTCCACTTGACCATCAGAGACAGGTTGTCTTAGAAGAAAACCTGCGCTTGGTGCAACACAATGTGGTGTTTTTGTTTTCCAGGCTTGCAGGTGTGGCGTTTGCAGCGACTTAACCAGTTTTGAGAAGGGCTTTCCTGCAAGCTTCAAACGATGACAGAATGCGAATTCCTCTCATGACATTTGCTATAGAAGTGGCCCTTACTTGTAGCCATTCTTAGAAACCACATACATATAGGGGTATCAAAAAGTTTCCGGCCTAGAGTACTTCCAAAAGATCTACAGCGACGAAATTTCGTTGTAGTAAAATACAAGTCCCTCGAACACTAATACATTTTTCATGGCTCGATTTGAATTTTTTTAAACCGTTCAAAGAGCTGCTTTTATATGTACCTTGCATTTCTTTTTTACATCATTTTGAAAAAAAATGTGGCATAGTAGAGATAGGAGCTATGAAAATAAGAAGACCACTTCTATAATCAAAAGTGATGATTTTCAACGACGAGCTCAATCTATTTATTTTGTGGAAAGAGTCAGCAAAAAATGGAATAAAAACGCTCACTTTGTTTTTCCATTTTAGATTTGACACCGAACTGCAATGACATGACACCCTCTCCAACCTTTCCTTCCAAGTTTTACCTCTTTACCTGAAAAAATTTCACCTGAAATTTTAGATACACAAAGGAACGTCAATTTCGTTAGAATGAAAAGAATGACGAACGGATCCATGTGCGAGAAACAAGTTAGCTTCCAAGCTATGTAGTGATTGCATCAAAGAGATCCGAGAAAGATGACACCGTTTCTACTTATTGAAACATACGATGTTGCCAAAAGATGCGTTTCTCAGTTTTTACAACGATTAACCAAAGATGCAAGTTGTAATGTTATCAGTCTGACTTCCGGACTTTTCTAATGGTCGCTTCGCTCGCATGAATTTATCAAATTTTCATCGGAATAGACTCACAGCCAGGGTAAAGCACAGGTGCGATAGTATTTAGAGGAGCAAAGCGAAAAGGCAAATGAGGGGGAGGGGGGTACGTTGTGATTTTTCTTCATGATTGATCTTCGTCCTGCGACTCCTATACTATCCTCCCTACGCATTGACTTCGGCAGAATGGGCGACGGCTTGTATTCAGGAAGCATCGTGAAGGGAACGGCGTCCACGCCTTAACACATTATTCGAGCCGTGGATGGGATGTCCCACACCTCTACGATCCCTGCTGTTACATCAAAAATATCCCATCACAGTAAATCGCTACAGCAACACAGGGTAATAGTAATAAGTTATAGACGCAGTAATTGATAAAATTAGTATGTATTGCTCTCCACAGGAGAACAATCACGGTAAATTTCCTAAGATTCACTCCATCTGTGCAAGTCGTGCACGTTAGATCGGTTCAATATTGCAGGAATTGCACCGAAGTTCAGCTGAAACCTGGAGCTGACTACTCCGCGCTCCTACGCGATTCCGCGCTCAATTGCAAAAAAAAAAATTACTGTAGCTTCCACCACAGGGCAGGTGCGGAAAAGGTGCGTGTATCGCACCCTTATCGCAGCTGCACTGTGGTGGACTCTACAGTATTCAGGAGTAGTAGAGAGATGCGCATAAACCGTCCAGAGAGAGGAGGGAGCAGAGAATGAAAACAGGAAAGTTTACGCAAGAACATGTTAAAACATGTCCAAGATTGTTTAAACAAGTTCAGTTTTCCAGCAAACTAATCCCTCTTTTTTGTGTTATGTTCAGGGTCAAGCGTCCGATGGGAATTTCCCATGAGAGGGTCGTATGCTGGGAATGGGTGGGGGGTCGTATTGGAGAGGTGTGGGTGAGGCTGTGACCCCAGGCACTTCTCTCATTTATTAGATTCTTTCACAAAAATCAGCAAACTATGCATAATTACCACTGGTCCCTTTTCTACTAATGAAACTGGATGTGTGATATGGAGCCCATAAATTTCATAGGAAGTCGCATACGAAATTTTTCAACAATTTTCCACAACCAAATCGAAATTCGATGAGTAATCGTCTTTCTGAGCGCTCTAACGTTTCCTTTTCCAGCTCATATCATGCTCCATAGCTTCCCGTGGGTTTGTTTTTTTGTTTTGTTTTCTCCCCATCCATAAATATATTCGTTTATGCGTCGGCTTACACAGCATGGTCGATAGAGAAGACTCTGCAGCACTGATGAAAAACAAAAGGCGAAGCGTCTCAATGACTTATTCCGCCACATGTTTTTGCAGAGAAACAAAAAACTTCTTCTTTATGACTACACGTGGAAAAATCCGGAAGGTACTTGCCACGCAGTATCTCGGAATAGAAAGATCTGCCACTATACTTCAGGTGGAGTAAGCAGTCTACCTCGATTCTCAGTAAGCAGTCTACCTCGATTGCTCAACGACATCATTACCTTGCCTACAGATTTTGGACAGGTCATCTTCAGCGTTGTTGCAGCATGACTCATCCAAGATCGATGCGTGCCAGAATCAATGTCAGATGAGCGATGGCGGGTTGGAATATAGCTGTACCGTATCGAATTACGTTTGACAATCAAAAGCGAGGGCAGCCCTTCAGATGCGACGGATGGGCTTCAACTATGGAATTTCTCATTTTCAAAGAAAGTAAGCCCCTAACCGTCTAGTTTCTTAAAGGCAGCGCCCGAGTAATATCGAGTGCCAGAGAAATATCGAGTCCGAGTTACAGTTAGGTGACGCACACAGGCAGCGCATCATTTATTTGAACGAACACAAAGACTTACCTATGGAGAAATAGCAATCGTGAGCCAGCCCCGCTACTTGAGCTTTCACAGCGAGGACACGCCAGCCCTCGTCAAACTCACATGCACGTATAACTGCGCATGGGTAGCGGGACTCACGAGTGTCAGTGGAGCGCGACAAGACGCAAGGGAGAGGATGCCACAATCCCGCGGATTTCTCGCAAGTTTCTCGCTATTTCACTGTTGGACATGAGTTCTGGGACCCTAAAAATCCCAAAATCAAAGGAAACCTCACACATGAAGACATGAGCTGGTGCTGCTTTCAATCCTAAATTCCATCCTTTCCCTCGGTAAGAGTGCTCAGAAACGAGCAGCTTCATAACTGTGAGACTCTTCGAAGGTGATAAGGAAAGGTAAGTGGTTTCGCTGGATGCCCGCAGTCCCTATGGAAGTCCTTCGGTCCCCGTTGTCCAATATATTTTATCGTAGCCTAGTCCCGCATATATTTTATCCAGTCGGATAAACGCGCCCTCACGCACAAGCTAGTGTGCTTCAAAAGGCCTGCTTGCCAACGAAAACATACTTGCGCTCAGAAGATCGTACTCGTTTGAGGATATCTTTATCAGTTCGATTTTCACTCGTTAAGGACCCATGATCTACTCCATTTTCAACTCGTGTTGTTTCTCGCGAAAACACCGCAATTGTGCCAAGAAATGAATACGTGGATGGATGAGTTATACTGGATAGCAGAGTGAATAAAAACTAGTGAAACGGGTATATGCCACCTGTGTTTCCCCTCGCACGGTCAAGTATACTAGACACAGGTCCTGGTCGGTATCCAGTCCTGCTTGAACAGTAGCTCTCGAAAAAAGAGCGATGCAGTTCTTTTCCATGTGCTATCCTAACGCATACAATTCGTTTCTTAACCATATGGGTCACAAATTTCCACACCGCACATGTATTTCATGTGTATCAAAATCGGACATTTCCTGTTTCCCCACGTTTCATGTATACACGTCCACTAACGAGTAATAAGAAGTGATAAAAGTTTTTGGTCCTAGCTTGAGTATATAAGGATGGCGCTCTAAATGCTGCAGTATTAAGCATTCGGACCATCGAGAGGCAGATTAGTCGTACTCACTGCCTCATTTCCAATTATTCGCGAAGTCCTGATGGATACGAAAAGCAGAGGGATACTGGACGTCGAAGAACACTTACTGCTCATGACGAGAGGCAGATCTGCAGAGGAATGTCTAACAGCAAAGTTTTTGCTTGTCGCGCAACCAGATCCCAGCAGAGTTGAAACTCCCTAACTCGAAGACCACCATCTGCAGAACCTTACATCGCAGCGGGAATGTTGTAAGAGAAGTTATGAAGAAGGTCCCGCGTCTGACTCCGCCTTACAAGGCGGCTCTGCTGGAATGCGTTCGACGGAAAATGACGACAGACTGGAGCACTGTAGGGGTAATTTTCTACATTAGACTAATACGGATTGGGCTTCAAGAAATACTTCCAGATCATATTCTCAGATGAGAAGAAGTTCAATTTGGACGGACATGAAAAGGTACTGGCGCGATTTGAGGAAGAATTTCACTGATGGTTTGCGGTGCCTTTTGTGCCAGGAATAAACTAAAGATAGCTTTCGTCTCGTGCCGATTGGATTCGCGACGGAGTACCACGGATTAGAGGGGGTCGCCTACAGAAGTACACCTTCTAGCAGGATATGCCGCAACGCATGCCAGCCAGTCAACGAAAACCTGGCTTTCGGAAAGCAGAGTAAACGTTATGGATTGGTCCGGATGTAGGCCGTACCTGAACCCAATGGAGCCGAAAGGTTAACAGCAATCATAGTCAGTTTCAGACAATTGATGAGCTAAAAACAGCAATGATCGACGCTTGGGAAGATGTAGAGCACGATACCCTGAAAAAAAATCTGCTAAACAGCGTGTCACGTCGCCTTTTTGAAGTGGCGCCCAAGCAGGAAGGGACAACTGACTATTAAATTTGTTGTAAAATAGCGTTCTTTCTTTGTTAGATTTTAATAAATTGAATTCTTCGCGAGTGGTCCTACAGAAATGAAACGTTGAGGAAACTGAAACTGATAAATTCAAAATTAAAAGTGAAGCGAAAAAACTAACGTGATGAAAATTGGTGCTTTGGGATTATTATGAGCCTTGACTCTAATGGAAACAACAGAAAAAGTCCTTCTTAGCTGCTCCTTTTGGCACTGCAAAAAATAGGGTGGACGTATGGTTACGAAATGCTATGTATAGTGGTTGCTAATCAGAACTTATCAAATTATGAACAAAAGTACAGGGATTAGAAAAAAATCCCACGACAAACATCATGTTGTCACGAATAAATCAAGTTGTTAGAAAAACATACAGCAGGCCTTGCTGAAGCCTGCTGATAAGTTCCGAAGAAGACCATTATCTTATATAATTTCTGTACAGTGGTAGGAAGCAATCATTAACTACTCTGCCTTTCTCGTTTTTTCTTACTTTCATGCTGACAAAATTTAATTCTAGAAATTTCCGTGGTGCTCACTCAGATTTACAAGTCAGAGAAGTTCAGCAATCAGTTTATGTTGACTATAAGACCGTCAACACAAACAATTCTCTCTGCTAACAAAAGAAAAACGTGCGAAAATGTTCCCTGCGCTTTTCATTCTCAAGAAGTCGCAGCTGTGAAGTGTTACGTCTAAAAAAATAACGGCAAATAAAAGCTGGACAAACAGATGACTTATCGTTGACAAACAAAAATCATTGTCAGATGCGTCAAAATAAATTCGCTGAAAATACAGTTGAAACGAAGCTGCAGCGTGAAGAGAAAACGACGAATTCAGCCACATATATTAGGGCGAAAATGCGAGAAAGTGCGTCAGATATGATTCATTAAAAGGGGAGGGCAATAACGGAGACAGTCTCTGTTATTGGGCCGAAGGCGCTGAAATTGCAAATTTCAACGAAAGGAAAGAACGGCCGTTTCAATCAAGAAGTGCAGAAAGTCTTCTAAAGACTCTTGCATTGATATTGGAGAGAACTTGCTCTTTTTGGTTCTAGAAATCTCAAGTAAATAATAAATGAATGAATAGTAGCAGCCAGAATTTTTTCGCTTTCTTTTTCATCCTGCTCATAAATTTCGTAGCTCTCAAAAAAAAAACAGAGAAATGTCGAAGTGAGATTTCCAGCAGGCTCCTGCGTCGTGGAAATTGCATTTCAGTTCACTTTTGATCTCCGCTTGTTTCTAATCAATGTTAGTGATTTCTGACTTCCTGCTAGTCTGAGGGAAGGTAGTAGTTCGGTGTTTCTTTTTTGTCCAGCTGTTGAGCAAGGCAATTTGTATTGCCGAAGAGTACCTATCCTTCATCGTGTATCATTCATTAAACGATCGAGGATTTGATCAGGATATCTCCACTACGAAGGCGAGAAGCAGAGCTTTTGAAGGGCAGCACAAACGGGATATTTTGTTACGAACACTCGGATAGTTTTGAAAAACCCTGGACTCAAGGAATACTTTGGCCGTACAAACTGCACTAAAAGTGCCCCTTTGCCTACTTACAGTAGGGTCGCTTAGACTGTTTCTCACAATCAGCTGATTGCGGTTGCATCAGAGCACCGAATTTTTTTGGGGCGCGGGAAAGATCCATTGCCAGCTGATCTATTTGTCAAACCATCGTTATGCTTTGAGAATTATATCGAATTCCCTCATCTTCTCGATTTTCCGTCTTTGGTTACCGCGATCCTTTTTCATTAGCATTATACATCTATAGCGGAATTTTGATTTTTCTATCGTTCCTTTTCTGCTAGGAAATTCTATGTTTTGGTTTCCAAGTTACGTACGTCATTGTTAACTGGTACTAATTTTCTGATGGTAAATTCGTTTGCTAAGGAGCGGAGAGGCTGCACTCCATAAAAATATCGGATTAGAAGATCTTCATGGTGAAAACGATGGTCTTACCGATCTTTCCCTATCATTCCTCATGGCATGGCTCGCGCAACTCGACCATACCTGTTAACGTGACCTAATTATGAACTTCTAAGACAGTATTTTTGGAACCAATGGAAATTTTATCTTCAAGAAAGTGACGAGCACCCTCAATAACTCCGAAACGTACTGAGATCTGGAAGTCAAAAATTTTTGCGGGTACCTTTAACGAGGATCAGTTTGGTACTTAAAATTGCGCGGCTTCTTTTCATCGAACGTTTTTATCCACCCACCGCTACCTAAGGAAGATATGGTCTGATGTCAATTTCCTATGACGCTCTGCGTAACCAATATGTTGTTTTGAGTGGGTCCTCTTTGATTACTGTCATTCGTTAGGTGTCGCCAACCCCAGAAAGATCTACGCAGCCTTCCATGCTTTCGAAGCAAGAACTATAATGCCGAAAAAATTCGGGAGCCCTTTCACACCGCAAAATGCCTTCGCTCATACTTTATTAGACGGAACATTGGTGGTATGCAGAGTGGTTCCTGCTGCGATACTGCCAAGTCTTAGCTCGCAAAAGTGAACACGGCAAAAATAATAGATTCAGAGAAAATATCTTTGATTCGTAATGCCACGTGAAAATCGGCCTTAGTTTGTTGAAAAAAAAGTCCAAGGACAGAAAAAAGGCCAGAAAAGCAATTTCGCCACCTTTAGTCCAAAAATATTCTTTCCAATTGTAGAGCAAGCACGAGTCCAATGCGTTGTCGGGAAGACTTCATTGATCAATGTTCTAAACTTCATTGAATATCCTAGCTAAGCGACCTGAAGAAAATCAAAGGAAACTTTTCTAGAGCTTATGACTCACTCTGATGTTTCATGTGTGACGCGCGACATGAGCTTTCGCAATGTGTTGAACTCGCATGTGAATTGTGTTTTGCATTATTTCGCCTCTGTCGAAATCCTCGTTGGAATTTTGCCTTTCAGTTCGAATTCCGCGCGCCATCCATCAGACATTGCAATTCTTTTGCAATTTTTCGCAATGCATTTGTGTTTATAGGTAGTATTGTTGAAATTCTTGTTTGCATTTCGTGCGCATCACTCCTGATGTTGGACCATTACTTGCATTTTCTCCCTGGAGCGTCGGTTTGAGTTATTTCGTCGGATCTCGCCCAGAGCTCACCTGACATAAATTTTTTTGTAATTTCCATGATGTATTAGTTCCGAGCTATCTTTCCAATATCTTTGTTCACATTAGGCCCAAAATTCATTTTACATTGCATTTTTTCAAAAAAATATGCTGGGTGTGTAACTGTTTAACCGCAAAGAAGTGTCGGCTCTTCGCATCTGCTAAGGTCAATGTGGCAATCGGGATGAACGGCTTCACGATGAAGTCGTTTATTCGAATTTTTTAGAGAAATAGCTCCGTAAGGAATGTTTATCCCAATTTAGTTTGGAACCGAAATGGTCATAGTTTGTAATGATTGTGAAAAGTATTGCTTAGGTCACAATGGAAAAATTGAGGAGGTTGGTTCACAATCAATGCGGCTTTTTCGCGACTTTTTTCTGATGAAAAATAAGGCTTTCCGAATGGTTTTTTATGAAAGCAATACTCTTCTCACATTTACTGAAGGTGCTATCGAGAATCTTATCCACATACACAATCAAATGCTCGATCAATTCCGAAGAATTTGGAATGCAGAACTGTCATTTTGTGATCTCAGCAAGAATGTTTTCGAAGGAACGTTCAACGAAGTCAACCTGGAAGATTGTTTGTATACGGAAGATACAAGCTTCATATATGAAGAAAAAAACGGACGACCATCAAATTCTGAGCACCATGAAGGCGTGGAAGAGCTAGGACGAAAGCTTGATAGCGAGAATGCTGGCTGAAGTCCTCAATACGGACCGCTCGAGCATCGTTCTTCCTTTTGAAGGGCTCCGAAAGGTACAGAGATTGGCTTCAAAGGTCCCTGCAAACTCTCCGTTACAGAAAGAATATGTTCGAATTTCCACCAATTTTCTGCAGCGAAACATGCAGTCGCCATTTCTGAAGGATTTCGTCTATCAAACTTCCACGTCAAATTTCCTTCCACGACTGTCCAAACTCCCTGATCGTCGAAACCTTGCTCTTGCTTCTTCATTTGTAGTATTTCACCTCCTTAATGAGAATTTTTGGACTTTCAGCTTTGCTGATTTTTTTTCATCCAAAATTTTGTTGAGGTCCCGAAATGCTGCACGTGCTGTATCCCGGCGATTTCCGTAGTGGTAGAGGACGGGCAAATATTTGGATAGCACCTTTACTCATTTAAAAAAGATGATTATTTCCATTGAAAAAAGTTTGAAAAGCGTTAAGTGCGAAAAGAAGTCACGAAAAAAGCCGCATTAACTACACACCGAAATAAATCTCCCATAGGAACTCATTCTCTTATGCAAGATTAGGCAGATCATTTCTTCTGCAGAATACAGTGTGTTTCGTAAATATACGGGCACCCCAAAAATGTCGGTGTCTGCTTTCCCTCACATTTCTGACAAAAGCCACTGCTGCCAGTGAATTTGGCGTGCCTGCCATTCTTCACGTAGAAAAATAGATAATGGAAATAGATAATGATGTAATCTGTACTTAGTTCCCCAAATCTGTATACCATAATTATATGGGCACTCGTGAAAATCAACAGTTTCATTATGCAAATCTTCAAACAATCGAACTCTAGTCTCTGATCGGTCCTCCATGTTTGCTGATTATTTCAAAAATGCGGTGAGGCATGGAGTTGACCAATCTTTCCAGGATTTCGTGGTCCACTTGGCTCCAAGCATTGGTGATGGCTGCTTTGAGCTCTGCAGTATTGGAGAACGTCCTTCCCTGGCTGTAGATTTCACGCACCAAAATATCCCAAAGGTTCTCCATGGGGGTGGCATCGGGAGAACAGGTGAGCCATTCCATAACGGTGACGTTGTGGTCGTTGAACCAAGCCTTCGTCGACGACGTGGACTGCCGCGTTATCCTGCTGGAAAATGAACGTCGTCGCATCGTCCTGGTCCAGAAAAGGCAGAAGCTGGTGGCAGAGCATTTCCTGGTGGTCGCTAGAGTTCGTGCGAGTCGAAACGAACGCAATGTTGAGCACTCCATCTTGGCAGAACCACCCCAAACCATCACTGTGCCACCACCGAAGTTTCACCTGCTGAAGACCTGTGGCTCCTTGCGGAGATTCCTCCAGTAGTACGTGTTGACATCTGGGCCGTCCAAGTTGAACTTCTTCTCATAGGAGAAAATCACCTGAACACGTCAATCATTTTCTAGGAGTCACGAAAAATTATGCGTACCTGTGACCAGTCTATGTCTATGTTCTTTCTGGCAAACTCCAGCCGTGTATTCCTATGAGACTTCGTGAGCCTGGGAGCTGGTCGAAGGCGACAACGCACGATGTTACCATTACGTTCAATTGCCACCGTCATTCTAGAGACAGAGGTCGATAAGCTGACTCGCACTTCATTGACGGATATCATGGAGTTCGAAACCAGCCGTCCGACCCGCCGCTCTTCTTGCGGTGACAACTTCTTTGGCCTTCCAGATCGCTTCCGCTGGCCGTAGGAGTCAGGATCTTGCACGAAATTGTCGATGGTACTCGGTGCTCGGTGGAGTTGCTCGGCGATTCCACAGTTGCTGAGATCTGCGTCGTGAACAGCCCGTATCTGCGCCTGTTCGTTCTCAGAAAGCTCTGTTCCTCGTGACATTTCAGATTTAATTAATAGAAAATTACCTCTGCTTATTGCAGTTTTGAAACAAGAATTATCTTACAACGGGATGTTTTTATTTATTTTTTACTCAGGATGCCCGTATAATTACGATACACAGATTTGAGGGGCTAACTACAGATTACACCATTATCTATTTCCATTATCTGTTTTTCTACGTGAAGAAAGCTAGAGTAGGGTTTTCGGGCACGAATTCACTGGTAGTAGTGGCTTTTGTCAGAAATGTGAGGGAAAGCAGATAACGACATTTTTTGGGTGCCCGTTTATTTATGATACGCACTGTAGTACTCCCCCAGATTTTTTTGAGCAAAATGCTTTATTTAAGCAGTTGTTTTCGGAACATAACTGTATATCCGGCCGTGCATGTGCTTATCCGGTTATACAGCAGTTTATACAATAATGAGCAGCTTTATACTGTACTGTCGTGTAGAGGTTCATCAGAAAGAGGCTACTCCCTTAAAGGATAAACAGCTCTGCCCTTTTTTTCAGTGCGAATTTTCGTGGTGATCTATTGGGTTGGTGAAAAAGTTCTGCAACACTTTATTTTCTTTCCTAAAACGCGAAGGCAGTTTGACATGTAGGATTTTGTGCCGGTGTAAGGTAGTATGTTCTCAAAGTTAGTACTTGAGTAACAATGCCCTCTCATAGTCAAGTCTCAGTCCGCCACCTGCGGTTAGTCGAGTCCCATTCCGCCCCTTTGTCTTCTATAATTTCCTGCAAGGTCACCCTGTAGGAAAGAAATCCTGCCAATATATGTGCTGCATTGAAAGGAACGTTATTCACCAATCGACAGACTCTTGATGGTGCCGGGGCCTCGAGTCTGGTGAAATAACGCTTGAAATTCACCCACGCTCTGGACGGGCATCGACTGGTACCAACGATGATTACCAGGACGCGCTGAAGGGGAGGCCCGATGCCAACACCTGCGAATTGATGAGGACGCTCTAGTGCGACTATGCGACTGTCATCAAGCATCTTGACCGTCTTGCTTATAGCAAAGTTGTCTGGACATGAGTAGCCCATGTGCTGTGCGAATCTGACGAGTCAAGCCGGATGAGCACCATCGAATCGCTGCTGCTTCGTCCAAATGGGACTGCTGCTTCGTCCAAATGGGAAAGATTTTCTAAAACGATGTTACATATGGGGGTTTAAGCTTGGCCCTATATGCGAGCAACGTACAACAGCGCTAATGGATTCCATGTCCGGAATCACTTCCAGAACAGTCTAAAGCAGACCTGTGTGAAAGAAGGTCTTTCCATGCTGTTGGTGGAGCCACAAGGAATGCTTTACCGCGAGTTTAAAAGTTGTGGTGTCGAAGTGATGAGCGATATATGCGCCACTCAAATACAGGAGCTGTAAAGTGCCAAATCTTAATCTTCTGCAAGATAATGCAAAAATCTGCTGCACATTGCAGGCTGCACTAGCTGCACATTGCAGGCGCAGGTCGTGAGAAGACTCACTAAGATAACTGGATAAGGCAAACGCAACAGAACCTGTCAAGCCACAACTCAAGAAATGGAAGGCAGACATTGCTGCAAGAGTAAGAATGCTGCATTCCGACTGCTAGGAGCAGCAAACCCCGTGCTACGTTGAGGGGGCTAGTTGCTGCTCGATTGAATGCTGTGTCGTTCAACCTGCGTTCTGCCCCTCATGTCTTGCGTTCTACCTGCTCCTTGCCATGTGCGCCCCTCCCCCTGAGAGGTGTATATAAGTCGGTGGCTGAGCATTAGAGCTTAGCCGTGTCTTCACTTCGTCGGAGGCAAGGCGAGCCTTGCAAGACTCGTCAGGCCGGCTGAGGCCTGGGTAAAACCGTGGCTCAGGGCAATAATCGGTCAGACGAGATCCGCGCGGTGCGGATGCGTGCGGGTGCGGCTTCTGGAGGTCCGCTTGACCGCGCCTCGAGCCATGCAAACCCTGCAAGACTTGTCAGTCTTTCCTCAAGCGCTGCCCCTGCAGACTCATACGCGTTCGGGACTATTTTTGGATGAGCTTGGATAAGCATCCACTTACCCAAGTCTACAGTGAGAACACAGCCCTGCGTCCAGATTGAGCTGCATTGAGCTAGGTTTGAGACATGCAAACCAGTTCATCGCCGCCGAAACACAGGGTAACGCAGCTCGTGAGGCGTCCAAATAAGCTTTCACCTCGCGGTGTAACTACGGTTGAAACGTATTCGGCCTATGTTCGCCATCTCGGAATCTCTGCGAAGGATCTCGGTTGAGAAATTTTGTCACACTTTCCGTATTAGCCAGACCTGGCCCTGTTGAATTGCCATCTTTTCTCTGTCGAAAACAACCCTCCAGGGAGGATGAGGCTTAGCAATCAACAGGAACTCGGAAGTGAGGTGTCAAGGTCTTCCGACCCACAACCACCACAGGTTTGGCAGGAAGGGGAGAAAAGCTGGTTTATTATAAGACAACATGTGTGCAATTCTGAATGTCATCATTTGCGCTGTCTTAAAAATTCAATGTCTCCACGCAGAGATACATTATCACCAAAAAATGCAAAGAGAAGTTTCCTAGGAAATGTGATGTCAAATGAAATTCAAACAAGATTTCCAACAACATCACTCAAAACTAATGCATTGCGATGAAAAAATTCAAAAATTGCGTAGTGTCTAATGAATTGCACGCGAACTTTGGAAAAATTTCAATTGCGACGGAAGCATCCCCTCCATATTATAAACGGTGAAGCTATTGCGAAACTGTCTGTCGCTGGCTGGCTCCCCTGCGCAAGCGCTAGGAAACTATTGCGAAAGTGTCTGTCTGTAGCCGGCTGACAAGCAGAATTCAAGAATTGAGGCTGAATTTACACAAATCTTCTTGATTTTTGTACCAATCATCTTTTCGGAAACATCTTTTATCATGCGGCATCACTCGCGCAGAGTCTAAGCTGAAGACCGATGTATAGCTTATTGAGATAGGCCCAAATTTTTCCAAGCATAAAAGAGAAGGGGATTTGAGACCTGTCCACACAAGGAATTCGAGTGGCTTAGACTACTTCAAGGTTTCAAAGGGAATAATGAGCAAAAATAATTCACCTAAAAGTAAGGGAAGTGTTGCGAAGTAAAATTTAAATTAACAAAAAGACAAACAAAAAGAGTCACGTGAGGTGACAACTTATTTGAACAAAGCCGGCAAAAAATTCTTATTCAAAATCTTCAACTGAAAAATTCAAAAAATGCGAATTCGCAGAAAATCACTGTCATCCGCGAAGCGCGGCGAAGCTGTTTTAGCAAAAGCTTGCAAACAACTTTATTTGAGCTTGTTTGCGAGCTGTTTTGGAAAAATCCTTGTTTGCAAGTTGTTCCAGGGGTTCTGAGATAAAACGTCGCGATTACGAATTATTCGTCGATACTCCGCGCATACAATACAAGTGGTTTTTTGGCGACCAATCACCTGGCGGGGCATGATTAGATAACGAAAGGATATCATTTCAATCCAATATCGCCTAAAATAGATGAGTATTTCATGAGTTGTCTCTGTCGTCTTGTCGTCTGAATTTCCTTTTCAGAATTCTTTTAATAGATCTTGGAACCAACTTCCATATTTCCTAGTAAACGCATCTCTCAAGCATAGCGAAGAAACTCAAACTTGTTTGAGAGATAAGCGATCAAGTACATGAGGCAATTGCATTTTCGGTTAGATGTGAGAAAATCCAAGTGTATCACCCTGATGTGTAGTGGCTAGCATTAATCTCCCTGCATACGAGCATACGTGTTATTTTTGCAACCATCTGCTCATGTTAAATCATTGTTAAACTGGCTCCAATAGCGTCATGAAAAGCAAAGCGCTGTTTTTGAGGTTATAATTCGAATAAAAAATATTGAAATTAGAGGAGAAGAGACTACTCAGAGAAAAATTATTCGGAATAGAATATTTGGTGGAGAAAATACCATTCAAAAATGGAATAATATTGCCTTCGGAGACATCCTATGGTGGAGCTACCCTAGCGCCTATGACCTTTATCAAGCCCACCCTTAATAAATCCCACTGGAATTCCTAAGATTCACAAGAAATCTATGTAAATTACCTATCTGGAATCGATTGGACTATTTATAGTCCAATCGATGAGATATATGAGTACCAGTGCTAGAATTACGATTTTCTTACTTGCAAATTTTCATAAAATATCTAGCAGTTTAATATGTTAGCTCACGTCAGGCTCTTCATGTAAAAATGTACGTAATCTCGAAATTAGAGTGCATATACATGCTCTGCATACTTATTTTTTCCAAACACGCGTAGAGACTGAAATTTATGCGACGCAGATGCTGGGCAAAAAATTATTCCTCAGCACATGTTTTTATACTCTGAAGCCCTCTTGCAGAAGTATTGAAAATTGCCCAAAACCTTGGCTCTCATAGATCACGTGAAGTGCCTAGAAGCAGCAGTCTAGGCAGAGTATATATACTAAAAAGCACAAGAGTTTATCGACAGGTTCTCCAGAAAATAATTCTGCGCGGCTAGGTGTTCGAAATTACACACTGTACGGTGTCATGAAGGTCAATAAGTGAGATAGAAAGCTGACGCTTGTCGAAGTGAGCCATGCTGATTTTGTTTGAGAATGTTCACAATATTGGGACTGCCAAAAGTGAGAATATTAGGCAATGTTTCGCCATTGAAACATCATTTCAAGACTACAAAGCACAAATACACAACAACTGACAAAAAGGCTGACGTATTGCAGAAGGAGAGCTCCTCACCCCAGCAAGAAGCAAATGAAACAGTGGGACAGTGATCTCCTTCGGTATCAACCTCAGCGCTTCCTGTTCCTGCTCCTACCCTCCCTTCTTGTTAACCTCTGGTGTTCTTCTTTTTAGCCCGACCGCTTCAATCATATTCCTTTCAATGGATTTGTTGAGAACCGGTGGAAAACCATAGTTTCGAACTCCTTTGGAGGTTCTTGGACATGAAGTAGGGTTCAATATCTAGAGAAACTGTTCGTGGGATACGAACTTAGGTTATGAACTGTTCTGTGATACTCGTCAAGGCTCTTGTGAAAAGCCGCAAAGTTTCACCAACATAGTTTTGTCCACATCCTAACGAGCGATCAAGTAGACGAGGATCCTCTGGTTTGCAAATTTCTGAGTCCAAGCTATATCTACAGTCGAGGAATCGCTTTTGATATCCGTACAGGAATCGAAGCTCCGTGCGCTACCGAGAATAATGGTATGAGATCGTGAAAAGTCCCAGGAGCTCTGTGTTACTATGGATATTTCTTCCCGAGGAGTTCTGGAACCAGTGTCAAATCACAACGAACTCTAGTTAATCTTTTTTTGGTCCTTGTAGTTTTTGTAGCGGTGACTCACGTTTGCTACATATATTACATGAGGACTTCCACTATCGGTTGGAAGAACGATTTATTCACTATTTTGGAACATTTCATATATATCAGTAGAATCAGCGTTGGGCTAGACCAGAATCTACTGATAGCTCATAATCGAAAATGTGAGAGTGTGCCTGTAAGAATCGACGGTAGTTTGATCATCAGCCGAATCAGCAGTGAAAACCTCTTACAACCCTATTCCCTTCTTTTGATGTGCGGTTGTCTACAAAAGGTAATGCAATGTGCTTGGTAATCTGTAAGGTGGCGAGACTGGTGAGTGGAATGGTGTTTGTGTGAGATTCTTCACACAATCACTTCCATATGAGGCGTTTACACTCAAGAGTTCTCGGGAGGACCTAAGCTTTGAACCTATTTACCTGTATGTGGAACAGAGAACAAAATGGGCAAATACTCAGTATTCCTTTATACGTTTCCTATAGTCTTTTTAGAACAAAACTTTACATGGTACTAATAATTCGACTGAGTGAACGATGATATTATGTAGAGGTGGTTTCTTGTAATAGCTGAGCTACTTGGACCCATTTAGATTTTGCGCTTTCGTACTGAGCAAAGGAAAGAAATCATTCGCATGATAGTCTTCTATGGTCTCTTATTATTCGAATCATGCAAATTAGAATCGCTCACAACATGTTGTAGTAGTAGAAGTCCTGTCGAATTCTTTCTATGCGCTTTAAGACAAATAATGGCCAAGTCGCAGATAGCTAGGCCTCTTCTTTGCATGTAGAACTTATAATCGAATCTGAAAACATGCTACTAAAGCATTGAGGCGTTCGCTTATTGTTTGACGGAGAACAGTCACGTCTCTCTGATGTTCTTGATTGTGAAAGTATGAATTTTTTGGAGACACCTCATGTGGCTGGTATACGTGGGACCGAATAAAAACCGATTAATTTCGTTACTTCAATTAATATTTCAGGAAACATTTGGAAAAAACCTGGGCCCGTAGTAATTGCGCTATAACTGCCGGTTAACCAGGAGGTTGAACCGGCAGTTATACACTTTATAACCAAGAACCATCACTAGCTTGAAATGGTCTGAAAGGAATTAATTTCGACTTGGTTTCAATAACCGTGATATAACCGGCAGGTTATACCGCAGTTTGTATGCTGGTCTCGGGCGCTGCAAAACGGTCGGTTTGTTGGATCGCCCAGCCACTGCCATATCGATATTGATAGAGCGCGCGCAGAGAGCGCGCAAATGTCTCAGACGCAGACAAGGGGACATCCCGGTTATTAAAAAGTCCTCCAGAGGACTTCTTAGATCCCGGTTATACAAGTGTGTAGGTGGCATTGCAGCATGATTTTGCGTTAAAATTCGGGGTTTCCTAACTACGCATTGCAACCATAAAGCTGATATTTTGAATATTCAGGAAAATTAAGCAATTTCCTTCCGTTTTGAGTTCCAAATTATTCTTTTTGCATTTAAAACAACCGAATAGCTCTGGCAATGCATTAGGTCTCATTTTACAAGTGCGAGAATATTAATGAAACAGATTGAAATGAAGAATACATGGTTTGAAGCTTTGACTAACAAGGTTCTATATCATGTATACCAGTAATTGGCAGTCGATATTATACTATACGTTTATGGTGCGCCTCCTGCCTAGAACTACAAGTTGCTGTTTGGTAGAGTGGGTAGGATCATGGGATATGATCGAGAGGGTGCGGGGTTCAAATCCTGTCGGTATCCGTGGTTTTGCATTTTTGCGTTTGCGCCATTATCCACGACTAAAATGACCAAAAAGGTTCGAACACATTAGTTATGCACGTAATTCTGCACTTTCGAACACATTAGTTATGCACGTAATTCTGCACTATCTGCGAAATATTCGCAATATTAGGAATGTAGTTCAGATCCGATGCGCTATTGCTTCAGACGTGTAAAATAAAGACTCTTTCATTCGAAATAGAAAACGGATTAACGAACATCTACTAACAGCGGCGAGGTGTACACCATTGGACTCCTTCGTCATTGCCTGGGTTTGAAATAGTATGCCGATGAATACTGTGGCTCAGCGCGATGACTGTTGCCATGCACGCAAGTCTTCGCGCGTTCGTCTCCTCGCTAAGGCCGTCTTTTGCAAATAAGTGGAAATGGAGTGGATATAGTTCAAGTTATGACAAGACTTCGGTTAGATCTTGGTTATAAGTCGGTTAACCTCGAAAACCGACAGTTGTTCGAGGCCACAACTTTCTCTATAACTGTCGGTTCCAGCACATTTACTACGACCCCTGATTGAGGAGGCGTTTGCGCGGCTACTCTCATAGATCATTGACCCTTTCAGGCCCTGACGAAGGCGAAGCCGCCGAAACGTTGGCCAATAAAACATACTAACAACCTCGTGTACGGCTACTAAATTTATAACCCACACCGAAGAACTATGCCGAGGTTCAAAAACGACCGGACTTGGGAACTTTCAGGAAACAATTTAAGCATCCAGATATTCGAGAATGAAAAAGCCCCAAGACTTCTACTCTCTCATGCAGCACTTCATTAGTCTCCATTGTTGGAACACTCGAATTTTCCATTTATTCGAAACCTTCGATATTCAGCAGCAAAAATATTCGATTTCGAATTGGTGGAAAATTCGAATGCTCCAACATTGGAGACCACTACAGTGCTGCATGAGAAAGAAGAAGAGCATCACGGCTTTCTCATTCTCGAATTTATGAATGCTCAAGTTGCTTCCTGAACTGTTGATCAAAGTAACAAAATTATTCCGTTTTATATTTGGTCCCAAGTAAAGCGGCCGGTACACCGCAACTTCTGGCGTCCCGTAGTAGCATTAGTTGAAAGCAGGTAAGCTTGCTATATACAAACACCCTAGATAGATAGGAATCAGAGCTGTTTGTGTACATATACGCTAGCGAAAATATTCATAAGACATCAATAAAATTTTGCTTTTAAATAGCACCGTAAACTGTAGGTAACAGTCAGATCTAAAACACCGAACAAGTATGTACAGACTTAGAGAAAAACCGAAACGAGAGAGCACTTAGGTGGCACCATTAATCACCAGGCAAATCGAACACTATGGCGACAGAGGGAGAGAAGAAGAACCGAATCGAATTCAAGTGTGGAACCACACACGGAAAGTGGGGACGCAATGAACACCGTAAAGCTCAACGAGATCAGCGTTGCACAGATCGCCTGGGATTTGTTTTCGCACATTGTGGGTTCTGAAGTGAATAAAACTGGGGCAAAAGCCGGCTGAAAAAGGCGAAGGAGATCGTAAGCAGAGTAGGGGGAGGGCGTGGATCAGTGTCATTCAGAATTCTGGTGAGAGCCGGCTGTCGACGAGCGGCTGGAGGACGGCTCTTCGACGGAGTTGTTGTACATGTTGTAGCTGAAGTTAGGAATTCAGAATCAGTAACGGAGGCGAAGAAATAAAAAAAACTCACATCCTTCCGTCGGCATCCTCAATGAGAACGGTACCATCGTCGTCGGAATCCTCATCAGGCGCAACATAGACCACTTCCATATGGAGATCACCTTGCTGGAAAAATCCAATTCATTGGAAATTTTGAAAAAAAAAATTTCAAGAAACTTTTTCAGCTAACCTGCGAGCTCAGGATATCCACAGCCTGCTGATGTTTGGCATTTCGCAAATCATAGCCGTTCACTGATAGAATTGCGTCACCAACGTAGATCTGCCCACATCTATGCGCCGGCTGACCAGGTTGAATTTCGGAGATTACAATAGGAAGAGCATGCTCGGATCCACCCTGGAATCGTAATCCTTCAAAGGAGTAACATTTGGATGCCGACGGTTCCATTTCCAAAGTGAGAAGGGTCACAATTAGGCAAGAATGTTATGACGGAGGAGACAAAAAACACTCAGAAACCTCGTTAACAAGTAAAATCCAATTAGGATGGTCCAAGACCACAACGTCGGGTTTGCTGTTATCTTGCCCAGCTTACCAATTTTTATACCCTAAAGTGTTCAAATTTTAGAAAAAGCTCGGAATCTGGGTTCAGTCAGTTTTCGTACTTTTTGAAACCTCTCCCATGTCTTCTATTACTGTACTACAATTCGGGTACAAATATACAAGCGCTAATGATCTTATGAATCACGAAGAACTGGCCCCGTGAAGTAAAATTAACAGATGAGGTATGCCTACCGTAATAGATATCCCTAGACCCTCGTGAGGTTGTTTTGCCAGGACCACTTTCCTCGTCTCTCCCACGCCTCTCCTCCTTTTCGCTGGTTGACAGTCGTTGGTGGGCGGAGTCGGCAGTCCCTTCGTTTGACCTCGACCTCTGAAAAGAAGGAATCGCCGCAAGGTTGAGAGGATATAATAAGGAAAAGAGAATGAGCAATTTCGTTGTTTACAGATAGTAAAAACCAGAGAGTTACTGTCAACTAACGGATGACCTTTTGTAGGATTAGTCATGCAATGAATAGGAAGCTGATTCATTCAGGTGTTTGTACCAGGTGTGATTAATGAGCAAGTACAGCATCAGAGCAATTGTTAACGCGTGCAGCTACCCATTTTTCCAGTTATAGTACCTCCCTTCAAAACCCCGATCAAATGGCTTGTGGTCAGGGTTTCTTATTCAAAATGAGTACGACAAGGGAATGAGAGGTAGAAAAATACCGCACTACCCAGTAGGTTGTACCTGTAGAGCATACGACGTGAAGAACTTATGGCAACGTGGTAGCGCTTGATTAGCTTTTTGTTCCAGGTGACTGTACGAATAAGTGGAAGAAAAATCAAAAACGAGAAGCACTCTACACATTATCCTCTGCGATCCCTTAGCTTTCCAGCTACCTTTGAGGGAGACAACCATCCTTGGAATACTACGATGCAATATGGAATATGCATTGAATTTTCTAGGATATCGATAGTAATCGTAAACACAATAATTAAACGATCAAATAGTAAAGTAGCGAAGAAGAACAGTAAAGTAATTCATACTATATGCGCACAGTGAGATGCATTGATTACGCAGCCAATTGCGACAACACAACTGACCCCTGTGCAAAATCTAGTCTCGGGGCAGTTCCGTTCATGCTAAGGTGTGGATAACGCTGCGTTTAACAAGCCTGCACCATACATTCTAGTAAGTAGGCTAGAAGTGGATTTCCAGTATTGAGGTTCATGAACTCTCTCAGAAGTATTGTAACGTGCCCAGAAGTATGTAACTCCACGCAGAAAGGAATATATACTGCTCAAAATACTGAGTCCATGCAGCGCCAATAACTAATCGTGGAAGATGCAAAACAAAAAATTATTCTGGAAGGCAAGTCCACCTTAGGTGGATCTGACGTCCGGACCTTTCCCGAGAACATTCATGAATCCCACCAGTTGCGTAAAAATACCTCCTTTACAGATCTTATTGGGTTAAAACCATGTGAGTTGTCGAGCAGGATAACGTGAGGTGCACTCATCTACCATTGTAAACAAAATGCACCAGCCAAGAAGGAACACCCCCTCCTTTCGTCATCACCCAACGCCCACTCACCGACACGCCCGAATCACCGTTTTGTGACGATGCAAGTGAATTTCCGCCTCCAGCTGATTCCACAAACGATCGTGTTCGACTCCACGCATATTACGTCCAAGCAGCTGAATTTGCTGAATTCTTCCGGCCAACTCCTGAAGTACACAAATACTTAGGGACTTGAGAGATGACTTCGGAAAAGTACAAGCGCATACGCACAACCATGTGCTTGCACTTCTGTGTTCTAGTCATTTTAACACAAGGGAACAGCAGCTTTCATGATATGAATGACATGTTTGTTTGACAGAATGTCAAGCAGTGTGTACGACATTCTGGCAAGCAAAAGTCGTCGAGTAACTATTCTTGGAAGCAGCTGAGTGCAGCAGAAGTGCCACGCTAACCTTATCAAGATACTTAGCGGCTAGTCGTGCGCCGAACACCTCCGTCTCCAGAGCTCCAATCAAATGCCGTTGTCGTTCGCACTCTTTTCGTAGGACGTCCAATTCACATTCCGTACGTAGCGAAGGCATCAATACATCATGTAGTTGGCCAATTTGGGTATCCTGAGGAGTTTTTTTTATAAAGGTAGGGATCCAAACCTGTTCCGTACCAATTTCTTCTTGATCATATCCGATTCATGAGGAGCAGTTTTCGCGTGAAGTTGACATTGTAGACTATGAACCTGCAAAGGATTTTTCATTTTTACATGGTTTTTGCGAGATCAATTACTGAGAATAAGAAGGGCTCGATTGAGTTTTCTTTCGTCTTCATGGAATTATTCCAGACCTCAGGGCAGACCACTGGATTGCTGGAGATGAAGAAACGTAAAGAATATCATAGGAATGTGGAGCCAACGACCGATGAGAGTTTAGGAGGAGGCTGGAGGGTTTATTCTTCTACGACTAAGAGGGTGAGAAGAATATATGACGCTGCCAACTAATTTGTCCGCGTAAAAATGCAAGTTGGAAATGAATGTCCACAATCCGGACCGTTCGGGGCATGGCACAGTGAAAATGAAATGGTGGCATAACTCGAAGCGTTCGGATTCTGCCATTCATTCTCTACTTTGCATTTTTGCGAGGACAAATTAGTTGGCAGCGTCATATAATATATTGTCCAAACAAGGACGGCTTGGATCATTCACTACGGCTTTTGTAGACCAGATTCTTCCTTGGAACTTTTTTTTTGCTATGAGCAGCTTCGGATAGAGAGGACAAAAATATACCAACAGAACAAGGAAAGTATGAGTATTAATACTGTTGTACTACAGTGGAGGACGCTAAAAGTAGGTGAGAGGGCGGATGGTGAAAAAAAAATAAAATCACCGCCCGCCGCTTGGAAACTCCAATGGGAAATTAAATTAGTAAAATTACTAATTTGGATAATAAATAATAAAAATGTGGAGAATAATAAAAGCAAACAATTAATGACGCACTCACACAAGATTTTTATTCATTTTATAAAGTAATTTAGAAAATTCGGCGACGCAGTCTGAGGGTTCGCTCCCGCCCCTCCTCCCCCCTTTGGCTCCGCCACTATCGTATTGTGATGCAAAGTTGTTGGTCTATTGAATAAACAAATAAACAACTAAAAATACATAGCTGTGCTAAAAAATGCCATGAGTTCAGCGAAGAACTACTATATTCTGACATATACCCGTTGTCATGAAAGTTTCGTAGAATTGAAAATTTGAAAGAGGGTTATGATCGATTTCTTCAGGATACTGATGGACGGATCAAGATTCTCCTGTGAGTTTAGTATTTACCTACACTACAGTTTGTATATTGCCATCTATCTCGATTCTCATGTAGTAGTTTCTAACAACACTGGAGAATCTAGTGAGGTCCATCTTTAGCATTTTGTGCATCCAATCAAATGTTAGTCGGAAAAACATAGGTTAGGCCTTCCAAGAAGGGAAATATCGAGCAATTATTTCCCATACGATGTTTTTATCCAAGGAACCAGAGAATAATGAGCTCGCCAAACAAGGCTAAAGAAAGATTGATAAAAGCAGGTTGCAGATGATCCAAGGATGAAGTCGTTTTGGTTAACAGAAAGAAAAAATGCAAGAGAAAAGAGAAGAGATGCAAAAATGGCTAGACCCACCTGCAACATCAGCTGCTGCATTTCCTTTTCCATTGCATCGCGATCCGCCCTTGCCTCCGTGAGGTCCCTTCGAAGAATGCCGACCTCCTATAAACGAAGAAATCACTGATGTTTACGCTGTGAGTAGTGCAGAGTTGCTTTTGCGTCAGTCTACGTCGGACTTATGACTGCTTCAGCTATCCATTCACTATTGAAGAAGAAAAATGGGAAACGATCCATGGGGAATAACCGTGACTACTGACCTTTTCATATCTGGACAACGCATGATGCATGGATTGCGCTTTGTGCATCAGTTGAGCAAAGCTTCCACTCAGTGACGTCATCTTCTGACGACCCTCATACGTGATTTCTACCTGAAATCGAAGATATGACCTCACAATCGTTGGAGGTCCTGCATTTTCCATGAAGGCACTGCAGACACCGGAAGGAAGGACGGTTCAGTTAAAATAGAACCCCAAGATGTAGATTCGTTGGGACAGAATGGAGAGTTCGTTCCGGTTAGCAGATGATCTCACCGTAATTTCTGGGGTGAAATAGGATGTGGCTATATCGAAGACACTTAACTAGGTGATTAAGGTCTACTAAACGTCAAACTGTCTACTAGCTGTCAACGCCTTTAAGTCCAAAATGGGTGCTTCGAAGAGTCTGAAGTGGGTGGTTTGAACACCCTATGTCTATATATTACGGTGATACTGCCTGCTCATCCGCACCGGACTGGTCTTTTCATTTTGTCAAGCTAGCGAACGTTGGAGGTATTCACTTCGAATTTTAGGAACTCTTGCTATCACACGCCTGTTTCTATTAAACAAGAATAATCGTTGTGAGAAAAGAAAGAAAGGGCAGGTAGCAGGATTTTCTAATTGTCCAACCGGGACATCTGGCATAGTTGAAATTTTGACACTTATCACATCCATGTCTAGTGTGAGCAGCTCATATTAAAAAAATCCGGAGAAAAAAAACTACCTGATCGCTATCGATTTCACCCAAAAGTAGATCCAAAGCGACGAATGCCTTGTCAAAGTCCTTCTCGAGCGCATCAGACCATGCCACTGGGGACTCATTCCCCATTGTCATCCTGAAACACCATCTTTTTCAGAGAATCGTTTCCACGAGTATGGCATGCCCGAGAGTCATCCCCTATCATGATGTATGGACGTTTCTAGGAAAGAACACCCACCAGTGAAGAATAGAGAGGATTGAATGAGACATAGCTAACTGGTGTGCGATGGGATGAGATAACAAGACACGGTAAAACAAGAGAAACGTCCCATGTGCTTTTTTTTCTCCAGGAAATGTTCTGATAGAGAAACACCTCCAATAGACTCTTCATATTGGAAGAAAGCCGAGTTCTATTCAATTATTGCAAAAAGTCCACTCTAACAATCTCTTCCATCTTTTGCCATCATCTCCCCCACGGAGATTGAATAGCGTCAAGTGCCAGAGCAATTGTGCAAATGCACGCGAAAAAGTGCGCAAGCGAAAGAACCACACTTTTATTTTCATTGTCCGGATGGCCATACTAGGTTTTTACTTGCAGAAGAACCAAAAATATTCAAGTGATTGTATTAGAAAAATTTTTTGTTGTGCAACTAAAGACCCCCACTATAAAGTTAAACGCCGTTGATCTCTCATGTAATAAATGAATTTTATTATAGTGAAAAGGGATTCCTATGCTCGGCCAGCGAATGTTGAGTTGCTCAGGTGTCAATCAACTAGTAGAAGAAGCAAGGTTCCGCCGAAAATCCTCCACAGTTGACCACATCCACGTCGTTGACCAGTTAATAGAGAACAGCCGCGAATACAAGTTCTCGCTGCTGTTGTGGACTACTCCTAAGCGTTTGATTCTGTGGAACACAAAGTTATTTGGAAGTCACTATTCTGTCAAGGGATCCACCCAAAGATAGTCCGCCTTCTTTCGAATATCTACACTGGAGCTGGAGTAGCAATCAACATATGGTAATCTTGCCCCTACCCAACTTCGTAGAAGTGTCAGACAAGGAGCCTTATACCTCACGCCCTCTTCGCTGCCGTTCTTGAAACTGGCTTCTGCAATGTGGAATAGCGTAGGGAGAGAATAAACGTAAATGGATACTACATATTTAAACCATCTCCGCTATGCAGAGGGTTGTGCTTTTCGCTCACGATGCAAAACGCCTTTGGCATATGCTTGGTTAGATGAACGAAGGAAGCAAAGACGTCGGATTGAGGATTAATCTTTCGAAAACAGTAGTTACGTCTTATTCAGTTCACATCGCGGTTCTCATAGATGGAAGTATCGCTTCTTACTGCACCAACTACACCAACTACATGTGCCTCGGGAAGATCTCGTTTGATGGTGACCTTCATGGACAAGTAACCAGGAGAATTCAGGCCGCGTTCTGAACATTCATTTTTAGCAAAGTTAGTGCGGGTATTGTAAATGTAGTGCACTCGTCTATGGTTACGCTGCTCGATTTTGCCCCTTTTCTTAAGAATTTTTATCTGCCCATAGTAAGTTCTCAAAAATCTTGAGTATCCAACGCGATCCAAATCAAAACATGGGAAAGGAAACTACTCTCAAGCTGCCATAGACTCAGCCCAGTTGCAACTTGCTAAAGGATACAATTACATTTAGTTGGTTAGTAACCACCGTTTCTGCCCCTACATCCTGAAAGCAGGCTAGTTACGATTTTTAAAGTCGACAACATATTTAATTTCATCACCGCTATTATTCGAAGTGAGTCCATGCCTTTTTTCGCCCTCACATTCAGCTATAAGTAGCTCTAAGATTTGAACTTTAGAACATAATAAAAAATTCAACAAAAGTTCAAGCTTCAAGATTCAATTGTGTAAACCGTGTCAATTGTGTAAACCGTGGCAAAAAATGTCGTCCTACCGCTGAGTTCAGCTTTCTTGGGTGCAGTTCTTTGCAAAGAATGGATTATACTCAAGGCGGCTACCTTAGTTTATATATCTCTAGCTGGCACTATTCCACATTAGGGGTCCCAAAATTTTCAAGATTTTTTTTTCGCCGAAACTTTGTATACGGGGGAAGGGGGGGGGGTATTTGATGTATTAAATACGAATGTCGTATTCATTTTGCACGGTAATCTCATTTTTATAGAGTTACGATAGGTATACTGCACCTACCGTATCCCATAAAATCCTCTCAAACATTGCATAGAGGAGTACTTTCAAGCGCTGATCACGATTATCAACATTAATTTGCATGAAAGTGTCATTTTCCTGCCGAAATCGGCAATTAGTGTCAAATTTTTACAGCAATCCGTAGTCCTATAGAAATGCGGTTACGGTACAAAGTGAATACAATATTCGAGTTCAGCACCTCAAATAACTACCCTATGCAAAGTTTCGGCGAATTTTTTTGAAAGTTTTGGGCCCCCTAATAAGGAATAGTGCGATCTAGCTTTATTGGGGCGAAGACGGATTTCTTAGTGTGAACAATCAATCGCCTTTCTCAATGAGTAGTCATATGCGCAATTTGTAAACCATCTACGATATTAAAGGGTTGTTGCGACCTTTACACTTCTTTCTCAGATAAAACTGCCAATTATCTAACGTTAACCTTCAGGTAGTACCGCTTCGGATCGCTTCGTCATGCGTGTGCAATAACAGTAGGATGAAATGAAAACAAAACCAGAGCTTTACAACATGCTTTTTCAAGATTTCCCAGGATCTGAGCTTCATAACTTGATTCATCCTTAACTACTTTGCGTTACTCTCTGAGGACTTCCTTATGGTATGTCTACACTGTCTCGCTTCCAGCAAAAACGCATTTCTCAAACACTAACATATTCCTTCTCATTACTCCATTACTACAATACCCGCACTGAGTTTGTTAAAAATGAACGTTCAGAACGCGGATTTGCGTTCTTTTCGTTCCAGGACGATAACTCTTCGTAACAAAGCGATTCACAGACCGAACCAGGGGTCAGAAGCAACAGTAGAGCGGGCTAACATATTTCATGAAACCAGCCCTAAATTTCGATTTTGAACATTGAAATTCCAAAGTCATTTATAGTGCTCGGATCATGCCGCGCGTCAAAGTATGTCGCACGCTATGCGCGGCAAGGGCGCAGCAGAATTAAAAACTTGCGAATTTCGTTGTTGAAGATCAGAATTTAGGGCTGATTTCGTGAAATATGGTAGCCCACTCCGTTGCCGTTTTTGACCCTTAGTTTGGTCTGTGAATCGCTTTGTTACGAAAAGCTATGACCCTAGAACGGAAATAACGCAAATCCGCGTTCCAGATGTTCATTTTCAACAAACTTAGTGCGGGTAGTGTATTTATTCATTAGCTATTATCTGTATTATTTTATTATTTTTTGAAATAAATTCTTCTCCACAATACAAGGAGGACAGGGCAGAGCCAGGGACTCACGAAGTCACCAACAGAAAAAAACGAAAGGCAATCCTCATTGCCCAAAGGTTTACACTTTAGAAACAAGATGGTAGTCAGAAGTAAAAAAAATGGAGGGCTAATTGTCAGCTCCAACGATCCTGCATGTTGGGCTCAGACCAATAGGCAAAATGAGGGGTAAGTATTGACCGATAACTGGACATCTGGCACACTTCCATAAAGATAAGGCTGTGACACCCTAAAAAGTTCTAGTAAACTCGGCTGAGTTCCTAAATACATTGCTGGGTGAAATTCGAGCACATTCACGAGAAATTCAGACACTTTCGTTTTGAATGCTTGTCTGAGCACTTACAAACAAGCCAAACTGAAAAAAAATCCTCTGTTCACTCCGGGCAAATTTACGTACTTGATCAGGACCCCCCCCCTCCCCTCCCCACCAAAAAAGTACAAAATGTTGGTTGAACTACAGGTTACTAATCAACGATGGGAGAGCTATAGTGTCTTTTTAGAATGCTTTTGTCCCACTGAACTAGTAGAAATTCGTCATTTCATGGCAGTTTTAGTGGCAAAAAGCCAAGACTTCTGGCCTATGGGCGGCACTTAGTGGTTCAGTAATGTCATGCACGGCTAATCTGATTTCTGGAGAAGCCCGCACGGCTAAGGGAATGCCATATGTGGGTAGTACTGGTGTAGAAGACTAAAGGTAAATAAGATGCTGATGTCTTATGGCCTTTATGAAGTATTTGTAGGTTAAGCAGCTCATTAAAGATTGGATTTTCATATGAGCGGCGTAGGATTTGAGATTCTTCAGAACCAATAAGCAACTAAATCGAGCTCAATTTCAACTAAAGGCTATTTTGAAGCAATGATTCTTAAACCAAAGTGTATATCCAATAATCCTCCCAAGTTTAGGAAGAATACAGTCAGAAAAACCCTACTTCTCCCCCGTCACAGCCCCCGAGATGCATCTGGCTCTCCGGCGAAGAACACAATAACATCGCCGCCGCGGCGGCCTCATGCGGCGGCAGCAGCAAAGGCAGAGGCAGAGGAACAGGCTTCTGCCCGCAAACAGCTCCGGATAATCGAGTTGAGACGCTGCGCGAGTTGTCAATGAATTCCATACAATTAGGGGGTGAGAGTGGATAGCTGAGGCAATGGCGACGGCGACGGTCGTCGACCGATTTGGCGGCACCAGCCCTCCCTCCACCTCGGCGTTGTGCCGGCCAGCGATCCTCTTCTAGGGGATCTGCCACTAATGGAATCAAGCGATTCGCAGACACATCACAACACCGAAAGCGAGTTAAAGAGAGTCGCTCTGTGATGTTGCAGCTGCTTCTCAGCGGAACCCCTCAGACGCGACTTGTTGCTCTTTTCCTGAAATTATTCCAACTAATTTGATTAAGCTGTGGACAGCTGTTTCCCGAAGGCAAAGGACAACAATTTTCAGGATACTGGCGGTGGGGTCACTAACTCACTGGACTTCATCCCTTACCACAACCAGTTCACCAATATTTTCAGCATGACAGCATGGACAACAGTCACAATCCACCGGTATACACAATAATTGCTCCAGCAATTTACAGAGTCCACGTTTTGCATTGAAGTGATTTCCTAGCCACGCCTACCACCTTTCCCTCTCATCTGCTCTCTGGGAGATGATGTGCGTCCCATTTTTTATACCTCCGACTTTAAAAATCGACGTTGTCCATGCAGTGAGTGTTACTGCAAAACTGGTGATTCGCTCGGCTCCTGATCATAGTCCTAGTAATTCTGGGCAAGAACCAAGCTTACAGTCGCCTAGACAGTACTTATCACTCGTAGCTCTGAATTTGAATCGTCTCCAACGCACAGAGTTTTCGCACACCATGATGGATAGCAGCTCATTTGAGCAGGATAATTGCTTGGCAGACATTGTCGTGTTTAGTATGTCCGGCAGAATCCACGATAATGATGTTGCATATATCTTCTTGATACCTGGATAAATTGGGATATTAGTTTATTATTTGATGATGTAACATAACATTTACAAGGTTAACAATGTTTCAGCTAAGGCCCCACCCAAAAGGAGAAGGGTTCAAACTACATCTAAAAAATTGGTAAAAATATAATGTTACATTGGAATGTATTGTGAAATAGAAACAGTAAAGCATACTTCTACAAAGATGAGAAATACTATTTTTACTTTGTTTTATTTTCTAAGTCAGTTCTTCTTGAAGTTTCCAAAACTTGGACACCTTTTTTTCTATCAGCTAATAACTTAACATGTTAACCGAAATTAGTGAAAATTCTCTTGCCTACAAAATGAACCCTAACCCGAATTCCATCACCTGTTACATAATTTTATTTCCAAAAAAAAAGAGAGCATACAACATAATAGTGTTTCAATGACAGAACGGGCACTGGGTTAGGAGCAAGGCTGTGGCAATTCAAAAATCGTTCAAATAAAATCAACTGTGACGTTAAAAATTCAAAAAGTTTAGAAAAAGTGCAATATTGCAATAAAATGAGCCACAGCGAACAATTGTCCAATTTATCAGGACCAGACAAAATGAAATCACCATCTGATCTTTCCTAACAAATCTCTTTGGAACAGCAACTGTAGGAAGTGTAGATATAATAACATTGGCCAGCCGCCCATCACGTCAGCCTTGAATTCAAACAACAAATTCGCTCTCTTATTACTTACTCTTTCATGTCGCTTCATTTGATGGCGACTAATGACATGACAGAAAAAAAAGGAAAAAAATGACAATGAGCAAGAGAACAGTTGGATTATAAGAGAGAAGGAACACCAGCTTACATCCTATTGCATGACTGTTTTCACATGAGGTCGACGGAGACATTACCATGCCCACCAAAACTCGTGAATGAGCGTTTTTTCTAAATACCAACGGGAGATAATGTCCTTGTATCCAACAGCTTAGTTGCAGTTTTCTGTTGCCCTGCATAAGGCCATAAATAATCCAGAAACGTCGTTTTAATAAAATACCAATTCATTCAATCAATCCCGGGTTTCAGCTTATCTAATAGCCCTAGGAACCACGACCTCCGTCATATTAGGCCGCTAGTGACGAATGCATGTGTTTTAGTTGAGATTCGCATCAAATCTGCACGGTTCGTACAGGCGAACGGGTTCTGCACTAGGCTCCAACTGATTACGCTGTGTTAGAACAGAAATTGTATTGGCACAACTCAGTGTCACGTGGATCCCATGCGAAACTGGGGTTTGCATGAAATATGCAACGACCATACATAGTTAATGAATGCAGCTTTCAATTCCATGGAGAATTGATGCAAATCTGGCGTCAATCTCAGTTGCTGTGGTTCACTTTATTTCTGCTCGTCATGCATACATACTTTAGGAAAGTTAAACAGAATTTATATATTTAGAACGTCAAAAACCATTAAATGACCAAAGTACACCCGAACATAGCGGATACCAGCGGAAATGTTCTTTCACTGACATTATTCCGAATGCGGCAGACATCCTAATAACGTTAGGGCCTCAGGCAACGATATAATTCAATTTATGGGGCCCACTTAGCTAAAACACACGTGATCATTTTGACATTATGCACTTAGCTCATTGGAAATGTTTCCTTTTGGCTCAGTTAACCTAATAAGTAAATAAAAATCCGTTGGATTACAGTAGCGTGACCAAGGATCCCATGTACCCTGCATGAAAAGGAAAATTTTCAAGCTCTAGGAACAGAAACATCTCGGGAAACTTCAGAACAGAGAGAAGGGAATGGTATGAAGGAGACAAACACAGCAACACCTGTGCTTCTGCGAAAAATGAAGGCCAAAAACTTGTTTGCTCCAGCAAGAAACACCTCCAACAGCATTGAAAACTGCTACTTGACTGCATTTTTACTTTTTTCCCTTCACTAGCCAATTTTGACAATGGGGGGTAGCGGCTGTTCGAAGAACTACGACACAACAATGTTTTCCCGGATGAGTTGTTGTGAATCAGTGACGCACCAAACTGGTGGAACTCGTTAGCCGCGTGGTGTTCCGCGTCGAAGTGCGCGAGAACGAAGTTAGATCCTATTTTCTGGTGTCTGGGGTGGAATTACGACTTTAACGCAGTTTGTACGGCTAGTGCTCCCCTTCCCTTACTAGTAATTACTAAATGAAGCTATAATAGGGTTGTATCCTTGTTCCCATGTAAGGAAGTGGTAAGAGATAGGTACTAGAATGCTGCTTTCCCTTTTTCTTTTGAAATGGAATCATACAATTCATTTACTGCAATTCATTTGTTCACCTGCTAACTTTTACTACTACCTCATGGCTATTATTTTATCTCATTTCCTACTTCTTCTTCTATTATTATTTTGTTTTGCAAAATTTTTTCTACAGCGCATTTCCATTTCCTACTCTTGGTTATTTTCTTCATAATTTTCATATTCACTATACATATATCTTGATAGTTTCATTGCAGAAAAAAAAAACGTTTGTCGAGGAGGAAGCGTAACATTAGGTATTGTCGGTTCCAGAAATCCTGCATAATGGAAGAGGTCCAAACTTGATGGTCAAAGAGCTAAGAACTGCTGTTCCTGTACGTTTGGCTCACTAACGGCACGACAAGGAATAGAACTAAGGGTTGAGTGAGGTTCTGCACCTGCACCAGACACAAAGGACAACTACTACATTTGTGGTGCTGAACGTTGTAAGCAACTGGAAATGGTGACGCCGAGCCCTGCAATTGGTGGACGGAATAAATCGACCAATCGCAAAGCTTGGTCGCGTCGCCTTTCCCATGTACAACGATCCACCTCCAATTTTTCAGAATGACAACAGAGACAACAAAATTTCTCCTTACAGGTAAATAGTGTCCTACATCAAGCTAGTGATTAGGAAGAAAATATGTTTGATCAGATCACCGCTAACAGAACAAGAAATGGAAAATCAGAACTCGGATTGATGAATACTCTGAAAGTGGAAGGATTTAATTGGATTCTGGAGCCTGTCGCTGTAAACAACAAACAGCCCGAAGTTCAAAGCAAGTAACATGAAATCGACCGCATTGGTCCGCACCCACTCGCACGCACTGCACCATCATCGTCATAGCATTGTGGTTGTCTGCGCATCCGTAGATTTCCTTGGCTTCATGCTTTGATGCTCGATCGATCAAGTGGTGCGGTACGTGCGGGCGGGTCCGGAGCATGGAAATCCTACTGTTCTAGTCATCAATGTAGTAGGTCAGCGAGAGGAATGAGAATGGAATAAGGATAGGTAAGAACATGGGAGAAAATAAGATGAGCGATTATACCTGCTCCCAGAAACTTATATTCATGGGAACAAGTAAAAACCTCCAGGAATGAAATAGCAAAATTTAAGTTGGGTTGAGAAACCCTAGAATTTTACTTATTCTTCTTAGATAAATGTACTCGTGGGTTTGCCTAAACAACGAGGAAAAAACAACAAAAACAAACAAAAAGTTATGCTATTGCTCCTGGTACCATTCCTTCATACCATCCGTGAGCTATGAAATATACTATGCTCAGAAAAAAAAATGCAGCTCAATTGCAGCTAAAATGACGTGAATCTGCAGAAAAATTCTACCACGCCACAGCGTAGAGCAATGATCACGCCTTGTAATGTGACAAAGCCTGACATTCACAACTGGAATACTCCATTTTCCAAGAATTCCCAAAGCCATTTTCACGTACATATGAACCTACGGAGAAAATTGGCAGATAGATGCAGGCGAAAAAAAAAGCCGAAAAGAAAACGGGTTTATCAAGGAAAAGAGAGATAGCTACGTCGATGTTGCATTTTTAAGGGCTCGAGGTGTATTTATGGATGAAATTATCCATAAATTAAAGTCCGAATTAAACAAGGACACCCGCAAAGCATAGATCTTGGATGAAGGAGCCTCCACCTCCCAGGAGTGGTAAAAGTACGCGAAAAAAGCGTACACATCAGCGACCAGTGGATACACGAGTGTCGCCAAGTATGAACTCATCAAACCTCGGGACAGAGCCAGATTGTTCAGGGTCCAGCTCAGTGGTCCACGAGCATCCAGCTCCCAGGAATTAAGTGAATTTTCTAGAATAACGAAGGAACAAAGCAAATCGCAGCCGCCCGGCTGGCAAGGATTGAGCAGCTTGGGGACGAAATCCGACGGCAGGACAGAAGACTTCTGGGAATATGGCAGAGCGATCGCCCCCAGGGACCACCAGGAAATTGATGCACGTCGCAAAACATCCGCCCGACCATATTACAACGTTTCATCATTTGTTCTTCTTCCTTCCACTTCAACTATGGCGATTTCGCTTGTTTTGACGGGTTCTTGAAGCAGAGGACAACTGCCACAATTGTCGCAACAATGGCCAATAGTTCACGTGCACCCGTGCGTTCGCCTGCGGCCTCGCGCGCACCACGTGGCCCAACAAAGGAATATGCATAGCAGATTGAGGAATTTGATGAAGTTACAACGTTCAGCGAGCGGCGACTTACGGCTGGATAACTAAATAACAAAGCCGGGGGGCGTGCAACTTGCGCAAAAACCTAGAGAGGAAGAAAACTCGTCCCAGGAGGTTTTTCTCCAAGCTGTCTGCAAGACGTTCGGCGAACAATAGACGCTGATTGCAGAGCTACACATTCGCTGACGTGAGAAAATGAGCATCTCTGAGATTTTCAAACTGCCATACAAAGAGCGACTAGTGAAAGTTGGACGAGATCGTGTATGCTAGACGAATTTTCCTGTGAAAAATCCTTCTCATAAAATTGCATAGATATGCTACTCTGTAGGAGAGGAGGCTTTATTGCGAAATGATAGGAAGGAATGACCCGGTGAATGAAAGGTAAAGACTTCACTCAGTATCGAATAAAGTATGAGTAGTATTCGAATTCGAATACTAGACTTCGAATAAGTTGAAAATTCAAGTTTTCGAAAAAAAGGGGGAACGGCAAGCAGGCCCTGAGAGATTTCCCTGAACTTTAGATTTTTTTTGATTCGGCTCCTAAATTATTGGTTTAGTGTGGTGGGTTATAGAAGGGAAGGGATGCCTGACCAAGCTCCATTACTGGCCAGTTCATGCAAGCAGCCAATCGCAGAGCTTGGCTGTTCTGTCCTCTACCGGTATGTACATGCAAAGCTCCACATTCTTGTTGATCAATTATGAAACTATGTCTTCATCCAGGCATAACAGGGGGAGTGCATGAGCTTGACCTATTAACCGAAACCGTCCATCTAATTCCTGTAAGTATGCTGACTATTAAAACAAGCCACAAGCCGTGCCATAAATTGGGCGTGACCAAGCTGCATGGCTTCGCCCCCAGAGCACATTTCTCCTGAGAACTTTAAGTTTGCAAAAATTTACCAGCGAACCGACGTCCCTAATAGAAAACTCATAAAATTCATACAGTTCAACAAAGGAAGTATGTAGCAACATGGCAATTTGTTCATGTGGGCGTGGTCTAGGCTCACAACACACCCTGCTCATCTTGCATTTCGTTCTCATGTTCTACTCTGTTCAGAAGTAGTGGCCACTAGCAGATTTTTTTTTCAACTGAATATATCTTGGATAGGGAACAACAATCAGTTTTTCCAGAGAGAGAAAAAAGGAGTTACCAGTTTCAGAAGAGGGCGGGGCAAAGTCATAGCAGTAACAAAGTATTTTTCCTTCGCATTTTTAGATGCACCTTTTTTACCACAATAACTAAGGATATTTGACTGCTTCTACCCGAAGAAGAATAAAAATCGTCAGCCCATATTACCACGACAATTTGTAAGCTTGTTTTCATCCTCCTCATCTCCTTCCTCCCCCTCCCTTCCAAAGAAAAAACAACGAAACTCTTCCCCATTCATGATTTATGAATCTCAACCCACTGCTGTCAATGTAAATGATGCATGTGCATAACAAAATCACACCAGCAGCCATCTCATTTCTGAAACTCCCTCGGGATTAAAAAGCAAAATAATGGCAAGCGGGTAATAACACGAGGCAGAGGGAACCAGTCGCGTCGACGACAAAAACCGAGCGAGTGCAAGCAAGAAATAGTGCAAGGGCAGCATGAATCTTATGGGGTTAGATGGAATTCTAGAAATTTCCAGCTTCCGGCTGACGCCAAGAAATATTGTCCGATATAGGATAGCAGTGAATTTCATGAACAGAAATGAAAACAAAGGAAATGGAGAGAAAAAAGAAATGAAGGAAAAATGACGACAAGAGGTGGAAACAATATGGAAAATCCATTCGTTTCGGAGAATGGTGCCTTTCACGTGCATCATGCCTGCATGAAAGAGTGAATGATTGAATGATTGAACTAATCAATTGATTAATGGAGTGAAAGTGACTGGAATGAATGAATGAATGAATGAATGAATGAATGAGTGAATGAACGGATGGATGAATCGAATGAATGAATGGACGAATGAATGAATGAATCGAATGAATGAATCGAATGAATGAATGAATGAATGAATGAATGAATGAATGAATGAATGAATGAATGAATGGATGAATGAATCTCAACTGTAGTTACCACATGGTTTTCTTGATTTCCTCTTTATTTTCTGGGAGAAATCCGAAATATGGAAGATGGATGCTGGAAAAAAGACTGAATAATAGCTCCTCTGAAAAGATAGAGCGCAAGCCAAACTTTTTCATTGAAACAACAGATGGAAAGTTCTAGGAAAACGCGGGAAGAAGATGAACGACGCGATGGTAATCAGCACGTGCATACACACTGATTGCTTATTTTTACCCCGGCAATCGAGCCGTTTGTCATTTTTTGCGTGCATTGTAGAATCTTTGAAGAACTTCTTTACTCAGAGGATTTGGTACACTCTGTCAGGGGCAAAGAGTAGGCTTAAAGGGATAATAGCGAGAAAAACACTGAAGGCGCATACTATGTAGCTTCAAAGTAAACAATAGTTCTCGGCAAATTTTAGAATATATGGTTCCAAGGAAATCAAGGAAATCTCCTCAAAACTAACACTTTCGAGATCGCGAACAGCACGAGATACAAAACCTCCATTTGATATCTTAGTCTAGGGGTGTTCCCCTAACCTGGACTGTAAAGGAAAAGATCTGAAGGATGAAAAATTGTAGAATAATCCGAACAGCCCTTGAAATTTTTGAATTTCATAATCCAGAAAGTCAAGAATAGAGTTTTCATCGACATCGACGGTGGATCCTGTTGAAGTGATGACACCGTTGCCTTGAGAACCTACATCGGGTCAAAGACATCGTTCCCCGTTGAGACAAAAACAGTGCTGTGGGAATAGAAAGAAGCAGTGATGATTGCAGTGAAGATCTGCGGGGGAGGATTTGGGGACGTACATAGGACTTGCCGCGGAACTATATTTTTATAACGAAGACTGAGATGGTGAAATTGTGGGTGGTATCGAAAAATTTTAACGAATAGTTTAACAAGAATGGAGTGAACGGATTAAAATAAACAAAATCAAAACAAACCATTGCCTTCTCCTTCCTGGTCCGATGTGAAATTATAGGAGTCAAAATCAAAACTATGAGGTAGATGTGTTTAAGCAACTGAGGGTGGAGATTGATCGGAACCATCTCGTTATTGGGGGCAGGGTATATCCACCGGAATCTGCACCTTACCCTACTGGCTTCACCAGCATTTCTCCACTCTTTCACTCGAGAAAGGAAACTAGGAATATATAGAATACATATATGTATACGATATGCAAAGGTGCATAGAGACCCAATCAGGCTTCGATTCTTTATTTAAGCAAGAAAACAGTACAGTTAACGAACTGACAATTATCCCTGTAGAGAACACCACCGCACTAACTAGGGCAGGATACTTGGGGGTCCGGCCATTCGTAACGAGACGTATACAAATTTCCGACGCTGATCACAAATCTGCTTGCCTCACCTGATGCGGACCACTATGTGAAGAATTGCATGGCATATTAAAGTTTACCTAAGGCAGTATAAACTTGGCTTCAGAAGTAAATATATTTCACCAAATGATCTCGTCAAAGTTGAGAAAAATTGAGCAGGTTTTGCAAACATGAATCGCTTTCATTTAGTCTAACAGTTTGATGAAGTTTTCGTACACATTTTTTGGCACAAGCTAAATTTGTTAGGTTTGGACAGTTCACAGTTATGCCACATACCTCTTCATAAAGGACTCTGCAGCAGACAAGGTAAGCGGGTTCGAGATCAGCGTTAAAAACTGCATTGGACAGTATACATTTCAACACAAGTTGTCAGACCCACCCCACCTAGCATCCTTCCTGGTAAGATGAAAACGCCTAGTGGAAAAATCTCAAGGATCTTTAAGTGGGGTGTTCTTCATTTCATTCTTCCTAATCATTCCCTCCATGGTCCCAGTTCAGACAAAAATTTCATCGGCTTCTCTTAAATAAGTGGTGGGATCTCGCTGTCTATCGTTAAAAACATCTGGAAAATTATTGCGAGGTATGTTTTAGGTCCTTACTTCCACACTTTATTTCTTGGACATTTACCTTTGAGTGCCGCAAGTTGGAGCTAATTTTGAAAGATTCCCATTGAATTCCGGTTGTTCACCATCTTTTCTGGATGAAGCCTCTCAGAGAAATATACTATTTTTCTGTGCTGGTTTCAAGATCAGCCTGTACATAGCTTTGTGTTGCTGAACTCCTATATTGCCCGGCTTCTTGGCCCAGCCAAACTGACACTCTGAGAGGGAGATCTGAGATGTAAAGGTTAGACAAAGGTCAACAGTGGTTACCAGTGAGAACAAAACAATAGATTGAGTGCACGGGTCGCGGTGCAGTGAAATGCAGACGATCGCGACGAATACGTAGACATGCACACAAATAGCGCATTAACTAAGCAGTAATTGAAGAAGTACACAGCCTTTGTCAGTTTCCGATAATTGCTCTCTTTAAGGGTCTATTTTTATGGATGCTACACCAGTCCTCATTCATTCCAACAGCATTTTTCTTTTTTTTTTCAAATAGGCAGTCAGTATTGAGGTTGACTCCGGTTCCCGTTCAATGTGTTCCAGAAAATGAACCCGAGCAGGTGAGAAGTGAACGGTCTTACTTGGAAAACTTGGCAAAATTTTCCAAGGTCTGGTCATTAGAAGGACCGCTTAAAATATTTAGACAGAACTATTTAATCAATTGTTTGTTCGTTTAGATTATTATTTATTTGTTTACTTATTTATACGCGTAATACACTCGAAATTTTTACCAACCAAGCAAAAATACGAGGAAATATTAAAGTCACGTAATGGTAGTGTGAAGCGTTATGCTGGAAAGGTGGGCAGTTCCGATTGCTTGCTATTGGCTATCATCGGAAACTCCGCCCACTCCAAGAGTCCTACCACTCACAATAGCGCGAAAAGGGTGGGTCTACCATCCACTCAGACAAATTTGCGGAAGAACGGCAGCAGAAAGCACGAAGAACTAAACGTTGGTCTGCGGTTCTTAAGCATAACTGTTGCGGTTCTACACTAGTCCAGAAACAATTTGAAATGGTTAACTGTTAGTTTTGATTGTGGAAC
This sequence comes from Ancylostoma caninum, assembly GCA_037903475.1. Taxonomy (NCBI): domain Eukaryota; kingdom Metazoa; phylum Nematoda; class Chromadorea; order Rhabditida; family Ancylostomatidae; genus Ancylostoma; species Ancylostoma caninum. Next base: position 392,023 of record JBAJFG010000328.1, read on the forward strand.
AGAGTAGAGGTGCTACAATGGAGATGTTTTTCTTCTTCTTTTTCTATTTTTCATTGTCTCGTAGATGTAATAAATATTTAAAGAGCTAGGGTTACAGTACATTTTCTCGACAGACGCCCAGATGTCTCATTTTGACATTTTTCTTTTTTTTTCCAAAACGTAAAAGGTGTTTCTGAACGAACTTCCACATTAGTATACCAGCAGAATCAAACGCATCGTAGCTGAAGGCGGCAAGGTCCCAATGCGCCCATCAAAGTCTGCAGATGCTTAATCGCTACATCACATTTATTGCGCTCTAAGTACCCCAATATTTCGTGAAAACGGCTGACTTGGCAGAAATACTGAGTACAATGAAAACGAAAAGGAACAGTAAAAAAAGAGGATTCCTTGGAGCTGGATCCAAGAACTTGCTAATTCCATTGAAAGGATCAGAAGTGGAGCCTTGACTGCCATAAAATTTGCAACTGTTGATTTTATTGAACAATTGCTCGAATATTCGAATATATGGAGCAATGTTGGTGCTAATAATGTGTCTGAAAATAAGTAAATACGAAAGAAGTTTTATAATTCTACCGATTGATGGCCCCTATTATTGTATGTGTTCGAATATTCGGATGATTTCTAGACTCAATCAGCACCTTAGAACCAAGCTAAGAGAGACGCTCACAGTATACTTGTGACCGAATCGAATATAATCGAAGAAATGTTCGAATATTCGAATATTTGAATAATTCATTTATTCGGTTTTTCGAGAAGAGAGCAAATTCGAACAATTCATTCATTCGGCAATCTTGAAATGTGGATTATTCGAACAATTCATTCATTCGGGTTTCTCAAAACATAGGTTATTCGAATAATTCGTTCATTCGACTGAGAGAAACGGTGTTATTCGAACTTTGAACTATTATGATGTCGAGGAAGGAGAGCGTGCAGCATCGTGTGTCATGCCTTGAAGGTGCGTTGCAGCACCATCCATCTCAGGCAAATAGCCTATCATAACGTGATATGCCTCAAGGCTGACCTTTACCAGAGCAAGTTATGGAGGTTTTTTATGGTGGTAAAGCACGTCCACCAGGATAAATATAAATAAGGGGATGGGAGCATGCGATACACTCTACAAGAACCTTATTCTCTGGAGAGGAAGTGGAAGAAGACTTTTGAGAAATCACAGTGTGAGAATTTAAAACTCTCATGATGGTTATTTGTTAAACGCAATGCCAATAAAATTTGAAAAAAAAAACCGAATGTTCGAATCGAATATATTTATTCATTCGGTCTCCCGGAATATCCCTCTATTCGAACTATTCATTCATTCGGGCAGCCAAAAGTACTTGATATTCGAATAATTCGTTCATTCGCATATTGCGAAAACTGCGATATTCGAATTATTCATATTTCGAATGATTGAAATTGGGCAATATTCGAATAATTCGAAAGTTCGAATAATTGAAAAATCATCGAATATTCCCAAGTATAGCTCACAGTTTGGCGGTTTGGCGCCGCTACATTGTAGCCTGTTCTTCTTGACAGGGGTAGGGCAAAAGCGAAATGGCCCAGGGATATCTCTTGGACCGGGAAACATCTACGGATGGTGCTTAGCCTCTCTTCTACGTAGCTACCACTCAACGCTCGGTACAGTATACTTAGGATCGAATCAAAACAATCCTTAGAATCGAATTAAAACAGATTGAATTAATTAATAATCTATTCTTAATTATTATTCAAAAACTTGAATAAGCAGAAACCTCAGCACGTCCCCAAAACCCAGTCAAACGTTGTTGGCCAAGATTGATCATGTAAGTTCTGTTTTCGATTCGATAGCCGTTCTTGAAACGCAAGGGTATTCTCTCCACATGGCCCAAGAGACCAGATCCAAATCGCACTAGAATATGGCTAAGTATGTTTTTTTCTGGACTGCACTCTTCTACCTCCCTCAAACTTTGAATATTCAGTTCACTCTAACATGAGTATTTGAAATCAAATATCTGGCCAAAAATAATTCGGGGATTTTGACCTTCTTGGGTAAAAAATTTCCCAGAGAATTTTGTAAGCGCAGGGAGGGCGTCATACCTAGGGCCGAGAAATCTATCAGATGTACAGTATTGGCAAAAAAGAAATCAGCTTTTGTAGTTTTGTGCCACAGCAACGAGTAAATGCATTATTTGCGAAGATAAGAAATTTCTCGCTTCACCAAGAGAAGAAAAAGTTATGGACAAAACTTCAAAAGCTGATTTCTTTTTGGCCAGTACTGTACATCTGATGGATTTCTCGGCCCTAGGTATGACGGCCGGAACTACAGCCGAACAGAAGTCCACCCCAGCTTGGAATGTGGTTAACTGCAGCCATCGCACAGCACAAAGCGTCGATTCAGGCAGGATATTTGATTTTGGTGTAATTGCGACCGCGAACACGAGCGCGGCAACAAGCTGCAAAATCAAATGCGGTCGAGTTGGTATAAGCCAAGGCTGCAACCTGAGGCCATCCTGAAAGAGCTGACTGGCTGGATTGCGTAAAGTGAATTCTGGGAGAAAAACCACACATATTGACGGCGGCATCATTTCTTTCGCCGCTGGCGGAAAGCATTGCGAGAAAAACGCGTGAATGAGATCGGCGAGCGGTCGTCCTTGAGCATCTGGACGCGTCGGAAATCTCGGATTTCAATGGAGCGGCGCTTACCATTTGCTAGGGGAAATGTGCTGGGATTTCTCGATGTGCTGAGGAGATGGATAGAGGCTTTAAGGCGCAATATTTTAGCGCGAGGATTTCAAAACTATAGAATTAAAGCTATGATTCTATGCTATTGTCGACTCTTCGAAGACGATGACGCTACGACGACGACGACACAGGAAGCGCCCCGCCGAGGGTGTTGAGGTGGGCGTGTCGGGGCGGGAGGGGCACTGGATGCTTCCGCAAATCGCGTTAGCCACAGACACCAGCGCCCGCTGAACACTTCTTGTTTATACGAGCCCATATACACCTTCGTCAAGCCAGTGCCGAAAACAACAAGCGAAAGGAGAAAGTTCCCGTCGGGACCGACTCATATGAAAGGGTCGTTGTAGATCAAATCAGCCCGCTAGATGGAGCAAAAACCTTGTCAGGCGATGCAACGGATCGCACGGCGACGCGTTTTTCCCACGCGTCCGCTTCCATTCGCCATTAGGGGATTTGCGAAAGGGATCCGCGCCTCCGCGCAAAGAGCAGTTCATCTCGCATTGTGCAGTGGCCCCGTCGGAATACGCACTCACGGGCCCAAGAAGTGGTCCGGGCTAATCCGTGGATAAGCCTACTGGCGACAGCTCCAGTGAAGTGTTACCCACCGGTGGAGCTCAAAGGAACTCATAGCTCAAGAAAAAAATCCTAGAAAATCCAAAAAAGGCGAGAAGAACAGCATTTCGAGAGCAAAACCATAAATCAACTCATAAGCAATTTGTTGAACCATTCATTATTCCTGACCATAAATCATTCAATCGCCGTAAAATGACCTCAATAGATTTCCCCATGCATTTCACGAATACTGATAATTAATTCGCTACACAATGCCTCGTCGAGAAAAATCTATGTATTTGAAATTGGCGGACATTGCGAAGCAAATGATATACAGCCAGCACCGAATCCTCAGCAAATCCCTGGGGGTCAAGAATTTGGAGATAGAAGTGCATGTATAATTCTTCGTCCCGCACAATGCAGTCCATTTTGAAGAGAATAATGTTGATATGTAGCCTGAAGGGCAATTTATACTAGATGCATGCGTCAGTCGCGCGTCAGACGCACGCATCCAGTCGCACGGTTCCCCATGAAAACCAATCAACGCGGTACGCTCACCATGAATGGAAACACCAATTCGCCGTCTCGAGGTCGCGTGCGTCTCACCTGCGTCTGAGCTGCGTAAGGGATGCTTCTGGGTCTATCCTTCGACCCATAGACGCATGCGCGTCTAACGTACGCACCTAGTATAAATTGGCCATTAGAGGATAAGGGTATCACAACAAATATTGGGCAATTTTACCTCCAACGAGGTAACTTCGATCAAACCAAGGGTGACATTCTGAGCATTAGCCGACCATTCCCTCTTTGCTCGTACAAGTTAATTAGCAGCTTGGCTAGCTCACCCCTATTTTTTCATCTGGTACTTTTCTTTCGATTCTTTTAAGAAGAAAGAAAAAATACTGTGAAGGATCACCTGAAAGGAGTATTCTTTGGTTTAAAAAAAAACTTTACGTACCCTTGTTTCATATATCCCCATCGGAGGCTGTGAGGGAAGAATGGAAGAAATAAGAGATCTCCTCCCCAAAAAAATGAAAGGAAAGGAGACAAGGTGATTGCAGTTCCGAAAATAGAACTGTTAAGGAATTAGTTTCAAAAATAAATAACTAAAAAGTGATGTTCCGAAATAATAGCAATGAACACAACGTATAGAGGTGGCACAGAATTTTGATTTTTTATCCTTTTCAGGAGGAATTTGAGAACGCTAGACTCTCTCCCACCCTGAACTGTCACTGATTTTCACACAGAGGGGAAGTAGTTCTTAATTAAATCCCCAATGTAGACAACTATTGACAGGAATTTCTCAACGCTCAAGATTTTTTGGTGTGAACAAGTCTAGAATTTCTTCGCAAAACGCCGCGAATTCCATGATTGGAGTTCAAAACAGCCGTAATATCAAAAACCCTAAGTTCAAGAGCTGCTTCTCTCTTTAATCATAGCACTTTCGGTGACTGCCTCTGAACTAGGAAAATTTGCAAAGTTCCACATGATTGAGGAGACTTTTCAGAAGTTGGATTTCCCTAGGATTTCATTAACTTGCCGGAAACTTGAAGAATTCGGGAACCTCGCTTTCCACGATTTCGATTGTTATGTTCGTGAATCACAGAGAGGGCGAGAAGTGTTTCTGTGATTGGTCATTCTTCTAAGTCAACAAGTCATAGCGAAATGACCCATCCCATTTAGCAAATATGGCGCCATTTTAAAAAAGGGCCCGTTACCAAAGTCGAAGAAACCAGTAAACCATAAATTACCCTTTAATAAACAAAGAGATACGCTTTAAGAAACACCTACCATTTTGAAACGCACATAACTCCCGAGAAAACTTATTCTCTCCTTAGTAATTGGAATCAGTAAAGGGGTACTAGTCCGTGAAAGATAACGAAAACTCTTGACTGCCATTTCCGAAGAACAAAAAGAAATAAGCAGGAGTTATTAGAATAGGGAAGAATTGAAGGACTTCTAACAGCAAGATATGAGACTAAGAGCACTTTCAGAATGTTGTGCTACTCAGCAGCAGCTGTGCTCAAGTAGGCCAATATGAAGAAGGAAAATACACTAGGAGGATGTGAGCACTGGCTGTCTTAGAGGGAAAGATCAATAAATGTTGGATTTTTGATATTGTAACAAAAGGAAAACAAGAAGGAAGAACCGCCCATCATTGGTTTCATTCTGTTCTCTGAGATGTCAACACAGTATGTACAGTGAAAATGAGCAGCAGCAGCAGCAGGTGTTCATCCCTCAGACAAAGCAACGTTCACGCTCAGTTAACCAGCGCAGACGACCGTTCTTCCCAGCGACTGCCGCGCCGTGGGTCGAACGTAATACTGGTGGGGCCGAGCGCGTCAAGAAGAAGCAGCGGAAGAATGCGAATTCGGTGCAATGAAATGGCAATGGGGCTTCTCGGCGGCCGCCACGTCAATTAGCGACATAAACAAAGGGATCTGCCGGGGGCTGGCAGTCCAGCCACCGGCTGATTGGACTGCTCGCTGACCGTCGGCGGCGGCGGTACGGTAGCACCAGTAGCCGAACACCAACGATGACGTCACACCCCACAGGGGGGCGAGTCGCCCCGCGGATGAACGGATTAGTCGCGAGTTTTTCGGCGTGTCGCCAGCGATGCAGTGCATTGCGCGAGAGATGCATCCCAACAAACACCATTCAATAACACAATTTACATATCGCAGCGACGCTCTGGCCCTACGGACCTCAATCAGCCGAGCACAGAGATGCCACGGCCGGGCTCTCGCGCATACACCAGCTGGTCGCAGTGCTTAGACGGGCCGGAAGGCTAAAAAACCCACGTGTAGGACGCTGTGGGTCTCGCTCCACTGGATCAAACAAGTAAAACAGTTGGATGTACGGAGCCGCCAGCAGGATATCAATTTCTCGACAAATTAAATAGCAGAATCCATCTACGCGGTTTCAAATTGTTGTCATTTATAAGTCAGCGGCATAAGGATGATCTGTGGTGGGCTAGCTGCATCATTATTAGGATGCAAAATTGAATTCAACTGCAATCGAGAATTCTAATTTTTCAGCATGAATGAAAATTCGGGAAAAAGGGCAAAAATGCAGAAAGTTCAAGAGGCATTGCAGCATATACATTATGGCTTTGGAAGGACCAATGCGATAACTAACAGTTTTGCCATACAATTACCTTGAAAGGACTCGGAGCATGGAAGCAAGTACGGAACACGTACTGCACAAAACAACTATAGTTAGCTTGGTTGCCCACCCAATAGGCTATGTATGTTGCGTACAAGGTCTACGTCTCTTTGACAACCTGCTTTTCCAAGTCTGCGCTCATAAATCCTAGCTGCATATTTAGTCCAGTAAGCCATAGAATTTTTGGAATCTAACAGCAGATTGAATTCCAACCTGCCCGTTAAGACCAATTTAGGCCTTTGGGATTCAATCTACCGTGTTGTGTATATTTCAATCCTGGCTATGGAAACCATTCCGGATTTGAACAGATCCCGGTCTAGCTTCACCTTATTTGGGCGGTTATATCATGTGATTTTTTGTGAATGGTTCCAGAAAAAGCAACTCATGAGTACCAAATATATGGCTGTGTTAGACAAGCTGGAATCCAGTATTGGCACAAAAGAAGAAGCCTCTAGCTATGTACCTTTTCGTAGCTCCATGAATGGATTTGGCTAATCCCAAGCACCACTGCTTAGAAGAAGAAGTTTCCCTCTGCGGCAGATTAGGCTAACGCGCTAGTAGCGCTAAACTGAAAACTTACTCCCTTAAATACCTGACAACCTTGCAGAAGGATGCCACCAGGATACTATCCTAGAAAAGCAGATCGGTAACCTGCAATCAGTAGCGAATGAGAGGAAGCAAACTAGGAATTCCGCCATTTTGGGGAACGGAGCACCAGAAAATTCAGTTTATTGAAAAAAATAGTTCTGAATTTAAACAACTAAAAATGAATAACACAGAAACTAAAAGCAAAGGAAATGGACTGAAAATGAGGTGATGTAAAATCTCTCTACATCTTATTTATAAAGTAATTTTGAAAACATTATCGACCCATTCTAAGGAGAAAGGGTGCCTTGCTCCACTCTACAAATTTCCTACCGTGTTGTGTTCGTTGCTAAAATTCTGTGATTATAACGGTAAACGGATATGATTGAAGCCAGGACCAGGATGCATCCCCGAGTTCATCCATATGTAGTAAACGTGCTCGAACTCTACCCTTTACCTGGCACCCATCAACGTGTCTATCCATAATTGACGCCTACACCCAGCTGATATGTACTTATGCGTAATAATAGTCAAGGATATGAAATTAACCATCCTTCCAATTGTGCATTCCAGCGCTGGTGCCCTTCTGCAAGATTTTCTGGATGTTCGTTATTTACGAGCTATATTAACTCACAAATTCTATAATTTATTATCGCTATCCTTTTTCCCATATTATCCTCCTCCCCTGATCAAAGCTTGACGGACCATTAGGAGCAAAATTCTACGACTTCGACTTTATTTTAGATAAATAACACTGCTTTGAGTAGAGCAGCGCTCATGCATAACCAGAAGAATCTGTAGGATACAGAAGCTCTAAGAAAAAAGTTAACAAGAAAAAAGTGAATAAAGAGAAACCTGCCTCAACATTCCGCGAGAGCTTTCACTTCGGTGTAGAGAGGACGGATCTTTCGCAGATCCCTACCTATGCAGTAAACTCCTTTACACTCTCTGAACAGGAAAACAACACCGGAAAATGCATAACCTATTACACTAGCTCTGAACCGTTGACAGCGCCATATATCAGCACCGCGTCACAGGTGGGTTGAACGCCGATGACGAGCAATAACCCACGATTTATGCGAATAAGCTGTTTCCTTTATTGTCTGTGCGAAACTCGGTGGTTGTAGGCGATTTATGCCAAGGCACGTACACTCTGAGGAAGTAACAGATGCAGGAACGCATCTAGGATTTTTCATGGTAAAGAATCTACACGAGATCCACATCCTTTCTTGTCACTCCGCATTTCACTAATGAATCATCGCGAGGGAAGAAGATCACTCACCATTGTCTTCAGCACTTTAAGTAAAACACTTCGATGCCACGCCCGTTCGATGACGGGCACCTCCGAGATGTGAAGCGACATAGCAGCACGAAAGGCCTTGGAGTACATTCTGGCGAGGAAACACGGGCCAACTTGCTAGGAAAATACTCCAAGGTTGGCATCCTCACTCTGACTCTTGATAATCTCTCACTCCCAGATAGCGGCCGTTCCTTTTGTGTATGGTCGAATCTCAAGCTTGAAACCTGTGAGATGAGTACTACTCTTTGGCTCACGTCCAACTCTAAAAAGACCATGAGCGTGAATAAGGGTCATATAAATCACTAATTCTGCACCGACATCAATCACGTGAATCTATAACTTTCGGTGCATACTGCATTTGCTCATGGAAAGGGTCAGGGTAAAGCCTGTGACGATAAATTATCAGCTGGGGATGGAGAGGGACCTATAGCAGGAGGGGGAATGAGTTCATTGAGTACGGGTAAGAATTTGGATGCAGAAAATGGTATTGCCGTATTTTTGCAAGGTGAACAAGTGGATGGGTTTGTATATGGATGGCGCGTGTATATGGATGGCGCGTCACTGCAGGGATGAGCATGGACAAGGATGAGGATAAGGTAGTACTTTTGTCGGCGCCGAAGATGTCGTATGGAGAAGGGGATCGATGTGCGGTTGGGGCTTGGGTTTGCTCGTGGAAATAAATGACGAGATTTTTCTCCAGGAACCAATAAAAATTGATAATCTGGTGGAATGAATAGAATTTCATTCTTTACAAGTAGATCCGGCTGAAAAGCCTGGGTGCAGCCCATGCGGTAGCGGTTGGGGTTCCAGAAACGTTCAGAGGGCGGAACTATTCAAAAGGACGTTTTGTGCAGGACTCCACGAATCTGGCTATCTTGAGGAACGTTAAGCGCCGCAGAAGTCTTAAGTTTTCAAAAAAAAAACAATCAACTTAGAAGCACATCAGCTATGAATTAGCCGTATGAATTTGTACCACTGTTCCACCCTACAAGTTCTGAATCCGCACAGAAAACCTTCAGCGAGCAGCACAATGGTTGCAACGAGCTAGCAAGCACAAATTTACCATAACTTAATTGTTTGTCTGGGAAAATTTTGTCTAGACCAATTTTCTTCGGCGGCTGGGGGATATCTAAGCAGTACAAGGCCATGTTTGACGAAATTTTAAAGAAATCCATGCGCCCCAAGATCTGATTCTTATGCGTTTTAGCTTTCCTTTTCCATGGCTATTCTAGCCTCATGCAGCCGCTGCGCTCTAAGAAAACCCCAGTTCTATTCAATTATCTTTGAACATTTTATTTTATGCTCGCAAACAATGTAAAAAGCATGAGTGAGTGTACTTGCGTACGGCACTTGGCAAAGTGAAAGATAGGCGTAGAAAAGAGGTGGTCACATAGCTGGCACTCCGGCAATTCCCAGCCAAATTAGGAGACGCCCCACGAAGAGTGTCAGATTTACTGAGGCGTTGGTTGGCTGAAGAGGGCTATGCCCTGGAGACACTTCAGCTGTCAATCCTCAAGTACCACTCCAGCACGCTCGGACGAATGTGCCGAGCAGCGTGCCACATTGGCTTCTCGTTGTTCGTGCTGCAACGCGGCAAATAGCCGATCATAACCCTCTCACGCATCGGCAGGCTAGGGCTCGACGTCCCCACGGGGTCAACGACCGCGCCAGTTATGCAACACGTCGAATTGTTGGGCTTTTTCCGGCTCTTTGCACAGCTTAGCCAGTGACGGTGCGCTGCCATTATTCACGCTGATCCTCACGAAAAGCCACTGGATTAACCCGGCGCCAAATGAGAAAGCGGTAACGTTCCGCACCAAAACAGCTTACTTCGCCGCGCTGCTCTGAACGCTCTGGAAGAAATGGACACGTGGCGGGGAGATGTGCAGGGATTTAGCTTTCATAAAAAGAAAAAAGACCTGAAAAATAAGGGAACCATGACTGACCCGGAATTCGCAACAGGTTTCCGCCATGAACACATACGCCATGCAAATCTAGTGCAAACTTCACAAAACCCGGAAGGACATTCACATAAAATGTGCATGGGACTTGTACGAACACGTATGGGATGTGCATGAATTGTGCATGACTTTTTTTTTACTACGAATGGAATATATAGTGAAATTATACAAAAATCGCTAACAATAAATTAGCATATCGGCGACAATGCACTCAACCAGTTGACGCGCGTGATGCTACGCGTGGGACCGCGTGCGCAACCGGTCGAGCACAAACGCGTGCTTAAGAGACCTCCCGTGTCCCACGTGGCACACCGGCACACTGTGCCGACAGCGTACTCTAACTTAGGCGCAAATACCAAGGAAAATGGTGTGGTCGGGTAGCTGGAAGAGGATCATTCATCCACATGGATATGCATGGAAAGAAAGACCATCCGTTCTGGTGTTATCCGTTCACATTTTCCAGTTGAGAGTGATGTATATCACTCCTGCGGTGATAATAACACCTTGGTTATTTCGTGCCATGGCGAGTGAGAGTGTAAATAGGTCGCCTGGATTTGAGCAGAGCAAGGAGGACTCGCCTGGAGGAGTCCTCTATCTATACTCGCAGGCGCTGGCTTTCACATCAATCGAGGTGCAGCAACGTTTTAAACAGATAATTTAGCGTGCATGTGATTATCAAAATTGTGCCGCTCCAGTTTTAGTTTCATTTCTTTTTAATGGAGCACAATGAGTGCATTTGAATAAATAAATAAATAAATAAATAAATAAATAAGTAAATAAATAGTTTCCGAAAAGAAGGCATAGTTTATATGATCGATTCCTTGGTATATTCAAGCTATGCCTATTACGAAGGACTCATCTATAAACAAGCAAGAGGTATTCCACAAGGCGCGCTATGCAGTCCACAACTACATAGCAGAACTTACCTTGGCATTTACGGAGTACGGGTTTACCAGATAGAGACTTAATGCCGAAGGTAACAGGACAGCGTGTTTCTAGAACAGCACCATAGCATGCTACGTTTAAGCAATAAGTGGACTCCAATTATGGTTGTTAGGAAACTTTGTTATGCAGTAAGTAGTAGACCTTTAATAATGAGAAAGCAGGGAGTTAATAATGTCATTCATTTCCCATTTTCACACTTTACACGAAGTAGACTGCTGACTTACGGACAGATATTTCAACCCAGGCAGACAAGAGCACATTCATGTATGTGTGATTGACGGTGACCGCCAGGGATGGAGCAGCACATATGCTAGCACTAATTTAGCTTTGCTCACTGGACTATGTACACCATTTCTCGCTGTTGCTATCACATCTCATCATTCATCGTTGTTGTTCTTTGTATAATATTTAATTTTGAAGACTTCTTGAGAATTACTGATGAAAATTCCTGGAACTATAAGAAGACCACACTTCTCCGAATTTGTTCATTGGCGGTTTACATCACAATTTCGTGAGCCCAATTAGCAGCCGTTCAATTTTTTTTCAAAAAACAAAAATTGAGTTGCCAATCGATTGACATACCAATAAAGGTGCGAAAAATTGCTCTTGAAGCTGCTCTAAATAGTTGAGCGTGCGCTATCAATAACGCTCTGATAAAGATGAAAAAATATGAAAAAGTTTACGCGCATTTATGGTTTTACACCCTAATAGAACCTAGGCCATATTCACTAAGTTATCCATGGGCTGGAAATCCATACCAAACAGGCTTCCTCATTTAATTTGAGGATTTTCCGTTCCTATCTCCACGGATGCTTGTCATACTTGTATTTACAGGGTGGCGGGTAAAAAATGTCTCGCAACAAAGAAAATGCAAAGAAAAGGTACTGAAGCGCTCCAGTGAATGAACTCTCAAAAGATAACTTACTACCATCTGATGAAGCAAAAAGAAAAGACATCAGATTCGCTCGATCGTCACCTTCTAATGGTATTCCCGGACCTCGCCAACAGCCGTTGTAATAGCTGGGGTGGGAACTGATACAAGCAATGCAACCTTCGATCGGCACGCTTTTTCCCACTTGCTTACATATAGTTAGAATAATTAGGCGTCTAATTCGTCAATATGGCGATGGGCCTTGCGCAGGTCCCAAGTTCCTTTCAGGTTGCTTAGTCACGAGCCTTGGCTGACCAGTGAGCTGTTACTCTAACAGAACCAAGGGCATAGCTGTTGTTTCCTAGTACTGAAGAATGGTACCATCCTATGGATCGCTGACCACGTAGTCGTTTCTTGTCTCGCAGGTGATACTGAATTTTTCCCCATCGCTGTTATGTAGGTAACTTGCTGCTGGCGAAGAGGTAATCCGACTAAAAGATGTCCGAGTGTTGCTTAAGCTGATCGTAGCTGGATTTTGGCCGACTATGTCACTGTCCACGTTTCGCTTGCACAGCTCTAAGCATGCAGAATCGTCGATTTGAACTAAACACGCTTTAATGTGGTGAAAGCAGCCCATTCCCCCTCTTTCTTCCGAGAATCTCGAGATGCAAGTTGTTTCTCATGTTAACTGAATGGTCTGAGAGACACGTATTCGTCGACATCCTCGATGGTGTTCCCTCCTAGAAACACTGGATTTTCACAGGAGTAACAGTTGTGCCCGACCTTCGTTTCTGATGTGTTGATGGTGAGGCCAACTTTGGTATCATCTGCGCATAGACAGCATAGTATCTCTGGAGCATCTACTGAGGTCTTCGTGGTGAGTATAGTGGCTTCTGCAGATCGTAGTTGGTTCATATGTTTTATATCATTGTTGACTCCATAGCTCCTATTTGTATTTACCCATTATGGTCATCAATTCCATCGCTCGTTCACTTTCATTCATCCTAATTGTGAGCCGTGAATTCTGGGGATGGACCAGACCTTCAGCGAAGTTGTGTAAACAGGACCAAAAGCAATTCAATCTTCTCTTGTGTTGTAATCTTACAGCACATGTATCTGAAGTCAAAAATACCTCTCAAATGAATGTCGAATGTCACAACGAAATGACACCTATCATATGACTCCCATATACTTTAACGACAGGCATTTTCAGTGCACAACGATCTCGATGGTGGCTCCTGAGCTAGTTTTGTGGAAAACTTCCAGAAATCGTAAAAAGTGCTTTTAAGCAGATGAAGATGTTTGATGAGGAATGTGAACTTTGGCCCTCCGCTTTGAATTCTGCTCATTCAGCAATAGTTATACAATAGATGTGTCAGCAAAACTACATTTTTGCACAATCGGTGGTGAGGACATGAGCTGTTTTCAATCTTTTTTTTCAATCCTAGGACTATGCCGGCAAGCATTGCGGTCGCTGTAATCGAAGTGATGTGAAGTGACAATCGATAAGCATTTTTTCCACTACCGTTGTCCATCATTACACAGCTCCATTGCGGTTCGTCTTGAACTGGCGAAGTTTTGGGATATCCTAGCATGGATCCATCCCAGACAATTATCTTTGTTCATTATCAGTATCATTCAAATCCAAAACACGGAATCGAATCGGAGTAGAGTCTCAGTATTCGTACGGGTGGTTCATTATCGGTCGACTAAGTCCTCGTTCGCATATTAACCATGGCAGAAGTGGGTTTCAATCTCACGGCAGTACCAGCCCTTGAGCTATCACGATCCCGAACCAATTTTTTAGACTGAGGGAACGATGGAGATTGAGATCCCGATGGAGGAGGGGGAGCCGCTCGGAGCGACACCCAACGACAAGCTGATAATCACCAAAGTACAAAACGGCACCATTGCTGAGGGCAAACTCAAGGTTACGATCGAAGAGTTCCGAGACATCCTGGATGAGATGTGCTCATGAAGACTTAGTTATAGATTGGTGATCAAATCATCAAAGTGAACGGTCAACCGATTTCTGACCAAAACAACTTCTTCAAAGCGCTTCGTTTCGCTCCTCCAGTAGCTAGACTTACTATTATCAGGTGAGATCAGTTCCTCCTGTTCAGGTTAAAGCTGGCGACTGCAACGAGCTGAATTGTGAACTGATGTGCCTTTCAGAGATCAAAAGAAAGCTGAAGAACTCGAAGCTCGTGTTCGTATACCAGAAGCGCGTGCAAAGCTTATTCAAAGAAGAGATGGATATGCATATTTCGTTAGTGGCATCCATTTATGTTGCGCGAAAACTGGTCCCCAACAAGAATCATAGCAGTCAAAGACAACGTCCCACTTCAAAATCATTTTTGAGACTGTCACATGGAAACATTCTCCAGGAACTCCTGTTCACGATGGTATGTGTGACTTCGCCTCCCTCTGGAGAACGCGTTCTCGAGCCACAGTTCTTGTGGAGCTTTTTGGCGAGGCCTAATACTTAGGGAATCTGAGGTATTAATTGAAGGCGGTCCGAGTCCAGCAACTGCCCGCCCACAATCAATACTTATCAGAAATAAAGTCGTCGATTTTAAGGCCATGGGAGGTGCCACATGCTACATTTATAGTGCATCGGGGTCCGATTCGGTCGGATAAGAAACGATACATATCGTCGTCGGATAGATACGGATATGGATCGATGCGTATCCCTTCTTATCCGACCGGATCGGACTCCGATGCACTATAAATGAAGCTGTAAAGGCAATTTATGCTAGGGCCACGCATTCATTTGTGAAGGATTTTCCATGAAGACCGGTCAACGCGCCATGTATATCCACAATGAAAAGAAAGTGCCACGGCAGCGAGGCCGTGAACGCGTGCGTCAGAGACGCGTCAGCGATGCGACTGCGACCCTATCCTTCACCATATAGCCGCACGAGCGTCAAATGCACGCATCCAGTATAAATTGCCTTATGGTCCTCGAAACTATACATAATAGCAGCACCATACGCTCTATCGCCCCTATCGCCCCTTCCCCCCAACGCGCTGCTTCCCATTCTCCAGTGCTACAGTATGTGAGACACGGTGGATTTCGTCCGGGACCAGTTCTCGCTTGCAAATCTTTATTTTTTCTAAAGGGAAGTACAGATGTGCTTTTTAGTTGGCAAAGCTGGTATGGCAACCAAATGGTCCAAAACTTGGTCTGGGTATCAAACACTTCCAAAATCGAGTGCTTGTCTCACGGTGTGATCCTGGCTCACTCTCGTCCACGCAATTAGCGGTAGGTCACGTGTTCTTCCCATTCTTCTACACAAAACGGAGGCCGTTGAGGGTTGTAAGCTCTGTTTTTTTTTTTTCAAACCTTTTAAGGTTGGAGACCACATAATCGATATTGATGGTGTTCCAGTCACCGATAAAGACGTAGCAAGAGATTTGCTGATTAAGGCACTACAGGTACACAAGGCAACGCAACAAAACACCAGCAACCTAACCAATTCGTTAACATTTAGGAGAAAAAAGAGGTGTCTGCTGTAGTGGAACGCCCTGAAACCATGGAGGCCAAACATTGGACTCAGCAGGCCCTTGTTACACAGGTAAGAACGAAACTTTACGGCGTCTGCTTTTTTCTACGCTCAAACCGAAGTGCAGGAAAATTTTGAGTTTACCAGAAATTCTGATAGATTGGGGAAAGTGCGGGACAGAGGAATTCGAGAGTTCAAAGAGGAGGGACCAGTTCTCCTACAAGCGGTAAACTGAAGAAAGTTTTGACTTTGAGCAATAACAATTGCGGAATAATGGGATGTAGAGACGTAGACGTCTATAGAGATTGAAAGACCTGTGACTGCAAGAGTGAAAGACGCAGTGCAAAGTGTGAGAGGAGAAAATCCACGTTTTGAATTGAAGGATGGGGACCAGTTCTCGCATAGGAGGCATATTGAAGTAGTTAGCAACAATGTGAACTTTGACTTTGAGTCATAACTACTGCGAGATGAACGAGTGTGGGCATATGTATGCACTACCGAAAAGGTGCAGGCTGCGGTAAGCACTGAAATTTCTACAATAAAGGGTGGGGACCAGTTTTCGTCGGGTCGGCACATTGGAAGTAGGTGAGGTGTGCGACAACTAAACAAACGAACAGGACGGGGAAGCAAAAAAAAATGTCAGAAGTGACAGGGGCTATGAAAAGAGCTCAGTAAATTGGGAGTCAGGGACCACTTCTCGCATAGACGGCACCTCAAAAGAAAGTGGTTTGCAGCGCCCATCAAACCTGGTTTTTGAGCAGCAACAGATGTGGAGCATGAGGATAGTGAAGTCCAGGGGTAGAGACCAGTCTTCGTAGAGGAGACAGCCAGATGAAATGTGGAGGCAAAGAAGGGTGTTATGGTGAACAGCGCTCAACAAGTAATTGGAGATTAGTTTCCCTCAAAAGGTGTTTCTTAAAAGTGGATAGAAATACTCGCTAAGCTTTCGTGGTGTAGAACGGAAAAACTCAGAAACCACGGCCCCTTGGTGAAGGAGGAGCACCGTTACCAAACAAATCGAAATGGGGACCAGTTCTCGTCCCAATATTGCAACAAATTCCCCACCAAATTTTATCAAACGAAACCTAAGGACAGGGATGTAGTTCCTGTAAACCGAAGAGGCCTACAAACTGACAATGTAACTCATATTACAGGTCTGCCAACCACCATCCGTACAAATGAACTCGGATGTACGTGCAATAGCAGCCAGAGAACGTGCAAGAGTGAAAGAACCCAGACCGGTATGTGGCCAGGCAATTTGTTTCTGACGCACCTCGATCCTCGTGGTTGATAGGTGGCGGACCTCCAGGGAGCGCCTGGCGCCAGATTTATGCCGAGTTTTTCTCTTTTCAGCCGCCTAAATCCATTCTTCGCCAAACGCAAAACACCAAATCGATCCAAATCAGCGACGAGGTGTTCTCGCACATCATCGCTTCCGACAACGAAGGACGTGCTTTGAGACCTGTCAGAAAGTAGATGATATTCAATCAGATAAACGATCAACATGTTCGTTTGTTGTACTCACCGTAATTGTGTGTCGCTTCGAAAATACCCGGAAATGAACAGTAACACGAAAACGGCGTCGTTTATACAGTACACTCGACTATATTACTCTGGGCAACAATATTTTAGTGAATGTGATTCAGAAGAAAATAATGAAAAGGCAAAAAAATTTTGAAAAAAAAAATGAAGAAAAATAGAATTACTAACTATGCCCTGCGTTAAGCCTGCCTAGGTTGTTAGTGGATATATTTATTTATTATTTTGCCTGGCCCAGGTTCAAAGAAGAAAGAACATGGAGATTGAAACAGAAATGAATAAAAGTAAATGTGACGTAGACATTCACCTGGAAAGACCAGGATGTCTAAATTCCTGAGCCTACATGTATCCAAAGTACCCGACAATCACTCACAATTAAGAGTTTCCCATCCAGATAACGACCCTTTTCTCTGGAAATTCCCACAGACGGAACGTTCTAACAAAAATCCAGAGCATTCCATGCCTTTGCGTCATCATGTTGCTCACTCTTTAGCCTTCCAACTCCCATCTTTTCAATTTCCACTTCTATACATCCCTTGTGTATATCAATCATCTCTGAGAAGACGCAGTGAATAAGCTGCTCTCCAACCAAAAGACATCAGCTAGAAGATCGAGGGGCTACTAGAAGAAAATAACGTTGCCTTGCGCTAAAATGAATCCCACTTCTTATTGTGCACAAGAACCAGTTATCAAAACGAAAACCCGACTCCACTATAGCTTTAAGCATGACGAGTTTTGCATCAAGATTGCAAATTGCAATTTTACTCTGACTGCCGAGTGCTTCAATTCACTCATACTCTTCTATTCGCATGTACAACTTTCATCTCACCAAATATGATCATCTTATGAACAGGAAAGCAGTTAATGCTAAAAGCGTGCGTCAGTTACATGTCAGACGCACGCATCTATTTGCGAAAGGTTTACCATGGAGACCGTTCCATCCTGTATGAAAAAAACCGCCCATATCGCCCAACCTCCAAGAATATCTGCTTGATCTCAAAAGTGTGCTTCGAGCTGCGCCAGGGCTGCGGCTGGACCTATACTTACTCATATACAGTAGCGAGCAAAAAGATTGCTACTTTTGGTTTTTCTCCCATAATTTCTATCAAAGTAGAGTATGAAGGTTCAAATTTTTGAGTGAGTTGTAGATACTCGTGAGAAGAAAGTTAAAACCGTCTCATTCCATGAACTTCATGTTTTTTAAGAAAAATTTTTCTCACAGAGGTAGAAATCCGTAATTTCCCAGCAACTTCAATGTGTCTCAAAATGACGTCCATCGTTGGGATCTGACCAGGAATTGCTCCCCTACTGCAGAATCAACCCGTATATGTATGCTAGGAAATGTGCATACGCTTACCACTATTTGACATCGGCAAAGACTATGTGAGGTCAGTTCTCCATGGATGTTTTGATCACCCTGGCTCCTTCTATCAGCTCTTTCTGATTGGGAGAGATGCTGCTGACTGTTCTACAAGTTTAATTACAGGTGTACGATTTCAATGCACTTCATAACTCTCTTGGAGTTTCGAAATATTCCGGCTGGTTGAAAAGTAGCCAATCGTGCACATCACCGAAAGTAAGTTTTGGATTTTTTTTCTGTCTTGGGGACGGAGTACCTTACCGATCATAGTTGTAATGAGGATGTTCCAGTATTCAATTTCGTCAACATGTTTCCCATAGATAAGCTCTATTACGCATCCAGGGCCAACGTCAAGTTTAGATAATGTTGATTGGTGTCAGGTAAAGAGTAAATTTGGGCACTTTACCACATCTAAATACATACATACGTGGGGAAACCTCAATAATGGACCCGTGCTCTGAGGTTCGAGTGAGCTTTTAGACCTTTCTAGCACAAAAATACCAAAATACTTGAGCTAAGAAGCATCAAGTCAGCCATGTGGGTAGGTGTCCGGAAAATCTGTCGCGTAGGTGACAGCGCTCCTTAGTAGTGTTCGGAAGCATTCATTTCCACTACTAAATAATCAGTCAAAGTTAATGCTGCTGCTTTAAATGTACTATTCCAGGAATGTTCATAGTTAAAGGCAAAACGATGGCGTCTATAGCGAAACTACAGAAAGAAATGGATCAAATTGCTAATCTTCTGGATATTCATGAAGCCTAGATTGCGTTCCAAAGAGAGAGCACTGGACTTACAACACTATAAACATCGGACCTGCGCAAAAAAAAATTCTCCGATAACAAATTTAGAAGCTATGCAATACGGATAGAGTACGAATGTAACACGGGCTTCGCCCAGTGTGGAATAACTATGTGAGGATGGTGGAGATCTCTTAGAATCTTTATTATATATCTTTCCCAGTCTGAAAAAAAAACAAATCTCGAGTAATATTAGTTATGCACACAATATATAAAGAATTTCTGTGATCGAAACGGCAACAAAATGTAACATATTATTATTTTGAAAATGTACTAGCACAACCTCAAAGGAAGAGTTCTGACAAAAGCACAACCTTCAAAAACATATCAAAACATCACAAACTGCTCATACAATCCCGATAGAATCCCTGCGAAGACTAGAAGAAAAGTGA
This sequence comes from Ancylostoma caninum, assembly GCA_037903475.1. NCBI lineage: Eukaryota > Metazoa > Nematoda > Chromadorea > Rhabditida > Ancylostomatidae > Ancylostoma > Ancylostoma caninum. The sequence goes on from JBAJFG010000328.1 coordinate 411,708, forward strand.
AATCAAAATTGCCATCCAAGGGCAGCGAATGTGGGAAAATCACTGAAGCAATGATGACTGGAATGAATACGTGCGATATGAAAGTGACAAGATCAGATGTCAAAGAAAGAGCAGATAGGGGTACTGAATAGTGAATACAATTATTGGCACACAGAAAAAATAGACATAGACATTTACAAACCCTTAAAAAGCAGCAAGCTTGGGGAACGAAATCAGGCATAGACTTCCTTCTTAATGGGATCATAACAGATGATCCTGACCGGAGGGACAAACTCGGACTTCCGCGGCTCTGTACTGGGAAATGAACTCTGAAATTGGCAGCATTTTCAGAACTTTGCTTTACTTTTCCTACCTTTTTCCATCGCCATTAAAAACAAACATGAGAAAGCAAACCTTGATGTGACCACAATTCCACTTCATAAGCAGTTCAGTGATCATATCAGTGATCGCCTTATTTGCAAACTGAATATTAGTCCGGCTAAAAAAAACTCATGAATTGCGAGGGCAAAATTCATAACGAAAACAAAACACAACATTGAGAATATTATAAATATTAATTAGTAGAAGAAGCACCGCTTTCCAGACTTACGCTTAGGCTAGGGCTTACGCTTATTATTTCAAGATAAAGCCTACGACCAACTCTAGGGTGACCCCCTCCCAAGACTCCCTTTTCGTCGAAAAACTTGATTTGTTTATTTCTAACTCCCATTTTATCACTTGTAAATTTTGTTAAACTGAATTTAAGTAAATTCGGAATGATTTCCAATGCCTTTATTTTTGGGACTCTAGATGTGGGGGTTCCCTTTTTGGCAGCTTTTGGTCACATATCTTCCCACTCTCCCTATGGCGTTTTCAAGTGAATGTAAGAGAATGCAGAAAAAATACAACCAAAGTGGAAGAGGTATGAAGGGAACCTACTTGTCAACCTCCAAGATTCCTTTGCTTAACATCCGGCTGCAAATCGTCTGGTTCAAAGCAGCATTAAATAGGGGAATGCCAAACAGACAATCGAGCAGAACGTAATCATCGTAGGAGGCACCAGGCGGCAGGCAGCTGAAAAAATACAGTTTAACAACTGCTAACACACGGAAGCGGTATTGTTTGCTGAAAGTCTAAATGGAGACAGTCGAAGCAGTGGGTTATGCTTAATCCTTGACTAGACGGTGATGAAAACAGAAAAAAACAATGATAGATGGTTTTAGGAACTAGGAAAAAGGAGATAAATGGTAACAAATTCTCAATGTTGTTCCTTTTCAGTTGAGTCAATGAATGAACGACAATGTAAGGAAATACCTCAAAATTTTTTGAGAACCACGAAGCATTGCATTCTCGTATGAACTGATCGACGTCGAATTTGTCATCATCACTCTCCGCGACACCTTCTGATGCAAGAGGACGATGTACCCACATAATGAGTTCAGTCCTATTCTCGAAGATAGTGCTAACACTGCTGGGTGCTGCGCAAACAAGCCTGAACAGTAATTCCTTGCAAATGAAATTGCAGATATTGCGGAACCACTAAAAATGTAACTAATGAGTTTTATTTTTAGTTTGATTCATCTACTCAAATAGTGGTTATGCAGTAAATTTCGAAATTATCATATCCAATCTTGAGTTCCCACGAACACGGCTATAAAGAGATTTTTCTGCCTCAGTTAAAACTCCCACTCCAGTTGTAAGACTGTGGCTATGCTTCTCGACGAGTATAGCCATTTCGGTTGCTGCGGTCATAGCGACACTAGTTTTGGCACATATCGATTTCTTTAGTCTCAGCGACGTGCCGCCTACATATAATCTATATGTACCAAGACCAATCTCGCAGTGACCGCAGTGAGCGAAACCGTTATATGTACTCCCCGATAAGTGTAGCAATACTCTCAATATGAAGAGGTGCGAAAAATTGAAGAAAATCAGAAAAGCCAGGGTAAGAGACGTGACAACCAACTTTGGTTATAGTACTTTGTTTAGTGGGTGTTAAGTCTGTCAGTTGCAACAGAAGAGTTCCTTCGTGGTTGCCATACTCGAAAACTCAGGAAGTAGTGGTGGTCTCACAATTACGGCACACACTACTATATTGACAGAGGGGGTAACAGCAACACACTGGTTGCAAGATCCTCCACCAGTAACGGCTAATTTAAAGGAGTGAATTAGAAGCCAGACTACGAAACCAGAAGCACTTGTGCACAGCCAAGGTACATTCACCAATGGCTTACAGCAAAAAAAAAAACATACCTTCTCCAGATTCAGACTCATCGAATGGGAAAGGCACATAAATTAACTCATCCTCTTCTGAGTAGTGAGGATATTGCTGGAAAAAAATTTGTGTCGAAATATTCGAACCCAGGTGACATAGTATCACAGGTACCTGTACAAAAAGCGGAGTGGTCAAAAGAATGTCATTGAGAGCAGTGAGCGAATTATGAGTTGGCATGTGCTGAGGCTCGTGACTTGTCGAAGTCACAAGAAGGCGAGGCGAATGAGCAATGACCGACGGCAGCCGCGTTAATCTAGTGCCTTTTGGGATGTACACCGACGCTGGACCGCTTCCAGTTGCCAAGTATATTGCGAGTCGCATCCACGGTGAGCAAGCCTATGAAAACGAATGAATAGGATGGATGACTAGTAAGGACGGATGACTTAGAAGAGGCTCACTTCGGGTACGGGAGGGCCAATAAATGGCATCGACGATGATGGTACGGTACATGCGTCACACGAAAGGGGAGCCATGGCTACGACAATCCTGAGAAACAAGAATATTTCAATGAAACAAAAGCAGATCATGAGTAGTAGAGTTAGTGATTAAAGTTACTCAAAACGGACTTCGGTCACGAAAAATTAGCCAATGGTGGAATCTCAACTCATTATGGAGCGGTACCAGCTTTCTCAGAAAAACAGCAGTGAAGAGGCGGAAATGGAACTTACCCATATGATTTGGCTAGCACTCGAATGAGACTTTGCGTATCCAAGCTAAGCAGACTTTCTCCTCTCAACATGTCAACTTCACGTCCTTTTCTCAAACTCCGCAGAATGTCAAGGAGAGCAATCGCGTGCTCGGAATAGCGCTGCGCCTCTCCTTCGGCAAAATGATTGACCTAAATTTTGTACTCACTACAACAGATGCTAGAAAATACGTAGCTTAGAAAAACTGATAGAAAAAGACGTACACATTCAAGTTGTTCTAGAAAATCTCGCATCTGTTCGTCAGCCAGTTTGCCAACCTCGAATAATGTGACAGCATGACCCTCAAATTTTGCTCCATTACATCTACCACACAGGAGAGGAATAATCACGAAGAAAAAAAACTGTCAACCAACCTTCAGAGAGGTTGATAAATTACCCATCATTAGGAATGCAGCTAGAGAAGAGTCAAACAAAAAAGCAGTCCGGGACCCTGAGGATGGCACGTCAGATGATGGTTGTGAGGACGTCTGGAAAGAATATGAATTGTAGAAAATTGGATGCAAAGCAGATTAGAGCCGTACCGTCTCTTTCGCACTAATGTTATTCAACTGCGCAGTTTGTTCTTCATCATCGTCGTCTACGAGAGGTGAAGCAAGAGATGCGGACAATTCTCCCAGATCACCAGATACAGAAGTCACCATGTCTTCCCTGGAAGACAAGCATTCACCGAACCCTAATGAAGGGATCCCGCACATCTCTCCGAAACAAATTAGATCTTGACTAAGCAAAACATGCGCAGTTAGCGTAAGATCTGCCATCACCTTTGTTATTCCACGAGTATAAACCTACAGTATAAGTGACAAGCGTTAGTGGCACGCTAAAAAATTACGCCTCTTTGTCATGATATAAAGAATGAAACTCTCTCCCAATGAGAAGAATACCTTTTGAGCAAGTAATAATAACGAAATTTCGTTTAAAAATTTCGCTACACATAGAGAAACCAAACTCACTGCGTCGGTGAATTCGGGATGGAAATAACCTGAGCCCAGCTATAATGGAGGCGCGCAGTCTCCATGCCGGTAACCCTTTTTCTAGCAAAGCCAAGGCGACAAAAGATAGATATGGCATTTGCTACGAGGTGGAAGTCAATGTGGAGCATTTCAGCCATCTGAAATTTGAAAAAAAAAGCTTGGAGCTACCGCTTAGAAGAGGCAAGAAATCGTGAAGACTCAAAATACCTCCTTGACTGTCGTCTGATCATCGATGGCCACAAAAATCTTGTACAGGAGATTTTCAAGGTAATCATTGGAGACGCGGTTCATAACAAAACCGTCCAAAGGTGCAACTGAAACACGCATACATTCTATCAGAAAAGAAAACTACGGCAAAAACAGTTACCATAAACATAGTCAGACTCCACAACAGGAACATCAATATAGATCAGTCCACGGTCTAACAACGAGTTCACAACTGGAATCGGGAGAAAACCAGCGGCCTGTGGACCTTCATCCAGGAGGCAATCGACAATTCGCCGCTCATCTTCTGTTAGAACCTGAACAAGAAAAAAACTACTTTAAAGCCCTCTTTCACAGAAATTATTGATAACAAAATTCCACCTTAATATCTGCTTCGAGTATACTACCAGCACAAATGATCCACCAAGGCTCCACAACCAGCTAAAAAATTCAAATGGATGTTCACAACAGGAGGTCGTGGCTAATCAATACTACCTTCGCTGGCTTTTGAGGCAGTATTTCCCGAAGAGGACGATTCCGTCGCAGGAACTTTCGGTTTGATCTGGAACAAATAAGGAATGGGAGCGAGTATGAGTTGAAATTCGAATCCAAGGACACAACTGGACAGGACACAGAATTACTTCACCGGAATAGTACTGCAAAGTGAAGCCAGTTGAGAAAATCTACTTAATGTCATGAAATTATGTAAAGTTAAACATACTACTCTAGTAATGCAAACCTGAGACAGAAAGACTATACAAATCGCTTGTCCGAAAATTTGAAAACAAACTTGGTGGATGTGACAGAATATCCGAAAGGTAAAGACTTCTTAAGCACTGGGACTTTCTTGTCTAATTGGTAACATAACAGAGCGATCTCGCACAGAAGCACAAAAAAGGGGAAAATGTGTCCATTGAGTTCCTCTCAATCATTTATGGGATTCTATTCACATTCAAAAGGTTCTAAGGGCGGAAAATTAGAAATCAGCAGCCGACAAGGCAAATTCCACTGCTTACGAGTAGAAGCGCGCTAATTGATGAAAATTCGCTTCCATAGACGCGAAACATAACCAGACACCGAAGTGAACAACTGAGAGAGCAAATTTGGAAAAGGAAATGCCGAAGAAACGTCACGCTCAAAGATGGGCTAGATTCCCGCAGTAATAGATGAACAGCACAAGCCGCTTGCAAAGTAATACCACCATCATGCGCTATGTAACAGCTAGATCAAGAAAATAGATCAGAGCCCATACTTAGTGCCAACCTTTTGATAAGCTTAACTATCAATGGAGCATGGGATTCTTCAATGTGGGACAATTCTTTCAGGTAACACCTAAACTTGCTCATTGGCATAACTGCAGCATCCATCCAGCAAAATGATTACCTGTTCTGATTCATGAGATCGATATATTGATTCCGTCCAATCCCTAGCAATCTTACAGCGTCTGCAGCTGTGAAATTTGGCAACGAATCGTAGGATTTTTCGGATTGAATCATATCCTATGAAGAAAGAACAGTCATCGAAACTACAAATATAGACATTGAAAAGAACAAAAAAAAGGAACCGTTATGATGTTAATGTAGTAGTTGAACGGCGTAACTCGGAGCTCTCGAACAATAATGTCAGATAGGTGGTACGGATAAAGCATTAGATGCGATTCGCTGTACTTGATAATCATATCGTAGTACGTCTCTTCGCTTTTCTTCACATGCCGGACTGGAAGAAGACGTTCGTTATTTTACGGATTCCGGGAACGGAAAGTGGTGTTGGGAGGATTCAAAGGTTTGTGATTCAAAACTATTTGGCGCGTAAAAGATGACTTAATTAGTTTTTAGCGCACAACTAATAAATAATGACCAATTGGATGTCAAAAGCAGCAGATCCATGGTACAACACAAAACAATACTCTTCATAGCAGGGCTTCCTGTTTCCATCAATACCTAGTGGACAGTCTTCATTACTTTCGTGTCAGATTTCTTGAAGATGATCCGCAGATCGTCATGTGAGTGGTAAATCTTATGTACCTGAGACTGCGGCTTTCAGGATTCAAGAAAAAAAAACAGGAAAAAATAGACGTCGTATCGTCGTAGGGGGGAAGTGAATTTTCATAAAAGTTATTCATGCTTGCGGCGCGTCAAAGTTTACGCGCCTAGACAAAACTCCACGAAGTTTTCGCGCCGACCCAAAGCGGCGAAAATGGAAACGCGGTTCGTTCGCGCGGCAGTCGCAACGGCGAAACTAGGAACATTGCTGATCTGCCAGGATTTGTCTTCTACCTCTCTCCTTTGCACTGTGTATCGGCGCGTAAACTTTGACGCGCTGCAAGCATGAATACAGTGCTTGTGCGCAATCGGTAGAAAGTTTTCGAGCGCCTCGAACCTGCGGCGCGTGCGCGGCGCGGCCCGCTGGTAACAGCGGTCCGGCGTCCTCGATCAGCTGTTCGAGGACACCTTTCGTCAGGTATTGAGCCCAGGTAGGCGCTTTTCATCGGTTTTCTTTATTATTCGGAGTACTTTGGACCGTTGATACCTGTGGCTGACCGATATTGATCGGACGGCCCACACGCTCCGTTTTTGCACGTTTCAACTTTCTTTGCTTTTGAATGTATTTTTCATTTGTTTTTGGCCCCGCTGTTTGCGAAAGCTGTTTGTCCCAGGTAGCCTCTTCTTTGTAGGAAAGAGGACCCTGGGACGTGGCGGCTGATAACGGGGCCTTTTATTTTGTTCGGAATCGTTGACGTTCCGTCCCTGTTCGCATGGTCGTCAATTTTTGTTTTCGTCGCATGTTTTTTCTTCTTGAATAAAGGGCCCTGTTATCAGCCGCCACGTCCCGGGGTCCTCTTTCCTACAAAGAAGAGGCTACCTGGGACAAGCAGCTTTCTACGGGGCCAAAAACAAATGAAAAATACATTCGAAAGCAAAGAAAGTTGAAACGTGCAAAAAACGGGGCGTGTGGGCCGTCCGATCAATATCGGTCAGCCACAGGCATCAACGATCCAAAGTACTCCGAATAATAAAGAAAACCGATGAAAAGCGCCTACCTGGGCTCAATACCTGACGAAAGGTGTCCTCGAACAGCTGATCGAGGACGCCGGACCGCTGTTACCAGCGGGCCGCGCCACGCACGCGCCGCAAGCTCGGCGCGCTCGAAAACTTTCTACCGATTGCGCACAAGGACTGTAACTTTATAAAGGCCCGCGGAAGTTCTCGTAAGTTGTCGTATTCGAGATTCTGCAGAAACTCAGAGTTTAGAGAAAAGTAGAAGTCGCTTCCAATCTATAGTGGAATAGCGCGAAACATAACAGAAATCCGCAAAACTTGTTGGCCTCTGTACTTCTGAATGTGCGCTTCCTTAATTTGGTAGATCCTGCCAAAAGACTGCCATGCACGCTTGCGCAAGTGATCGCGGTGTGTCGTCTAGCTTGAACAGCAATATCACTGGGTTGTGCTTGTGGCCCACGCCGCAATATCTCTGCAGGTAGATGACGGCTTTGTTTGGTACCCGCTGTTGCGATTAACTACAAATCAATTACATGGAGGCAAAACAGAAACGAAAACTCGTCTATATCGCTTTTAAACACTGCCCAGAGAGAACCGGATCAAAATGCAAGTAAAAACTATGTGTAAAGCTATCCAAAAAGCTGTATTGTATCTCTTACTTATTCTTAAAATATTTGCCCATCACACGATGGGCAACCAGTTAGTTGATCAGCTGTTCGATCTTAGCGTAGAAAACGGATAAATATGAGCTCTATCACACGTGCACTGGCAATCAGTGCAGAGTGAACCCTACCAATTTTTCGAGTGGTACATGTCAAAATTCCTTTTCTGCTAAGGCATTCCCGCCAGGTAGTAAATATAAAAAGCTAAGACGACTCACCTAAGTTCCCCTTATACCGCAGCTGTGTCTTTATTGAGAAGTCCAACACCTGCTTGTCATATTCCCGTTGCGAGTTTCCGAGCAGAACTCGAATGTCCTCCGGCAAGTTCTGCCACACTATGTTCGCACGTATACAATCCTCTATATTCATGGGCGCTCTTTCACGAAGCAGTCACACCCTCGGCTAATTGGGTGTTTTCTACCCTAAATGACTGGAAAAACCATGATTTTTGTTGATAGCGAATGATAAAATAGTCTCTGCAACACTTATCCATGAATTTAACGGTGAAACCAAACGTATATGACAGCAAAAAATGTTGAAAGAATATCTTTATTTTGAAGGTGAGTCACTAAAATGTTTACACAACGAATACGACCTTAACACTGTACAGCGTCTTAAAAGCAAATGAGCATTAGAACAAATAGAACTAGAAACCTGAGGTAAAGGTGGTGAAACTGTTAAAAATGCGTAGAAAACAAACTACAGGCCTGTGTACCTATCGTCGGGTGCACCTACCTACCTAATAATAACAGGTAAACACATGTGGAAGGTAATATAAAACCAAATTACACTAAAACACAACGCGGCAACATGGAAACACATCAATCAAAAACACTAGAACCAAACAGACAAACAGACATAATTTACAGTCACTGTAAGAACGACGTCAGCAATAGCTAAAACGGACTAGAAAATTTCAGAAATTAGTGCCTAAAAATGAACTATGACAGCTGATAATGGGTGAATCACTGGAAAAATTGAGGTACAGTGCCATGCCTTTTCAAGCAATGGTAAGCGAAGCGATCGTGGCGCCAAAATCGAGCCGAACATCCTGGAGCTGTACACTCAAGCTCACGCATCCTCAAATGCTCTCGAAAAACGTGCGCATCCATGTTCTTCTTATCTGCATAGCTAACACCGCACTTCTTGCAGGCATATGGTTTCTCACCTAGAAAGAATAATGAAATTGGTGCAAAGCAAATAGGAGATATCAAATTGCGTTAGTCACATCGATAAAGCGTTCGAATAGTCGTATTCCAATGCAAACATCTATAAAGCCTCCAGCAAAGAAACCATGAAAGATCGAAATATGCGCACAATTCTCACCGAAGAAAGATGCTTGCATTGGATAGCTTAAAATAACGCGCCAAACAAATAATGCTGTTGACACGAGAAAAAAAAAAGAAAAGAAATAGATGCTTGGAAACACCGTGTAACTACGCACACAAACACACGCTTCGTTTTACCTGTGTGAGCACGGATGTGTCGAACCATGTTGCTTTGCACTTTGAAGGATTGATTGCAGTATTTGCATTTATACGGCGCTTCTAAGGTGTGTATCGACCTGAAATCGGAATGAAGATTATAACAACATGGATGAATCAAAACAGGGATATCAAAAAAGGAAAGACACACCTAATATGCTTCTCCAGTCCACCTTTTTCCTTGGACCTATGTTCACAATAAGGACATTTGTACGGCTTTTCCATCATGGCCTGCAATAGCTAATATTGAATATTACATTATCAAGACTAGAAAATATGCATTCCAACAATTTTTGTTTAAAAAAAGGATAATTTGGAAGTGGGGAAACATCTCCAGCCATAGAGGAAACCAATCAGAGAACCTTTTCCCCACAAGAAATGAAAATATCCTCTCATATGAGCACTTCACACGTTTGGTTTTCTGGATGAGCTTGCTTCTACTCATTGCTCCGAGACAAGTCGCCACTGACAATTAGATCGCTGGGAGCTCAGAGATGCAGACAGTAATAAACTTCAAGAAACACAAACTTTGGAATGTAGAATATTTCAATCTGTCATAAATCAATGCCCAAAGTACCGTAGCAAATAACAAATATAGAACTTGACTGGCATGCGCAATCATAATCCAACCGAACCAGTTACATAGTTGATCCAAATCGGTGGCGCCAATAAAATTTTGCAAAAAAGGATAGATAGAACGAGGCGTTACTAACCGAACCAAAGAATTGCAACAGAATTGAAACGATATTAATCAATTGCAAAATAAAGCCTACCCTTTGATCTCCAACTATCAGCGGAACCGTAACGTCGCTCGTTCCCACAATCTCCGGCAATCCATAGCCAAAACTGTCAACAGCCACCGTTTTCCTTTCATTTTCTTGCAAGAATGACATCGTAACTGCTGGCACGGTCACACCGCACTGGTTCTCATCTGCTACAAAATCTCCAAATGCGTGAGCAAAAATTATGAAGCGATAAGGTATTAAGTTTAATAAGTTTGCAAAAGCATTATTTTATTAGATTGGGCAATAAGTTCGTGCGGTTTTTCTGAGCATTCAGTGTATTTTCACAAAGTGGACTAGTTGAACTCAGGTTTTTTTTTCTGAAAATTAATACCCGCAGTACTTCTTCTTCACATCCAGATCAAGTTGCGGAAAATCATCTCATAAACAGACGAACTGCGCATACACAACAAGGTGCATCTTCCAGCCGAAAATCTACCTCTCTGAAGCATACATCCACTTGTGCGCTGTTCCTTCAACAGTAATGGCTCCCACTTAGACGCTGTTAACATCCCCAGCAGCTTGAGCTGCATTTGTTCCACTGTTGTAGTGGAAGAAACGGTACGCTCTTGTCGAATTGGAGGGTCATTTCATGGGACAGAAAATGAGAAGTAGCAGGAATCGGGGAAATTAGTTTTAAAATTCGTAAAGAGCAGAACAAGAGCTACAAGATGACCTATGACAGACTATCTTAGCTAGATCAAACCCTGGTAAAAAATCGAGTGAAAAAAATCCGCAAGAATTTATTGCCCAACCCAATATCTAGTCCTTGATGCAGAATTCTAGCCCAGATTTTGAGGAAGATTTAATGTAATACTGCAAATTGGGTTTCAGAAAAGGAAGAAACTCGAGTAAACTAAAAAACAAAAATGCTGAATCCTAGAGAACTCACGCAAAGAAACAGTAGTGGAGCCTCTAACTACCAGCGGTTGGTATTTGTTTCGTGTCATTCGTGGTGCACTCCTCCGTCCACGCCTAGGTCCCATAACATACTCTTCATATATGGAGTCGTAATCATCTGCTGCTTGAGCAGTAATATCCTCTGCTGAAGAACCATGTAAGACAGGATGCTGCTCATCCCTTTCAGAGTCAAGCGAACAACCTAAATATTAATACAAGCATAAGTCATGGTGTCAAAATCAAGAAGTGTTGCATAAGCTGTGTTGGTGTTGTTCACACGATTTCAACGACAAAAACAGAAAAACCCGTGCAACAGAAACTGCCCAATTTTTATGAACGAACTGGATGCTCGGTGTTCAACAACCTCGCAGCAATCAGCACATACATGAATATATTGCAAAAACTATTGCATTCAATTGATTTATAACTCACCGCGGACATAATCGTCAGTAACACCAACGAGGGCAGCAGTATCGTCCTCAGGAGGGCTAGCGAAATTCATCTCGTAGTCACCTAAAGGATTACGGAACAGGTGTAATATTATGCATTAGTTTTAAAAGCTGTATAGCTATTATGAAGCAGATCGCGATAGATCCAGATGTAACCGGTCTTTTTCTCATTTCTAAATGATGTGCTCTGGTTTTTTTTTTGTTTGAAACCTTGCTAGAATGTCAATATATGTCAAGGACCACTGATGGCGGTGAATATGGCACTAGTTCAAAAGCTAGAGAGTGGTACAGTTGTAGTTTAACGGCAATGACAAAATATGGTAAGTTGGAAAATTCCTATTCTAAAGTTATCTGGACGAACGAGAGCTGATTTGTTAACGTAGGTAACGAACGTTAGTTTGGAGTCCGGGGGGGGGGGGGACACAAAAAGCAATAATGTTAAGTTTCTCTACGGAAAGGATGGCGAAAGATAATATCCAGCTAAAGACGTCAAAGGTGGATAGCCTTGTCTATAACGACAGAAGTGGCGATGACAGAGTTCAGTGATGCACATCATTTAGCTATGAAAGTTTGAAGAGAGGAGATAGATCAAGAACAACCCTACCATACTGAGCTTGATCCTGATCCTCGTAGGCAAGTTGGTCGACTTTATGATCAATGAGCTCCACAAGGTGACCCATGCCTAGATCAAATGCCGAAACCCGCAGCGTCCTCAGCCGCCTTTTCCCAACATCAAGTACACCAGTGTAAACGAAATCCACCATCGATTTCATGTTTTCACTAAATATAATCCTTCAAACGATCTAATAGTGATCCACCAACAAAAGGAAAAGAAGCCAGAAATGCTTAAGACGTACGTGGAAATGAGCACATTTCGAGAATCAATTCGTATTGTAACAGTACCACTGTTCAGACTTTTACTGAGAGCTGCTTCCAAATGCCTGCTATGAGCACACATCAAAGGACGATGACAGCGAATCACACCAAGGCGCTGAATAATAGATTTTCACACCATTAAAAAAACGATAGAGAAATTTGCAAACAGTAGAACTAGAACAATCAACAAAACCTACTCCAGAGATGATGTTACAGTCGAAAAATTTCGACTCTTTTCTAAACCTAGCCAAATGCTCCAAAAATCGAATTTCGTGCCAGTCATCATGAACTTCGAGGTCGCTTTCGCTTGTTGAATCCAACAACTGAACAAACACGTAGCAATTCACCAGTCGGAAAACACCACGAAGCAAATTTCAAACATAAGTAGATGATATTGTGGCCAGCTAAAAGCAGTGCCTTCGCTGGCTTCATTTGGAGCCCTTCTTTTTAGAACAATGACTAATTCAGTACGTTGAAAATGTATCACTTAGCACGCTATCAGGGCGAGCGGGAAGTTCTGTCTTAACAACTAGATAAACCTCTTCTGGAAACTCAGGGTGCCTCTCACGTGATTGAATGTAATTAGGAGAAAGTAATTAAGATAAAATGTAACAAAACACTGTTCATGACATGCATGTTGCATCAATGCCATATGAATACTGATAATGCTGGAGGTGTGCAACAAAAAAGGTGTGAGATCATCACGGAGATAGTGCTATCAAGAAATAACAGAAAGGAGCGCGACAAAAAAGGAGTTTATAACTTACAATGAGTTCTAATGGCTCTTGACCTTAAATTCCTGTTGAGCGGAAAGGAAAAACGGAGCAGAAGAAACAGAAAGAAACTGTTCGATAATAAGATATGGTTGAATATATTTGCCTGCACTATTGTTACCATTCCGCGATAAACAGCAGGTATCAATTATAGAACGAAACCCGTTATCGAATATACAGAAAAAAAGGATCGAGAGAATGCGTGCAAAACAGGGGAAACAAGTTGATGCACCACACAGCAGACATGCAGCCTAGAAAGAGGAGTATTGGTGAAATTACAATCAATTCTGACCTCAAATTGAATTCATTGCAAAAGATCTAAAAAAGGGTATATTTCGCCCATGCGTCAATATATGCACGCAGCGTCCATCCAGAAACGGATGCAGCTTTACAATGGGTAGACGAGGACAATAGACCCACATTTGCGTCACCGACTTCAGACTGCCACCACATTCCGCATGTAGTGTATCACGCAGCGTTGCCGTCGCTCGGCTACGCCGATTTCGATGCGTAATCACTCAGCGCTGAAGTCACTGCAACACAATCACTACGCGAGACTGGGTGCTATAGACCACGTGAAGCACACTTTCAGTGTTATAGCAATCCTGCGATATGATCGTAGTTGCTGCACTTTTTGCAATCAAAGTTACTCATGACAGATCTTTGTGGATGATTATTGCGAAAGATGGTGAATACATACAGAGAGCACAAGAGAAGGCAACTTTAGCATGATCGGCACGGATATAAATTGTAGTGTGAAATGAATTTGCGGTACTATTAAGGTAACAGAGCTTTAGCGTGAACAAGGGAAGGATATTCGGAAGGGGGGAGGGGGATTCAGAGATACATATCCAGATGTAGACCGTGAACTGCTGCTTGTGACGATAATCTCGGAATCTTTTACCTCATCTGCTGCGGAGTCTTCTATGAACAGCTCCGTGGCATGGCTCCAGCTAGCCGAAGAAAAACAATGTTTGGAACTCAGAAGATATTCTGCTAAGAGATATTGTGTGAAATTATCTGAACTTAAGAAAATTTTTTAGTTGATGCCAACTAACTGCTCAGTTTGGAATAGTTTTCGCACACATTTGTATATAAACATATCTCGAAAGTCGAATTTTGATCGCCTTGAACAGAATGGAGCCATGTCACGCAACTCTTCACAGAGGGCTTCGCAGCTGATAAAAAGAAAGAAGTCTGAAATCAGCATCACAAACTGTACAGGAAATTATACATTTTGTCATGACTTGTCGGACCCCTACTATCCGTCCCTGGTTAGATTGGCAATGAGGGATAACCGCGACTGGCACATCGGGACAAGGCGAGGTTTGGAACCTTACAGATGAGTCTAATACAGCTAAGAAAAGAGTTTAGTAGTCGCAATGTATTCAATTTTCGAGCTGATAATAAGAAAAACGAAAGTTGCACACAAAGCTGAAGGAAGAGAACTGGTTCCAAGATTTGGAAGCTACTAGAAGAGAAAAACGTTGGCATTTCTTTAGGAATAGAGCAGCTGAAGTCAAAATCTAATCGTTTCGTTGGTTGGTGGTTGACCACCAGCCCATAAATGAGGCGAAATCTGTTCAAAAACCACACCTCTTTCAGAGCAGCACAGCCCAGGAATTCAGCCGCATGAAGCAACTGTGGAGAAGACCGGCATGATCCTGTTTGCATATAATCTAGCACTTGAAGTAGGGTTTCCTCAGAAATACCTGAAATTTCTTGATGAGCAAGTTGTACAAAGCAAATAATCAAGAAAACAATAAGAACAAAAAAGGAATGTGTGTGACAGAGCAAAACTTTCACGGTTAACTTGTCGCTGCTCAGCAGTGTCATTATACGGTCATACGGTCTGTCTCATAGAGGAAGATAATTGGAGAAACAGAGGCGAAGAGCGCGGAAAAGTGCGCGGAAATTGGAGTGGGTGAAGAGGAAAATTGGAGAGGCGGTACGCACGAATGCTCAACTAATATCGTCGTGTTTGAAACAGGTTACAACCCAGTTGATCATTACTAGCTACTAGCAATTCCTGAGGTAAGATTTTACCAAGTACGGGTAAAATTGTGAACTTGAGGAGAACTGGTACATTTTGCTCACCTATTGTTGTAATCATGTTTATCTAGACTGGCAAAATCATGAAAAAAGCACAAGGTGGTATAAATTCTAATGATGGAAACCAAAGAATTTCATAAACGAATTGATTCTGAGGTTTTTGTAATTGGAAAGTAAATCAGTCGAACCACGAACAGCAATAATAAGATTACTTTGAAGATGTACCGCTTTGGGTAATAGGTTACTACTTTAAAGTAACCTTATTATTGAGCGTAGTAGCGTACAATGCAATACGGAAACAAAAACAGAACTTACCAGTTGCTGCAGAATCAAATTCTAGAGTTGCCACACCCGTCGGAGCTTTAAGCAATGCTTGTTCCAAACATGTGCTAAAAGCAGCTACCAGAAGCCGATTAGCTTGAGCGATTGCCTTTCCATTGGCCTCAAAAATCAGGTCCCAGTGCTTCTGAAAGCAAGGAATAACAATTCCTGGTGTAAGTTTGTTCCAGTAGAATTCAAGGGGTGCAAGATTGTTTTTTTTAACGTAACCACGCAGCTGTTCTTTAACGCAACCTCTATCTGAATGAAGTACAGTACAAACTGGAGACTGGGGAAAAATACAACAACTCACCTCGTTCGTTATATACTTGAAAGAATTGACCGCATGGTCCTCTGGAGTGTAAGGGACTTCAAAATCGAGGTAGCTTTCGAAATCTGCACTCCTTCCCTCTGTTTGCACTGGTTTTCCTTCAGCAGATTGATTCGATGGACCAGCTACATCCATAAAAGGAAACCACGCAGCTTATGAATGGGAAGAGGGAGAAGCTGGAGCAGAACCCCGACTTCTGGGCACCGTATCGACTGCGCTAGCGTTAGAGCGCATAAACTCGCCACTTGGGAGGTGGAAAAGGGGTCCGAGACAAGAGGTGCGCTCGCTCGTTAGCTGGGTCATGTCGCACCTCGACCGCACCTTCCCACAGGCAGAAGCAGCTATGGCTACAGTATCCATCTGCCTCTGAACCCTTCACAGCTGCAGAGGACAGCCAGTGAGACAACTCGTACGTATCGTCGCACGCGATGGACCGTCGTTGTAGTAGTAGTACTTGATAATATGGAAAGGAATTAGTTCGCACAGAAGGTTTTTTTTTAAATATCTCAAGGCAAGTGAATTAGTATGAAATCCAAAATCAAGCTCTCAATCATTGACCTGATCCTTTGAGTCACAGGGGTATCAAAAAGATTCCGGCCTAGATCACTTACAGATTAGCTACTGCAGTGAAATTTTAAGCGAATAGACATAGATCCTTTGAAGTTCTTTTCATCTTGTCAATTTACTTAATTCAATAGGTTTCATGGGGATTTTCATCACGTGAGCAGAAATACCTGACTCCGTGCTTAAGACACCAAGTCTTGGCACGGAATTTGCTACCTGTTACAGTACAAAAAACGCTAGAGAATGTCTTTTTTCGCTTGAGAAAAGCTTCCAAGACTTTTCATCTGTTCAACTGGTATCTCGACTGTTAAACTCCATCATCGAGAGCTTATGAAGACTGCGTAGTCTAAAACTTTACTTAGAAAGTGAAAGAAAGGGAGCTTCGGGTAGATCCTTACACATTCACTGCTCTCAGAATCAATCTTTCTTATTCGTGTTTTGTTTCGTTGGAATTTTTCTTTGGTGGAGCTTGAGTTCATCAGTCATTGAGTGGTACTTGCGAAAGTGACCTAGCACTACGGAAAAGATCATTCTTGCCTGTAGCATATCCTTAGGAAGGAATACCTCCTGTAAGAGAAACTAGGGCGTGGGGGATCACCTGATAACACTTCAAGACAAGTTAGTTAGTCATAGACGTGCTCTCCGAGTTTCGATTACGCAGTCGCAAAATACGAAGATGTTCAAAATTGCAAAATACGAATGATGTCCATGTTAGAGAAACCTTTGGAATGGTAAAGTCCAAGTCATCGATCATATCTACATAGTTGCTGAGGGTTCTGCGTGGTGAAAGGGGAAATCAGACCGTGGTTTCTAACTATCAATATTACTTGAAGAAGCTTTCAGCATAGTCGACAAATTTTAACCACATTGTTGATTATTTATACGTTTAGGCACTATTAGTGCGTATATACTGCTGACAGTGGATTTCTTGTTGCATGGGTGAATGCGATTTTGGCATCCCAGCATCAAAAGTTCCCAACTGCTTCAAATAACAGCGCATTACCCGACCCATACGCGTCTTCCGTGCACCTTCAACGTGCTGCTGCCGCGCGCGACGTTTCTGTCGGCAAGGCTCGGTTCGGGAGACGCCCTACATTAGCTGGTAACATCTGATGCCGATATGGGCAGCTCCTACATGACACCCGCAATTATAGGTGCGAGCAAGGTGCGAGAGAGGTGCGAGGAATTCTTGAGCGCACCTCTTGACCGTCACCCTGGAAAAGAAGAAACAGTCGTAAAACATAAATATTGAATTAAAGGCAGCAGGAGTTGAAATTCTCGTCTCTGAGCTGAGCTGCGAGTGGTGAAGTACAGACTCAGCACATCATAAATGTGACATGAACACATACAATGATGGCTTACCTGCAGAGAAATTGGAACATTCGTCGCGAACGTCCCGGCCGTGTTCGTGCGCGGACGAGTTTTCCCCGGCGCGAAAGCCATTGCGGCGCGTGGTTTTGGCCGAGTCCCGCCATGAAACCCTGTGAATTGAATGCATTTCGTCTTCCCTTTGTGCCAAACCGCGCACCGCAATGGCTTTTGCGCCGGGGAAAACTCGTCCGTACGCGAACACGGCCAGGCGTGTTCGCGACGAATGTTCCATTTCCTCTGCAGGTGAATCATCATTGTCTGTGTTCGTTTCACATCTATGATGTGCTGAGTCTTTACTTCATCACCCACAGCTCAGCTCGGAGTCGAGGATTTCAGCTCCTGCTGCCTTTAATTTGTGTTGTAGACGGTGTTCTATTTCATTTATTTTCCACAGCCTACATTGCTGAACCATTTCGAATTCTCGATCGATCCTCCAGCCTAGCACAACGAGAGACGCAACCATCTGCGGTGTTGCGCGTGCTATTAGCTCCCGATTAAAGGCAGCACTCACTGATATTTCTGTGTCGTAGATTTCACGGTTTAACAGAGTTTTTAGGGATGGTGAACTCATCGACAATGATGAAGCAACGTCTCTAATGACTGTGCAGGACGAACGCAGACCAAACGTCGTAATGGTTCGGTTAGAAACCCCAGCAGCAACGGTTGCCAGTTGCTGCCATCCTCCCCTCGATTGCTGCTCAATCTGTCGGCTCTTTAGCAGCAATTGCTGAGGGACGGCAGCAATCAAGGGGAGGATGGCAGCAAGTGGCAACCTGGGGTTTCTAACCGAACCATTACGCCGTTCGGGCTGCGTTCGTGCTGCACAGTTAGCAGGCGTGAAACACGCGGGAGACACAGGAAATGATGATGCTATTTCCTGTGCGTCCAAAGCACAGACGAGTGTTCGTGATAGGTCCTGCTACGGAACCTGACAATGGTACATACGCACTCTTTTCTGGAAGTGTATACAGGAAGCTCCAAATGTCCGCAGTCAAGAGGGACGTGGCCACGACGCGGCTTTAGACAGAGACACAGGCGCTCGGCATGCTGCCACTGGTTGGCTGCAGAGTCAGAGAAGCCAGAGGCAGCATAGAGAGCGCCTGTGTCTGATCAAGGAGCCGCGCCGTGGCCACGCCCTCTTGACTGCGGACATTTGGAGCTTCCTGTATGTGTGTATATGGATGTGTGTGAACAACTTAACAACTTTGCAGTATTTTTCTGTAACACTCACTTCAAGAGAATTGATACTGATCTCGAGGATTGATAGTGAGATTTCTGAACGTTCCCTGAAAAGTCGAGATTAAGAAAAGGCGAGTACAATAGCCAGTGCTTTTACAGTATGCTCAATACTAAGACTCGTCAGGATGGGAGAGCGAGAATTCTACAGAATTGTTTCGCACATGTATCACTTCAAAAAAAAGCTGTTATTTTATTTTTGGTTCGCGATTTGTTACTATCGCACTGCACAGTTATTCTTACTATTTATTGCATTTAGGTTCATAATCAAATTTCAATCAATCTTATCTTCTAAACTCTGTTCCCGAACACTACTAGCGGTGACTCTTCCTCTTTTCTCCCTCTCACACCCTTCTCTTTAGAGCTGCCACGGCTACTAGTTCAATTCACCAGGTCCAATCTCATTCATCACTTTTTGTTGGGACACTCTACATTAGACTAGACTATCTGAAGCAATGCACATCGTAGAAAGAAATCTGCATGAAATTCTGGAAGTATCACTAATAGAGCACTCTCCAAACCTGATATATTACAGCTTTTGGGGATACAGGTTGTCCCGTAGAATACGCATACTTTTCTGAACGTACTTGGGCGTCTCACTGCCCTATTTCCTACTGCTATGTTGGTCATCGCCTAAGATGTGGTATCCTATCTGTTAGAAGTCATGTATTTTCTAGCTGGATCTCGCTCTCAAATTCACTCTGACTTTTCATTCCCGGACCATCCCTTTGATCTGCTAACCCTTACACATGATGCCATCCGTTCCGGTCACCTGAGATGAACTGCCTATTTGCTCGCGCCTACCCCTTTCCTTCCTAAGAGGGCTCAGTCGCTGTCTCTTTCTAACAAAAAACTCTTACTGAGTCTTGCAGCAGTTCGCCAAAACCTTACCTACCAGGTGCATGCACGAGAGTTGCAAGTCTGTGGAGATTTGCAGATGAAGTACTGATAGTTTAAACTGCGTTGTATTTTTGCTCATAGACCATGTTTCTTATCTTTCCACAACACTCAATAACCCCTCTGGCTCTCTCAAGAGTGCCGATAGACTGGTTCAAGTTGGCGGTGCACCACGCTGGTGCCCGGAGCCCTCTCGTACGCCTTGCATGGGGCTTGCAGTGTTGGCGGGCCACTGCCCTTCTGGTCTGACGCACTCAGCCAGACCTGTAGACCACTACTCTTTCGTTTTCTTCTGCTCTCAATTTGTAATAGTTGTATTATCACATACAACAGTTGTATTCACACATATGCCGTTTCACCTGGATGGTCTACTTTATTCTTGCTGTAAAGGTAAGAGTTTGTTGGGGCTACTGCATTGGCTCTCCTCCTCCCTTCTCACAGACGCGACTGGTCTTTTGTTCAGCCCTTCAAATAACACCAGCGTGGCATTTCGGATGGCTGGCATAAACGAAACTATGAGCTATTCACTGGTACCCCTCTCCGTTTTCTTTTATCCGGTAATTGCCCCGTATCTCCTGACTACCCATCGCTTCCTTGTCTTTGAACCCTGGAGGAGGATGGCAATTTATTCCTAGAATAGCTTTTGACAGAAACTCAGTGGCACTTGGTCCCTCCCCCTCTACTGGTAAATCTCACCTTTATTCCCACCCATTCCTGTTTTTCTATTGATCACTGTATGTTAAGGTTAAATTTTAATTTTTTTGTTTCGGTTTCACGCCTTTACTTGGCTTGCGCACCTTGAGTGTATCAATAAATAAATAAAAATAAAATAATAGAGGCGATGCTGCTCGCGAAAATATAAGCACCTCCTTCTGTGTGTCTTATCTGACTTATTTCAAGTGATTTTTATAAGTTAGAAGTTGTTTATTATTTGCGTCCAGGATATGTACGATAACACATAATTGCAAGAGGAAATAAAGAGCATTCGTCATAAATCGTTCCTATGCTTTGATGGGAATTCCAGAGGAACGTTGCATCGTGCCAGAGAAATGACCAGTTTCTGGAAAATATATAGCAACTAAAGACTGCTCATTGAATTAAACAAGGTGTGAAGAAATGACTACCTTTGTTGGCAGTGCGAATAATGTTCCGAACTTCAACGGTAGGAGTGTGATGGACTGGGTGCTGAAATTAGAGGTCTGAAGAGTGTCCTACGGAGCAGAATAAGTAGGAAAAATAGTGGAACAAAAGAGTTAAGTGATTTGTGGATGTGTGTTTTCCTTCGCATTTTTTGAGCGTGGACATTGATTAAAATTTTCCATATATTTTGCATTGAATAATTGAGACCGTACACTTTCTGTACCAGGCTCCTATGATGATCACCCTGACCCTAGCAATTTAGCGAGTATATTTCTTTTGGGAGGACTTCTCCGCTAAGTCTTAAATTTTCAAATGCTCACAATAGAGGGCGTTAATGAAGTGAATATTGGTCCATTTGAGAAAGCGATAGGAGGTGGCAATGGGGCATGGCCATGGGCATGGACGACTGGAGCAGCTATCGGTGCATGAACTACTGGGACAGCGGCTCCTGAAAATGCATATCTTTGCTATGGCTTGTAAGCGTAATTCTTCCAAATCTATCTAACGGAACCGCTTCAATACTAGATAAAACACTTAGGACTACCAAGAGCTTAGCAAAAATTAGAACTGAACAAGAAACCGCTGCGAAGATTTCAACTAGATAAAAACTTTGTATGGGAAACGTGATCCCAACAGAGTGGATGAGTCTTTTATCCGGTGAACCGTATCTGCCGTTTTACGATCACGTGAGCAGTCGTTATATTTTTTCTTTTTCTCAGTATGTACAAATCGTTTCCAAAAACTAAAATAGAAACGGACCTTCAAATCCTCCAATGGTTAAGCTTGCAAGAGATCTGAAATGAAACCACATAAGGGATAAGAAGTCTCCTACCTTCTTGTAGTGTTGGACATATCATTAATTCGGTCATCATACTAAACATCGTTAATAGTTGAGAAGGTGGAATGCTTGTTTGTTGGAGAGGATTTATTATCTATCATCAGCAACTCTAATGGCCCACTAGCTCGCTATGTCCTTGTCTGCGCTTATAGATTTTAAGAGAACGTACCTTTGACTCAAGACAATAAGAAAAGCGAAGAAGAAGTAGACAGAGCTCATCGTTGCTGGCGTACTCACAACATTCCAAGCGTTGTATTTATACTACACTCATCTTTTGTGTTTTCTCGTGTGGGTTCCAAAAAGCGCTAATTGGACTTGATAAAGTGCGAGACTAATGCAGAAAGTGCGGGTTTTACGTGCTGATTCCTTGGTATTGGTGAACTCGTCAAGTGTACTACGTGTTTGAAGAGCATACAACACCTGTCTCGTCCTAACACTGGAACAGAAGATTCGTTCCAAACGAGGAAGCACATCACGTCTGAAAACAGTTCGTAGTATCCTTGTAGAAGAAGTCGTAACACGGTCAGGATTGTGGGAAAGACATGAAAGCTGTTGGAACCCAAAGCTTTCTAAAGTCCTTTGATTTGATTGCACTTTCAATAAGACGACATGTTCAATATAGCGCAATCAGGAACTAGCTAGGTTCTTGGGTGTAAAATACTAGACCAGTGCGCGTGAAGCCTCCTTCCGCTCGAGCAAAACCCTATCAGGGTATTTTTTAAATTATATGACATAATGTCATTGCTGCAAAATGTCGTCGTATGCTTCTTCTCCATGTGACCGGGTCATCGACAGCTGCTCCTTTTTACTGAAATGTAGTTCAAGAAGGTTTCCCCATTTTAGTTTCGTTCAGCCGGGAGATAATGGCATGGGCAGCAACTATTAGACAGAGCTGACAATGGGTGCCCAGAAGTGTTTAACATTGAGAATATTCTCTGTATTTTTGCAATCCCCGATCTTCCGAGCGGTCGGACTTTCGAATTTTTCGAATCCACTATACCTTCGAGTGTTCAAGTTTTCGAACACTTGCGTATTAGTATTTTTATCCGAATAATACTCTTTTTTCAATTTAAAAAAATCGTAGTCACAATGTACGGTTCGCTAGAATCTCTGAAATTTCTAAAATTATGAAGAATCTTATGTCTGTGCTACGAGAAGCCAAAGTTGGTGACAGCTGGCTGTCTCCTAGGATGATGTAGGAGCCTCAGTAGGAAATCTTGAAAGTTAGCTCAAATTAGTCGAATTTTGTATTGGGTTGAGAAATAAGTTCATGCGGTTTTTTTTTCAATTTGTTTTCGAACGATGATTTGGACTTTGCTTGATTTGCCGTCATGGTTCATTTTGTAGCTTTTGATGTGCTCTATACCAGTAACAAACCGCATTCCTCAATTCCCGCTTCCTCTTCTTTTCTACCGCATGAATTGTGACCCTCCAAGTCGCCAAAATTGGACCCCCAGCAACCCACTACCACTCGATTTCAGTCATGACTACCACTCGACTTCAAAACAAACTGGGCATCCAAAACGAAAAGCAATGTCAAATTTTTGTTTTGGATACCCAGTTTGTTGGAAATGGAGGCAATTATCCACTACATAGTTGCTTTACATGTAGGAAGGAATCACTATTAATGCTAACTCTCAGCAATAGTTAACGCATTCCGTTCAAAACCCTAAAATGCTCAATATGGGGTTATTGCTCCCATGGCGTATGCACGACTTCTCTCTGCAAATTTCACCATAATGACTAGCAGGAAACTTGAATATTAGTTGTTGATCAAATTGAGTCATCTCAAGCAACGCAATTTTTCATAAACATGGAGCTGAGAATCTGCTCTGTCGCCGGCAGCATTAATAGAAGAGATGAAGAGTTTCGCAACCCATTTAATGTAAGCGACACTGTTCATGGACAGATATAAGATTACTCTGTAGGTAACAGGGCAAGGCAGGAAAATGCCTGAAGGGTTGGCGAGAATTGCACGATTATCTTCGTGACCGCGCTGCTGACCTCGCTATCCTTCGACAATACCTCGCGGCAATACAACTTTGGCCATTCCCTTCTGTATGATAGTGTGGATTAGCCCAACACTAACATTTCGCGCTTTAAACACTTCGCATATTCAGAATAATTTCGATTTTCAGACTTTGGCTCAATTTGATGTCTCTTTCAATCAAATGGCGTCATCTTCTATGTTGAATTTAGCATTTCCATGAGTGCTCCAACTTTCTTCTTCGAAATAGATGTGCGGCGTTATAGAGTGTAGGTTGAGAAAACTTTGAAGATCTCTTACTGAGGCTCCTACCTCATTCTAGGAGACAGCCAGCTGTCACCAACTTTGGCTTCTCTGTGCACAGATGTAAGATCCTCCATAATTTTAGAAACTTCGGAGATTCTATAAGAAGACCATACTTCGCTAGAATCCTATGCTATTATATCCAAATCCTTAGTTTTTTCTCCCAGAACATAGAAAAAAGGGAAGGAAGTGACTGTTGAGCTTTTCATTTAGCGCTCACGACATCCATTGCGGAATTCATAAGCTGGGAGCATCAGTCCATCATCTTCCGTTTCTTTTCCTTTTGAGAAATCTAGCAGAGTACAGCTAGCTTTGAGTAATTGTATGGTTCTTCTAAATATCTGAAAACCATCAAATTCGGTTAAAGTAAATCTAGTTAATTCAGTGTTTATTAAAGATGCATGACGGTTTCGAAAACAGCAGAAAATAGAGCGGGAGATATAGGGTCGCCTTGTCTAACGCCTCTCTGAACTTAGATAGGGGCAGGTTTACCACATATGTTGATTGCTATTTCAGCTTCAGTGTAGATATTTGACAGAAGACTGACCATTTTCGGGTGAATTCCTTGACATAGTAGTGAGTTCCAAATTACATCCTGTTCCACAGAATCAAACGCTTTGGAATAGTCCACAAAGGCTATATACAGTGAGAGCTTGTATTCACGGCTCTTCTCTATTAATTGCTTAGCGACATGGATGTGGTCAACTGCGGAGAATTTCCGGCGGAACCCTGCTTGTTCTTTTGGTTGATTGGAATCTAAGCAGCTTAACATTCATTGTCCGAGAATCGAACTGAATAATTTGTATACCGTGGAGAGTAATGCAATGGGACGGAAGTTTCGGAAATCCATGGGTCGCCTTTCTTGAACAGCAGCGATATTACTAAACCCGCAAGAGACGTAGGAAGGTGTTCTTTTGTAAGGCACTCATTGAATGTGGTTAATGGTTTTTCCAAAACATGATACATTCTTCTATGACACCCACTGATTAGCATCTCGATGGTGATGTGGTCTGGTCTTGGCATTTTACCAATCTTCATCTTCTCAAGTGCATTGCTGACTTCATGTGCTAGAATTGGTGGCACCTCTTCTTCGGTGCCCTGTAACATTCGAGATAAAGATCGTCTTGTTGAAGAAAAAGACTATTATAGAAGTCTTGAACTACAGTCGTCACAGTAGTCCTTGCGACTGATCCATCGTTTCTCTTCAATTGCGTCAACGGTCTTGTGTACAGTTTATTTTCTTGAAGGGCCTTCCGCACACTTTTTCTTTTGCAGACCACACTTTTTCTTTCGCAGACAGCTTGGTGTAGTCGTAGAAGATGTTTTCTTTCGATGTCCCTTCCTAATGAATCACGTAATGTTTTGTTCACCAGCGAGAGTTCTACTGTGTTTCTAGGTGAAGCCTGGTGTAAAAGGCGGTGTCTTTCTTCGTACAGCTATCTCATTTCTTCAGAATGGTGTTTTTCTTTTACTTGTTTTGTTGATGAAACAGAAGCCGCGAGCTTCTTTGCCGTCTTCAGCTCTTCGTAATTGCTTAGTTCAGTGGTAACCGCAAGTAGTTCTAAGGCAGAGGAGAAGTTTTCTTCGTCCAACGTTGCTTTTTGCTGTGGTTTTTTGAAGAAATGTCGTTTCTTCTTAAAGCGTGCCTTGCCCATAACTAGTCGGTGATCACTAACAAAATTGGACCGACCAATTATGTCGACATCAAGGAAGATTGTAGGATCCGCTGATAACACAAAATCGATAGCATTCCTTGTTTTCATATTTGGAGAGATCCATGTCCACTTTCTCGAAGGCCTTTTCTGGAAGCGGTTATTCATGAGATCTATTTATTTATTTATTCATGCATTCAAGATGCTCCAATTCAATCGAGTCTGAATAATGTAACTGGAGCACAAATCATAAGGAGAAAAAAAAACAGTTCTAGAGAAGAAAAAAAAAACAATTTGCCAGCTTAGCAGCAACAAAGGAAAACAAACTACATATGTGGTGTTTAAACTAACAGGTAGTGCACTGCTTATAAGGAGGAAATGTAAGCTGATAATCACGTATAGGTAAATTGCCCTAATCCTCGCTCCGGTCCGAGTGCAGGTTACACAAGTGTCCATGAGATATTCACGCTCAGGCTACGTCATCTTACGTATTGAACATACCGGACGAGCCCTGTTTTGCAAAGGCTTATGTTTTACTTAATGACGCTATCCTTTTCACGACCACGAGAATAACGGAATATCTTATTCGTAACTTAGAAAATGATGGTTACACTCCAGCGAGAATCCATTCGTTTACCACTCTCTTATGCTCAAGATGTGTATTTGATAGCGTATCCCGTGGACATGTGCACTATAGTAATGAAAGGGCTTTTCATTTAATCGCAAAAATTGACAGGCAAACAATTCAAGAGGTTCCTCGCGTTCGCGATCCTGCAGTGCAAGAACGATGGAGAGCAATATTATCATGGCATTAATGGTGCTCGTCAGCCATGCAACCATGAGCGGTTGGTGCCGAAGTATCATTTCTTACAATACGTCTCATCGAAAGCATATACTAGTGGCCAGCATAAACATTAACCACCGTCCACTCCAAGCGGTGGTATTCACCCTTGGAGAAACGAGACAATGATATGCCCTTTTTTGCTGGTTTACCCTCATATGGTTTGGACAAGTCATGAGGCAGCAAAACGCAAATCCCTGCCTGGACTCCGAAGAAAAATGATTTCTTTATAGATTTATGGTGACGCCTAATGACAAGTGGTGGCAGGTCGTAGAGTATTTCATCTGTGAGATTGTTAATGACTGCGCACCACAGTTTTTTCAAATTACCGAAATATACATGTATTGAAAGTTGATAATTTTTCATATCAATTTAGGGGTTAGTTCCCACACGAAGGCGGTTGAGTGGGGCAAGCATCAGCTCTAACCTTCCGTACCTTGAAAGCAACACTGTGTAACTATTCAGAGCTCGATAACCTTTACTTTTTTTATGTAACTTCAGAGCTTGACAACCTTTACTTGATTCACCCCCTCCTCACCCCTTAAGGTCATGCATAATGCAAAAGGCACTTCGAATATAATGCGCTACGTTATGGAAACCACCAACTACATCATTCAAATCAATACAATACGATACTGTGCACAGACATTATAACAACGGAGGTACATCCGCAGATAACACCGTTACTCGACGCCGTACTTATGACGAAACATCGGCTGAATGTCTCATCAGCTTTGCATCCTTGCGAGCACTGTCTATATTGATGATGATAGCATGCGATCACGTGCTGGTCCCCACGACTGCGCTCTGGAGAATTTTGCTCCATTACCAGGGTTTGTATAGGAGGATTTGCCTCTTTATCGCATTTATGTTGCTGGCTAATAGGGTTTGTATAGGAGGATTTGCCTCTTTATCGCATTTATGTTGCTGGCTAATACCTAGCTAATTTGGTATAGGAGCACAAATTCGCCACCTTGGGCACGATAAGTACACTGCGAGGAAGACTTGCTACTCGACACTTTACTTGGTTAGAACACGTTTTCTTATGTATTTTGTGTTCCGTATTTTCGCACTTTTGTGGTAGTTATTGTACCTTTTCGATGAAGTTTAGTTCTAACCCGAACAATAGTTGCAAGGACAAGTATGATTTCACCTGCATGCAACCTCATTTTCATACTGCACACTATTTAGAGATGCTGCCACGGCTTCACTCTGGTATTCTGTACTCTACTTCATTTGTAGATACTGTAAGTTCTACCATTCGTAATTCCGAATAGGTCCCATCGTGCTCGTTATCGATTGATGGAAAAGCTCATCGGCACGTTGCCAAGCTGAGTAATGGCAGCGACGAATCAAGCATATAAGGGACTGGTCACTAAGGGTATAGAGACCAGGGCGCAGCACTAGGTGGTCAGGGTCGGTTGGGGAGTACTAAGTCCAGTCGGATTCCGAAATGGGCTACTAAGTACCTACACACTAGGGTTCTTTCAGGAAAAGCAGATAGCACTAAAAAGTGACTTAAATAGCCGTCGGTGAAGACGACGAATGGTGTTTCAGCAAGAAATGCGTACCATAAGACAGCCTAAATCATCTCAAATTCAAGCTAAAATCCTCGAAAAACCGATCTCAGTACGGAACTGGTTGATGCCGCTAGAATTCGTTGAAACTTGTTATAGGACCTGTCAGATACAAGAAATTGTCATTGGAGCGTGGTTTTTTCTCTCAAACCCGGAACTTTCCATGGAAATTTCTCTCGTTTGAGGAAGTGTTCCGATACGCTGTCAACTCCAAGAAATGCGCCTAGGTGGTACCAACTCTCCTCTAAAGTGACATCTTTCGTTTTTGAGAAACGTCTTTGTTTTTGAAAAAAAAAACCGTCATTAATGGTCAAAAAATGGTCAAAAACCACTTTTTGACCATTAATGACGGTTTTTCTCAAGAACGAAGACGGTTTCTCAAAAACGAACGGTACCACTTTGGGGGGACACTCGTTGGTATAGTGCGCATCTACAGTCAAAATTCCAACATGATACGTCTCCTACAGGTTGAGCAACACCTGACTATCACTGGAGCGCACCAGAGTGCAGGGTAGGGATGGAGTAAATGGTTGGATGACAGTGATCTTCAGCCACGATTTGGATGATCCTCCAGACGTGCCTCTCTGAAATCTGCTTGTGTCTAACATCTGTACACGGTTAGCGGTTGGCTACGCCCCGGACACTGGTGCTAAGCCCCCTGAATCTGCAGGACGCTACTAAGTCCTGGTGGTCAATAACCACCTGGTGCTGCGCCCTGATAGAGACGATCATAGACTCGATGCGCGATAACGATGCACTATTGCTTACCCCACTAGATGCTGCTACCTAACTTCTCGAAGGAGGACGGCCCATGACCTATGTATGGCGTCTCCTGGAAACGTCACAGAGTAAACTCGTGGGCGCCTTTGACGACTTGCAAGAATACTCAGAAGACGACGAGGAACAACTGGTCAGAAATATAAACTCCGATTTAATGTACATTTCTTCTGTGGCACACAGGTTGTTACAGGACACGTTTATTCTGGCCTAACGGTTCAACTTAATGTCGTCTTCAGAGGCCTAAAAGTGGTTCAAGATTATCTATTTCCGCTCTAAACCACCGAAGACCTCCTCAACATCCGGCACCCGTTCATTCAATTCATCCTAACCAGAAAACATCAAGCATCCAATCGACAGACGAACTCACCCGTGTCCACCAATACAGCGGAGCAGAATGCCACGCAAACAGCAATTGACCGTCAATGGGTGGAATACTGCGTGATTCAGCCTTGGTCTTATAAGGCTTGCACTGGTACTGTGACGATCTTAGGACTCGCATTATGATAGAAACGGCATAAGATCACTAGTGATAGATATCTGCTCATTTCTGTTGTTCAAGCCAGAGACACGTGCGAGAATCCACAACGCCTCAAGCGCTGACCTAGCCGAAATTTCAGTCTCAAGTGCCAGGATGGCACACTTAATATCGAAATCAGCTCCGTCGCGGTCTTCCTTTCGACGCTTCAACAGTGGGGTTATCGAACTTTGCCGTCTTTTACTTGCCAGATGTTCATTTATGCGGCCACCCAGTGAGCGACTGATCTCGCCAATGTATATAGCATGGCAGGCTACGCACTTGATTTGGTAGACGTACTTTGTTCAAGCTAAACATTTTAACATATTTGTAGTTCTTGCTTCTTTATAAGCTTAATGTTACTGATGTACATCGCGTGCGTTGAGTGTCCCAGGAATGCACTACTCCTCTACAGATTGCTGTCTGGCATCCCCGAAGATCGGTCGTACAGATCCAGTCAGCGCCTGACTGGATCTGTACTGACATTATTTTGGAGTTATCTTCTGTATTCGCCTTTTTATCGCACTGATTTTGCTGGTTAGTACCTAGCCGACTTGTAATAGAAGCACAAAATGTCCGTCTTGAAGGTACGGTAGAAACAACTGTGAGGGAGACTAGGTTGGACTCCACACTTTTCTTAGTTAGAACAAGTTTTATCATGTATGTGTTTCGTATTTCCCCACATTTTCAAGTTTTATCATGTATGTGTTTCGTATTTCCCCACATTTTTGTAGCTATTGCACCCAGGCCCCAGCACAGGTCTTCCCGGGGGCAAGCTGGGTTTCGTAAAAGGGTCAAAAAGCAAAGGGGCTTCGTACTGGGGTCCGGGGCGGATCCCCCGGAAAAAATTATGGTTTTGTGTACTTCTAAGAAAGGCATCACATTCATCAGGCGAGATAAGAGGATTAAATAATTTAGTAACCGACTCATTAAGTGCGAAGGAGGTGCTCTTGCTTTAAGTGGCGCAATAGCGGCGACTGAGGTCGAAAAACGGCTTGTAGGGAGACTGCTCGAGCTTTGAGCAGTTAGGCGAGTGTCCGGTCCAAGTATTTCGATTACAGCACATATTTTACAGGCACCGTAGGATTCTAAGGATTCCGGCGCGGTCTGCACCTTTTTGATAAAGTTTAGTTACCCAAGTTTGAGGTCCACGATACAAAAAACTCGCGTGGAAATTGGTCAACTAGTACATGCTTTCGTTTTTATTGCAAAGTAGACCTTAGGGTTTTGACGTTCGAAATGTCGACCAAAGCAGGCCTGGCTTGACACGCCTCACGCTGAAATAAACTACCTGGAATCGATTCGGACCAAGCGCACTACAGGGCGAGATAGCGTCAACGGACCAGCAAAGCCGACCCCGCTATCAGATAAGACAAACGCTGAAGACGAAGAACAAGAAGAAGAAGAACTTGAAGAAGATACCGATTCTTGAACTTCGAAATTTCGAAATGATTCATTTTCATGGCTTCAATTCCGAGCCCCATAACTCATTTCAAAATCGATCTTTCCAAAAGGGCTTACAAATATTGTAATCCACAAATCTTATCAATAACGTAGATGTTTTTCGATTGCCATACAATTCGACTAGGGCCTGCAATTTTGGTATCCCTTAAGACTTCAAAAAAATTCTCCCGGAAGAAGTCGAATTACTCTGGGAAGTGGTAGTCGGTGAGCGAGAGTTTTGCTGTTTATGATGCATGAAGCAGACCTTCCTAGTCAGACTGCTCCAGGGGCTCTGGGGTGCGACATATGGAGGGACGGTGCTGTGTAGGAGTGTAGGATCCATTTTGTTGAGCAACCCCGGGCTCACACAGTGGAGTTTTTTTTTTTATTTCATTCACATATTGGAAGTACTTCTCAGGTGAGAAGGACCAAATGAGCTGTAGTGAGCAATTTTTGCAGCACGTCACCACAAAGTCGTCGTGACCTTGACTTGGTCTTGCTCCCGTTTCTGACAGTGTTTCGGTGCTTCTTCCTCATGCAGATGTTGAGCAGTGCACTTCATTTTGTCGTAGAGGGCTTACATATTACAATGTATCACTAAGCGACCAAGTGTTTGGTCTCAATTCTTTTACTACAAAGGCGCAAAGCAAACCTCTTACAAGGATCAATTTGATACTCGTTCAGTAGGCGCGACATCTACTTGTCGAGCTTTTTCATCCTCCCATTCTTGCCAAGGGAAGGCATGTGACGGCAACTACCGGCGAGGTTCTGCGAAACTTATATGTTGTTTTGAATGGGTGCGCTCCGATGATTGCTATCAGTTGGGGGTCGAAAAGCCCAGGAAGGCCTATGCGACATTCCTTACTTTCGATGCAAGGCACACCACGTCGAAAAAATCCGGAGGCAGCTCTGATGTATGCGTTTACTCACACTTCCTTGGCCAAAACTGTGATGATATTCCGAGCGGTTCCTGCTGCGATGCCACCGAGTTCTAGCTCGCTGAAGTGAGTTTGGCAAAAAATTTGTTTTGGAGTCTTTCGATCCAGAATGAAAAATTCACCGAAAACATCAACTTCGTTCAAAATACATAAGATATTCAAAATTCCATAAAATTTGCTATAAAATCATATATTATACAACTTCTCATAGCGGTGATAACAAATACCGGAAGTTTTCTGCACCGAAGATGAAGCAACGAAAAACGCGCATTATTTTTGCACCAACCTAATATTAATTTAAACGTCAGACAAGTAATTATTACTATTGAAAAAAAGTGGTAAAAATAAACAATTAAAAATACGGTTTATATTTTTTTGTAAAGCCCTATCCCGCCATCCCGCCTTGCAAAGAACATCTGCAACCTCCTTCGAGGGGAGAGCGGCTGCTGCAAGAGAATGAGCCGAAGCGTTAGCTCTGTTAAGGGCAGGAAAAATTGCTTTTGACTAGCGTTAGGGCCAATAAGCCAAATAGTACGTGCGAGGAGACGAGGCCTGCCCCTCACCTCTTTCCTCGCGGGTGTGTGTCATCGTGAGGGAAAACGAGGCGGAGCCTTCCCGCCTTCCACGATCAACTTGTCCTCGGTCGCATTCAAATTCTGCAAGTTTATGTATAGTGGAATCGCGCGCGAAGGGAACGAGTCAGCCGTTGAGGGCAGGTGAGGATTTGAACGGACCAATCGCAGAACCATGGCACGCCCCGTTTTCCCTCACGATGATACACACCCTTTCCTCGCAAAGCCGAAAGCAAACTCACGTAGGCCCACCCAAGCTCCCACACAGAATATGCACTCGCAAGCATACCGCCGCGCCGCACCCTCATTTTATCTCGAAACTGCCAACTCACTCTATTCATAGGACTTCAGATCTGTTCTTCCTTTTTTCCTTGTTGTTATTTTAGCTCAACAGTCCCAGCAGCGGTGACGTTACTCCTATTTTCTAAAGGTTTTGTAATTCCCAGTTTGTCTTCCAAACTCTAATTTGGGAAGGATGACTACGTGGAAATAGATGTGGAAATCATGGAGAACAGATGAGCTACTGTAGAGGTGCTAAAACCAAGATTCGGGCAAAATTTTCTTATTCTGATTTCGTCGCCCACGTGGACGGAAACAATAGGATACTTCCTGAAAAAGTCTCTTAGTTCATGGTTCCCACTGATCGATTTGGTACAACGTCTGTGCGTTTGCGAAGTCCTTGTTTTCAATCAGTGCCATACCGCGTGCACCACATACTGTTGTGGCGTTTTGAACATAATTCGCATCGAAAGGACTGCATGTGTACGGTTTGATGGGTTTGAAGAAGTGTTGTTTAGGCAGTGAGAGCCGCGCGGATCGTCCACCGCGGTTAATTATGTACCCGTGCACCGTTCGTGTTCATATTTCCTGCGGCTACCGTGATCCTCAGTCTTTTTATATCATATTTAACGGTAGAGCTTATATCGACTTCTCAAACAATGAATACGTGCTACGCAGATGGTTTGGATTCCAGAGAACAAAAAACCTGGATACAAAGAGACTTCGACTGAACCTTGCCTTTAATAAACTGTGGAGCTCTAGGAACTTGCAGATGAATAGAGGTACATCCCCTGTAGAACCTCTTGTGTCATGCCTGCCAGGGTACATATGGTACCCAAGAAGAGTGCGGTAAAGGGGCTCAGACGTTTGCCTCGGCGGTAGTCGTCCATTGTTGAACAGTCGCTGTAGCATGTAATCGGCGACAAGAGCCTACTTTTCTTTGCCGCATACGTGCTATAAGGGGGAGCCGGGGGTCTCCGAAGTGAAGGGGGTCTGAGAGGTCTGAGACCTCCAAAAGTGAAGGGGGTCGTCGACCGGGGGGGGGGGTGGGGGGTGGGTAGCGACTACTGTGAGGCGGGCGACGACCGGGGGGGGGTAGCGACTACTGTGAGGCGGGGGGTTAGTGCCTTCCTTCCTTACTGATGAGTTCCGGGGAAGGCACTATTCAGTTCATTTGTCTTTTCCCTTGTCCGTCTAAGGGTAGGAACGAAACGGACTAAATTCTGGTAAGTTTTTCGTGTTTTTATATGGTAAAAAAACAAATATGTGCGTTTCCCACACACGTGGGCCATTAGGAGGCTCGTTCTCTATGCAGGATCCGTTGGCCACGTGAAATCTTAAAGGACGGCCTCGAATTCAGCCGACGGGTCCTGCACAGAAAACGGGTCGATGCAGCCGCTCGGGTTGGGAAGCGGTTGCATCATTTATTATTATTATTATTATTATTATTATTATTTATTACATGGGGAAACCATGTGGGCAGAAATAAAAACATAATTGACGTATATTACATATCATAGATGATAGCAACTATAGTACATGAACGAAGCAGTATATTCTATTGAAAAGTATTGGAAACATTTGATGACCTGATGTATCGTTTTGCCAATTTCTTGAATTGTTTCACTTTAGTAGGGATGCGATGATTTTTGCTGAGATTCAGATACTGGGTTCCGGCACGGTTAACAAAAAAGTGTTGCCTTGCGGATGTAATTGCTTTATGGAATGAAATTTTATTCAAATCACCCCTAGTAGTGGAAGTGATAAATTTAAAGAAACTCGTGGCGAAATCGAAATAAATGACATCAACTGGCGTTTTTTGTTCCAATGATAGGGTCCAATCATTTAGAACTTCCAACATTTAGGTGAGGATGGCCGCACTTGCAGGTGAGTGTTCTATTTTTTGTTTTTTTTTTTGTTAATTTTGTGTTCTTATCACTTTTTTAAATTAGTTTTTAATATGAGGGGGAGGGGGAGGGAGTGGGAGTGGGAGAGCGAGAGGGTGAGGGGTGAGAGGGTACCTCTCTGCGGCGTAGAGGCTCGCACCATCTACGTGGCGCGGGCGAGGGAACTTCTGGAGTCCACAGCGCTCAGCTGCGCCGCGTCGGTGGTGCTTCGCTCCATGTCGCGGAGAGGTATGATCCGCAAGGCAGCCGCTATACTCCTCGAAGAGTATCGCAGCATGTGTCGCCGTCGCCGGCGATGGCGGCCGCCAATGTTGGTGACCGCTCTCAATCGATGCGCACCGACGTCACAGTCGCCAACCCCGCGACGGCGGCCGCCGATGTTGGCGATCGCGAGTTGCCGCCGGCGACGGTGGCCGCCGCCGCCGCTCCGCCCACAATCGATGCGTATCGGGCTCACAGTCGCAGGCGACGGCGACGCAAGCTGCTACAGTCCCCGAGGATCGTTGGTTGTGCTACTTTGGAAATTTCTATTTCAGAGCAGTTCTGCTTCACAATGGATGAAATAAGCAAGCACTGCAAGGTGCAGTGCGACGTGTAGACCGACCCCGAAGGAGCAGCCTTCGACAAGTGAGTTTCAAGAAGAAAAGGTTACGAAAGATTTGAGATTTGTTTAATGTATTACAGTTTTTCTCAAAAATTCTTGCTTCACGCTTCTCCGCCCATCTACTATGCCGCGCCACATTACCTAAGCATTATCATACGTGATGTGAGGTGGCTAAGCTGACGGGCGGTCCAGCGTGAGGTAAAAATTTTTGAAAATGACTGTACAGTCTATTATCGTCTATCCGAAACGACGAGTCCGCCCGCGCACTCGGGATTCGAGGGGCGGCGCTGCTGGGACGTATGCTGTTAGCTGCCACGTCGAACACGTCACAGCCAAATCATTGGCGGATACTACAAAGATAACGATGAAACGTGATACGCAGGTTAGAGATGATGACGTGAAGTGCTGGCAAGCGTGACTGCCTCTTGATCCCCGCATGTGTGGGTGGACTCGTCGTTTCGCACAGACTGTACCTTAGTCAGTTTCACTATTTTGAAGTATTTAATTTCAGCAATTTTAAGTACTTTTTTTTATCGGCGCAGCTGCTAGAGCTCTGGGTATGGTGTTCTTTGACATCGCATTGGAATCGCCCCACCCAGGGCAGAGAAGACGATCAAGTGATGCACTGCGTCGATTTGCTGTCATACTTTGTAAGTGTAAGGTTCACACCACTTTGCGTGACTTTGATGTGATCAGTTGCACTCTATTATGTGCATGTGATCCCGCTGCAACTGTGCGGGCGTGCTCGTGTCGCATAACGGGAATGAACGCGAAAAATGAGAAGCTTACTAGCTTGCTAGAGAAGCTTGTTATCGTTCTTGTCGGTGAATATAGATGACTGCTTCCAGACGAATGTGGGTTACAATCAAGTTCGAATTATCGAGCGATATCACGCCCCTGAAGTGGTACCGAAAATAAAGCTTGAACAATATCTGAACTCAAGCGAAGCCTGCACATCTTGCTGCTGTCGAACGTGGGCGTAACATGTTCAAAACAGCTGCAAAATTTGGCACAAAGGGAGATAAACGGTGTGAGCCAAGAAGACTGAGCAAAAGTAGCGAAAAATCAATAAAATCGATGTAATTGAGAGGCCAGTCAGTAGGTTCGGGTGGAAAATAGCCTGTAACTTTCGTCGGGCTCTGCAGTGTCTATTAGCAAAATTTGGTCCGAATCGGTTCATCCTCCGCGACTTCTTTCAGGATCATGCGAACGAATGAAGATACAAAGAGATTTAGACTTATAAGTAAATTTCTGTCTAAGCTGCTCCAGAAAATGTAACTCCTCTGTCTTTTGGTATATTTTATGATTAATTCAATTTTTCTTCAAGACGAGGATACGGTTGATGTATTGAGTAAATAAATAAATGATTCAGAAAAGAAAATTTGTTTGAGTTGTCTTGTTTAAATTATACTATCACTGCATAGTTCGATTACTACTGCTACATAGTTGGATTCATCCTAGACGATTTTGTAGCATTTGGGAATATGGACACTCTGACTTGTGCAACGAAGCTGTACCCACATCTCGGGAATTGTAAAAGTGATAAACCATTTGAAACCATTTTTTTGTCAGGTGCTGCTTCCAAAGAGTTCCTTGTTCTTCAGACAGGAGTACCTTTCCGAAGTCTTTTAGGACTTCGGCTCCCATCAAGATGGTTGCTGTCCCGAAGTGAACAATAACGTACTGCATGAATGTTCCTCCGCAAGAATGATATATTCAGGTATAATGAGAACTGTTAAACTTTGCCGAAAAAACCCAGAAAGTGGCTACTTCTGCTCTAGTATCATTCTGCTCTTTTACGCTCCGTGATGGGCGCAAGCATCTCACAGGACTGGTTGAAATGCCCCTAGGTGCGTATTCTTCAATTGGGTAACGGATTCGCAGATTGCCAAAAATCCGACAATCCTTCAGAAACAATTTCTTTCTTCTGTATCATTTATTCGAAAAATGTCTGAACTTCTACACGGTATCAGGCTTCCGCCTCTAATAACTGAGGAGGTTGCGGATAAACCGTGTTTTTTCTTACTACCAATTCACTCTTCTTTTCTCGAACAGCGCAGAAAAAAAGGTTGCTAAAAGTGTCCTCATTAAGGTGATGATCAGGAAGGGAGGCGGTTTCCTAGATCCTGTTTTCGTGGAAACGACGTCACACTCTCCTGATCGACTACACTCGTCTGCGGTATAAGGACGTGTTCGCTAAACGTACGTAAACTAAGTGATGGGCACAAGCATCTCACAGGAGTGGCTTAAATGCCCTTAGAATCGTGTTTTTCAATTGGGTAACGGATTCGCAGATTGCCAAAAAATCCGGCAATTCTCCAGAATCAATTTCTTTCTTCGGATGCTCGAAATTGGAGTGAGAATCCCTCAGATTCATGTCATGATTAATACGCTTAGCAAGGCGGAAACAGTAGGTGTGGAGCGCATTAAGAAAAAGTGAAGAAGACTCCATCTTGGCTCCAAAATTTGCTCGCCTTATCAAAAAAGGTGTTGTCGTGCATTACCATGTTTTAGAATACCCATGAAGCATTATTTTGTGAGGACTGCAGCTTACCATAAAAAATGAAGAAAATGGAAATGAATGAAACATCAGGCGGCCCAGCGAGATCGATCATCATATCAGAAATTCTATTGGAATCTTATCGTCACAATGTTCACCTCACAAGGATTCAGTGATACTCTGACGTTTTTGATTTCCTTGTGTAAGAGAAATGGGACACACTTAGCCCAAGTCTAGATTTTCCATCCGCGCTAATTCTAAGCCGGTAATGGGAATGAAGTGTGATCCATCCAGTCCATTCCACTTCCACAAAATATTTGATTTATGGTCAGATTTTGCCTGCGACGACCATTCGTGACTGCTCATGGATATCACCGAATCACAGATTTCGACACTCAGTAGTAAGAATTCTTTTTCAAGAAAATTCCCCATGGAATTGCTGGGTTTCAACAAGCATTTCTACACTTGAGCGTCGTCTCTGATTAAAATTTGAACAACTGAGCTTTATGTTTGCAAAAGATATGGAGGAAAGTTGGAAAGACTACATATTATAATTTTGTGTGAGAGAAGTCGGGTTTCGTTTGACAAACCTTTCAACTAAATTGGATGGGTAATGTGAGCATCAGGAAAACCGCATTACTCGTACAGGGAAAAGACGAAGCAGGCTTACATTCTATAATACATTCACCTGGATTTCGTCTGAACATTTAACACGCTTTAACAATTCACGTATGGAAAGAAAGCAGCACACAAAATTTGGAAAAAAGCCACACAACTACCGCACTATCCTTGTTGATAAATCGAATGTGGTTCCAATGATTTTAGAACCACTGGATTACCAGGTGAGCTCCTAATTCCACAGACAATATCCCAGCGAACCTTTGAAAAACGTTACAACTACTAAAAGACTCAACTTTTAAATGCACTTTTAAGCACATAAGAATAATTTCCAATAGTTTCAATAACAATTGATCCCTAATCTCAGCTTTTTTTCAACGTGTGATACCCTCTTTTCTTAGTTCTTCCCTCTACTTTGGCTAACATGATTACTTGAGAGGTTGTTTAGATAGCTAAATGCTTCCACTTAACGTCGACTTGTGAAGTGTCGTACGATACAATTACCTTTGCCGGCAAAAAGTCCACTTTCACACCTGTTCCAACGCTCTCGATTTCTTTCTCTCTTTCTTCAGAAGGGGTCTAAGCGAAAGCCGCCAGAGTTGCTTGGGCTATAAAGAGGTGGGGTTTACTGTGGTGGGCATCAACAGCAGCGATGAACTCCTCCTTCTTCCTCCTCGCTCTCGTTCTCGCCATCAGCCAATTGTAAGTTTATCTCAGGCGAATTCAGCCGTTCAGTGGGGTGATTAAGGGTTGTCTTTTTTCTTTCATTGTTCATGTTAGAGAATTTTTTACGGCTGATATCTGCAGAGAAATGCTTTGTATTCTCTCAAATGTTTCTTTGGTTTCTGTCGTCCTGAGATATTCAATGACTTATCGTGTAGGACTGAGGAAAACATAATGAAAAATGTCAAATATCATTTCCTGTTAGTGGAGCTTCGATCATTCCTTATTATTCAAGCTGTTTCGGATCTCTCCAAGGGAAAGTCGGGCATGACTGCCACTCATCACATCACATACCTCCTCCTTTACCTAATTTAGGGAAACTTGAAAGAAGGGAACGTAAAAAATTCGCAATAATAGCTTGCAGTGTCTTAACGTTAGCACCGCAGCAGAGGTAAATACAGTTCGATTTC
The DNA here is from genome assembly GCA_037903475.1 of Ancylostoma caninum. Lineage (NCBI taxonomy): Eukaryota > Metazoa > Nematoda > Chromadorea > Rhabditida > Ancylostomatidae > Ancylostoma > Ancylostoma caninum. The sequence continues at coordinate 451,164 of JBAJFG010000328.1, forward strand.
GTAGGTTTATATGTCAATTTTAAATTTTCATTTCGTGATTATAAGTTTTTTACAAGCTTTGTTGATTCAGTGGTTTATAACACTAAAAATTCGTAGTGTTGTAATAATAACAGGTGAAGATTATGCATCACCCATCGTAAACAAATCCATGGCTTCCAACTAATAGTGAAGGATGTAGTTTCAATCTAGAAGTCTCAACTGAATTTTTGCTCATTTCCATTCATCAATAATTCACATATTTATGAGACGTATTCGATATAACGTAACATATCCCTATACTAACTATAAAATTTGCAGGTCAGCTGCATACTATTCTCCCTTCGAAGCCTTCGACGGTTTGTGATTCTCTCATCTTGTGTTTATTGCTTTACGAGCACCCTGTAAGGAGGAAAATATTGCGTTACGGTCATACTCATAATATGAGTATAACCTCAAATAGATCAATGACCTGCTTGCAATAACCTCAAATGGATCAATGACCTGCTTGCAAACACCATCTCACACGGTAATTAAGTTCTTGTTTCGTCCTCCTATATAAGGACTGAGAAACAAAATTTTCTAGAACGCAGGCGTAGGAGGACAAGCTCGTGATCGCATGCGCTCGCCGTGAGGCTCAATTATAGACTGTGCCTCGCGAGGATGCGAAGCTGCCGGGGCATTCGGTCGATGTTTCGTCGTAGGTGCATGGACCTAGTGGAAGTCGGGTGCATTCGGGATTTCGCGACTGGATCAGCGGCTAGCGAAATCGAGACCTCCGGGCGAGATAGTGTTTACAACGATTTGACGATGCGTAGCAGCAATGTACGGAACAGAGGGACAGAGTCGCCCTCTGCTGGAGATTCGTTATTGACTCCATTCAGTTGTGGAACAGTGGAACGATAACCATTTCGAAAGGAAATGTGCATGCCCATGGAGAATGTAGCGAAGGATTCACTCGGTGACCTTGCTTGGGATGTGCTCTTTGTGCATCTCTCTCTGAGGTCCCATGGGGACTATGCAGCTTGAAGATCCGTCTGTTTTTAAGAAGGGCAGTACAATCAAATACACAGGATGAAGAACGCGTCATCATAAGATGTTGTGACATTTTCTGAAACCAATCGTGCAATTGATCAAATTTTCTAAATATTTCCTAACTTTGTCCCATTACTTTCGAGATTTACAAAGAGTGCGGTTGCACTGATGACGGAGAGATGTGCCGGTGCGTCGTAGTTCAGTAAAAAAGGGGAGGGAGGGGGGCTCCCTACGATAATGGGTCGCCAGACTTTCGAAATTACGATACAAATAAAAATCTTGTATTAGTTTATTTTTAATTGCTTATTTTTATTATCTTTAATATAGTTTTTATTAAATATTTATTATTATAATTAATATTTTTATTAATTTTATTTTTCGTCTGGGTCCCCAAAACGGCGGAGACCTCACTCTTTTCCCAGCCCCCCCCCCTCCGCCACTTTCTGCTTCCGCCGCTGGTGTCCACCGATCGAGAAATAGTCTCCCGTGACCCAATAGTGGGAAAACGGCAGGGCACGGATCCATCGATGGAGATTGGATCAGCAGAGGCCCATTAGTGCGGAAAGCGCCGGTATACGAGTCCCACCGATGGATCGGGTCTGAGCTGGCCCAATAGTGGGAAGAACGCAAGATACAGATCCACGAATGTAGGATGGGTCTGCCCTGGCCCAGTAGTGGGGTAAACGCCAGAATACGGGTGCACTAATGGAGAATAAGTCCTCCGTGGTCCGATAGTGGGGAAAACGCCAAGATGCTGTCTGCAGGCGGAGTAGGGGCACGCTACGTGGTCGTTGGTGTCTCAGTCGACCACCTCTTCTTCCTCCCTGTATATTGAAACAGAAGCTCATCGGTTGGACTATCTCAGTAACGTGAAGCTTGAATCATTTCTGGCGATTATTCGCGCGGCATTGGTTACACTGTTTACACTGTATTGTTCACAAGTACTGAAAGAAAGTGAAAGATAATCCTGTGCAGAGTTGGGAGTGGAAGTTTAGTCATGTAAGAAATGTGACAAAAAAGAGTAAGTAGTATCACTGCATCGAAAATTAGCTTTACATGTGAAGAATTTGCAGGCAAGGCTAGGATCGCGAGAGAACTCGAAGCCCGATTTCGGCGAGACGGCCAGACCTGTAGAATATACGCAACTCATAAGGAGAATTTCGTATTTGAGCTCAGCTAATGATTAGTTTTGCTTGTTTGCTGATTTTTTAAGCATTTTATACGTGTGAAGCTTTTGCACATACCTCGAGTGACTGCCTCACTCCACTTTGTAGCGTCCCGAAGGGGCGGTAGTCACACAAATATTGCACAAATATTTCAGGGCATATAGCCGGTCTTCCATTCCTTCATGCTTCATTTGCTGGAGCACCTTTGCCACATCCTATCGCCTTCAGAAATGGGCCTATTTACACATCAATCACACCCTCAATTGTAAGTGCTAGGTCGAAGAACCTCTTGGAAAACTCTTATCCTTCATGAACAGTGGTCCTCTGCTGAAAAACAGAGCATTTTCTGAGAGTTCTTCATTTTTTAGCATCCCATCTACCATACCCCACGCTTTGAGATTCGCAACATTATTCGCACTACTGACAAAGGTGACTCTATAAACATTTTTCTTCCATACATTTTTAAATATCGGTTGAATACCAAATTCCAGACACGGCTCATTTCTCCGGTACAAGCCATCGTTCTTTCGGATTCCCATTTTACAGAAATCTGTGAAGGCTTCTATTGTGATATAATCTGTACATGCTTGTATATTATTCACGTTTTCCGCTCACTACATCGGAAATGAATCGAAAATGAATTTTACAAATTTAAGGAATATGCCATGAATATGCTCTCAATGGATGCCAATCAGGCATGTGCGGAAGTAAAATTTTGAATCCCGTAAACGGAAAACGGAACGTCAAAAATGGGCAGAAAACGGATAGCGTAAAATGGAAAACGGAGAATTTTGTCTAAGCATAGTTCGTGACTAAAAGCCCTGTCCAATTAACTAGGATTTTCTAGGTATCTCCTCGGTGAACATGAGTGGTGACTCTTTTAAGTAATTGAGTAACATCAAGTCCACTGATGGCACTTATTTCAAACACCTGGAATATAGGTAAATCGAGGGGTATTTATCCTTCACCTAGTTGCAAAAGATCATCAGAGTCACATAATCAACCAGCCTGGCCGTCCTGCTAACGCCGGACTTCCAGACTTCTACTGATGCTCGCTTCGCTCACATACTGCACGTTGAAAGCAAACGCAAAAGTGTAAATGGATTGATAAAATCTGTATACTTCCACGCAGTTCTATCGCTCTTCTGAGAAGCTCTTGATCCCGTAGGTGGTAGCTTCCCCCCAAATGAACGAAGTTATGCTCTCCCATGTGGGCGAATTTAGTGGCCGTGAAGTATTGAGTGTAACCAATTCAGTGAAAATCATAGTTAATATTAATTGGCATTTTATGTGTGTATGTATACGTGTGTGTATGCAAAAGAACCAGCCACTTTCGTCAAAAACTACCGACACCGTCGTGTTCAGCGCATTGAGTTATGTACAGATAAGTTGCAAATCTTGATTCTTACCTTGATTTAAAGCTTCACACAAAGAGTTAATTGCAGGCCAGCTGGATGAGGACAAACTCGCACAATTTCAACACCGGAAGAGTGCAGCATGTTCCGCAACCGCTTTCTTAATTTCACTTATGCAAATGCGCTGTTGTCTGGTTCCTCAGAATGCACGTCCATGCTTGCTATCCTTGTTCTGTTCTCGATGAAAGAAAAACAAACACGGCACTCAGAGAAGTTTGTGCCATTTAACATGCATACGCTGTAGCGGAAGGTGATGAGCAGAAGCACACTTCGGGCAGCACTCGTACCAGTAGTTGGTTTCCTTGGTTTTTGGGAGTCGTTATTCGTTCAGTCTTCTGTTGGTCTTCTTGTTTCAGGTGACTCTTCTTGTTATAAGTATCGCAAAAAGCACGCATGGTGAGATACTACATGTAATTCTTCAAACAAAAAAGGCATTAGCTACTAAAGCGTACTGACTCATGCGCACCATGTCGGATTCGTCTCAACATGCGCGCCTGTGTGTTGCTGGTTTGCATTGCAATATACTCAAACACGTCCTGTGGAGTCATCCACACTACACAAGATCCGTGCCCAATCACGCAGCAAAGAAATGGTTCGGCTTTAACTTTCCTGTTGTTCAACACTGCAGCTTCCTTCGCCCACGTTCGAAACTCTGTCGTCTCTCCAGCATCCATTTACTGTGAAGTCAAAACGCGCTCCCTTGACTTCACGTCCCTGGCGGATTTGTTCACTTTGAAATAACTAATTTGATCGATTTCATGTGAATTGCCACTGGAAATGAATTATGTTTTCCTCCATGCTGTGATAGCCCATTAGATACGGTGTAATCTGGACATACCCCGACCGTTGAAGCGGCAACAGGGCCATCCTATGACTGTTGGCCGGGAAAACCGTTGCCTGGCACCTTTGACCTCCTGCTGCTCAGCCGGCGCATCTCCGTATTGAACGGGTATGGGAACGTCATCTATTTTGGCGTAAGATCTACTTATTGCGATAGTGTTATCCTGATCGCCTCCACCAGTATGCCTTCCTGTCTCCTCCACTTCTGGACGCCGCTTCACTGCCCATATATCGGAGCTTCTTCGCAAAGATCATACCCACAGCTTTCACACAGCTATGGACCTGCCGCGCGATGTCCTTCCCAGCAACAAACACCGTCGCATCCTTAGACAGCTATTATTAATATTAATTGGCATTTTATGTCGGTGTGTGTGTGTACAAGAGAACCAGACCCTACCGAAAAAATCTGATTGCACCACGATGTTCAGCATGTCAAGTTACATATATAAAGTGTGCAAATTTTCATTTTTACCTTGGTTGGCAGGTGTTTTGGTCCACTCTGTTTCGCATGGAAAACCTATAGTTGTTTACATCACGGTGAAAATGAATGAGTCTGGTTGTTTATTTGCAGGTTTTTATCAAGTCATGTAAAAAACAACAAGGTGTGAGTATGGTTTAGAGAGAAGTGGTCTAGCGAGATAGAAGGGGAACAGCAACAGGAGAAGATATCGGCGGCGAAGTTTGCAGGAGGGTTCTAGAAACGGACGCATAGCAGTGTGAGGATGCGCACGCAGTCAGTAGTTGGAAAGATGTCATCGTACAGGTCCGCAGCGGTGTGAGAAGTGTGCTAGACTAAGCGTCTGACGAAGATGCTGAGAATCTGGCCCAGTTATGGACTGGGGATGCACCGACCACTCCGTAGTGGGGAAAATGTAGAGAATCGGATTCGCTGATGGCGACGGCATTCGGTAGTGAGATCGATGCTCAAGAAGTGGTCCACAAATGGATGTGACGTGGGCCGGCTTTCACACATAGAGGAAAGACGTCACCCGATGGTTTCACAGCTGTGGTAAGGGCGCTATGAAAGGGTGCGCCGGCGTCCAAAAGCGGGGAAACGCCTGCAGTCGGCTCCAACGGCGTGATATGGGTGCACCGTCCTCCAAAAGCGGGGAAATGCCTGAAGTTGGGTCTAACGGCATAATAAGGGTGTAGAGGCGTTCAAAAGTGGAGGAACCTCTGGAGACAGGTCCCAACGGTGAGATAAGGGAGCACCGGTGTTCAGATCCAATCCCAGTTTGCACATACTCGGTCAATTTTTACTGTTTACGTCCACCACAGCGAACCGAAATGCGTTATCACAAATTGTTGAAAAGGAGCTGCCTATGGTGGGTCAATGGTTCCATGAACCGCCGTGAAGAATACTTCTCTGTGGATACTGTCTGTTCATCCACCTGCGCTAATCTTACCTGAGGACAATGAAAATATGCGAGCGAAGCGAGCACTACAAGAAGCCTGAGAGTCCAGCGTAAGCCGGACGATCAGGCTGGTAGATCCTAATTCGGCAACCCCCCTGGTGTTCTCAACGGACTCCGCCGCTTCTCTATCAGCATCGTAACAGAACTTACTCCTCTTAACTGACAATTCATTCATGTGTGTACGAGCATGAGACATTGTCATCAAAAATTGACTACATTATCGTGTACAGTGCATGGAATTGTGTACGAAGGGATGCATATTTCCATTCTTTCCTCTTTTTTACATCGGTTGTGTCAATATTCAACGGTTGTTCCCCCTCAGTCAGAATGAATAAGATGGGTATTTGATCACGAGATTGTATAAAAGGCAAGAGGCTGGAAAGGTGGCATGAGAATTACAAGAAAAAAATCCAGATGGGCGGGCAACGGTACAGATGAAAGGTGTACTATCACGGATGGAGGGAAAATTATAGGAATGGGCTCCGTAGTTGCAAGTAAGCGTTGCGGCATTGAAAGTTTGCTCTCGGCAAATCAGACAGCATACACTCAGAATAAGTATTATTTATCCTTACAGGGTGACCGCTGAATATGGATTGTTTGAACAGCGGGAGATTACTGCCTTTAGGTACCAGGCCCTGACGGGCTGAATTAGGAGAGCATCGTGAGTGCATCACCGGGTGTTGCGGACGGTGCAAGCGGCCGCTGTCTGGCTCGGTTGACAGAACTTCTCTCTCTGAGTCCTGCTTCACCTTCCACGCTCTGGAATAGATGAGTCAGAACTAAAACCGACTATCTGATGACACTAGTTAATATCATGTCCCTTGCTTACATACGTGAGAAAAGTGTCAGCGCTCATTAATTTCACTGGATAGGTCTACGAGGGTGCGTCTTATCGAGCAAAACGTGCATATCGGTAGTTCGAAAACATTATTTCACCTCATGATGTTTATCAAGATATTAACATAACCCGAAATTGAGATGACCTTCTCCGCAGTAGCTATTATCGCCTGAACAAGTACTGCCGTGTTCAAAACCATGCCGCACCTTGAGCAAGCTCTTGTTGCGGAATGAAGCCTCTCGTTCACTGCCCGAGAATTTTGAAATTCGCGGCCGAAGAATCCTGTAACTTATGGGGTTTTCGGCGTTACCCTGAGAACTAAGCGTATCCCGAGACTTCACCAGTTCAAAATGAGTTAAGATGAACCGGCGATATAAGTGATAAGAATAGTGGAAATGATACGCATCGATTGCCACGTTACGTCGCCATGGATCGCTGTCAAACGGAGCTCATCGCCCGTACACTCGAAAATGTGCCCAAAATGAACTGGCGATGTGAGCGATAGTGGAAACGGTGCCTATCGATCGCCACGCCCCAGTTATTATCATCCCCCTTAGGCCTATGACATACTACACAGCGACGCTGTCGCTGCGTCCGTTTACCACCACAAGTTTTCGTACAATTGCTTCTATACCAGCACACTATTCCATTCAGACTGGGTGATAAGATGCACGAATTTGTAACATTTTGTTCTCATCATTTCCATTCATTTTCTTCACCGCGATGGTGTCGCTGTGAAGTATGCCGTGGCCCTTACGTCTGGGGTCTCCTCATTTACTTTATTCATGTGGCGATCGCCGGCGGTCGTGGCGATCGCGACGACAGCCGGCTGTAGTGGCGATACTCTAACGTGTATCTTCGCGTTCAGCGGCTTCCATATGGTCGACTGAGGTGAGGATCCCTGAGGTGACACACTGCCTTTAATGTCTCATTTCTCTATTGACGGCTGACGGCTGAATTCGGCTGGCACAAGTGGATTAGTTTGCCTTCACATTGCTTATGAGAATAACGGTAGAGTATCTTTTGCTTCTCGGATCATGTAGATAAATGGCTCTGTGGCTTGCATACACATAAAGTACCGGGTGACAAAAATTATGGAACGGTTTCAGAATTGTTCCTAATTTTCTAGTGAAATAATGGCATTGAACATATGAAAACAAACACGTTTGTCATCACTTGCTTGCTTTATCGTTTCTGAAAAGTTGTCTACAGTTCTCGCTCCTAATTTTTGGAACTACAAAGAGATTCATTCCAGGCTTTCTCCAAAGTATTGTTCACCGCTACAAAATCCTTGGTCGGACAACTTACTTTAATGAGTGTCGGGTCACTCCAAAGGTGAATCACCCTATATTCCAAGGCGAAATTCTCGTGATGGAGACAGAAATGTTATTTGTATTGAATTTTTGTGTTTTTCCGGATCTGGGGAGTTAAGCAGCATCATTTTAAAAGGCCTCCATTTCCTTGTAAAATAATCATAGGCACCAGGCAAAGATTTCAATGTAGCGCAAGCAACTAGAATGAAACTCCGTCCCCATGATTTCTTGTCACTCCGTAGGTGTACATTCTATCATACGCTCAAACCTCGTGGATAAAAGTCGTGAGGGAGAGATAAGGGCAATTTATATTAGATGCGTGCGTTTCGCACAAGTGCGTCTATATGATGAAAGATAGGGCGAGTCGCAAGCTGGTGTAGTTCAGATGCACACGTTTACGGCCTTGCGGCGATCGCACCTTCTTTCATTGAGAATGAGCATGCAGCTTCGACCGCTATTCATGAAAGAGCCTTCGTAAACGAATGCGTGCGTCTGAGACACGCACCTTAGTATAAGTTGCCCTTTACAAAGAAATTATCTATTTATTTATTTGTACGTGGCTACCACGCTGATTTTAAATACAATATTGAGGTTACAAGTACAATGCATAAAATTTGAAGACAATCAGTAGCGGCCTTAAGAATAGGAGTCACTCAATTATGTCAGTACAATACTTACTTATGCAGTAAATCAATAAGTAGAATTTCTCAGATACTTGTCTATCTGTCTCTTATATTGCCTAAGTGAACATGGCAGAGCGAATTACGTGGAGAACCTTAGAAGAATCGAGATTGCTTTTGTGTGAAAAAGTTGGATTGTGAGCTATTTTTTTGCTGTGGAAAATTATTGCTGGAAACAATTGCTATCCACACCCCCTTTAGTACCCATCTATAGCACAGGTTTGCTCTGTTTCAGGTTTAAAACTAATGTTACGCGCAGTAAGCTAATTCGTGAAATTTTGCTTTATGAATTCAAATCGGGAAGATACGCGAGGGAAGGGACCCATAACATCAATAATGAACTTATGGAATATATTCAGTCCAAAATGCTACAGGCTCGTGGATTCCCAATCCTCCTGTATAAAGGCTGGTAAGGATCCAGATTTTTCTGGCGTCAGACCACGTGAGTCTTGCGAAATCTATTGTGCAGTGCAGTGCATAGACAATGCTGGAGAGAGAGATGCGCAGCCGTCATACGAAAAACCGATTTAGGTAGCTATATTCCTCGAGGAGTATAGCACCTTGCGTCGCCGTCGCCGGCGACGGCGGCCGCTAATGTTAGCGCCGCTCGCAATCGATTTGCACCGAAGCCGCAGTCGCCAACCCGACATTGGCGGCCGCCGATCGTCAGTGTTGGCAACCAATCGATAGGCACCGACGTCGCCGTCGCTATTATCGGCGGCCGCCGATGTTGACGATCGCCAGTCGCCAACCTCCGCGGTCGCTGCGACGCCCCGCCCACGCTTCGGTGTCACAGTCGCCACGGCGACGCAGGGTGCTACAGTCCTCGAGGACTGTAGCGGCAGTGTTATGGAGCAAGATGATACTAGTTCATAGCGGCACGCAATTTCAAAATCCTTGCACACTCAGACAAAGTGCCGTGTGAGCGGGCCCCGGTATAGCGGGTCGCAGCCATGTCGCGGCCCGCTCGCATGGTTGTAGCAGCCCGACCGCACGGTTGTCGTAGCCCGCTCGCACGGTTTTGGTCGCCCGCTCGCACGGAATTTTCAGTGCGAGCGGACGCGACATGGCTGTGACCCGCTATACCGGGGCCCGCTCATACGGCACTTTGTCTGAGCAGTGACTGTCCTACGCTGGCGGTGTCACAGTCAACGGATGAGACGGAGCTAGCAAAGCTTTAAGGCAGCACAATATACGGAGCAGGATAGCCACTGCTCTTCACTCAAAACCAACCGCTGCACTGCAGATCAGCATGGGCGAGATCCGTGTGCGGCCTGAGAGCCCAGTGCAGCGGTGGTATCCGCCGCACTTCCCACATGCCGCACGTTTTCGTCCTAGCATCCGTAAGAAAACCCTGAGCGATACTGCAGCCACGGAAGAGATTTCAGTTGTGCACTCACATGAATTGAATAAATGCGTCATTACAGGCCATTGTGACACTTCCTGTGACCAAGTACGTAATTACTCAAGTTTCCTGGATAACTCCTAACTCCATCTCATTTGCATTTCGATTTGCAAAGGGTAAGGACGCACGGACGATAGGTGTGCCAGGGCGAATAGTGACAGATACTGTTATACCGATGGAGAAGGGGTTCACTGTGGCTCAGCGTTATGGAGAAACCAGGATACAGGTTCGCGGATGGAGTAGGGGTCCGACGTGGTCCAGCATTGTGGTCCACTGAAGGGAGGATGGGACTGCTGGGGCCTGAAAGTTAAGAACTCCAGGATACGGGGTCGCGGATGGAGGAGGGTGTGCGCTGTAGTCTAAAAATGTAGGGAACGCAAAGATACGGGTTCGCTGGTATAGGAGAGGTCCGCTGTGCCCCAGGTGCAAGGAGCGCCAGAACATGGGTCTGCTGTAGCCAAAAAGTGCGTGAATGATAGGATACGGTTATGCCAATGTAGTAGGGGTCCGTGTGAGGAACGCCAGGATATGGGGTCCACCGAAGGGGGAAGGGTCTGCCGTGCTCTAAAAGTTTGGGAATCCCAGGATGCGGTTATGCCGATGGACGAGGGGTCTGCTTTTACCTAATTGTGAGGAACGACAAGAATGCCCGAATATGGGTTCACCGATGGACGATGGGTCTGCTGTGGCCAAAAAGTGCGTGAATGACAGGAAACAGTTATACCGATGTAGTAGGGGTCCGCCGTGGCCCGGGTGTGAGGAACGCCAGGATATGGGGTCCACCGAAGGGGGAAGGGTCTGCTGTGCTCTAAAAGTTTGGGAATCCCAGGATGCGGTTATGCCGATGGACGAGGGTTCCTCTTTTACCTAATTGTGAGGAACGACAAGAATGCCAGAATATGGGTTCACCGATGGACGATGGGTCTGCTGTGGCCAAAAAGTGCGTGAATGACAGGAAACAGTCATACCGATGTAGTAGGGGTCCGCCGTGGCCTGGGTGTGAGGAACGCCAGGATATGGGGTCCACCGAAGGGGGAAGGGTCTGCTGTGCTCTAAAAGTTTGGGGATCCCAAGACGTGGTTATGCCGATGGACGAGGGTTCCTCTTTCACCTAATTGTGAGGAACGACAAGAATGCCAAAATATGGGTTCACCAATGGACGATGGGTCTGCTGTGGCCAAAAGGTGCGTGAATGACAGGAAACGGTTATGCCGATGGAGGATATGGGTCCACCGAAGGGGGATGGGTCTGCTGTGGCTCAGCATTGTGGTAAACGCCAAAATACGAGTCCACCTATGATAGGTCTGCTGTGGCCAAAGCTGTGGGTATGACAGAATACGGTTATGCCAGTGTAGTAGGGGTCGATGTCGCCGAATTGTTAGAAACTCCAAGATGCTGGTCTCCCCATGGCACAAAGGTCTGCTGCGGTTTAAAAGTTAAGGGATCTCCAAGACACGGTTATGACAATGGAAAGGTGGCTCAGTTGTTTGCCCAGCGTTCGGTAAGGGGCGATGGGTCTGCTGTGGCCTGAAAGCTAAGGGAACTCCAGGATACGGGTTCTTGGATAGAGGAGGGGGTGCGCAGTGGTCTGAAAATGTGGGGAACGTCAAGATATGGGTTCGCGAGTATAAGAGAGGTCCGCTGTGGCCCAGGTGCGAGGAACGCCAGAATATGGGTCTGCTGTCCGCTAAAAGTGGAATGCCAGGATGCGGTTATGCCGATGGAGGAGAGGTCCGCTTTTAGCCAATTGTGAGAAGCGAGAAGATATTGGTCCACGGATGGTGGAGGGGTCCGCTTTGGCTCAAGCGCTAACAATGTCAAGAATACGGATTCACAGATGAAGAAGGTGTCCGCTGTGGCCGATGTATGAGGGACGCCAGAATGTGGGTCCACTGCTTTGGCCAAATGATGTGGAAAACGCCAAGGTGTATATTCACTGACGGAGAAACGCGCACTTGCGCCCTGTAATTTAGAAAACATGCCCGGAATCGGGTCTGCAGATGGAGGAGTGCTTCAGTACAGCCCATTAGCTGGGAACCCACTAGAATGCGTGTACGCCGATTGAGGGGAATGAGTGGAGGGAGTGTTAGTAGATGAACTTTGCATGAACCGACCAATGAACACCAACGTCGACACTTGCAAGGCTGCAGATATTTGATCTCCAGATGTTGGTAGTATATGGACTATGTGCAAAAATAAGAGGGGAGGATTCCAGGAGCGAGGTTTGCCACCTAAAAGGTGAGCAAACCGTCGCTACCCCCTACAGAATTCTCCACACCTTTCATGGCCAGCAACTTGAGACATCCGCAGCAAATCTTTCACGAGCGGATGCACAACATTTGTCTAGTAATGTATTCTTCCGTATAAAGTAACTAAGGGAAAACTCCTAAATATAAAGTAAACATCGATACGCGAACACACGTGTTCCGCTGTTGCTGTGGGATAGGGAATACCAGTATGTTGCATTGTCAGTTGTGTAAAAAATTGATCACTTGCTCTCCGAAATTCTAACCCATCATATATATTCCCTAGACCATTCTCCAACAGATGCTGCCCTTTCGAAGCTTCTATACTTCTACATCTGCTGTAAAATCTCTGACGAACAAACCCCATTCGAAAAGGACGTCTTCCGCTATTTCGTGTATGGAGCTGTCAAAATTAAGGCTGTTGAAAAAACATTTTTGCGTCATGTTGGCAACATTACGCAGATACCAGTAATTTTTAAAGCGAATAAAAAGGCGGACTTTATAAAAAGTTATAGCACTTTGGAAAATTAGGCGCAGCTGCCCGGAACTTTTGCACGCACCTATCATACTCTTTCATTAATCTATATATAGCAGAAGATATGTGATTTGTGCATTTATGAACACGCCCCATGATTGGTCAGTGATGGTGATTGGTGGTGATTGTGAGATCCTATAAAAGGCTAAGAACGGGTGTGGTGTGGTGGAGTGAGGTAGAGAGGTTATAGACCAGAAGGTACGGCGATGTGGAACCAGTTCGTCGATGGAGGAGGGGTGCTCCGGCATCCAAAAATGGGGAAACGCCTGGGGACGGTTCCCACCGTGTGATAATGGCGCAGCGGCACTCAGAAAAGGGTGGGAGAACGCCGTGTAGCGGATATGCAAGGAGTACTTAGAAGATCTGGAATATGTCAACACTTGCTTTGTAGCAGCTCAAAGAATTCTGGGAGGCGCCCTCATCGCGGCACGATGGCATTTCTTGTATGAATCTTTCCAAAGCTCTTCCTCGGCTTTGTGGTGGAGCTCAAACTTTTGTATAATAAAGCTCTTGATTCTTCCTTCTCAGCATAATCATACCACCGTCCATCGGATTCAGATTAGTGCTGAATGAGAGTCAGACCTCAACACAAGATTTCCTCCACGCACCACTCCAGAAGACGCACTTGCTCCATGAGCAGATTTTGAGTCTTCCTGAAACGTTACGTTTGGGCTGTACGATATGGATCTAGTGCAGCAGGGTCTCTTCTCACCTTAAATGCTGTTCAAATAAGACTGAGGGTGACATTATTGTTGTGAACCACAAAAATCTAGAAAAATTTGCACTGACCGAATGATAACGTTAATTAGGGAGCTTCAAAACATATTACGACTAATGCCTAAACTGAGAAGTTTTAGAGTCATTACAAGCCTGCAGGAAATATGTTTCTCGCCCGAGAACATAAGCCGCACCCTGTATAGGACGCCAGCACGTCTTTCATCCTTCGCTGGACCCATATCATGGAGTTCTCCCATCTACTGGGCCACAGCAGACCCACCATTCTCAATCGGCGTACACGCATTCTAGCGTTTTCCCAACTAATGGACTTTAATGGAGCAATCCTCCATCTGCAGATCCGTATAATCCGTATCAGAAAATGTTTTCCAAATTACAGGGCACAAGCGCTCCTTTCCCCGTCAGTGATTCTATACCTTGGCGTTTGCCACATCATTTGGCCAAAGCAGTGGATCCACATTCTGCCGTTCCTCACACATCGGCTACAGCTGACACCTTTTTCATCTGCGATTCCGTATCTTGACGTTGTTTGCACCTGACCCGAAGGGGACCCCTTCACCATTCGTAAACCAATATCTTCTCGCTTCCTGGCATTCCACTTTTAGCGGACAGCAGACCCACATTCTGGTGTTCCTCGCACCTGGGCCAGGACCTTTCTTATACTCGCGAACCCGTACCTTGACATGCTCCACATTTCTAGACCACAGCGCACCCCCTCCTCCATCCAAAAACCCGTATCTTGGAGTTCCCTTAGCTTTCAGACCACAGCAGACCCATCCCCCTTTCGGTGGACCTGAATGCTGGCGTTCTTAACAATTGAGCCACCTTTCCATCGGATAACCATGTCCTTCAACTTTTAGGCCGCAGCCCTATGTGCCATGGGGACACCCGTATCTTGACGTTCCTAACAGTTCGGAGACAGCGGACCCCTACTCCATCGGCATAGCCGTTTCATGCCATTCCCACACTCACAGCAGACCTGTCATTGGTGGACCCGTACTCTGGTGTTTACCACAATACTGAGCCACAGCAGATCCATCACCCTTCGGTGGACCCATATTCTGGCCTTCTTCGCATCTGGTGCACAGCGGACCCCACCTATACCACTGAATCCGTATCTTTGCGTTCCCTACATTTTCAGACTACAGCGCACCCCCTCCTCCATCCAAAAACCCGTATCTTGGAGTTCCCTTAGCTTTCAGACCACAGCAGGCCCATCCCCCTTTCGGTGGACCTGAATGCTGGCGTTCTTAACAATTGAGCCACCTTTCCATCGGATAACCATGTCCTTCAACTTTTAGGCCGCAGCCCTATGTGCCATGGGGACACCCGTATCTTGGCGTTCCTAACAATTCGGAGACAGCGGACCCCTACTCCATCGGCATAGCCGTTTCATGCCATTCCCACACTCACAGCAGACCTGTCATGGGTGGACCCGTACTCTGGTGTTTACCA
Organism: Ancylostoma caninum; assembly: GCA_037903475.1. Lineage (NCBI taxonomy): Eukaryota > Metazoa > Nematoda > Chromadorea > Rhabditida > Ancylostomatidae > Ancylostoma > Ancylostoma caninum. The sequence continues at coordinate 466,218 of JBAJFG010000328.1, forward strand.
CAATACTGAGCCACAGCAGATCCATCACCCTTCGGTGGACCCATATTCTGGCCTTCTTCGCATCTGGTGCACAGCGGACCCCACCTATACCACTAAATCCGTATCTTTACGTTCCCTACATTTTCAGACTACAGCGCACACCCTCCTCCATCCGCGAACCCGTATCCTGGAGTTCCCTTAACTTTCAGGCCCCAGCAGTCCCATCCTCCCTTCAGTGGACCAGAATGCTGGAGTTCCTCACACCAGGGCCACGTCGGACCCCTACTCCATCCGCGAACCCGTATCCTGGTTTCTCCATAACGCTGTGCCACAGTGAACCCCTTCTTTATCGGTATAACAGTATCTGTCACTATTCGCCCTGGCACACCTATCGTCCGTGCGTCCTTACCCTTTGCAAATCTCGAGAGCAATGAGATGGGGTTAGGAGTTATCCAGGAAACTTGAGTAATTACGTACTTGGTCACAGGAAGTGTCACAATGGCCTGTAATGACGCATTTATTCAATTCATGTGAGTGCACAACTGAAATCTCTTCCGTGGCTGCAGTATCGCTCAGGGCTTTCTGACGGATGCCAGGACGAGAACGTGCCATTTTTGAGCTGTCTTTTCGAAGTTATTGTTCTATTTCGAAACAACCAATAATTACACGCTTAAACTAGCATCATTATTGAAGGAACTCCGGCGGTAGCAATGGGGTTTATTGGCAGCAGCTGCGAGTGAGTGGTTCCACCTTGATTCCACGGAATACTGAGCCTTCTGTGGATAGAGTCCTCGTTTTGTCACCAGAATCCCAGCTTGCCCACAACCAAGCCAGCCGCACTTTCTCATGTGAATTACCTAGGAAGACCACTTCGCCATTATAAAACAAGTTGTCGAGCGAAGGGGAAGTCTTTAGAAAATTCAAATAGTTTAGGCATACTTCTCTCAGTACTTGAGGCTGTGGCAGCTCAGATCAAGGAGAATACATGAGTCCTATTCCCTTGTCTCTCTGAAGCGATGTAGATGAACAGCTATTGCATTATGTTAGCATAGAGTTCCTTCACTACTCACAGACATCACGCCGCGGACTCTCTTCAAACAGCTCCAGGAGGCGCTCTCCAACCACCTTGACCGTTCGACCAATCTTAGACTATCTCAGGACGAGATCGCCGTCTTCATACGCGTGGGACCAAGTATTTACAGTGCTGTAAGAGCAGGGGTATGCGGAATTTCCCGTATTCCGTTTTACGCTTTCCGTTTCCCGCCCATTTTTGGCCTTCAGTTTTACGTTTTAAGTTTTACGGGTTTTTAGCACGGAAAATGGAAAATCCCGGAACGTTATGGGCGGAGACGAGGCATTTGTTTTCAGGGTATTTCCCTGTCCTGAAGAGGGTTCACGTGTTTCCATGCGCAATGTATTATACATGAGTTCACAACAATGACGCCAAAATTGACGTCCAACCGCCATTCACCGTCGCAATTTCGCTGGTCCTCATCATTGTTCCAAATATGCCATACAAGTGCCCTACTCTCCTCAAAATTCTCGAAAAAAAAACAACATTTCACAGAAATGTGTGGTGAACTTATATAAAATTTCCATGAAACTGTGACGTGCCACGGTAAGAGCATCAAGCATTCCTGCGAAGCAACGCATGATGTAGGCTTTCTTTGAAGTTGATAAAACCATAAGGCTACATCACATTTGTCACTGTTTTATCAGACGACGATCCTCAGTTCCACACTGATGTATTGCGTGATATTTAGGCTGCTCGTGTTTCACATTCGCCACACACTGTTCTTCTCTTTCTTCCTCCCTCGCTGACTCGCTCCAACGGGATCCTCTGTGAATAACGTGATCCTCCCTAGATTGCAATGTATTAACTACCTTAGTTACCTTTTTGTCTAAATTTTTGCGGAATAGGTCTGCTCTAAAGTAAATCAAAGGCGTCGCACTCTTCACACTTTACAGTTTCTTGTCTTAGTAAGCAAGTTCAGTGAGAAATATGCTCATTGATTGTATAACTGTGATAATCTCTCGTAACTAGGTGAAGGACAGATACTCCTTGATCTCCCTATATTCGAGACCTTTGAAGTAAGTACCATCAGTAGACTTGAAGTTACCTTATTACTTGAAAGAGTCACCACCTATGCTCATCAAGAAGATACTTAGGAAATGCGTGTTGAGGAGGACTTTTGGTCACAAACCTGTCCTCGGGCAAAATTTTCCATTTTTCGTTTTACGCTTTCCGTTTTCCGCCCACTTCTGTCCTTCCGTTTTCCGTTTTATGGGATTTGAAATTTTACTTCCGCACATCCCTGTGTAAGAGCCTATCGTATATTTCTTGCCGCATTGCATTCGTTATCATGTTTTATGAGTTCTCAAAGGAGGAGCAGCCGAACGTACTCCTAGTCAATGACGATTTTTTCGGCCATAACCGTGAAGAAATGCGGAAAGACATCCATATATAAAACGCTAGAAACGCTTACGACACTTTTTTTCAAAAATCTGGAGAATGCGCGCAGGCGCCAAATTTAAACGATAGAAATGCATCTGTAAGCAAGGCGGCGAAGGAGGGGCCTCAAAAACATAGGACACAATCCGAATATGGCGGAGGGCCTAGAACACTCTTCACCGGACAGTATCGATCCGGATATCGATTTATCGATCGAATTTGTCGATTTTCGTCAGTTTAGCTCCAATCCGGGCATGCTGGGGTAATCCATTATGCTGATCACGGATCTAACGGCCACTCTGCACGGCACGGTTGTTGATTTATTGATTTTGTTGATTTTCGCAATTTGTGCCGCAGCTGTGGCGGAAGCGTACCTATAGGGTTTTTTTCAGCACGTTGATCACGAATCTGACGGCCACTTTGCACGGCGTGGTCATTGCTTAGGACATTTTTTTTTTGAAAATCTAGATGACGCGTGTGGCGCGAAATTCAAACGGTGAGAGAGCGTCTATAGGCGATGTGGTGAAGAAAGGTGCTCGGAAACATAGGACACCATCCGAATCTGGTGCAGGATTTAGTGAACTACTCACCAGATAGTACCGATCTGGATGTCGATTTCCGTCAGTTTAGCGCCAATCCGGATCGAAATGGGCATACTGGGGTAATTCATCACGCTGACCACGAGTTTGACGACCACTTTGCAGGACGTGGTTATTGATTCGTTGATTTTATTGGTCTTTCGCAAGTTGAGCTGAAGGCGCGGCGGAACCGTGCCCACAGGGACCTTTCATCATGCTGATTACGAATATGACGGCCACTCTTCACCGCCTTCATCGATTCATTAGTTTTGTTGACTCTTCGTACGTTTTGTTCCGGCGTGGTAGGAAGATGTCCATAGGGATTATCTAGCATGTCGAACGTGAACAAAGGAGTGAATACAGTAAAACCTTGGAAATATACTGAAAAATAAGTGAATCAATACCTGTGTGCGAAGTGTCCTTTAGTTACGCCAATCACATGAGCCTTGAAGGCAGTTCGTGCATGGTGGTGTGAACCAAAATAATTCTCGTATCCAATATTTTGAGTTTCAAGCCTACATTTCATCCGGTTTAGTAAGCCAGTTTTAATATCAAGGAACTAGTTTGATATAAAAAGACAATTGCCCAGACGTTATACATGTTTTGGATAGAAAGTCCCTGAACAACTGCGAAAAGATTGGTGAGAAGAGGAAGAGGGTGGCGGAAAACTTTTCCGACAAGCTAATACAACGTGCACACACACGTACAGAGTCACATAATGCCTGTTATATAAATATAGTGTGATATCATGGGATACAATTCGTCCTATGCTTGAGTTTATTTTAGGTGCCAAGGATGATTTGTGGAGGATAAGAAACTATGGACAAAGTGAGGACAACGATAAAATCGCGCAAAACTCCACGCTGGTTAACTCCTCGGGAATAAAACCCAGGATTACCAGAGAACACCGACGATTTGACGAGCCCCAACACTATTTTGCTTTAAGAAATGATAAAAGGACAAATACATGGCTGGGACAGAACAGCTCTTTGAACAACTCAAATGATCGCAGCAGAAGGGTAGGCAGGCAGAATGGTGGAAGAAGGGATGGTACAGGAGGTGGTCGCGGAAGAACAGGTAGGCCCAATAATGGTGGTGGAAGAGGAGGCGGTCGTGATGGTGGTCGCGGAAAAGGAAGTGGTCGTAATGGCGGCAGTGGAAGAGGAGACGGTTCTAACGGCGGCAGTGGAAGAGGAGGCGGCCGTGATGGTGGTCGCAGAAAAGGAAGTGGTCGTAATGGCGGCAGTGGAAGAGGAGACGGTTCTAACGGCGGCAGTGGAAGAGAAGGCGGCCGTGATGGTGGTCGCGGAAAAGGAAGTGGTCGTAATGGCGGCAGTGGAAGAGGAGACGGTCCTAACGGCGGCAATGGAAGAGGAGACGGTCCTAATGGCGGCAGTGGAAGAGGAGACGGTTCTAATGGCGGTGGTGGAATGGGAGACGGTCCTAATGGCGGCGGTGGAAGAGGAGGCAGGCCTAATGGTGGTGGCAGAGGAGAAAGCACGCCCAGTGGTGTAGGAGGACGCATTACGACGAAAGTCATCCTTACCACCCCGTCACCATTCACTACAACCACAACTTCAACAACGACAACCACGGCAAGTACGACCACAACGACCAAACCCACAACAACTATATCCACCACAACGCCGACAACAACTACGACAACCATGACAACTCCCACCACAACAACAACCACAACAATGCCAACGACGACGACGACTACCACCACAACAACAACGACCACCACCACGACGCCAACAACAACAACGACAACAACAACCACAACAACCACAACCACAACAACGCCAACAACCACAACCACAACAACGCCAACGACAACAACCACAACAAAGCCAACAACCACGACAACCCCGACTACAACAACAACCACGACAACGCCGACCACAACAACAACCACGACAACGCCGACCACAACAACAACCACGACAAAGCCGACCACAACAACAATCACGACAACGCCGACCACAACAACAACCACGACAACTACTCCCACCACAACAAGCCGTACAACTGCGACCACCACCACAAAACCTACAACTACGACCCTAAGACCCACGTCCACCACGATTTCAACTACAATGACAACCAGCAGTACAACCACTACACAGCCAACGACAACTACAATGGAAACAATTACGACACCAACCACAATTATTGTGAAGCCGACAACAAGCAAAAAAGTGGAAGAAACAACAACAACCCATATGACAACCTTCCAAACGTGAGTATATTCGAGGATGAAACTTTTACGCTTTGAGAATACGCGCATTGGCAAAATAACTGGAAACACGCTTGAATACTTCAACAGTATGGCAAAATTTGAGGAGCTTCGAGTGTAGAAGAAAAAAGCCATACACAATTAGCTTTTATCCGGCGACCTTACTTCAGAAATCCGCTAAAAATCAACCGTACACGAAACAGACTTAAAGGCACCTTTCCATCACAGAAATATTTCTGACATTTTGACATGATAGTATCTAAACGAGTGGGGAGGCACGCTAAGGTAGCCGCTATACTCCTCGAGGAGTATAGCACCTTGACGGTGGCCGCCAATGTTGGCGACTCCTCACAATCGATACGCACCGGCGCCGCAGTAGCCAACATTGGCGGCCGTCGATCGCCAATGTTGCCAACATCGGCGGCCGCCAATGTTGGCGATCGCCAGTCGCCGGCGACGGCGGCGCCGTCACCGCTCCGCCCACAATCAATGCGTATCGGTCTTACAGTCGCCGGCGACGCAAGGTGCTACAGTCCTCAAGGACTATAGCGGCAGTGTAAGCGAGCGCGGGCGATTGCTAGAACAGTCCTCGCTGCAGAGCGAGCGCATGATAACAATCCCTTGTAGCACTGAAACACTACAAAATTATCAAAAACTTCCGGAATTAGAAAAAGCAGAGCCTTTGCAGAGCCCGCGCATGTTTAGGTCGTACTCTAGTGCATGGAGGGAAATTATGTTCGGATTCTCCACTAATGACTGAGAATCCACTGATTGATCCACTCGGCCATACGTCCTGATAACCACAACAACTTTAAAGGCAGGGTCTCAATTCATGATGGGTATCGAGATATCAACAGAATCTGGTCCTACTCGACGCGCTGATTCCAATAAAGTACTTGTTATTTGAAGAAACGGTCAAAAACTCCTATTTTGAAGGCCAAACGTGACATTGTAGGGGACGAGTTTCCTCGCTAGGAATGTAGGAAAAGCGAAGCTGAGAAGTTAAGCTTGCCCATTAGAATGAACTTCTCAGCAGTAGCTATCATCAAATAAACAAACATTCCCGTGCTGGAAAATCATGCCGCACCCTCAGCAAGCTGTTGCTGCGGAATGAATCCTCGCGTCCACTGGCCGAGAATTTCAAACCAAAGAAACCCGTAACTCATGGGGTTTTCGATGTTTTCGTGAAACTTAAAGTGCATCTTTGTGCTCAGCGGACCACGTTTGATTGACGTGGGAATCTAGAACGCGGCCCATGAGGTGAGACACTACCTTTAATTCCGCTAATGGTGTCATTCTAAATCACCTCAGTACTCTATCGGTACGTGTGGATACGTAGCGACTCGCGATTCTGTGACGACTCAACGTCTCTGAGCTGGGACTATACCGAATGAGTGAGAAATTTATGATGATTAATCCGTCAAGATTAGTTATTAGGTGGGATGACGCTCAAATTACTAATAACTACCGATAACAGCACCTCGCAGTGTCGAGCTTTAAGAACGAAATCCTTCAAGGATAGATACGATGCTCTCCGTGTCCCTCGAACGGGCAGAACCCACTGGATAACTTTGGCTCGCGAGAGGGACAAATGGAAGAATTGCTGGCGCCCGCTCGGTATACCCGAAGATCAACGGGAATCGAGGTGATCAAGGTGAACAGCACCTCATAAATCCTAAAGCATACAAGGCAATTCACACTAAACGCTTGCGTTTCACGCGCTTGCGTCTACATCATGAATGATAGGCCCAGCCGCAGCTAACCGCTTCGTCCGCTGACGCAAGACGTTTATTAGCTTTATCTCCATCCTCATCCCCGAAGGGACGAAGACTCCACTTTTTCCCGACGCCCCACCCCTCGCCCCCCTCTTCTCCCCCCACCTTCTGCATCTGCCACGGCCTCCCCATGCTCCCACGCCAAAAATCCTCGCGCAAGCAGCCCACTAACAAGACCCGCCCACAAATATGGCACGCGGAAGGCCCACTCAGAGGCCACGCCCACAAATAAGGCACGCGGGCCGCCCCCTAGGCCTGAATGCACCCACGGAAGGCCCACTAGAGTTGCCTAAGTAGTATAAATTGTCCTTTAGGCCCATGGCATACTACATAGCGGAAATGTCGCTGCGACCGTTCACCACCAATACTTTTCGCAAGACTGTTCCAATGCCACCACGCTGTCCCACGCAAGTTATGTGATAAGGTATGAGAACTTGTAACGTTTTGTTCTCATCATTCCCATTAATTTTCCTCACTGCGAAGTTGTCGCTGTGAAGTATGCCATTAGCCTTATACTTGCTCAAAGCTACAATAGTGCATTGGAGTCCGGTCCAGTCGGATAAGAAAAGATACGTATCGATCCTAGGCGGATAAATATGAATAAAGATCGATACGCATCTTTTCTTATCCGACTGGATCGGACTCCGCTGCACTGGGAATGTAGCTTAAAGGCAGTGTATCACCTCATGATGGGTATCGAGATATTAGCACAATCCGGTCCTACTAGACGCGCTAATTCCGTGTGGTTGAAATCTTTGAAAAAAAAACACGGTCAAAAACCCCTATTTTGAGGCCAATTGTGATACTGGAGCGGACGAGATATCTTGCTAGGAAACTAGAAGATGCGGAGCTGAGAAGTTAGGATTGCACATTAAACGGGTTTTCACAGTTTTAACGCGCTGCGCCGCTGCATAAGCATAGGAAGCGTCAATGCAGTGCGAGATCGCGCGAGCTCGCAGCGTCATCTGCCGCAAGGGGGCGCCTTCACAGTTTTTGACGCGAGGCGTTATTTTGCGAGCTCGCATTCCCTTTATATACGAAAAGAACTTCAATTTCCTTCTTTCAAATCCCCTTTAACTTCGGCATGCTGCGTCGTTTGCCGCAACCCTGACGCGAGTTGACGGCTCGCAGCGAGTGACTTCTCACGCCGCGCCGTGCCGCAACTTGCTAAAAACTGTAAAAACCCTTCAAAATGAAATGCTCAGCAGTAGCCATTATTGACTGATCAAGTATTGCCGTGTTGGCGAAACATGTCGCACCCTCACCAAGCTTTAGCTGCGGAACGAAGCCTTCATTTGGCCTGGAATTTTGAAATTCTCGGCCAAATGAACCCGGAACTTATGGGGTTTTCAACCTCCCCCTGAAACGTGAAGTATATCTCCGTGCACAACAGCTGGGATATGCACGACTGACGTGGGACTGTCGGACGCGGTTGTTGAGCTGATACACCGTCTTTAAAGTGCGTGCATCAGCCGCATGCATCCATTCGCGAAGGATTTTCCATGGAGTCGGCCAGCGCGGCATGTGCATCTTCAATGAAACGTTTACGGACATCTAATACCCAGCCTTATTCCTGGCTCGTCCACCTCCCTCAATGTCACCTTAGGGAGGACGGGTATGTTGTCCCATCGGTTCTCCCTTCCGAAATCCGACATGCCATCAAGTCGGTGAAGAATCGTACAGCACCGGGCCCCGACAGGATTCGACCGGAACATGAAGAACCTACCGCCAATTCTCATTACCACCTTGGCTAGGCTTTTCACGCGGTACCTGTCGGAGTGCAAGGTACCTAACCAGTGGAAGACCAGCAGGACCGTGTTGCTGTACAAGAAGGGAGACCCGCAGGATATTGGCAATTATCGCCCCATCTGCCTACTGTCCGTCGTCTACAAGCTTTTCACGCGAGTGATCCTCAATAGGATCGAAAGGACGCTAGACGAGGGACAGCCGTGCGAGCAAGCAGGGTTTCGAAAAGGATTCAGTACGATCGACCACATACACACCGTCACTAGACTCATCGAAGTATCGCGAGAGTATAAGATGCCCCTCTGTCTCACGTTCATCGATTTGAAGAAAGCCTTCGACTCTGTTGAGACGGAAGCGGTGTTGGAAGCCCTGGGCAACCAGGGCATACCTACTCAATACATCAAGGTATTTCGTGAGCTCTACAACAACTTCACGACCAGGATTTCTCCATTCTACGACGACATCATCATCGACGTCAAGAGAGGGGTTCGGCAAGGCGATACCGTGTCGCCAAAACTATTCAGCGCCACTCTTGAAGACGTCATGCGGAAACTGGAATGGGATAGCATGGGAGTGCAAGTTGATGGCCGGCGACTTAGTCATCTTCGCTTCGCTGACGACATCGTTCTTATAACACCAACCATCAGCGAAGCGGAACAGATGCTGGCCGACTTCGAGGACGCGTGTGGAAAGGTTGGTCTCCAGCTGAATCTGACGAAGACGATGTTCATGAAGAACGGATGGGTCCCGGATGCCCCATTCTCGCTCAACGGAACGACCATATCCGAATGCTCCAGCTACGTATACCTAGGTCGGGAAGTCAATATGATGAACGACCTCGCTCCAGAGCTGGGCAGGAGGAAACGAGCGGCTTGGGGAGCTTACAAGAGCATCGAGGACGTAGTGAAGAAGACGAAGAACACCAGGCTCCGTGCCCACCTCTTCAACACAACCGTTCTCCCTGCTTTGACCTACGCCTCAGAAACCTGGGCGTTGCGCAAGCAGGATGAGAATGCGGTTAGCGTCGTCGAACGCTCCATCGAGAGGGTGATGCTAGGAATAACCCGCCTCACGCAAGTGAGGGCTGGAATACGGAGCTCCACCCTCCGTCAACAATCGAAGATCAGGGACGCTGCCGCTTACGCCAAGTTGAGTAAGGTTAGGTGGGCCGGGCACGTGATGCGTTTTAACGACAACCGTTGGACAAGAGCCGTCAGCGACTGGACTCCACGGGACGTTAAGCGCACGACAGGAAGACCACCGACCCGATGGTCAGACTTCTTCACGAAGTCCTTCAAGGATAGATACGATGCTCTCCGTGTCCCTCGAACGGACAGAATCCACTGGACAACTCTGGCTCGCGAGAGGGACAAATGGAAGGATTGCTGGCGCCCGCTCGGTATACCCGAAGATCAACGGGAGTCAAGGTGATCAAGGTGATCAAGGTGATTCCTGGCTAATCACGGCGGGCACGTGGAGCGGTCATTCCCAGCACTCCCTGGATAGCTTTGAAAATCCATCCAAATCTTTGGTCGAAGAGTTTCGAGTCTTGAAGGAGTCCCAGACGGGTTCAATGAAGCTTATAGAGCGGCAAAGGACCTATTAGATAAATTTGCTCAAGAGCCGCTGTTGATGGACGACAGGCGAGTCGACAAATGACCACATCCAGAATTCCATCTGCTGCTGGTCTTCTGGTTTGACCGTTGCAGTTTTTTTTGAAGGGTGATTGGATAAAAATATTACATTATCAAGTGTTTCATAATCGTCGCCTAGTTAAATTGCTTGCTGCTTCCATCCAACCGGTCCCGCCCCGTAGCAAGTTGGGTATTAGATGTCCCGGAACCTCAATGGAAAGAACATGTATCGGTCGCGAGACCATGAACGCGTGCGTCTGAATGGCGTCAGTGATGCGACTCTCCCTACCCTTCATCACATAGACGCACGCGCGTCAAACACATCCAGTGCAAATTGCTCTATACTCCCGAAGTGTTTTGGCAACAACTGGGTTATACTCCCCAAGGTGTTTTGGTAACCACTGAGAAAATGCTGTACTCCTCAGCTAAGATAATCAGCCTAAAAGTAAAGCACCTTGTCCCTGAGATCTTCTACAATATGAGCACACTTCTAAACTTTTTGAAATAGAATATGTTGTCTAGAGCAGGACAGATATGAACTGCTTCTGAACATCTTTTCATTTATAGGCAAACTACTCCTTCGGCGAAGAAGAAAAGAAAACGAAAAAGAGATGACTACACTTTGTAGGTTAAAATTCTCCTCTCTAGCATTCATGTTTTATTCGGACAATATGCAGAATTATTTTGCTATGGTCATTGGCGGCAATACTCGTCATAGGCGTCCTTGGTTATGTCTACTATGACCATCGACGAGCACAGCTTGCCAGAAAGAAATACCGTAGGTTTGACGCGGTTATCAATGCAAGGTGTAGACATTTTCTAGACATGCAGATTACAGGCGCACAGATGGAAGAAGAGAACAGAGCCAAACAGGCACGCAGGAAACTCAAAGCAGCTAAGGTACTTTAGAACTTCCAAAGAGACAAGGATGTAGTTTGATGTGAGAAAGTTTGGCTACAAGTCCTCAGCAGTCTACCAGAGGAGATTATTCTCATCCTCTTTGCAATGTTTCTAGACAAAGCAAGAGTTCACTCTGTTGTTATTCACGCCGTGGGAGAAACAGCGATTTTTATCTCATAGCAGTGCAGTAATCATCTCTAGGGAAAGAGCATCATTTTTCTACTTCCAAAATCCTACGATATTTTTGAGAAGTCCCGCAGTTATCATACTCCGGTTTGTCAGCTTATGGTTATTGCTTTGGACGAGTTGGTTAGTGGTACTTGTGAAAGCCCACATGTCGTGTTCTCGGCGAGCGGGTTAGGCCCGATTAGGTGAGAATCATCATGTGGAACATGCCTATCACCGGAGGCGGGATAGCTGCCAGCAGTTGTTGCGACTCTGCTGTGGCGGTGAGGAAACACCACAATAGCCTCGGTTGCCGGGACATTTGTTCCCTCACCTGGAGAGCATGGGACGTGCTCCATCCTGGAATCTGTATTAGGACACTCACCTAGAGCACGCCCAATTGCAACGTGCAGAAAGCATTGGAACCGAAACAGACTAAGGTTTCAAGTGTCCGGAGTTCTTTTGAAGCCCCAAACACACAATCAGAAAAAGGTTAAAATGGAAAATGATTGCAAATTTTACAACACAGCACATGATACCTAAAGTCCTTACGCGCAATCGGCGGAAAATTTTCGAGCGCGCCCAGCATGGAGCGCGCAGCGCGGTCCTCTTGTGGCAGCGGTCCCGCGTCGTTTGTCAGATTTTTGGCCCAGGTGAGTGCTTTTCCTTCATTTTTTTTTCGTTGATTGAAGTTTATTTGAAGGTGTGAAGCCTGTGGCTGACCGATGTCGACCGGACGGCCCCGCATCCCTCATAAAAACAAGCATTTGGGACATGCATGCGGAAAACGTGCAAAATATGAGGCTTGCGGGGCCGTCCGGTCGATATCGGTCAGCCGCAGGCCTCACAGCTTCAGATAAACTTTAGTTAAAAGAAAAATGAAAGAAAAATACTCACTTGGGCCAAGAATCTGACGAACGACTGGGGAGGGCTGCCACAAGAGGGCCACGCCGCCACGCGCCGCATGCTGGGCGCGCTCGAAGATTTTCTGCCGACTGCGCGTGAGGAGTTTGCAACATCCCAGGCGTTGAACGGGAGCTGCAAGCTGCTTCCGGGATTAACTGGATCAGCGCTAGGCCATTTGGTTGAATTGAGGCGGTCTCGCCAACACATCAGCGACGAAAAAAAAAACAGAATTATCTAATTCCTTCGTACCGACATACTCTCCTAGCTCGCAATACTCAGCGCAACATTATGATCCGAGCGCGTTGGAAAGGCACATCGAAGGTTTTAGTTGACTTCAGTGTGGGCAACAGAGTTCAGCATGCTCGATTATCAAATACTACTTAAATCTGGGAGTTGAGAGCTTTTGTCCGTGACTTTGACGAGTTACTTTCAACTTTGTATCGATATATGACGGTACTGGGAAGGTTCCAGTTAGTGAGCTGAGGGAAAAATATTTTTTACATATGTACCTGCTGAAAATGAGAAGAAAGCAGAAACCTCGACTTTTTGGTTGACAGAGGCTGGTGGGTATCGCATGAATCTACATCAGCCTGATCGTCCGGCCAACGCCGGACTCCTAGGCTTCTTTTGAGCTCGTTTTGCTTGCCTCTCATTTGTGTATATTGTCCCCACTGCATGGTGTCAACGCACAACTCCTGCAGTTGTGGACCCCTCTAGCGTCATGTACCCTACTGCTGGACGCCAGCGCATCTCTTCCATAGCAGTAGCACTTTCGTATCATTTTCCCAATATCCGTGCCGTCAAAACCTCATCCCTGTCATCCTTCGTTCTCCCGGCTCATCCTCCTTCTAGCGTCATCGTACCCACCTCTCCTCTTTTAGGCCACGGCATACTTCACTGTGATACCGTCGCTGTGAGAAAAATGAATGAACGTGTTCTCATATCTTATCACAAAATCAACATGGAATAAAGTGCTGGCATGGGATTAGTTGTGCAAAATCTAGTGGTGGTGAACGGTCGTAACGAGAGCGTCGGTGTGAAGTATGCCATAGGCCTTATACAGTCTTGCAATCACATGCCACTATCACTCATTCCAGCTGAAGTGTAAACAACTTTCGCTCATTGAAGGAACTTAACATGTCTTAACATGACCAAACTGGACCGAAACACCTCTAATTCAAGGTAAAAATCGAAATTTACCACATTTTCGTACATAACTCGAAGCGCTGAACACAATGGTGTAGGTATTTCCCGTTTTTGGTGGCTGGTTCTCGTGCACACACACACACACACACACACACACACACACACACACACACACACACACACACACACACACACACACACACACACACACACACACACACACACACACACACACACACACACACACACACACACACACACACACACACACACACACACACACACACACACACACACACACACACACACACACACACACACACACACACACACACACACACACACACACACACACACACACACACACACACACACACACACACACACACACACACACACACACACACACACACACACACACACACACACACACACACACACACACACACACACACACACACACACACACACACACACACACACACACACACACACACACACACACACACACACACACACACACACACACACACACACACACACACACACACACACACACACACACACACACACACACACACACACACACACACACACACACACACACACACACACACACACACACACACACACACACACACACACACACACACACACACACACACACACACACACACACACACGAACTGCGAATTATGAAGAAGTAAGGTAACTACGAATGCAAGCGGTCGTTTTAGTGGGGAGCTTATTTCTCATTGCAATCCACCTATCTCAATTATTTTATTGCAAGTGATCCACATCCAATATCATATCAGTCGTGTTTTTTTAGAAGAAGAGGCCTAAACAAATGCCAGCCGCGAAGCTGAATCCGAGAGAATTCAAAACGAAAGGACCATTGGTGCTGCAAGCAGCATACAGAGGAGATATTGTATGTGCTCATTTTTATTATCTGCATATTTGAAAGCTGAAGCAGATGAAAAATAACAACTTCAAATGCATTGAATCCTGCCTGATGACAGTGTGTGACAATGCTAGCGTCATTTATAAAGCTTCACTACACATAGCGTTATGCCTCACGACAATATTGATCGAATTGGGGTTATAGTGGGGTCGAAGATGTGAGAAACATGATTTTCCAACCAAGTATAAAAGCCTATGGAACCGTTACGACTACACGCTCAGTTTCGCCTCAAGACTTACACTGAACGTCAATGGCGGTGGCCCCTTTGTGGCCTCGAGAAGGACGCCGCGCAGCTGCGCCGCGCGTGCCATAACCGATTTCCTTTGGTGCTGTTATGCTATTTCTAGCAGCTTTTCTAGCAGCTTTTTAAGGATTTTCGACCGAATCGGGAAGAAAAGCGCCTAGGAATAACATTCCTGCGGCAGGCGACACCGATCCCGGTGCGCGCGGCGAGGTTGCGCGGCGTCCTTCTCGAGGCCACAAATGGGCCACCTTCATTGACGTCCACTGTTTCTAAGACTTATTCTCCGATAATTCGAGTGATGGCCATTGCATCAATGCAGAGTACATAATTTTCGATGCTAAACACCCCTAGTACATTTAGTTTGGAGAGAGATATCACAATCAGTCTTGTTTCTGCCTCCAATGAAGATAGGAAAACCTACTTCGGAGAGGTGCTGATCTGAGTACTGCCTCAGATTTGTTCAGAACATTTTTCAGTAAGAACTGAGTCTTTCAAACATTACAAATGAATGATTCCCCATTTTTAGAAGCTCAATATAACTTCAAAGACGGAAGTACTCTAAAGACCGAATTATCATCCAGATGCGCAAAAAAATTAACTACTCCATCAGAAAAAACTTGTTGAGGCGCTGATTTAAGTGTTTCTTAGTAATAACGGCTTGATAACTACAAAAAAAAATTCTATGAAATCCGGAAGAAGAATGGATTCAGCGATATGAATCCTCTGATAGCTGTGCGGTGGAAGCGGACCGCCAAAGAAGTACACGAAACGTCATCGTTCTGTTTTCCTTACAGAAGCATCAACTGGATCAAGATAAGTCTGTCAGTCTCAGAAATGTGAAGTTTGATACAGCCCAAAACTCCATTGTCTTGATTGGTACGGAAATAGAAAAACTCGAGGGGGTTGGTTATTAGATTCACAGAATCCTCTAAAAATTCCCGCCTAGCAAACAATCATTTCAGCAGTCTCAAAGAACCATTGCGAGAACGAAGGAGAGCGCCGTGAGTAGCCTATTGTCAACACGCACGGTAGTCGCATTGAAGCGAAAAAAATTAATATAACTGTAGTTAACTAGTTTTAAGAAAAATTGATCCCTTTCAATGGGCCACCCTGCAGAATTAGTTATTTTTAGTCATGTCAAAAAGTTGCCTTTAAGAACTGCTGGAAACAGTCTCATACATTTACAGGAAAGGGTAGTGCTCGATGAAAAGCAAAACGCTTCACAACCAAAGGTGTTGGCAGCAACGCCGACGTCGCAGAAGGAAAAGTCAGGGAAAGAGAGTGAAAAAGGAAGTGAAAAGACTGAAAAGTCGGGCTTCAACGAGTTCACTGAGATGAAGACTCAAGCTTCCCGTGAGAGCGTAGATATAGTCACGTCATCTACTGAAGCAAAGAAAAAGTAGTGTTTTAATTAATTGTACATTAAGTGAGTAATACATATTGACTCGTTAAATCAAAACAACACATATTCAAAGAGTGGGACATTGCTGAATAGTTAGTTTTTCCTAAGGTGTCAGCGTATTCTGTATTCTCAGCAGTGTCGTCAACCGAGCTTTGTTATTTGCTATATGTTTAATTATTAAATTCGAATAAAAGATTGTGGTGACCTATTGCTTCCTTCATTTGAAAAGGATGTGTGTTTGAAAATCATCTCTTTAACAGTGTTGTTCTAATAATGGCTGAAGAACAACTTCCTCTTAATACAGATGGCTCTGTTTCTGGTAGCATCAATAGTAGATGCAAGCGACTACATACAGTGGACGGCAATGGCGGTGGCCCATCTGCGGCCTCGAGAAGGACGCAGCGCAACCGCGCCGCGCACGCCGGGATCGGTGTCGTCTGCTGCCGGAATGCTATTTCTATTCGCTTTCTTCTCGATTTGGTCAAAAATCCTTAAAATCGGGGAGAAAAGCTCTAGATATGACATAACAGCAGCAGAAAACGTTGTTTACGACGCGGGCGGCGCGGTTGCGCTGCGTCCTTCTCGAGGTCGCAGATTGGACACCGCCATTGCCGTCCACTGTAAATCGTCTGTTGTGATGGATGTTGTCTATTGAAAGCGGAGTTTCAATTCTCATGAAAGACCGCACGAACTTATTGCCCAGCCAATGTTTCAAAATCGTTAGAAGTGTGCTGATATTGTTAATAGAAGATCTTGGAGATATGATGCTAAATTTCGAAGGTCGACTACTCAAACTCGTATGTATGGGGAGTATAGCATTTATCCAGAGCTGTTACCAAAACAACTCGAGGAGTATAGCACTTTTGGTCACTATGGCTACACTGGTTTCTATCATTACTTGTAAACCAGCGGTAGTGGCGACAGTGCCAGCAGTGCATCGCACGCGATCAAAAGCAGCAGCCACAAGAATTTTCGTATCCATTATTTTGATCGTTCTGGAATTTAGCTGTCGTCGTAACAATTTGACAAAGTTGCATTGCTGTAGACGTCGGCTTTCTGAAGATGTAAGGCGATAAAATGTATGCTTTATCGCCTTACATCTTCAGAATGCTTCTAGTTAGGATGGTTGTAGCGTGGAGTGAACGGATGTTTCCGTTTACGATCACTTTCTTCCCTCATGACAGCAGTTGCTTTCATTCCCATCTTCGCAGACAATTTCGGGGGCAAATCCCGTTTCATCCGCCGACTTATCTCCGAGGAAACGTTTGAAGGAGGACATGTAGCGGGCAAACAGCGGGCGGAACCGCACATTTTGCGGGCCGAACGCGTTGTCGCGGGAATAGCGAGATAACGCAGAATCATTTGAGCTGATGCACGGCCGTCGGGGTTCGACCCTCAAAATGAAGAGTGTCGGCCATCGGCCTGCCTTTCGCGTCCTCTGACTGCCGACTAATATCTCCAAAAAGCGGCTTGAACGACAATGTATTTTGGCTCAATAAGGATGGTGTGACCAGGAGAAGAGAAAAATGGCACAGCAGGTGGTGGATATACACGCATACATACATACATACATTGACCATTAGTTTGACCATTAGTTTGAACATTAGTGGGTTTTAGTCATGCTAAGAGAAGACGTCGTAGCAGGAGCAGGGTAGGATTGGACGCTGCATGCAAGAACGTTTACTAAGGCGCTCCAATGATAATCTAGTATTGCTTCTGATTATCGCGCACTTACCACCCGCGCCCCAGTAAAACTATATGTGGCAACTCGCTGCTTCCGGTCTTTTCCAGCAAGAATAGTTCAGCTC
The DNA here is from genome assembly GCA_037903475.1 of Ancylostoma caninum. Lineage (NCBI taxonomy): Eukaryota > Metazoa > Nematoda > Chromadorea > Rhabditida > Ancylostomatidae > Ancylostoma > Ancylostoma caninum. Next base: position 484,153 of record JBAJFG010000328.1, read on the forward strand.
TGACCCAACATGACTAATGAAGTGTTAAGGTGAGTCAGGGCAACTTTTGAACCACGCCGGTCTTTTTCTTTCCGAGTTGGAAACAAAAATGGCCTGACGCTGCGCGTGTGGGTGGCAGGTGCGTGGTGATCAGGAAGTGGGGCTAGTACGTAGTATACTTAATTATTAATTAATAATTATTCGGTTATTCAAATAAATTATTCGAATCAAATCATTCGAAAATTCGAATATTCGAAATTTTCGTTTTTCGAATATATTCGAAACCCCCATTATTCGAATGCATCACCCGAATATTCGATATTCTAATCACACGAAATGGATCGGAGACGTTTGCCTTGTGCTGAAAAAGTTTTGTATCGAAGAAGGCATCCTAGTGTACAGAGTAGTCCTACGGCAATTTCGTTTCGGGCAACTTGCAACACCTTTTAGTCATCCATTACGCTCTCAATGAAGAGTTTGGAGAGGACTATTGGATGTTGACATAAGTCCTTGCGCTTTCTTTCGGTCACAATTTTTCCCGTACCATTATCATTCTTTCACAAAGTGCTTATAATCGAGCGCTTTTCTTTTTCTGAATTCTGTCATCATGAGGTCTTCCAAAAATGTTAACCTACCAGGTTTTCACGCGTAGGGAGGAAAATGCCAAGTTGAAAAAAGACATCATTTTCTCTGTAAATTTAATTTAATTTATTTTTCTGGCCGAGTGGCACCAAAGGTTACCAACGGGTAGGATTTTTGAGCCGATCCGATTGGATCTTCTTAGTTGCTTTTCTTGATACTCAATTTCTTTCTTGCTTTTCTTGATACTCAATTTCTTTCAAAATTTAATTTTTGATTCGTTTTCTAGATTCATTTGCTTGGATTAGTTGAAGTCACCTGAAATTTTGGTTCTTGAATTGATTTGTTTGGATTACATGATGGTCTCTTGCCGGTTTTTTGCGACAATAAATTTAAAGGTGGCAGCAAAAGGTGTTACGGATTGCTAGAGTCTTGAGTCTATCTAACATTTCAATCTAGGACCTTCATTCGAATGATTTATTCGAATGATTTATTCGAACAATTATTCGAAATTCGAATATTCGAAAAACTCGATTTTCGATTATATTCGAGAAGTCAAAATTTCCGTTTTTCGAATATATTCGAATATTCGAATATTAGAAATTTTCTCAAAAATGTGCAAGAGTAGTACGTAGTTAAAGATATGAATACTGGATCCCCTCTACTGAGGAATTTGGTGCCCTTGGTCCGCTTAACTCCATTCCGTTGTGGTCGGTGAACATGGCCTTCCACCTATTCGGCCGTAAGGGTTGGTTGATGATAGTGGGGATGTGATAAAAGATGATGGCAACTGCGGATTGAAAGTGCTCAGCAACACGGATGGCCTAGTGGATGAAGCAGCAGACTCTCAATCACTCATAAAAATGGTCATGTCGGTTCAAATCCACTCGATAATAGAGGAAAACTAGAAAGCACTACGAAAACATGGATGAATCTTGCAGAAGACCATCTTTACATCTTTTTGATGAGAATTTGCATATTAGTGTTGCTTTTATGCTCCAGTGGATCCCTTTGGTTCCACAATAGCCTCAAAACCGGGGCTGTGCGCAAGCAGTGTGACCTAGCTGCCAGAGTTGTCACGCTGCAGACATCCAATGCCCAATTACAGTTGACCTGTAATTGTGGGCAATATGCCTTAGATTTGAAGCAGTGGTGCCTGATGATTTGCGTCTTCATGGCGGCCTGAACACGGGCAGTTCTCGGGTGGATAGGAAGGCAGTCTCTGTCTTCAGCGGCCTTACAGCGGCCTTAACGCGGCCAATTCTCTGGCGAAAACACCCACCCTCTCGTTCGGAACGGAATTTGCCGCCGAAATCATCTGAGTCTTCCCATTTCAAGTCTTTGTAACTCGGCCATTCTTCGCAAATGGGCTGGACTTGTGGAATAAAGACCGCCTTTTTTCATAGGACCTGACATGAATGAACACAATGTTCTTCTTTGCTATAGCGCTAAACCTAGGGATTGAGCATTTAGAATTTTGGGAGAAAAATTTTTATAGCCGAGGTTTCCAGTGTCTTGGTCCTCGAACGGTCCCAATTTCTACGAAACTTGTACCATTAGAGACACAGGCATTCTCGGCATATGAGAGCGTATCCATCTATCTATAGGGTATCCATCTATCTCCTGGATGATTTATAAGGGTACTTCACACCGGGGTGCTGCGTCAGACGCATGCATTCATTTGTGGAGCATTTTTCGACGCAGCATGCACATTCCCAATGAAGGGAAGGCACGACCGGCGCGAGGCGGTAAATGTGCGCGTCAGAGCTGCGTCAGCGATCCGAATCGCCCTATCTTCGATGATGAAGCCGCACGCGCGTCAAACGCACCGATCTAGTATAAATTGTCTTAGAGCATCGAAAGGGGATTGGTTGTTTCATTTCCTAGCACTGCCTTTCTCTTTGATAAAACATGTTTTCCTTACCGACTTCCATCCATCTATGCCTGAACTTCTTCTTCTTCTTCAGCGTCTCTCCAATTTGGTGGCGGGTCCGCTTCGCTGGTCCATTGACGCCATTTAGCCCTGTCTTGCGCTTGGTCCAGGTGGATTCAAGTTAGCTTAAGATCGGCGTGGATCGTATCAAGCCAGCCCTGCTTTGGTCGACCTTTTGGCCGTTTGCCTTGAACCTCGAGATCAAGGCCCACTTTGCATACGGTTTCCTCCTCGGCACGCAGAACGTGGCCGTACCATCGCAGACGAGATTCGTGAAGTTTATCAGTTGTCGCAGCCACGCCAAGCCGATTCCTGATGTCCTCGTTGCAGATTCGATCGAGCCGCGTTACTCCAGCCATCCAGCGCAGCATCTTCATCTCCACTGCGCCAATGACGTTCTTCTTCTTTAGTTGCAGGCCAACATTAGGCGCCATAGAGAGCAACGGGATGGACAAGCACGAAAGATCTTCGATTTTAGTCGATCCGGATAAAATAGCAGGTGCTCGCTATCCCTGCACCACAACTGGCAAACCCAAAGCTCGTGCCACGCGGGCGTGTGACCTCAAACTTGAGTAATTAAACCTTTACCTAAGAGTTCTAGAATCAACAGCTCACGAGCGATATCAAAAATAACAAATTGATGGCTTCATAATATCATTGGCAACATTCGCAATAAATATATAATTTTATCAATCGCAAAAATATGTATTTCATTCGCAAATAAGTGTTGTTAACAGAATGATGATAAATGATAATAGTGGAATAAAACGATCGCAAATGTCATGGCAAAATAATATCGTAAAGTGAGACATAATAGATGAAATTGTAGAGATGAGAAAGAATATTTAATGATCAATCGCAAAAAGAATACATAGAGAAAACACTCGCAAAAGAAGAGAGGGGATAAATATCTTTGCAGCGTCGCAATTCGCACTCGCGCATTTGCCCTTTTATACTGTGCTGGGTGAGATTCCCCAAAACATATGCGTTGGTATTCCTTTGAGATAAGCTTTATCTCCTCAGTATTGGCAGAATGTTGTGGGAACGTCGGCAAAACTTCTGAATCGCGTTCTCCGCGATACCGGGATCTTTTTATCACACATAACGCCTGTCAACGAACGCCACTTCCTCCACGCGGAGTTAACTCGGGCTACAATTCCACGAGAAAGGCTACTGTCAAATGAGATCCCTGACCCAAGGTAGCTTGAACACATCCGTCCTCGGTAAGTCTAGGCCGTCTACGTTTATGGTTCCAAGTTCGTCCACACTGGTTGTTAGATACTCCATCTTCTTGACGTTAAAACGTAGGCCGAATTGTGCAAGGCGGGCACTCCAAGCTTGTGTCAGCCGCTCGAGTTCCTGCCTGTCTTTGGACACGAGCACGACGTCTGCGTGCAACAATGTCCAAGGGGCAGGTTTCTGCAGATCCCGTGTTACGACGTCCATCACCACAATAAAGAGGAGGGGGGGGGGTAGAGCATAGCCTTGATGCACTCCAACGGAAATGGGGAAATCCATCGACGTGTCGGCGGCAGCCTGCGCATGCCTTCTTGGACTGGAGTGTATGTAGAATCCGATCCATTCGATAAGTTCTTCACGAATATCTTATCGCCGCAAAGCATACAAGATGACTTCATGGGACACGCGGTCAAATGCCTTTTCCAAATCGAGGAAGGGGAGATGCCACACATGCTGCTCGTCTCTCTGCTCATGACCGATGCTTCTCGACCAAGAGACGAGCAACATGCATCAGAGATGCCGCACCCGGCTAAAACCGCACTGGGCCGCACGATGTCGCTAATTCTGCAGTCTATGATATGCTCGAAAACCTTCATGGTATGAGATAGGAGGCGAATCGGTCGATAGTTAGCACAGCCACTGCCTTTGCGCTTCCATATCGGCATTGTGATGCTGAGCTGCCAATCCTAGGGTATTATCTTTTCCATCACTATCTGGTTGAAGAGCCTCGCCAGCCAATCGGCAGATTTTCAGCATTGTGACTTCCACAGATCCACTGCCATGTCATCGGAACCAGTCACTTTATGTGACATCACTCGCTTCAACGCTGCCTCCGTCTCCTCAGCAGTGATTGCTCGCACGGGCAAACAGCTCGGTGAGAAGTAAAGAATTGGTGGGTGGGCGAACTCCTCTGTGGAGACTTTTTCGAAGCAATCGCGCCATCTCTTCATCGCCTTCGTGCGGTCCGTAAGAATGTAGCCATGCTCGTCATTGACACCATGGAACTTCTAGATGTCTTCCATTTGATGTTTACGGGATTTGGCGAGCCGGTATATGAGCCGTTCGCCCTCGTTCGTACCCAGCTTCTTTCCGAGATCCGCTTAATGCGCGGCTTTCGCCACCGCCGCGGCATTTTTCGATGCTCTTTGGCTTCGCAGTAGTTGCGCCATCTGTCAGCTGTCTCGTTGTCGAGAAAGGCATGGTACATGTGCTTCTTCTCCCGAACTTCCGGCTTCACTTCGTCCATCCACAGCCAAGGTAGCTTGTCGGTCATCCTTTGACCCGATTTAGTCACACCAAGTCCAGACCGCGTTGCCTCTATGACCATTCGTTCAGCATTCCGCCAAGTTTTCTCAACACTAGTCATTGGTGGCAGCTGGATCCGAGATATGACCGCAGCCTCCTTCTGATTCAGACTCCACCATTTCATCCGAGCTGGTCCGCATCTCTCCTCATACTTCCTCTTCGGTGGCGTGATTTTCAGCGTACAAATCAGCGGCCGATGTTGTGTCACTACCGTCCTATATGGCACGACCTTCACATCCTTCACTAGCTTTCGGTCCTGACGTCACAAAAGTACATAGTCGATCTGTGTCTTCGTATTGCCGCTGTCGAAAGAAACAAGATGGGACGTGCGTCCTTCAAATCATGTGTTTGTTATGACAAGGTTATGACACCCGGCATAATCGAGAATGCGTTCACAATCTCCGTTACGTGTTCCTTAGCCGAACCCATCATGGAAATTGTAGTTGCTTTTCGTCGCTCACATGTGACCATTAAGGTCTCCAGAGACGACAATCGTATCCTTCTTGGGCACTTCTGCGGTTTTCTCATCAGGCTACGCCCAGAAGTCGTCCTTGATTCGCTCAGAGCCGCCAGTTTGTGGACCGTATGCAGGAAAGAAGTGGAGCCGCAGTTCGACAGTGGCAATGCCAATTTTCATAAGCTGATCATCGAAAAGCTGGACTTTTGCTACTGCGTCTTGGCAACGTTTTGCTCCTTAACGACTCACCTTCTTGCCCCCGATGCCGCCGTTCGCGAAGCATTGAGGACCCTTGCATATTTTTCACACTAACCTGGCCCCGAAAGTGCGCGTCGATGCCCGTATACGCCGTTCTTCTAAGGCACTATTGACGTTATAACCATACGAGGTGACGTGAGGCTTCCTCGTCCGGCCTGTCACCGCGGCCTGTCGACGACATACGACTGTTGAGGAGAAGGATTCCCTCCATCGTGGACGAGGGATTTATCTGTTAGAGGCGACCCCAGATCTCCTCTCATACGTTCCCGAGTCGTTAGAATGCGAGCTTCTGGCCAAATCTGAACTGCAGGGTACAGCCCACACAAAGCATTTGCACACCCGCACACGCGCTAGTGCGTCTTCACACTCAAATGCCGGCAGTATAAATCGAATCCAGCACTGTCGAAGTAATGAGTCCATCCCCTAGACCTACCCGCGTCGCAGGCCAAGTGCATGGCTGTTTTTGGTCAGCGGTAAACACCCTATCCGTCGCCAGGGGTCGCTCCACGTAGCCTCGCAGCAAATCGGCTGGGATCCCTTGAAGGAGGGAGATCCGTTGCATCTACACTTGAACTGCGCCTAACCATGCCCGTTCTAACTCGGCCAATCTTTCCTCAAGGATTGAGAAGGAAGCTTTCAGACCCGCGTTTTTCTGCAGCTTTGAACAAAATTGACCAATGCATTCGTGGTCCTCATTGCAGGAAAACTAGGATAACAACTGGATTTTGATGACCAAATTTTTCGTGGGTACTGCCTTCAATCCGCTGCAGATGTAGAAGTGGCTAATGGAGATATAGTCGGAAAATCCCTTGGAGCGTCGCAAAAAAACATTGTGCCAAAATTCACGAGACACCTTGTAGAACTTAGAAGTGGGAAAGAACCAAATATCGTTTTTCTGAATGTCGCTTGATCAAAGCAAAATGGATGAATGCCGGAACGACAAGTTTTTCTAGTCAAATTATTCACAGTGCATTTGATTAAAACTTCGGTTCGGTTTACAATAAATTTTCTCATCCTAGTATCGCAGGGACTTTTCTAAGAACTATCATCCGCTATCCAAAATATATAGCAGAAGTCGAGTTCGTTTTCTTTAATTTGGGAGATCACAAAAAAAGACTAGGTGACTGTAAGCGAGTACCGAAAAATTTGCACTAAGTTGCTCAAACATGTATCGCGTCGAAGCTCTATAGTCATAAAAAACACTTCCTAAACAAGTTCTAGCACTTCCTCGAGAGTTCACTCAGCTCTTCACTCCATAATCGACAAGTGGTAGTTGTAGTATAAATACGAGATTCACAAGGACATGAGCGTCGACGACAGCTATGAGTTCTCCCAACTTCCTCATTGTCCTCCTCATCGGCATTGCTCAAAGGTTTGTGTTATGGATTTCTAGCAACTGAACATGTCTGAAATAGTCAGAAAATGAGGATTTATTAGTCTATAAATGACTGTATGCAACCATCATCAGCTCAAATTTGATTCTGATCGTATTTGTAGTAGAGTTGTGGTTTACTAAAATTTTTATGTTCTCATTTCTAGGAAAGTTATTGTTAAATAGAAAACTCCCTGGACGTTTGAAAGGCACCTCAGGCCCTTAGTCTTGAAAAACACACAGTGGCCATCGTCTTTCAGGATCCCTTTTCCCTCTACATTAGTAGTCATTCAATTCTATTTCATTTCAGTTCATGGGCAAGCTATTCGTTCGGAGGATTTGGAGGTATGCTTCACCTCCGTTTACTTACTTGTAATGCATAAGTGTGCAACATGCTGTTGGCAAGAAGAGTTTGAATGAAAAGAGAATGTTTGTAAAAAGATCCATCCTTTATAGGCTATTTACACCTAATTTTTCCGTGATTAATATGTTTGCAATAAGAAAGTTGGAGTTGAACGAAAAGAATGTAAATGCATGCTTCTACATTAGAACTTAGTTAGTACGTAGAACAATGAAAACATCACTTTACTCCACACAAGCAGCGAGCAGTTTACTATCTGCGATGCCATGATCTTAGTAAGATTTGAGGCCGGAAATTTGGTGTTGTTGTTTTTTTTTGCATGATCGAATTTTTACACTCATTTCCACAATTTTCCCGAAGAGTACGATTATATCGAGAACGATTCGCTTTATGTGTGTTTCTCTCTATCGAAGCCAATTCTGATGGAACCTTTTGTTTTCATTGCTCTGAAGAAAATTGCCCAACCTTCGTAATTTTAGCACCCGTAGCTGGAATTCCAGTAGCTCATGCAGCACCAGTCTTGTCGTCGCCGCTCGCTTTCCAAAATGGACCTATCTACACTTCCCTGACTCCCTCAATGGTGAGTGAATTTCTCCACGTCTCTCATAGAACTTTGTTTTCCTCGCGACGATCTGTCTGCGTGAACTCGAAAGATCCTACATCAGGAAAGACCTTTTTTTACAGCACCCCGTCTACCACACTCCTCGGGTCGAGGTCCATAACGTCATTCGCAGCACCGATAAGGGTGAGTCTTGTGGAAGATTAACGAATCATGTTGAGCTTCGAAAGCTGATACAAGCATTGCTTTCAGAAACCCGGCATTTCTCTGGCACAATGCACCGATCTTCAGGATTCCCATTCAGGAAGAACTAATGGAAATCTACCAGTAGTACTACTCTACTTATTTCTGGCTGTTCTATTTTGGTGCGCAAACAAAAATAAAAGCATTATAACATCTAATACTGTAGCACACTATTCAAAAGTAAGATTTCCTAGGAGCGAAGTTATGCTTGGGACGAATTATTGCCTATTCCATTGAATAAAGGAAACATCAGGACGCTATGTGGGGGAACCTAGATACTACCCTGCGGGGTTCATGACCTCTTTCAAGATTTCGCTTTCTGCAGTATAACTCTTGTTTTCCTTTTAATCATTTCCACGGTTCCCTAGAGAATGATACCTCAAGCTATGCATCTTTCATAAAGGCTGGTCTGTCAGCTCATCGCTGGTCTCAGAATCAAACTTCCGCGTTGTGAAACTATTACGAACTGTCAGAAGTAGAGGTCGTTGGGAACTGCGAAAATACACAAAACTCATAAGAGAACTCATGCTAGAGTTACAAGGTTTAGTGTCAGGGAAGGATGCATCACGATTGGAACGATTTGAGTTATCATAGATTGCTATCAACAATTTATAACTTAGTGAGAAAATTTACCATTTAACTTTTGAAACTGGAAAAACATGAGTAGAGCATGGGTCATATCTACATGAAGACGGTACGAAAGAAGAGAAAAAAGCGCAATAGAATGATTTCGTCTAGCTTCGCACCTGCAGCTGTTGCCACTTCTTTACGCTGACTGATATCCAGACCTCATTCACGTGCATTCCTCGATGAACACTACAGTATATACTAGAATTTTAAATTGGGAATGCACGCTGAAGTCTCAACCTCTTTATAGATGTGTTGCCGAATTAGTCTTGCCCCACTTTTGGGATTACCTGGACGGGCTTTTCATGGAGAATTTTTTGATATACACAGTACCAAATATTATGACTGTGCATATTGTGTACGTGTACGAGTTTCCGCCAGTTGAAATTTTATTATTCAAAACCAATTTTTTCTCACTTGTGCGACTGGAACATCTGTAAAGACATTCATGTGCATGAATAACCTGAAATACAATACCGTCGGTAAGCTTTGGCAAAAAGTCGGAAGTGACGCAAAGGTTCATCTTTTTCTTCTGTTTGCTACAGCATTGTTAAGTGAAAAGCATATTCGACATATGGGTAAATATTTGAAATCAACTTCCTGATGTTTACAGGGTAGCTTCGAAACCGCTGCATCGAAACCGTTGCACCCAGGTTAAGGAATCAGGTGCAGCAAGCGCACGAGTACTAGGCCAGGGGAGCGCGAGGAGAAAACCGAGGTCTCCGCTGGTTTGGAGATCCGGACGGAATGATAAACGTGCTAGAAGTGCAATTAAATGGACAATGAAGAATAAGTATTTGAGAAATGAAAATAAAAGCAAAACAACAAAAAAAGAGCCACTGCAAAATGTCTAACAATTTGAAGAGAAGAATGCAGGTATTTGTGCTTCTCGTTTTATAAGTAAGCGAAATAAGATCATGTCCAGTATTAATGAAAACTTTTCAAATTTTATTGAATTTGCTATTTTTAGAATAAGAGCGCTTTGAAAGGATATTCTTACAGGTTCAAAGCAACAACTCATCTTATTGGTGCCGAGACGATCAGGGATGAGTGGATTCGAGATCTTCGAAGACCCGGATAATGGAGTGGCCGAAAATGACCGGACAATTTTTTTACCGGAAAACGGCTAAGGGATTCCCCCTTTATGAAATCACCCGCCAACCCACCCTAGTAAACCTGAACAACATTCCTTTCTTTCTGTTTTAAAGCGAACGTTCCAAACCACTTATGATACATGTGAAAGGCGCTAGAATTCGTAGCGCAAATGCTGTTTTTCACATAAATGACGATTGCCTCTCCGAAAAAAGTACGAATCGAAAGTCGAACGCAACTGGTTTCTGCTCAGTGACGGACAGAGGGAAGGCCCCCCCCCCTCCCGAGAATGGTTTGTCAAATTTTCGAAATTACTCTACAATACAAATAAAAACCTTGTACAACTTCATTTTTAATTGCTTATTTTTATTATAATTTTAATATAATTTTTATTTATTAATATGATTAACATTTTTACTAATTTTGTTATCTATCTGGTCTCCAAAGCGGCGGAGACCCCACTTTCTTCCCACGCCCCCCCCCTCAACCTGCCGCCCACTTTCGCCGTCTGCCACTGATACATAGTACTGTATAGTTACCGTAATCCTACAAAAATGGAGTTGTCTCGGAAAGATGATGAGGACTTTGCGTTCAACTTTTGAAATAGACCCTGTTATATGCAGAGCCACAGCAAAAATTTTGCTTTTAGTTGGTCTCGACCGGAATGAAAGTATTGTGTGAAATAAGATTCCTATTGTGCATGTGTAGTTGTTTTACAAGGAGGTGAAGTCTAACTCTGAGTTACAGCTTTTCAAGGAACCACGAGTGGTCGTGACTTGTATGTTTGATTTGCCCTTTGATAGATGGAAGAGATAGGTTAGCTAAAATGTTTGCTAAAAATACAAAAATGTGTATGCCGGAATGAAAACACACCATACATAGTTGATCTATCTAAGTATTCTGCTCTTTTTTTTAACTGCGCCTATGTACTGATTCGAAAAGCCATCAAATCACCATCAAACCTCAAATCAGCAGCTGTCAGCTACGTAGCTGTCCACCTTCGAGAATGATCACCATCCAGAAGGTGTAGTTGGTAGCTTTGTTTGGTTCTCAGTAGTACTACGGAACTTCACGAATCATCAGGGACTCAGCATATGCCTTGTAGCCACGCCAATAATCTGTGTTTTTCAAGCGGTTTCCCGTTTTTGATGAACTGACCGCAGTGCATGTCCTGCTCTAGGATTCCCCCCCCCCCCACTTTCCGAGAATCTAAATTTACGTGTTGGCTGGGGAGTAGTGAGCTGCGGCTCGGAAGGGGAGATCTGCTGTAGCGCTGTAATACTCCCCCGCGGCAGCGAGCGCGCTCACTGCCTCCTCACATTCTGCTCCTCCCTTCCGACGCACGAAACTCCAGTCGCTCGCCTGACCCACTCACAACATGGTATGTTTTTATCATTTATCTCAAAATTCAGTGTCTTTTATAGGATTAGCAAGTAACAGTGAAGAGCTCCTAAGGTGTAGTACTTACACCTAATGAAGGTTGCTTATTGGTTCAGTGGTATCGCAGCTTAGAATCCTGCAATTCTCTAAAACTTTCAGAGATTTCCTTGAAATTTTAGAGATATATCATGTTCTCGGCCAACCAAACATTCGCCTATTTTTTTGAGATTTTATCGAGCTCGTCCTCACGATACTTTTTCCACACAGCTGGACCTCCATTTGAAAAGTTGCGCTTATCTCAAGGAGACCACCTACTGTTTAAGGAAATTTGGGTCCTTTCGAATCCCCCGTTTCCTCTCCGTCCAAAAGGTGCATTCTACGAATTTCCGAAATTTATACTCCTTTCCTATAGCCAGATGATTCCAAAGACGCTCTAGATCTCTCATCAACACTGTATCCACTATGTTGTACTGTAATAGTAACATTTACGCACGTGGCCGCCGAATTTGCCTAGTCCTTCCCGAAAATTCCACGTTCGCAGCCTCGCCTGCTCGTGAAGCCCGCCGGAGTTGTAAAGCTCTGACGGCGAGTCTTTTCGCGTCTGGCAGCTGACGTTGTAATAACGGGTAGGAGGCATTGTATTCTTCCAATAATTGATTGGAATAAAAGCCATCCCATCTAGTCCATGAATTTGAATCATTTGTAGGAAATCAGATTGGAATTAATATTGATACTACGTCAATCCACAACCTCTTAGCGAATAATACTGTCGTTCCTTAAAACCTCTGAAACCATATATTAAAAGGTAATTTTTTTCGGAATTTTCAACGGCAGTTGGAACAATGGACAGTAACAGAAATCGTCCATGAAATTACAAAGCAGAGGATACAGTAAGAACTTATATTGATAGTATATCAAAGCAGTCTGTTGCTTCGGTGTATTTGAGATCTAGTGAAGCAAAGCCATAGAAGTTTTGATACATGTGTTGTTTTCGAACATTTGTCACAGTAAAAGTTTAGCAATGAGTATTTCGATAGAATTTACTCAGTTAAAAATATAATCAACTGTACATTCTTTTCATTTAACTCTAACAATTTCAAATGGACCAGATAGCCGATCAGAGACCGAAACTCTCTCTGCAGTTTATCCTGGGAATTTGATGGCGTCAGAGAGTTGCCAAGTTTCAACAGCTTGCAATGAAGACACAAATAGTTGTTGTCCTTATAAAACATCTTGCGGATTCTGAACAAGATGATATCCTTCTTCCAAAATAGCATATTTCGAGCATATGTCATGCTGTCACCTTACCAGTCAAAGATTTGTGGCAGATGTTTCTCAAGAAAAAAAAACAAACCGAAGATTAATGGGGTATGATTAGGGTCAGATGCCTTCACTCTATGATTTCATCTCATTTTTGTGCCACTTTACAGTGTTTTGACATCATAGAATAGGTAACGCATCGACGGAAACAGCAAAAAGAAAATTCATCTCCGGACATACATACATGTTAGGGTGGATCATTAAAATTGATAAGTGGTGGTAACAGTACATTAAAAGAAGCAGTACATGATAATGATGACAATTTAAAAAAATTATAGGTGTGCTTTGCAGTGAGGGTGAAGCCTACTGCATCCAATTTCACTGCTTGAAACAACTGAGGCAGAGAAGAGGAAGAACTACTCTCAGAAGAAACTGAAACTAACTCAAAAAGAAAATCTAAACTAAAGATCGATTTTTTTAAAATTCTGCCCAGAACCTGGTCAAAAATACTGAGACAGATTGAGACCTAATTTGAGTCCTTTTACGTGTTTTTTTAGGGGAGGGGGGGGGGGGACGGAGGAAGAAAGAATGAGGGCCTATTAACAGCAGCAAAGAGTAATGCATCGAGTGACTACCATTTGTCACGAAGTTTCATAACCTTCCTCAAGGAACAAGAATGTGAGCTTATTTTTGGGTGATACAAAATTATTGTGAAGGAAGGAAGAGAAAAAATATGAGAAATGGAAATGTGAATGTCTACAGCATGTGAATTTATAGTCATATCTTCTTCATTATGAAAAGTTAGCCTTATGACTTGTTTGTAATCTTCTTGGAAGTTATCTCTTTCCAGGCTGAAGACATCGAAGAGATCCTCGCTGAGATTGACGGAGAGCAGATCGAGGGTAAGTCGTCTAAAAGCATCTTAGTCACCCGCTTCTATACATTTCGATTCCAGAGTACCAGAAATTCTTCGATGATTTCGACCGCGGAAAGCAAGGCTACATCATGGCCACACAGATCGGCCAGATCATGCGTGCTATGGAGCAGGAGTTCGACGAGAAGGTTCGTTTCCACAGTTCAGTTTGCGCACCGATTGACAGCTATCCACGCTTTAGCACTTTTTCCTCGATATTCTCGGTAGACACATGACACTGCTCACTGACATGGTTACTTTCTTGTCTATGACTTAACAGCTGCCGATTGTTTACATCGTTCAAGACCCTACGTAAGCTGATTCGCAAGTTTGACGCTGATGGTTCTGGAAAGTTGGAGTTTGACGAGTTCTGCGCTCTCGTTTACACTGTCGCCAACACCGTCGACAAGGACACGTTGCAGAAGGAGTTGAGGGACGCATTCCGACTCTTCGACAAGGAGGTCGGTTGAGGGGTCATGACTCTGACTATACTTGCATCATGTTCAGCAAGAGTTAAAACCGATTACACTTCGAGGATTATGGAAGGGTATAGTTGGTGGACTTGTCAATTTGATAACTATCCACCATTATACTCTGTACTAAGCAGAATTCCACAAACTAATTTGGTCTTGGCCATTGGGACAAATAGGTTTCTACTCACTAACATTCTAAAGTTCCCGAATATTGCACTATAAATCCAATTTTTACGTAAATATAGGCGTAGCTTCAGAACGAACAGTACTGTGACCTAGAAGAAAACTGAAAGTGAATGGAGGACCATGATCACGGTTTTTCTATGCTCCAGTCTACATTGGTGCTGTCACTGCGCATTTGCAACGTTCCACTAACACAAGATTGACGAACTGGGCTATGACTTATGAACGTATAACCAAGCCAAACCAAGCTAGCAAAACAACTTTCAAGTCCTGCGTCTCCTAGTAATGCGAAGTCTTTTTGATATTTAATCACGCCAATTTCTCTGGCTTGTACAATTAACTTCATGACTTCTAGTCCTGTAGGCTAAAGCTAAGCGATGTGACTACTTCTTTACTTCTTAGCTTAGCGCTGCCAGGAGAAGATCGCAGTTCTTGATAAAGTGGTCCTGCTACTGAAGATATGATAAACTTTCATACAAAACTTCTCATACGATCATTGTCGTATCGTGATGAGGCTCGTCTATGTCTGTACCATAGATCTGAGCTTAGAAGTTTAAAGGAATGAGTAAAGTCGTATCACGATGAGGTTGAAAACTATGTTGGGGATGGCAATACATATGAGGGGGAAAAGGGCACGACTGTGTTCCCATAGTTGTATATTCAGCAGATGAGGAGTGTTGTCTGAACATTCTCTGAAAATTCGTAAAATTGACCACGGAAATACGCTGAGGCTGATATTCGGTTTGGCTGTCAAGGTCAAATCCGCTCTTTGGGAATAATTCTGCGGGGAAATGCTGTGCAGAATTCGCTACCATCGATAGAGTAATTGAAACTATTCTATCTCTTTGGAAGGTTTGTACTTAACTTGAGGAAATCCTTACAAAGGTTTTCGAACAACAGAAATTTCGCGGGCCAAATTTGACTGCGCTAGGCATGCCCGATTTTAGATTGTGCATACTTTAAACCAACTCAGGGAAGCTAGGAAAGGTGTTTTGCATGAGGTCGAAAAATCTAGATCCCATGACGGAGACATGCATGCTTGTGCAAGGTTTTTTTTTTCAAATCTGTAGCTCTGTATCAGTAATGGTCAAATCCATGCAACAATCATGCATATTCATGTATGTACCACGTATTATGGAACCAATATGTCTCCAGATCCCATATAAATTCGCTGCAGAACCCACGAAAAACCCACGATTATCTCAATCTCATGCAGAACGCACGCATACCAATGCAAAAACACGGTTCCTAGGTGTCTTGAGAACCTTTAATGTACAACACATTTGTTTTTTGGAGCATTTAAAAAGAGGAGATATAGCCAAAAATGTTGATGACGTTAGGATAAGGGTAAGCCAGGGCTGTAGATACTAGCCGAGCTGGAAATAGCCCCGGGGCAATGCTGTCGAACAGCTTCAAAGTCTGTGCTGGAAATATTTATTATATAGAACGGGGATCTTCTGGGAGGTGGAAGGGCGTTCGAAATGTACTGCGACTAATCACATCACAGTGCTTGAGTCTCTTGTGCAATTACAGAATATCTGAATTACGACATATAGAATACCTTGCTCTCAGTTTGTACCCTCAAGTTCCCTGATAGTGCCCATTAACGAAGAATGCTGTCTTGCTCGATTTTCGTGCTCCGAAGCGCTGTTGAGGGAGATCTAAATCTTCTCCAAGCATCCCAAAATAAATTCAGTGGATCTATGAGAGGATGGTAGCTTGGCTTTACATTTTACTTTTCAGAATAAAGCTTTATTTAATGATCACAATGTGTTCAGGGTAACGGATACATCTCGCGACCGACGTTGAAGGCTCTGCTGCACGAAATCGCCGATGACCTCACCGACCAACAACTGGAGGAGGCCGTAGACGAGATCGATGAGGACGGTTCAGGAAAGATCGAGTTCGAAGGTACACATCTCCTACTTCTTCCCGGATTTCGAGCTAAAACCAAATTTCTTATGTTCCAGAGTTCTGGGAGTTGATGGCCGGAGAGTCTGATTGAACCACTACACGTGTAAATATCACCTGGACGTTCGTTTGTAAGCAGCTAGCACAACTCTTTGCCGTTATTAAATAATAATTGTGCACGGAGTTTCAGCCTTCGCCTAGTATCATCTCGTTCCTTGCCGCAAACCGCAACACAACAGTTGTTCCAGATTGTTATCGTCCCTGATAGCAAACACTATCTACTATAATGTGTCTTGAAATGCAATAAAAATTATTGTGCACGTCTACTGAATGAGGTTTAATGAACTCAGACAATTTTTCGGAAGGACCGCAGCAGAAAACCGGAAGAACCGGCAGGTGACCTGCGGTCCTTCCGGTTTCCTGCTGCATTTCTTCCGAATAGCTGCTGCGGTCCTTCCGAATAGCTGCTGCGGCCCTTCCGAATAGCTGCTGCGGCCCTTCCGAATAGCTGCTGCGGTCCTTCCGAATAGCTGCTGCGGTCCTTCCGAATAGCTACTGCGGTCTTTCCGACTGGATACGGGGATGTGCGCGCCAATTCCGCAGAACTGCATTGGCAACCAGTCCACTCCCGTGGGACGACCACGCGGCGGTAACCACACGCAAAAATGACAACCTCGCTGAGGGTCACTGGTTCTACGGTCCGATATACCCATGAAGCCAATTTCCCATCTGAAGTTCGAAACCACTGGATTTTTGTTGGTCGCAACAGAACTGAGCTCCGTACATGAGAAGGGTATAATAACGCTCACACTCTCTCTTCCTTTCTGCTGCGGTCTTTCCGGTTTTCTGCTGCGGTCCTTCTGCACTCGGAAGAACCGCAGCAGAAAACCGGAAGGACCGCAGCAGAAAACATTCTTCTGCGGTTCTTCCGGTTTCCTGCCGCGGTCCTTCCGAATCTTTCCCCACACAAATCTATTCTGCTGCGGTCTTTCCGAACCACTCCAGCGTGATTCGGAAGGACCGCAGCAGAAAAGATTCTGCTGCGGTCCTTCCGAAAATTTTTATCTCTGCGTCTCTCGCTTCTTAACCACACGAGCGCGATCTCTTTCTGCTGCGGTCCTTCCGACAATTTGTCTGAGAAACAGTACCCTCAACAGTAACTTTTTCAACAAATTGTCACAGTCAGCGAAGAGACAGTAGGGAAATTTAAAGAGTAGAGAGTAGCAAAAGTAAAAAAGAGCAATGTAGTGAAACTAACTGTTCGCAGTAAAACGTAACAGTTCAAGTCATTAGTATCATATTCATAGGAAGTGATCTAGTCAGTCACAACAACTGTTTTACAATCTGTGAAAAAATTACATTTGGAAGCAGAAGAATCCAGATCACGACACAAATAACTAGATAAGTCATTTTTCAAATACAAGTGAATGCAATGGACAGCGTTCCCATGATTTCTGAATCTTAGCCCTCAACAGTCATCGAATCATTCAACAAAATGGAATATTAATTTAACCACCTCACATTTTGCGTTGATTTTTTATCTAACAAAGGATACATTCTTCTAACAGGTGCAAATGCCGCACCATATCGAACAAAATAAGTTTTTTGGTGTCTGATCACTTAGCCTCGGAGATATGATTCTTTTCCTATGCGAGAAGAAATCAGTGAAAACAAGAGAAATGACCGTAGAACGAATCCTGCTGACCCAGATGTAGGAGATTACTTATACCCATCTTTGCAGTGGCGAGGTAACATCACTTGAAGCGGTAGTTTTACCATAATGGAAGCGCAAGATTAGCATGAACATGTGTAAGAAGAGCAAAGAAAAAACCCACATGTGAAAGATTGCAAGGTAGACGCACCGAAATGAAAAAAAAACTAACGGCTCTGATGTGATTTCCACGTTTGAGCAGGAAATTTTCCACCCGTGTGAGAAGAGAGATGAACAATAACTCTTCTACCATGTACACACTTTCCTCGTGTTCGACATTTTCTATAACTTCTACTTTTGGTTGATGGACAGCTTACCCTACATACAGCATACACCAGAAACTTAGAATCTCTTCAGAACTGAGTACTCAGATATGTAAGTGAGAGGAGAACAACCTCAACTATGCACATACATACTGCAGCGTCAGAGCCTCACCTCTCCTTTTTTGAAGCAGAGACACTAAATGAGAAAGAATCTTTGGAGTCAATATTTATGAGTGAAATGTAATCACGTAAACCGGTGACTGGTTTTTGACCTCGATCGCACACCCCATTCTACTTATTTCTACTATTCCACACCACATCTACTTATACCACACGTCATCCTACATATTATTACAGGCATCGATAGCAAAACAATGGGACATGCGCAGTTGAGATTAGTATCAACCTAGTATGATGTTTAGAAAAGCCGTAGTGAAATAGGAAACACTTGTCTAAAACTGGATGAATCCGTGCTGGTAAAAAAAGAAGTGGAGCCACCACTTCTCTTTGTGAAATTTTCTGAAATATCACTCGTTAGAACACCAGACACATGTATTCTCGCAGTAGTATAGCAAGATTCCAGAACTGAAAAATGAATGGTTCGGGTATACATACGAGGGCGGTTTAAAAAGTTTCCGGAATGGCCACCAAGGAGTTTTTCTTTTTCAAAGATTTCCAAGTGATTCTGTTGTCGAGTCTTTCAAATGATTTGACTATAAATGCCGATTTGATCTGACAAAGGCTGTTTCTTCAACAAGTGGATCAAGTGAAGCAACGTCGACCACACTCAGTTACAGTCAGTTGCTAAGATTAGGTGGTCATTAATTTTCTTCTGCTGAAGGAGAAAACCGCGAGTAAACCAACTACCACTTTGGTGCTAGTTTTGGAGGATCATCGTCTTTATTTTCCAGCTGTACTTTGTGGGGTTCGAAAACCAAGCGTAGCCATACGCGAGTAAACAGAAAGCAAATTGTAAAATTCCAAAAAAAGGTGACCACATCAGAAAATGTGAGAAAAATCGTTCACAAGTTTTTGACAGATGGAGATCAAATGCATGGTAAATGAGGGAGCCTAGTGCATCTGTTATGTATGACGGAATTTCATTTTGGTTGACGAACTAGCTTTGAAATGACGTTTATAGAAATGAGTGCCCCCTTTGCTCAATCTCAAGTAGGATCGCTGTTCAACGTGAGAGTCACCCAGTTATTTCGAATGGTTTATTGGAATGCAATCCAACTGAAATTGAAAGTTTGATCAACATTAACGATTTGATGGTGTGCTTCACTGTGGTTATGAAAAATGCAATGAAAACAGTATACTAGACACGAAAAACGGGCGCTGAAGAGAAATGACTGTTTACTGAGGCAGAAGGGACATGGCATCTGTTCCAGGAGTTTCAAGGGATTGATTGGAAAGCTATTGCAACTGAATATTAGCCGATATTTTTCAAAGCTCTGGATGTAATAATCCGAGCAAAAGGAGAGCGTTTGACCCAAAAAAAAGATTTGCTCCTCCATATCAACGTGACCGCTCAAGCAAGTCCTATGGCTTCTCAAAAGACTTGTAGTAATGGAATCCATAATTCCTCCTCACTCAGTGATAGTTTAGTTAAATTCACCCCGTGTAGGTACAGATTCTGATTAAGTGACGAGTTAATCGTGGCATTACCCGGTTATTCTGAGTACTTCAAGAAATTCCATCTTAGGTAAAGAATGCAAAGTGGAAACAGACCAAAGCACGTGTATTAAGCTTCATTAGTTGCATCCGACTTGTTTTGTTTTCGTGGTCATTCCGGAAAATTTTCAAACCGTCCTCGTAAATGAGTTAAAGGCGGTCAACTTCAGAAGTTGTAGCTTCTGACACAGCGAACAGATAAGGGAATTGCACAGGAGAATTGCGCAGGAGATTTGCGGCCTCCAGCAACAACAACTTCCACAAATAGCTGTTTTATTTCACATCCATATGACACCGTCGTAGAAGTCGTAACATTTGTAGGGAAGAATTCTCACAGAGTTTCGAACACTTTTCCAGAGCTAAATGGTTTCCCAGGTGAAGCGTTGAACTGTTCCGAGGATGTGGTTGTGAAGCGTCAAAAGTGTCAAAAATTCTCCATTATTCTATTAATTCTATCTAACTGATCAGCTAGCAGTCGTCGTTGGAATGAGTGACTGTGACGTAATCTGTTCATTCAGTCATTGATCGGCTGAGTCAGAATTTGCTAAACACAGGACGAAAAACTTCTCATACAGGTTCCGCTTATCTAGAATGTTATCTAGAACGTGCACGACTGTAACGTTCTGGGAAAAGGAAGGTGTACACATGTAGGTTTTGAAAAGAGAAAGGATATGCGGCTGATCTCCTTCTAAGATTGTTCAACTTCGTTACGTAATGCACCAGGTTCGGACAAAAAAAAAGAGTAACAAATCCTTGTGGTTTTGGACGGCAATGGTTTATACTCAGACAATTTCGGGGGCAAATCCCTTTCCGAACGAGCGGGGAGCGAGGGTCGGAACGAGCGTTTGGGTGTTTTTGCCTGAGAAGTAGCCGCGTTCAGGCCGCCATGAGCCTGCCAACCATCAGGCGCTGCAGCACCTAATCCAGCGCACAAGGCCCCATTCTCCACAATTACCCGTTGATTGGACGCCTGTACCGTGACAAGCTGTTGCAGCTTGGTCACTGCTTGCGCACAGTTTCGCACGGATGAGCGCCTTGTTCGACGCCATTTTGGATCCACACTGATTCACCGGAGCACAGAAACAACATAAATACGGAAATTCTCATCAGAAATACGAAAAGACGGCTGGTCGCAAGGTCCATCCATGTTTTGGTAGTGCTAACCTTTTTCTACCATCGATGGGATTCGAACCAACCTGTCCATAGTTTATACATGATTGAGAGTCCGCTGCTTTATCCACTAGGCCATCCATGCTGCTGATCTCTTCCATACCGGTGTTGCCTTCATCCTTTATCACGTGCGTACTACCACCAAATAACCATTCCGACCGGGCCAGTTCCTTATTGAGCCGAAACATCGTTTAGGCCACTTTTTAGAGATATTTGCCAGCTGTCAGTGGCCGCGAAAAGCGGGCAAATGCCCAACACTCTTCAAATAGCGGCCCGAACCCCGACGGTCGTGCATCAGCCCGAATGGTTCCGGGATTCGCCCGACAGCGCGTTTGGCCCGCAACATGCCGTGGTTTCCCCCGCTGTTTGCCCGCTATTGGTCCTCGTTCAAAAGTTTCGTCGGGGATTTGCCGGCGGTTGGAACGGGATTTGCCCCCGAAATTGTCTGAGTAGTTCTCGGAACTTCTGCCTGGTGAATATATGTATGGGGCTGATGTGGAGCTCAGCTCCTTATGCCGAAGGTTTGTCTTTTTTGGAGCCATGGAATATGAAGAACGCTGGCTTGTTTCGGAAGCGAAAAAAGTACCCTAATCCCTGTGAACCATGTTGATCTCGTAGAGCTCATTCCCACATTGTGGCTATTGCCAGATGGACGGGTTTCAGCATGTTCCGTGCACATTCCATTTTGTAACCAAATCGTTATTGATAAAAACTCGTCACACCAACGACGGAACTTAGGATGACAGTAACGCTATAGGAAGTGACTGCCTTCAACCATGCCCAGTACACAAATTCTCGTCTTACTTATAATTGTTGGTTGTTCTCATGCTGCTGAGATATCGCACAATCCTGCAACATCAACAAAATTAGAGGCGCCTTCTTCAATCAGCATTTCACCAGCTATCTATCCAACTGCACGACGCGATGAAAGCGTTGTGGATGACTTCCATGGCACGAAGGTAATGCTGTGCTACATGAACTTCAATAGTATGATCGGCCCATTACAGGTTGCTGATCCATATCGCTGGATGGAGGATCCAGATTCACCTGAGACTCGTCAGTTTGTAAGGCAACTAAATGCCATCTCTGAACCCTTTCTTGCTAAAGCTCCGAATCGCGAAGATATAAAGAAAAAGTGGGGCACGAATTTTAATGCCTTTTAATATCTGCCAATTATCATAAAATTCAGACTCACCGAGCTCTATAGCTACGAAAGATACAGCTGCCCATCGAAACATGGACAATTTTACTATTATAGCTACAATTCAGGACTTCAAAATCATTCGTGAGTAGCCGGAAATTTCTTCGTTATTGAAAAGAGAAATCTTCTTCACAGCACCTTCAATTGAGGACAGTCCTTTACTTCCTCTTTCAAATGGGTCTCCTGTTCTGCTTGTTTTCATCCACGAAGTTTTTGTAACCCGCCAACGATTAAATGACTATCGCCCACAGGGCAGTCCTACGGCTATGTTGACCTTAATTTAAAACGAGTGATAAGATTATCAGCTAAATAGGATCTACTCAGACATTCCTGCGGAAGTCCGGCTTGACAAAGCGCCCTCTAATCAATTTGGGAACAAAATCCGGTTTACCGGGGGGGGGGGGGGGGAGGGAACGTCATTTTGGTTTTGTTGCAGAATTAACCGGGGATTGGCACTCAGAACACAGATCATGCTGCCACGACGCGGATGCGCAAATGCGTCCGGATCTGCTAGTAGCAGCGCGCATCAGAGCATGAAGGTAATGTGCGTCCCGGGATTCGATACGCATTTTTAGTTTCTCCTGTTTTGGTTTCGAGAAAAGCCCGCAATAACACCAGGCACCCAACATCCAGTTCGAGTGGACCCGGCCATACGAACCCGCACCACGGCGTTCGAGTCCCACTGAAACGGGGCCTGGCCGACGGACCAGAGGAATATGTAGGTCAGCGTTGTGCGACTAAAGTAATGAATTAACGCAGGCACGTGTAGCGGCCATTTTCTAGTAGCGCAACGGATTAACTAATTAACGAAAATCTCAGAAAATACGTTGAAAGATGTTCTTGAGCAAAGGCACAAACGCTCATAAACTCTACGTGAGACCGGCTCACTACAAGGGTATGCGGATATAAAGGACATTAGTGGACATTATCCTGTCCACTTCTTATAAACAGATGTAAAATTTGCTCATTGAGAAATTTTTACCTTGAAAGATTCGCAAAGTATTTCTCGCTAGGGTGCTGCTATTTGAGAACCTACAAAAGAACAGCCAATAATAAGTGCTATTCCTAACCAACTAATTTCCTTCCAAATTTATCTAGAGTTGCAGAATCTTATAGGAATATTTTCAACCTGCCAAACATCGAAGAGAAATCACTTAAAAAACACTTTTTGGTACGCCTGTGAAAATGTTAGACTCGTGTTTCGCAACGACCGTGCCGCATCTGCATGAGCTCCTGTTTGCATGAATGTCTCTACTACCGAACGCGTTAAAGACGATAAGTGCAGACACTTCTATATTGGAGATTTCGCGGCATATCGGGGTTTTTAAATGATTTTGAATGACCGGTTTGGAGATGGCATCATCTCTATTGCCCACATCATTGTCATCATTGTGTGCCTTTTTTTCCGTGAACTAAGAAAAATAACCAAGTTGTCTTAAACATGCATTCATCATACCCACAACTCAGTCAACAGAACTTCTAGTGGCACTATGGTAATTGAGTACCAGTCCTTGAAAATTTCAGTGCTATCTATCGGCAAGTATCTCTAAAGGATGGAGAAAACCGTGAGGTGTTCATGGACTCAAATGACCTGTCTGGAGATGGTACCGCCACAATCAGGTATGCTGGAAAGAGAGACGTAATAATGGCAAAGTCATTCTCCACATTTTTACGAAAGAATTTCGAAGTGGAGTCAAGATGGATCTATCCTCGCTTACGGAGTCAGCAGGAAGGGTAGCGATTGGGTTACATTGAGGGTGAGTGCTTGCAGGTTCTAACCATCGCTGCTGTTCCTTACTGAAAATTGGAAAGTTCTTCGGAAGATATCTTCAGAGCTGAGAATAGCCTCTCAATGGTAACTAAAATTACAGAATTAGGACAGTATTATGCTCGTACGTGGGTTGTAGAGCCGGTCCATTAATGTTCGCCTCTTGATGTTCTTGGGTCCTGTCATGTGTATGCCGAGGCGGGCGTGCATGCAGTTGGGCTGGCTTATGTGGAGGGTCGTTTACCCGATTTGGTCATATCAACGGCCTGTGGGGTGGCTTTTGCTGCAGTGTCCATGTGAGAGCATAAGGTTACTCATCGCAAAGCCCTGTTTGTAATTTTGAGGATAAAATCAAAAACGAATTCTGTACTCTTCATTCTGGTGAACAATCACTTTACTGTTTCGAGGCTATTCAAGTCTAGTCTTTCTGAATGAACAGCGCCAAGACCAAGCTTCATACAGGATCAGGATCTGTCCATGAAACAGGCCATTTCCTAAAATGGTACTCAAACGGAATCCAGTGTTGACAGCTATCTCCGCACTATAGGTTTTAGCTAAACTTAATCGATTCCCAGAAGTAAAAAAGATCCAAGAGATTGTGGGTTGAATCGCACATCGGTTTGAGTATGCGTTGTTGAGCTCTGCACTCACTGTTCAAAGGCTTGTTTCCGGAAATGTCAACCCCACAAGCTTTGACGAAGAGAACGCGAAAGGTATGCTTTCGGAATCGTGCCCTCGTCAAGGGTTCGGAAGGTAATCATGCTATGACATGTCATCCACGCCATTACCCTGCTTTCGACATCCACCCCAGTGCCGCGTTGTAGCGGTCCACCCAAAGCAGATTTTTTGGGGGAACATAGACGTTTTTTCCCAAGGAGTGTTCCTGAGCCACCCCCAAAAGAGCTTGCTCCCGTAAAAACGCAACCCGGCAACCTTTGTCGTAGCAAAAACGTGAGGCTGTTCAGAACAAGAAGAACAATGCTGTAGTAGGGGTGTTCCCCTTGATTTTGGAGTATTAGCCATATTTCACTACGTATTCTGAAACTGAGGGTTGCCAGAGTTGCTACTGTGTAAGTTCAATTTGGTCACCTAGTGAACACCTTATCTTGAGGATGTTGTGGTCGTTCTTCAAATCGCCATATGGCACACACTGTATCAACTGAATGGAGGTGTTGTTGTTTGCTTAGTTCTGTTTTCCAGTTCCGTGACGCAAATAAAAGAGATCTTAGCGACGTTGTCAGAGGAGTAAAGTCATCAGGTATCGCCTGGTTGAAAGATAATTCGGGATTTTTCTATAGCAAATTTCCTCACACACAGGTTTTTCCACTTATTGCGTGCTCTCTTTGAATTTGGCGACCTGAGTTGTTTCAGGATACAGAGGGAAAATCGCCTGAGAAGTATAAATACCATTCTCTTTACTTTCATCTCATGGGAACAGATTCTGATAAAGATGTGCTGATATATGACAGGAGGAAGAGTCCAGACTACAGACTGTAAGAGCCATCAATGATGCTTCTTTACATTCGATGATCATGCACTGATCCCTAATCATATTCAGCAGGGCTGGAGTGACAGAGGACGGAAAATTCTTGATCATCTACGTCTATTCTAGTGATACTCCATTCAATACGCTGCACTACTATGAATTAAGAGATACTGAGAAACTCGGTGGAAAAATTATTCCAAGAACTCTATTCGACGAATTCGACGCAATATATGGGGTTGGTGGTCTGCTCTTTTATCCATCAGCCAAAAGTTGTTGTTTTTGAGCAGACTTCGAACACACTATTCAAAAATAGCATTTTCTTAATCGGAAGGTTCCATAAAGCATTACCGCGAGGAAGGAAGAGAAACACAGTTCCTCCACTTCCTCCAACAACTGTACACTAGAGATCGGGAGAGAGCAGCAGACCTTTTATTGGCTTGTATATCCAATATTGCTTGTCCAAAGTTTCATCTCATTTTTAGTTTTCAGATATTAGGAGATCGTTGACGCATTTGAAGTGTCAAGACCAAGACCAAAATATACACCATAATGAAAACGCAGCTGTATTCTTTTCGGCATTCT
Organism: Ancylostoma caninum; assembly: GCA_037903475.1. Taxonomy (NCBI): domain Eukaryota; kingdom Metazoa; phylum Nematoda; class Chromadorea; order Rhabditida; family Ancylostomatidae; genus Ancylostoma; species Ancylostoma caninum. The sequence goes on from JBAJFG010000328.1 coordinate 510,132, forward strand.
TGTATGTTCCGTGAGGATTGAGAACGTCGAGGAATTGAGAACTGATACAGAACTCACACACATTTTGCAAAAAGCCCACTTACATGGAACATTCCAAAAAGACCACTTGATATCTGAAAAATAAAACATGAGTAGAAGTGTTCTTTAGGGGCTATGCAAATTTGTTCTCAGATATGTTACAGGGTGGCCGAAAACCAGTGCACCGTGCACTCCCCATTTCTGCGGCATTCCCAGATTTTTTCGCGTTCTTTTCTCATTTTCCTATCACTTCCTTACCTTTCATTCCCAAGCAATAGTTCTCTCGTGATGGTTGCCTCCAACGTCATGAGCAGTGGCAGTATTCAATTACAACAGGACTTTTGGTCTGAGGCGTACATTGTGAGAACATTATTTCTGCACAGCACAACTGTTCAAGACACAGTAAGAAAAAACTTCAAAAAGCTCAGAAACAATGGGAATAGAGAGGATAGATGTCTTTCTATGTACTACTGCAGCCCCTTCCAAGGAAGTGAAGCTTGCTCGGAGCAGGGTTGACAGAAATCCGTAGGTTCCTCGCGCAAAATGGGGACAGAAGTGAGGATCGTCCGTGAATCCATGAGAGAAAATGTGTAAAAGGAGCTGAACATATGTCCTTACCATTCTCAAAAAACGCACACACTGTCCAATACTGTAAGAAGGAAATGGAAGAATTTGTGCAGGTAGGTGTTGAAGCGATTTTCTCGTTCTCGTTACCACTCGATCGTCCTTGCTGGCATGAAACTTTTCACTCTAGCAAACGCTGAGAGCGATATTGTCATAGCTAAATCCATTGCTTAGGCTTACTCCAAGGCAGAACTGTTGCTAGGACAGGTAAATCCCTGTCTTTGGCGCCGTGGAGCAAAACATTGTCAGGGCTTGCCTAGTTTCCATGGACTCCTGTCTAGTTTCTATGGACTGTTGAAGATTGGAGGCGTGAACGTTTGCTTGTGTTTGTGAGGGATAGGAAATGGCCTCTTCACAGCCCGAATCTGAATACAACAGATTTTCCCAGCAATCTCCGTTGAAGAGGAAAACCTGCTCAATCCGCATTGAGAATGTGTATTTCCTGAGCGAAACCCAAAAAAAGGCCTGGGAGGAAACGAGCGAAGGCCATGGTTCATGTGCAGCATATATGAAGACTGTGCTAAAATTTGAACTTCTGTGTTCAAGTAGATAATTCTATAGCAATTTTTTGAATCGTGATCTGCACTTTTTGAAAATAGAGGACATGCCCTGCGACAAGGCTCTGCTCCTGCACAAGAGGCAACAACTGTTGAAGATTGGAGGCGTGAACGTTTGCTTGTGTTTGTGAGGGATAGGAAATGGCCTCTTCACAGCCCGAATCTGAATACAACAGATTTTCCCAGCAATCTCCGTTGAAGAGGAAAACCTGCTCAATCCGCATTGAGAATGTGTATTTCCTGAGCGAAACCCAAAAAAAGGCCTGGGAGGAAACGAGCGAAGGCCATGGTTCATGTGCAGCATATATGAAGACATTGAGAGCCAGCGTTTCTGCCAGCGGAGGCTATGTTGTAGTCTGATGAGTTTTTAGGATATCTTCTGTCATCAGTAAAACTTTGTAAAAATTCGAGCTCTCTGCAATTGATGACCCAGTCACAGCATTAAATTTTAGTGCACGGGTAATTTTCGGCCACCCTGTACTATGGGCTTAGCACTGACGAAAGAACAAAAGAGCTGTGATCAATTTTGATTTCCCACGAAAAATGCAATTTCGGTTGATCTTGAGCGAGGTAGAACTGGATGGAGCTGTGAATGAAAGCAAGCTAATTTCAGGAAGACAGAGAGTAATTGTAAAGAAACACACCCATTCATTTCATGCCACAACTCATCTGGTTGCGACACTGAAACCCATTGTCGCAGTGTGTTCTGATCTCATTATTAAACGAGACTGGGAGTGTGGCTTGATATAATTGGATAGATCTTCCGCTGGAAATTTTATCTAAACAGAAGGATTTTTTTCGTTTTTTTTTATCCCTTCTGATGTCTGATTACTGATTTTAATTTTTTTCGAATTTGAAAATCTGATTTTCTAATTTCTGATCCAATTTTTTGCGTCGCAATGCTTTCTGATCTCAGTATTAAATTTCACCTCTTTCAGTATGTTGATCATGATGAAGAATCAATGTTGATAATAACAAATCGAGACGCTCCTATGTTCAAACTGATTCGTATTTCACTGAAGAATGGTTCAGTATGGGATGTCGTGCCTGAAAATAAACAAGCAGTCTTGGACTATGCTTATTGTGTTGCAAAAGATCGTCTCCTTATTGCATACCTAGAAGACGTCAAGGTTAGTGGCCGTGATAGCAATGTGTTGTGCAGGTGCAGCGCAATTAATGCTAGTGACTGCTGTCCTTATAACTTTTTCCATAGTAACGTTTTTCACAATAAACCGTTCTATCTAGTCCCTTGCATCTTGAACACGCTAGGAATCACTTAACATGAAGTTCTTCTGTTTGTATGGCGGCCCTCACACTCTCGTAGCATGCTTTTGTTTTTTATGCTTTAAAGTAGTTCTGCCAGATCCCTCCCGAAAAAAAAACTGAGGAAGTCGGCGCAATCATAAGGCTTCCACCACAACTGTAGCTTCCGAGAGAATCTGTCTTACGTAGTTCTTCAATCCAGCAGGCACCTTCGCTGGTCAATCTTTCGCAGAATTGAAGTAGTTGAATGATTTTGTCACTACTTTTGCATCCTCAGTACGTACCTATGCTTTGATTTTGTTTTTTTATCACGTTCACAAAGAAAAAGCTAACAAAACATCCCACTGAGTAGTCAGGAAAGCGGTTGCAATACCGAGCGTGCTTAGCGGCGTTCATACAGTTTGCGAAGAGCGTCGCGTGCGGAAAATCCCTGGGAGTTTTACCGCAACAAAGAATACCTCAGACCATTCTACGTTGCGACTCGCAGAGCGAGCTCGAGCGATGCCGCGCAAGCTCGCGCAAGGCGAAATTTCTGAGAGTCTCCTGCTCGTCACTTGCCGCGCGGTCAGCATTGCCTCGGCCTATCATTCATCACGGCATCCTAGCTTCACATGTATACGCTTGATTCCTTCACGTCCATGAACAGCATTACAGAAATCCCCTTGGCATCGAATTACTAACCTTCAAAAATTTTTTCTCACTGTTCTGACAGTACAGAAAACTGAAAGAATAATGTTACCATAAAAGTCATAAGGAGCGTCAATCCTGATTCCACAACGCTAGGCCTTGGAGGAGGGCAATCAAGATTGACGCTCTCTGTATGTCGCACCTTACACGACATATAATATCAGCTTGTATGCCCTGACGCACATGTTAGACCAGCTATGTTTCGCTTTTCAGCATAAAGTTTGCATACACGAGCTTGGCACCGGTCGACGTCTCTACTGTTTACCCTTGGGAATTGGGTCGGAAGTAGTTCGTCTGGAAAACTGTGAAAAAAATAGCAGTATCTAAGTTTGAGCTGAGACTAAGTTCTGTTTCAGGTCAGTGCTTGACATAGCCGCCAAAAAAGCGAACCTTGAAGTATTTCTAAGCTTTCAATCCTTCACTGTTCCTAAAATTATTTATCGCATTGATTTTGCCACTGCTGAGAGGACGGGTACTCCTGCATTAGAAGAATGGCGGCGAACTCACATAGCGGGTTTTGACGAACAAGCATTCATGACCCAGCAATTATTCTTGGAGAGCAAAGACAAAACAAGGGTAAGTGTACTTTTGTGCCTTACCGCTACAGCATGCAATAGTATCCACTTCTAGGTCCCAATGTACATAATCTCATTGCGAAACACATCACGAAGCGGCAATAGTCCAACCATATTGAACGGCTATGGAGGTTAGTCCTTCTCCAACAATCATCACGCTGCAAAATACAGACATAAACAAATCTCTTCATGACGAATTCATGGTTGCTCCAGGGGACGACTGAAAGAAAATGCCACAGTTTCTCTTCTCTAAAATTATCATTTCTGGACCCTGATGCATCATGGAGTTTGTTTTGGTAGACGTGGTAGCAAATCCAAGCTTGTTTATCAGACACCCATCACCATGATTACTCAGACGTGACCTTGATAATACTCGTTGGAATGAAATTACCTATTGTTCCAATCATGCAAGCTGCAGCTTACTTACAAGGGAAGGATACTTGGTCAAATGGCCATTCATAGCCTCTTGCATACTTTGTTATGCCTCTTGCGACGCTGATCTCAGATCCGTTTTCTGAATTTCCTAAATTGTTCGCTGTGATGAGTTATGCCCATTTTTGGTGCTAATGTTAAAATGTTGCACTTAGTGTACAAGGTGGGTTTGTGGCGGATAGCTGAGTCTCTCATTCCTCTCATTTCTCATTTTGAACTCTGCAGAGGAACAATAAAAAATGGTCGAACTGTGAGAATTACGATGAGAATGACGAATAAAGGATATCCCGTTACTACCGCTACTACGGTGAGGCCCAAAGACGAGCATAACTCATCATAGACAGCTATTTAGGAAATTTTGAGAACGGATCTGCAATCAGCGTCGTAAGCTGCATAAGGCAAAATACATGACACTATGAATGGCCATACTGACCAGGTATCCTTGTTTGATTTCTGTCTGAATGCAATGCAAATCTATATTTCTCGAAACACTGTACATTTCTGGAACGAGCTGGTTTCTTATTGTGAGAATTTGCTCTGAACGCGGATGCGTCTTGGCATCTCTATCGGACATTCGGACTAGCATTGGTGCCCCCCCCATCCCTGATGCCCTCTTTGCATCAAAAGTCCTTTTTTTTCTACATTCGCCGGGCTTCGCGTGTGAGCGAGAAATCTATATTTCTCGAAACACTGTACATTTCTGGAACGAGCTGGTTTCTTATTGTGAGAATTTGCTTTGAACGCGGATGCGTCTTGGCATCTCTATCGGACATTCGGACTAGCATTGGTGCTCCCCCCCTGATGCCCTCTTTGCATCAAAAGTCCTTTTTTCTACGTTCGCCGGGCTTCGCGTGTGAGTCGGTTCCCGAGAAAACCGTAGCTTTCACCCTTATTATATTTAAAGTAATTATGTATTTGATAAAAAGGATTCAAGAAAACATCACTGGGGAATAGATGTTGCCAATTGTTTCATATATACAGGACTTTCCAGCAGCAGGTATTATCGATTGAACAGGTCCTGCATATATTCGCCTGATGTGGGAATCTCAAACACGATCGCTGAGGTGACGTACTGTTTTTCAGCGGAAACTTCTATCAATGTAACACTGGAATGGAATGCCTGTGTGGTGACTTTCTTTGCTTCTGCGAGGCTTGAAAACAATTATAATGTATTAACAATTTTCTTCATTCTCCATACTCTTTGTGGCTTCAATTCAGCACGAGCGTACGAACACTTTAAATTGGAGACTTTGCTCCAGATGAGTTGTGAAATCTTGAGGCTGGATTCCGGCGTGGCCGTAGCCGGACACCTTTGGCCGGCAAGATTTGGCCTACGACGCTTATACTGCAAATTCGTTATTCTACGGAATTCCCCAATATTCCTCAAATGATGGTTATTCGATGTGTTGAATCCAAATATCGTATTCATTTTGTACCACCCCCACGTTTCTGTGAGAGTACGGTGAGTGGTAGAAAACATACATAGTTCCAACGTGGCCACGAAAGGGGCCACATTTGGCCGCCACTTGGCAGGTGGTGAAATGTGGCCAATAGCTCCAAAAAATCAAGCAGAACCTCTGTAGAGGAGGGTTATTTTAGGTGCTATTCACTAAAATCGCATCTGTTCCGTATAATGACCCCATCTAAATAGCATTACACTAAGTATAGAAGAGATATGATATTCCAGAGAACTTTCTGAAACTGCGGATAGGCGGCTATCTGAAGTGCTGAACACTACTATCAATGTCATTCTGCATGATATTGCCGTTTCCCTGCTGAAATTAGCATTTTCTCTCGGATTCTGGTGGCCGATCAAATGAGGCTGGCCGTGACCATGCCGGAATTTGGCCTCTGAATGCAATCCGGAATAGAATCTCTTAGCAACATTTCCCTATTTTTGTTATCTGTGAGTTTACACATTTGACAAGAAGCACTCTATGCTAGTATGGAAAATTCGCTGTTTTGGCAGCGAGAATTCCTCTTTCAACCCTTGACCTCCTGTATCATGCGAGTCATGCGACTGAGTGCGTAGTCGAATCATCATCCATCACGTCTTCAAGCTGCTGCCTCCAAAAATCCGCCACTACACTGGCATGACTTTGTTCTGCACTGCTCTAACCAACGTGATATACGCAGATATATTCAGCATCGGCCATTCCTTTGATCTGCCGTGTTAAATTCGCAGGGGGTACAGTGCGTAGGGCAGCCAATAATAGCTTTCTTCCCCACTCGCCCACGTGACGATGGAGGGAGGGGGGAGGGGTCTGCGCTTCATATAAATTGATGTACCGCGACATACAAAATGTTCCAGTCGAAATTTCACATGTGAACCATATCATGAATTGGGGTGCGTTCACATAGACTCTTTTCCATGTGTTTCGTAGAGCTTCGTCTCGAACATGTAATAATAGTGGTGCGTTGACATTGTATCAGCGATAAATTCCGCGGTTAAGGTTTCAACATCGCCGAAATGCCTCATTTTTCACTTTACTACCTTATGTTTATGAAGCACTTCAGAGGAGTCATTGCACTGGCCAACATTCGCGGCGGAGGGTTAGCGTTTATAACTACTTCGTAGGCTATTGAAATTATTTTCCTCTCACATCTTTTTGAGGGAATACGGAGAGCGCTGGCATAGAGGAGGAATGCGAGAAAACAAGCAAAATGCTTTTGATGATTTCGTAGGTGCTGCAGAATTCCTTATCAACAACAACTACACAAATAATAGAAAGTATGTTCCCATTTCGCTCATATACAGTGCTCACGCCACTCCAAGAACGATGATTTTTTTGAGGTTAGCCATCCACGGCGGTTCAAATGGAGGCTTACTCGTGGCAGCATGTTCACAGCAAAGGCCTGATCTCTATGGGGCTGTAATCGGCAGTGTGGGGTTCGTCACTTCTGATCTTATGCCAGCCCTTTCTCATTCATTTTCACTCAAACCAGAGAACCAAAAGTTACTACTCAGAGTGGAGCGTTTGAAGCGGAGCCCCAATACTGTTCCTCCCCACATGACACCGGTTCACTAAGCGCGAATTTGGGCAGGTTTTACTCACCTGTTCCGCCTTCATCTGCACGTCTCTGCATTTTGCGTGCCGCGATCACGCTACTAGGATGGCAAGAACGAGACATCTCATCCTCGATTGCAATCACTGGGTGCAAAAATACTACAAAAATGAGTTTCCCAAACGCGTACGTGCTTTCTTTGCTAGCACTTGAAGGGCTGGGAGGTTGTTGCGAAGTGGATTTTTGAACACGAGCAGCCTTCACGAGCAACTACATCCCACGCATCTGTTCCGATTGGTCATCACACTAGGCCACAGTTTCACCCTGGCCTCAGTCGGCAAGACGAGCTCAGTAGGTATCTCCTATCTTCGATTCAAACGCGCGAGCGTCCAGGAAATGGAGTCAAGAGAATCAAGTTGAATCGGAGTGAACTACGGAGATTTTTCAGAGTTCTTGATATGTTACGCTTCCATAAGTTCACTGTTGGCGCATCTTGGATATCAGAGTACGGTAATCCGGATGATCCCAAGGACTTCCAATTTATATACAAGTTCGTCCGTTGTGAAATCACTGATTCGTGTCCGTAAAAATATAGTGAACACCCAGGTATTCTCCTTTGCACAACATCCGTTTCCCTGAGAATGGTCAGTGGCCATCTACTCTGATGATCACTGCTGATCATGATGACCGTGTGGTTCCTAGTCATACGTTGAAATACGCTGCGACATTGTACGAGAAGGTGAGCGGAAACAGAGTGGCACGTATATACTGTACCGGCCAAAATTATATAGCCTTTTGGAGTTTCCTCCTTATCCCACATAACTCCATTAAGACTAAAGCTTCGAAGCTCTTATTTCTATGGGTGTTGAAGACACTCACATGTTATAGGAATGGGATGACATCGTACCATTTTGTCAACTAGTTTTCTTTAGGCAAAATGATTGCCTACAAATATGGTTATCCGGAATTCTACAGAATTTACAAAAAATCATAGGAGGGGTTTTATGGGCACTATTTTAACAGGAGTTGGGCCTCTTGTAATAGATTCAACTCACTTTTGGATAAAAACGTGTGGATTCAAATCGTTAATCGAAGCACACGAAGCAAATTTGACTTCCTTTCAGCAGTAAATCAATGTAAAAATTTCTGCCACCCTTCATTTGTTACAATGTTAGGTAGGTCATGATGCGCCCTAAAGTAAATATCACAAAAAGGTGCTTTCGTTCATTTCATGCAAAGCTTTAATCCACAAAAATTAGGGGAAATTTCAGAAGGCTATATAATTTCGGCCGGTACTGTAGAATATACGTCTGTCAATTATTTCAGGCCAAAATGCATCCAAAACAAACCAACCCACTCATATTCCGTGTTGAGGAAAATGCAGGTCATGGTAATGGAAAACCTACTGGGAGAAGAGTACGTGATCGTCTTAAATTCTGCAATACCTTCCACTAAAACACCATACCGTCGACTTTGCAGCAATTTGTTTCATGACCTCTTTCAGATTTCTGAATATATCGACATGTTCAGCTTTCTGCAAAGAGTTTTGAACATTACATGGCAAGATCGATAAACCATCGGCTAAAGAATATCGGATAAATATCGGATTTGTGAGATTTAATAAATCTTCAATTGCTCACAACCTTTGGCTCCAAGAATTCTGTATTATTTCTAACGAAGAGAAATTGTCAGCCATTTACTTCTGCTTCCATTCCCATCAGCCAATTCGTTTTGCTTGCATTTCCCCGAGAATCCCGAAGAACTTCTTACAATTAGCTCCCCTTCATTCCTGCGCGACAGAAATGAGCGCGAAATGGCTATAGGGCAATTTATTTTAGATGCATGCGTTTGACGCGCTTGTCTTTATATGATGAAGGGTAGGGAGAGTCGCATCGCTGAAGTATCTCAGACGCACGCGATTATGGCCTTGCAACAGCTTACCATTCCCGAGTAGTCCCTTCTTTAACCATGGGAGAAAGCAGTGCTGTTGAAATGGACTCTCTGTAGGAATGCTCATCGCACTCGATTAATCTCTCGTTTTATATCCACAAAAGCCCCTCTTCTATTTTCATATCCTGCTCAGACATCCGCGCAGGAGTCCCGCCTGACAAAAACCCCTCTTATCACTCTCGGGACAAAACCCGGTGCACGAGCGGGAGATATCATTTTGGTTTTGTTGCGGGATTAAGTGGAGAATGGTGGGGGTTTATAATTGCCACGTGCTAATCCATATCAAGAGAAGGATATATAAGGGCCTCAGTTTGTAGGCAGACCGACGACAAACTTTTCGACAACAGAGCTAGCTAAAAGCTTGTTCGCAAGTTGTTTTTGGGCGTATTCGGCTCGACAACTTGTTTTTCTGGGTTCTGAGTTGTGGCAGGCGTTGGCGCACGAAATGCTGGAATTCTTTTTCAATTTCGGTACAAAATCCGGTCTTTTCCGCACCATGATACAGTTATCATCTTCAGGACAAAATCCGATCTCTTGACGGAGCTTGCAAGTTCTTCCAGGTAAAGACCTGGAAACCTGGAAAAAGACATAAAGAGGGAAAAATGCACAGAAAGAGATAGGGAAGGAAAAAGAAGGGAAGAAAGGGTAAAAAGCAGTCTCAAAGAACAAAAGCAGAAGAAAAGTCGACATGAGCGGCTGCGAACCTAATTCAACTTTGAAAAAATTCGAGAGTTCAAGTGAAAAGAATGAATTTCTAAATACATTAATTCTAAATTCAATGCATTGGTTTGATTTAGTCCCACCTATAAAACTCAACTCCTGAGAATAAATTAAAAAAGGACACCAGAATCCCGAAAAGAATCCATTTCTGCCAAATTTGAGTCCAATTCCATGAAGGCAACTCTCAGACGCTCGGGGCGGTTCGCAGACGTTACCTCCGTGCTGCCTGTGCCCCCGCGTCTGGAACTCTGAGGGGTGCCTAATGCAACTGAACCAGTAAGAATAAGCTCCTATATTGACGTTTCCGAAATGACAATTGAATTCTCAATGGTGTTAAAGTCCAAACAATCCGTGCGAGCCCTTTTTGAGTCATAACGAAGACATCAAATTCTGATGGAGCTACGGGTGAGGCAGTACTGACCAATTTTCTGTTGCAACATGCGTACGGAAGAATGTAGGATCCAAGTGATGAGAAATTAATAGTAAGTTAATCTTACAATTCAGCTATGCAAGAGCTTCCAAGCGCTATGAAAATGTTGAGAAATTGCATTTACTGTGATGCCACAGTGTACGAAGTACTAAGAAGATTCATCATTGGTTGAAGCCGGTTCTTTTTGTTTGTGAGGAATCAATCAGCAATGATTGAAAGAAAAAGGAAACAAAAACCAAATCTTTGTCTCAGTTGCTTTGGATCTAGTATTTTCTAGATCCTCATTGTCAGAAACATATACAGCTTTTTATCTTTCAGGTTTTAGAAGGGAGCAGAAATGTTATGCTAAGCAGGCGATCGCCTCTGACATCGAAAAGAGCTTATCTGCTCAAGCCAGCGAGTGTCAAATTTAGTTGCCAGTCAAATTTATGCTACGATAAAAATTTTTTGGTGTAGAAGAGATCCTCAGAGTAGTGCTGGTCAATTTAGTCAAAGCGACAACAACTTCTCCACTTCCATTCCACAGTTTTTCGAGCCTCGACTAGTATTGAAAAAAGAAAATCTTATTTTCCTATCTTAATCCATGAATGTTTCCTATCTTAATTCATGAATGATGCATTACGAGGAGCTGGCTAATTTGCACCTGTACCAAAACTTTTTAAGCGTCTCATTTCGGAAAAGTCATCTAATAAAACGTGTCTACTGCATATAGGGAACGATATACGATGAGAAGCACAATGAAATAGGCTTCACATGTGCCGATGAAACGGAAAAAAATCTCGGTGCTTCCACATGCTCCGCCTGCTGTATGCGCAGTGCCAGAATGCCAGCATGAACAATCTGTATCACCTGTTTCAGAACCGATACTTGTTGCATGCATAGATTTCAAAAAAAAGTGAACCTGGTATTTACGTAGCGTGGCAGTGGTTCCATGCTTTAATGTTCTCCCTTTTCTTAACTTGACATCTCATCCATCATAGAACTATTCCACCACACTATCTATCATGTACGATTACATGGAAAAACCTGAGCTCAATTGAATGCAGTATTCATTCTAATCCATAACATGGCGCAGGACAATGAGCATAAATAAGACAAATGCCCAAAACCAAGCCAGAGGAGAAGAGAGAGAGGGGAGAAAGACAAGGTGGGGATAAGCGGCTAACAGAATCACAGCTACTATTATCAAAATGCAGCAAATCATACCAAGTAGTGTGCACATACAGCTTATGTTTAATGTTGTTGCTTGGTCATCCACATTGAAAACCTCTTATGCAGAGAGAACAACGTTATAATTAAAAATTTGAATCAATACACCTGCTGTTTGTCTTAGAGATTGCACAAATCACAAGGAAAGAAAAAAGGAAAACACAAGGAAAATGAGACTGGCTTTAAGCCTTCTTTGCCCATTCTTTACTATCCTCGTACAAGAAATGTACCTGAAAGTTTTAAATTAGTTTTAACCGCCACTTCATCTTCTTCAAATGTCAAATAGACTTTTCAAAGATCAAGACTGCAAATATCTTCGAAGACAGGGTTGAGAATGAATTGACCTATCAAAAAAAAAATGAAAATAATATTTGGAAGCTTAATAATTTGCGTAGTTTTGAGCCGAAAGTTAGAAGACATACCGCTGTGCATTGAAGTGCTTCACGGCTACTGAACTAGCCAACAGCTTTGAAGCACATTAAAAAAGACACATTAAACATTTAAAAAAAAAGCTTTAAAAAACCATTTTTTCCCAACCAGGATTGTTGTAACATGTTTGTTTATCGAGGCTTCTTATGTTTCACAGCAAGATCGAAAAGAACTTCACAATCTTGAAATGTGCTGAACGCTGCTCGCAATCCATGAATTAGGTGGTTTGCTGTGACGGCGATGTGACGGTAATTGCCGCCATGACCTGCGGGTGCGCGCCTGGCATGCAACAAAATGGGCGTGGCCACAAGTTTACGGACCGAGCATGTACGCCGGTGTAAATCTTGCTGAATCTCCTGAAAATTTGTGCACGGGGTTATCGGACATGCCGAAAAGAAAAGATCACGTCCATTTTGTCCTGAAGCGTAGTATTCTTGGAGTACGGTACCCAAAATTACCAATTATATCAAAGCTATTACACACGCTGATGGCGACAATTGAAATGATTTTGGAAACAGAAGCCTATCTTGAGCATGAATAATCTCCTCAGAATTAGCAGTGCGTAAATGTCTTTCACTATAGCTTCCGAAAGCGAACTCAGCTTTTCTAATTTCGTACAGCTTTCCGCTTCTTCCAATGCTGAACTCAAACTGGAGGTAGAGGTTTTTTGCGGGACCTCTTCCTTCCTTGCGTCACATCCCTAAGCAGTTGTTGGAGAAGGCATGACATATTTCAGTCAACTTATAAGAGATGAAAAAAAGGCCTAGTAAGGCGAGCTATAAAAAATTGCTCGTGGGTAGCACATGTATCAACTAGGTCAGTAAGCACTAGTAGCTGCTGATTCAATATGCTGCTGATCCAGTATATGAATAAAAGTTCAATAATATAGCTGGACTGTTCGATTAAACTGTTCAGTTGAGGTCATCGGCGCCACATCGCGATTGTTGATAGAAGTCCGGTTTCTGACATTCCGCGCACACTTCTTTTTATCGAAAAGTTGTTAATGAAAACGTATCATACTTTAAACAAAACCCAGCTCGTCGCACGCTCGCGAAGACATTGATTTTCTGCGAAACCATTCAGTTCTCAATTCTGTCCTTCCTGTATTCCCAGTATGAGAATTTTACTCCTACTTCTTATTGCCGGCTGTTCGCTTCCTCAGAGAATAGCACAAGGACGTGAAAGTACAGGAAAATCTGAACCACTTGCTTCAATCAGTATTTCTCCAGCTACCTATCCGACTGCTCGACGTGACGATAACATTGTGGATGATTTCGATGGTACAAAGGTGATGTCGCTGTATGAGCTCCATCGACGTATCTGTGTGTTAGTGTATTGTTCAGGTTGCTGACCCTTACCGTTGGTTGGAAGATCCGGACGCACCTGAGACTCGTCGATTCGTGAGCGAGCTAAATGCCATTTCAGAACCTTTTCTCGCCAAAGCTCCCAATCGCGAGGATATAAGAAACAAGTAGGTTTGAAGTATTGCTGTCCTCTAACATATTTCATATGTAGTGGAACGTTTAGCGGATGGGTTTGGCGGATCCACTTTCCTTATGTATTAGCACCATTTCGTTATATTGGACGCCTCTTTAGTTGTTTACCCGCAGTGCTGATGTTGGGGGAAAGAGGCAGTTCGTGCAACCCGGAAGATGGGTCATTAAATTTTGAAAGAAAATATTCCATGGAACAATCAAAAATTGGTATTAGCTTGTATTTAATTTTGCTTAGTTGTTATTTTCAAAATACTATTTTTGTCATCTAACATTAAACTGATATTTGTTGTGATTTTTTTTTCCACCCGGGTCCCCAAAGTAGCGCAGACCACAGTTTTTCCTACTTTAAGATGAAGGGCATTTTTGCAAGGGGTGTCCTCCTTACTTCACAAGACGTCAACAGGTGGTCGTAGCAGCATAGGCGGGTTTCGCAAAGGTTGTCGGCAATCGCAGCGATGCCAAAGAGCCCTCAGATCTTGTGATTGCAAATGTGGTCTGAGCTCGTAGTACCAGCAATTTTCAATACATCTTCATCTGTTGAGATGGCATTCCACTTGCTTAGGGGCTGGCCAACACTCCCCACAATACAATGCGACAGAAGGAACGGCTACTTGATGCAACTTTAACGTAGGCTGATCCGCAATCTTCTTCTCGTTCAGCACTCCTGTCATGAACCACCTTACGCCTGTAATGTTGGTGCGAGTGTTGTGTTCTCACTGGCTGGGAGCGTTGGACTAAGGTACCTGTATAGCTTCGTTCTGGGAGGTCTTTGCCATCAACTTGGATGGTAGCAGACTCGTCGGTCGACTTGCACTCGAATTTCTTTGACGTAACGTTGAGCAGCCGGAGATCGGACCGCGCTAACGCTCTTTTCAAGCATCCCACGTCCTCTGGTCTCTTCAAATTGTACAATACCTGCCAGAAAGAAATCACCTTTTCAACTTTTGTTTATAACTTCTTTTTATGCAAAGCCTGGAATTTCCAATTTTGGCAAATAATGTAGCTATTCAATGCTAATACATAGATCTGCTAAGCTCCTCACTGCGCTTGCAAATTTTCATTAAAAATTCTCAACTTAGAAAGGTAAAAACCCTTGATTTCGCACTACTCGCACTCGGCTACTGTGCGACTTGTAGTACTGCAATTTTCACCAAAACGGAACTTTTCCTAGAAAATGGATTCACATTCAACGGAAATGCAGTGAGTTGAGAGAGAATCCTGACATCTCCAGATGCTCATGAGCATCAGCACATCACCTTGAAGTTGACTCAAGCAGTTCGAGCCATTTTGGATCGCATCTGCGGTCGGATTGTGGATCTCCTTCTGCATGATGCTCTAGCTCAAGCACAAAATTTTGTGTATATTGGTGCTCGGAGGATGTTCAACTAAGGATCAACCAAGATCAAAGATGGGTTGAGAGAACTCAAAATGAACAGTAGCAGTGACTTGTTAGCTTTCGCGATCTATTCTCTAGATTCCGCCTCTGGCATAGGAGTATGAATTTCTTAACGCTTTATTTGAGTCGCACAGTAGATTTCAAGCTTTCTTAGCTCGCTTTTATAGGAACACAGCCCGGTACCTCAGTTCTCTGGGCTGGTTGTAATCCCCTCTCATTTTGTCACAACATGTTTCGAACATGGCTCGAGACGGGGCGCGCCAGGTTCGCGCCGAACCACATGCTAATACACGCGAGAGCGGTGCGTCGCGAAGGTGTTGCGAGTCTGTCACGTTGTTGGGAGGTTGTCAGGTTGTCTCGAATTCATGAACTTCGCGACAACCTGACAACGAAAGTGGAGAACTTGACAGAAATGATGCTGGAAATCGCTATGCGCGGAGTGTCTCGAAGTTTTCCTTGTGTACGACCGAGCTCGTGACGCTTCGTAAAGTATTTTTTACGTCAATTCGGTGATAACTGTGTTGCTGGAACCTATATGGGCAAAAACTCGATGCTGTAGCAGCTTCCTGTCAACGGAAATCGAACCCGTCAGGGTACGTGTGAGAGCAACCGACATTACCACTATGCCTTCACGCACACAATTGGCACTCGTTAGTGGAATTACTGGAGCCCTTCTCATATCGATAATGGTGCTTGTACCTGAGGCAAAACTTGCTGAATGTTCCATAACCCAAATCTTCACCGATTTTGTTCACCACCACCACCAGGATGTGCGCACCTTCGAAGCGCACGCATGTCAGGGTTCAAACTCCTGGTCGCGCAGAGATTTTGCAGGCAGATGTGCCAGCTCGTGACACTCCCACGCCAAGCTCGCGCCTTGTTCCGAAGTGTTACGAGCTTCGATCTTACATGTTGTGACGAACTTGGGGAGAATTGCTACCATCCCTGACATATGCTAAAGATCATTGCATTTCTGCGTGCTATATTTTACCTTACTCGACACTTGATTGGACGTTATCGTTCTATGCTTGCTCTAGAAAATGATACGCATCATTATAAATAACGATCCCCTTATCGAAATCATATTCTTCCCGAAACAAAAATCAAGGCTTGAGAACTGTGACGTGCACCCTTAGTGACTATGTGTTCGGCTTGGATATCTGGAACGGTTGAGCACCCTCCTAGAACCAGTACAAGTAGGGTAAAATATATCACGCAGAAATGCTATGATTTTTAGAAAATGTCAGAGGATCGAGGTACCGGGCCGTGTTTCTGCAGAAGCAAGCTAAGCAAGCTTGAAATCGATTGCGCGATTCAAGTAAAGCGTTTAGAAATTCAACTTCTCATGCCAGTCGCCGAATCTGGAGAAAAGAGCACGGAAGCTAACAAGTCACTGCTACAGTTCATTTTGAATTCTCTCAACTCATCATATTCGGAAAGCTTTAGGTGTCATCCTCTATCCAGGTCTTCGAACAGCCATGCCTTTTCCCGGAAAGCAAATATGAGGTTATGAACATTTCTTTCTCCATCAAAATTAAAATTCAAAGCTTGAGAATGTAATGTGCACCATTGGTGGCCATGTATCCGGCTAGGGTCGGGACAGGTAGGGATTAGGGTGTTGTCTACACTCTTCTTTTGCTTTCTGATGACATTTTTGGAGAAGGGCGTTAGCCATTCATCTGAATCCCAATGTCATGGTTCCCGTAGCACAAATCCGCCTCAGCGCATTCATGGTTCAACGGTATTCTTCCAGGTGGATTGTAGTTGCGGAATAAACGGATTCATGAATTTTCCTATCGAGATTTTCTCGAAATAAACGCAGTAGCGCTTCGTACGCCTTCTTGCATCTATTTGGAGGTGTCCCTCGACAAAATCTCACCAGTTTGTGAATGAGGCGATTTCCGCTATCTTCGGACAACTTGAGATACCGATAAAATGTTAAGTGAAGTGGGGATGTGCCCAAGAAATGAACGAGACATTGATGGTTCGAGGATTTCCATTCTGTTCATAAAGATCTGTGAAGTTACTCTTGTGATGGTCCTGCATAACGAGTTGAATGCTACAGAAGAAGCGAACTGTTGTTAAAATACGCGTGCACAGCCATTCAGAAGTTTTAAACCGCAGCCCGAACAGTGTGATGCGTCAAGGAGAAGTCCTATCAGCAGCTCATCCCATTTCTTATCATCGTTACCTCAATTGCTGCTCGAGCTTTCATCACTTTAGCAGCAGTTGCTGGAGGATGACAGCAACCGAGGGACTATGACAACACCTAGGAGGAGATGCGCTTGCGGTCTCTACTCGAGGTAGCACGCTGTTCGGCCGCGTTACACTTACTCACACTTACATTTATTACGAACTTTTTAGCGCTTTTTGCAAAATGATCATGTTTGAGCCGTAGTTGAAGGCTGCAAATCTATTATATAGTATCTGTTGTCTGTATTAGCCGTAAGTTCATCGCCCTCCTGATAGGGCGTTTCCTCCTCTTTCGAATGCTGCTTGAATATTCTGGCTAGCTCTTTTCGGAGGGTTTTTGTGAAGTCGCGAACAAATCATGAGCCGACGTGATTTTCGGGTGATTATGGTTCATGACTTCAAAGTCGATCACTGTTTGTCGGATGCTTGCGGTAATCTTGCATTTGTTTTAGCTTCGAATCCCCTTCCAAATAAGCAGTGAACTATTCGGTCGCAAATTTTTCTTCCGTCGATTTTGATCCCAAAAGCAACCACGGTCGTGACCACAGGTTGTTCTCTGATGATCAAGCGTTGAGAAGAGTCGTGGAACCTAATCCGGGTCCAACCATTTGGACTTTGAGGGCAGGGATGGAGGCTCACTATGCTACAGTTTCAAAACATTTGACTTCAATCGCCATGACAAGAAAGGTGCGGAAGTGAACACCCCACGATCTGACAGATGACCAGCGTCTCACCCGCTGTGTCATCTTTTCTAACTTAATTTCTCGCCTCAAAAACTACCCATTTCTACACCGCATAACAGCTATCAATGGAGCTTGGTTCCTGTGCGATAAAAAGAAACGTGAATTCGTTTCGGTAGACACTTCCTCCTATCTCCAACTTTTTCTAAGTCAAGTCTTCGCACTAGGGAGGTTGTGTCTGGAGTGTGCTGATACTGTAAGAGTGTGATCCACTGCAGTCTTCTCCAACCTAGTCAAGTACTAACATCAGAGTTCTGGTCATATAATTTCGAGTTGATACCAGCAAATCTGCTATAGATATGGTCGGCAGTGGCGAACAAAAACTTTTCCCCTCCTCCAAAGTAACGTTACGCCTCACTCTCCAAAATTCACGCGACAAAACTGATATAGTAAGGCATCAAGGTTTTCACTCATTGACCTCATTACTCAGACCATTACCCCACTGTACTTCTTTTTTCCGAGCTCCAGATGCAATCTTGCGACAGCAGCAGACTGCTGATCTGGAGCATGCTGAAATCGCCTTTCAAAAGTTTGCAGATCCTTGTGATCTCGGTTTTAGTAGTGGAGGCATGCAATCCTCGTAGAATTGTCAGGGAGGATCTACTGACTTGAACGGTTGCTGAAGCGATGAAAAATTTGTGTTTGAGCCGAGTTAAAACACTTTGAACTGGTGTGTCCACTTCGGCAATTAATTTCGCAACAACCTAATATTATATAACAGAATTATTTAGCATTTCAGACTCAGCAAGCTTTATGACTTTGAAAGATACAGCTGCCCAGCGAAGCATGGAGAATTCTACTACTATAGCCACAATACAGGGCTCCAAAATCAAAGGTGAGTACTGGAAGCTTGTTTGTTGTTGAAAAAAAAGAAACTTACCTCACACCGCCTCGAGTTCACGGTTTTTTTTTCTTCAAATCCGAAGTTTCGAAACTTTCATTTTTTGTGATGAAGTACTTTCGACACCCTGGCTTGGCTTCGGGTTCTTTGATGATAGCTCAGCGTAAGGATCTCCCCAGAAGTCCTAGTAGGACGTACTTTGACATCATCAATGCGAAGCGATAGGAATAAAGAACGCCCTGTGGTTCAAATATCGCTGTTGATGCGGCACATATTAGGTTGGTGCAAAAGAAATAATGATTTTTGTAAAATGTAAGGTCTACGCCGATGATATCAAAATTTACTCTCCCGTTTCTACTGAATGCGATACAGATCGTTTACAGTGTGCAATCAATGAACTATATTTTTGGTCGAACGCTTGGAATCTACCGCTTTCCATAGAAAAGACTAAAGTCTTGCACTTAGGTCATAATAACAAAAAGGCTGATTACAGCATTAATAACATTGCACTCCAATCCGTTACTGAGATTCGAGACCTTGGTTTTCAAATAGACGAAAAACTCAGTTTTGATAACCACTGCAGAACAATTGTAAACAAAGCTAACCAAAGATTGTATAATCTTTTCAAGTCGTTGTATACTAAGAATAGTAAAATATTAATTGCAGCATACAAGACTTATGTTAGATCTATTTTAGAATATGGCACGAGTGTCTTTATCTGCTTCAAAAAATCGAACATTAAAAGGATAGAAAGTGTACAGAATAACTTCACTAGAAGGTTATATCTAAGAATGAATGGATTCAATTACGAAAACATACCCAATAGTTCTGCCCGTAATAAGCATCTGAATCTTAGCTCACTTCTGGAACGGAGAAAAGTCAATGATCTAGTCATGATTCACAAAATTCTAGCTGGCATCACCAGTGTCAACATCACGAGTTTCTTTAAATTCATCACTTCCACTACTAGGGGTGATTTGAATAAGATTTCATTTCATAAAGCAATTACATCCACAAGGCAACACTTTTTTGTTAACCGTGCCGGAACCCAGTATCTGAATCTCAGCAAAAATCATCGCATCCCTACTAAAGTGAAACAATTCAGGAAATTGGCAAAACGATTCATCAGGTCATCAAATGTTTCCAATACTTTTCTATAAAATATACTGCTTCGTTCATGTACTATAGTGGCTATCATCTATGATATGTAATATACGTCAATTGTGTTTTTATTCCTGCCCACATGGTTTCCCCATGTAATAAATAATAATAATAATAAGTTTATGTGTTGAACTTATTTTCCC
This sequence comes from Ancylostoma caninum, assembly GCA_037903475.1. Taxonomy (NCBI): domain Eukaryota; kingdom Metazoa; phylum Nematoda; class Chromadorea; order Rhabditida; family Ancylostomatidae; genus Ancylostoma; species Ancylostoma caninum. The sequence goes on from JBAJFG010000328.1 coordinate 530,002, forward strand.
CGTGACTTCAATGAGCGATGAAATCAACAGAAGGTATAATTCCTTTGACCAGCAAGAAGCCTCGCTTATTCTATGAGCAGCTCCCTGATGCATGGCTGCCACAACTCGGAAAATTGTGAAACAAAGGACAAAAAAGCACGTTTTGAGACCGTCTTTTCCGACAATTTTGCGAGATAAAAGCTTCCAGAGCTGGAAAGAGCAGCAAAAATAGGAAGTGATTACTGCTAAAACGTTTTCCAGCTAAGCTATCAAAATTCAATTCGGATCACGGTAGCAAATTTCGACCAAAAGCTGGGATTTGAAAATGCGCTTTTGAACATCTCGAGAATTTTCCTGCAGGTCCTAGTTTCTCAGCAAACAACATCAGTAGGCACCCTTGAAGGTGTTCTTTCTGAAAAGCAGTGTGCAAGAAATTATCAGTCTGGAATCCTATAAATAGCAAGGGAAACGCTGTGAAAAGTGCTCGTCAGCGTCTCCGACAGCAAAGCCGTTGCAGCAGAGCTCATATGGCGAGTAAGTACTTAGTTCCCGCCCTAATACAAAGAAATGACTTGAACTGTATTGCTTGTGGTGTTGCAGAAAAGTATTTGAAAACTGAAAAGGCATTGCTTGGTAATTTTCAATTATTTCGCGACTCCCAACTCTTTTAGAGTACATATACATACACTCATACATATACTACAAAAGAGCTTGTTTTGCTCTGCAAGAAGTAACCATGTCTAGAAATCATACTATGTCCAGACAAAATTATATGGTTTTGAAAAAATGTGCCGCATTTTCTGCACCTACCTAACATACATATGAAACAAAGGGGAAAATCCCTGCCTAGATAGTCTCGAGCAAAATTCTGTTCCCTTCCGCGATCCATTAATTTTCTCACTTCTACTTCACATCTATAGTACCTAAGTGTCGCAGCATCATTCCTCTACTTCAATAATGATGATTGCAATAATTATGCTGCGAGATCCTTTGCTTCATAGTAGGGCTGTTTTCCCGGATAGTCGAAAGGTGAGTAACGATAGTTGAGATAAGAAGTTTCCTAGTGATTAGCAAAAAATTTCCCCCAGTAGAAGTGTCAATCTCACTCAATATATGACAAATCACCTAATATGCTCAGGTCATCTCGCATTTGAGAGTTCCAAAACAAGTCAAAGCAAAACGATTTTTTCACAATGACTCATTGGTTTATCGAAGCTTAAGCTTATCGATTTCCATAAGCAAATATTGATGCAGCTACTGTTCTGTGAACACACTGAAGCCATTTCAGCGTAATATTTCGACAAGCATCTCTGAAACAAAAAGACATAGGTGAAGTTTTCCTGGATCCAAACAGCATGTCGGCCGATGGTACTACCTCCATCAGGTAACTTGGTCGTATATGCACAAGAGCCTATTTTTTTAAAGGCGAAGAGGGTCAAGGCTGTCGAATATTGCACTCGCCCCAAGCTATGAATCCCCACGCTTTTGACCCTCTCTGCTTCTTCTGTTCACGCTGTACCGTTGGGGCATCTCTTTCATACTCAGAGACTCGTTGAGTGAATATGAGCACTCCAAAGAGCAGCAGTGTTTGTAAGATAATCGCAGCGGCAAGACTCGCGTTTTTTAGATCAATTTTAACCTTCAAGCATACAAACTGATCTTCAAAACTCTGGCCCTCGGACCTGTGAAGTGATCGTGTATTCCTTAACATTTATTCTGGATCGGTTGTTGCTTGGTGTTGAATCTCTGGAGAGCGTGGCCCCATCTCAAACCTCTACTCAGCGTTAGTGATATCCAACCGTTTTCCTCTCAACAATCCTACCTTTTGTGTTCTTGGGAAACATAGCTGCGAACAGCGGCGACGTCGGTTTCGCCTGGGTACGGATGCAAAGCTAGCTAAATGTAAAATGTAGGAGCAGCACTTGGGAGAGATGCAGTACCCACAGCCTTTCCTCCTCATTTGCATTACAATTGGAGTTACTAACATGAAGACTTCGGAGGGGGTAGGCCTTATTGAGCTTAATCGTCACATTTTCATGAAAGTATGCAGAAGTGGACTGAGGATGGTTCTATCCTCGCGTACGGAGTCAGCGAAAAAGGCAGCGACTGGAACGTTGTGAGGGTAAGCGTTCTAAAGTCTTGAACCTCGCTTACAACCATCATGTCGGCCAAGCAAAAATTAGCTTGCTTACCTAATCGTTTACTTTCAGTTTCGCACTGCAGACAAGAAAGATCTCAAAGACGTTATAGAAGGAATAAAACACTCTGAGCTGGCTTGGTTAAAAGACAACTCTGGAGTGTTCTATAGCAAATATCCTCACCCAAAGGTTCAAGTTCCTTCTCGATAATCATTCTCCAAATATTGCTAACAAATTCACATGTATCAGGCTACGGAGGGCAAATCGGCTGAGAAGCATGAGTATCACTCTCTTTACTTACATCGCATGGGAACTGATGGTGACCAAGACATACTGATTTATGACAGAGGAGACAGCCCCGACAATTTAATGTAAAGCTTATCGGTGGTGCTTTTCTACATATTTACTAAGATCATAGACTGCCTCGTTGCTCGTGTTCAGCTCTGGAGAAGTGACAGAAGATGGCAGATATTTGCTCATCTACGTTGAGTCGAGCGATGTTCCATTCAATATGCTGTACTACCACGATTTATCAAATTCTGGAAAAATCAGTGGAAAAATCAAACCCAAACCTCTATTCGACAAATTGGATGCAAGATACACGGTGCGTCGCTCTATTCTACTTGCTCCATCCGTCAGGTTTTCATTTGGCATCTTAGGATCATGCTATTTCGAAACAGCCTAAGCAGAATCCCGCAGTATTTCGGGAAGGAATCAGAACAGCTAGTTATTGGAATTGTGCAGATCATTCAAAACCAGGCATTGTATTCTGTGTGCCTTTCCGCAGGTGCGAATGTTGAGGGGGAATAGACAACCATACGCCGCGCGCTTGTTTAGAAGTGACTATGGGCTACTAACTGGCGTTTTCACCAGGTCATACATCATATAATACAACTTATGGGACTCAACTTATCAATTTAAGTTTTCGACTGTGCCGCCTTAAAGAGTACTTCGACTGCTGATGATTACTGACGGCGGTCAAGATGTTTCTTAGCACATGAAAGTTGATAAATATTTCTGGAATGACGGCAACGCTCTTTGCGAGCTCTTTGGGTCTAGGTCGTGTGAGTTGGTGAATACTGAAAAGGTAAAGTATTAGTAAATACTGAAAAAGGCACACACTTCGGCACAGATGTGTAACCACATCATTCGATTGCCCAGCGGAACGATCAAACATCCACCAATGCGTCAAACATTGGGGGACAGAAAAAATCCGGGCTCCCCCCTCCCCCCTTGTGTCCGCTGCTGTTATGTTTTTTATACGACTTATTATACGTCGTATTCGAATATACAAATACATGTCAAATTACGCGTTTGGAGAGGAACCAGGTATTAGCTACATTTCTTGAGCAAAATCTTTCCTATTCTCCAATGTTCGAGGCATTAGTAGATCTTTATTCGTTCCGCTGGGCAATCTTCGAAAATTTGCTACAAAACAAAAAAGAATCTTGTGTTAATCTCGAGTATCGTTAAACACAAGATTTTATACGAATTCGGAGAACGCCGAGATTAACTGACATGGAATCTTGTGTTAGTACATGGAATCTTGTGTTAGTACATGGAATCTTGTGTTAGTTTTGTTTCGATTGTTTATTTTTATTATAAATTTCAAATAAAATCTTATAAATATTTTCATTGATTTCATTTTCCATCCCAAATCGGCGGAGACTCCACTTCGTTCCTATGCCCCTCCAGCCCGCTTTCTGCATCCGGCGCTGCTATGAGACTATTTAGTCTGCCACAATAGATGCAGTGCTTGGTCTAACTCTCAACGGCGTTCGAGTGAAAAATTCTAGGAATCTCTAAGGGAAACCGCAAGAAAACGCTCCTCACATTGCATTGCTGAAGATTTTGAGGGATTAGTTGGAACACTATAACAAACCTATAACTTTCACCAATTTACTAGTTTTAGGAGATAATCCCACTTTTTTTAAATTTGGATTGTGCTTGAATGAGGGGACACCCTACGCATAGTGAGAGTTGAACTTGAGGTCAACTGAAAAATTCGCTTGCAATTCTGTGGAGTGAACCATTATTCGTTAACAGAAGGTCTGCGCAAAAAACGGTCGAAGCATCGTGGAAAGAGCGCCGAAACCGCTAGTTGCAGCGCGATTTGGCAAACCATGTGAGTGGAAGAATTTACCCTGACCCCATCGCCCCAGACGAGAAACTGGGACTCGTACCGCAATAATATTGTTATTTTCCTTCACATGCCTTCGTTTTTCTTAGTTTGGAGTGAGCTCAACATCAAGAAATTTGAGCTTGTTTTTTACTGCCTACATATTTATGAAAGGGTCTGATACCGAACTCATATTGAAGAGTCGAGCCAGCAGACCAGCTTTAGAGGTGGTGATATGAAATTTGGAGACAATTTTTCTGACATGCCGATCCCAATAGGTTTAGTGATGAGTTCCAAAAGTAGGCGCATCATAGCGGAACTTATAAATTTTTTGGTGCCTACGTATTTATGAAACGCACTGTATGCTTTATCCAACAATTACGACGCCAATGTTCAAGGACAGTCGAACATGTAAGCTCTCCTCATTTTCAGTACATCGATCACGACAACGATTCAATGCTCATATTAACAAATCGAGATGCCCTCATGTTCAAACTGATTCGGGTTTCGCTAAGGAATGGTTCAATATGGGATGTTGTGCCTGAAAGTAAACAATCTGTCTTGTATGATGCTCTCCCCTTTGGAAAGGATCGTCTCCTTCTTACATACATAGAAGACGTCAAGGTAAGTCGGAGTAATTACCACAACATCGGGTAATGAAATATTATCTCAGACATGCGTGGAGGTGGAATGCAAGTTGAAAAGAGGAATTATTATCTTGCTGTATCACTCGGCGACCTCTCCTCCCCGTTCCCCAAATGGAAGGCGCGCCTCCCACCTACAAGTACCATTGTTGCTGTGGCTGATTACAAGTACCATTGTGGCTGATTTGGCATTGGAAATTCCCAGTTCAGCATGCTAAATTTGCATCGAGGCACTGGAATGCGCATGCACTCCGTACGCATCGGCACTATCGTTCTGGAGATTCCCGCTTCCGCACTGTGTCATTAACGCAAGATATTTTGTTATCACAGCGACCACATACCACACTACATTCAGGTTGAAAGACCGCGGCTTTAGTCTGGGCGTAGGTAACCGATTGAGTTTTGCAGGACTCCTCTAGTCATCATCATAGAGGAAACAAGGTTGAGCTTCATTTGTTTGGTTACGCATACATGCATGTACAGTGTTTCTCGGAAAGATGGAAGAATTCCGTGACTGCAGAAGAGCGGTGGACATGAACGATGAACGAATGCTTAGAGTGAGAATGTCGAATAGATCCCGCCACGATGTTGCGGCCGAAACGCTGCGCAACCGCACGCACAATCCGTACATTATTCCGACCAGGACTGTACACACTTCGCGGACATAACAGCGGAGCTGGTAGATGTGGATACACTGGAGGTGGAACATACCAAGTCCAACAGCTGACGCAGTAGGGAGAATAAGTAGGCGATAACAATTCATCCAACTTTAGCTGAAAGTCTTTCCCCGCCTCCGATAAAAACGGGCGAGACAATGGTTATCAATATCCTCGACGGCACGACTGTCTTACATGGAAAATATTAGGTTGTAGGGAAAATTCTTGCGGTTTTCAAAAGTGTGCTTATTTTAACCCCACGCTGCCTTGAAGCAACCTGTCTATTGTATATATAAGGAAGCCAGGTATGTGCAAGTTTATTACTACTATCAACTGCAAACTCCTGCACAGTCTCGTCCAGGAATATGGAACTTTCTAAGCTGAACTTTTGCCACCTTTCAGTATAATACTTCAAATGTGGGGAATCAACAGCCGCATTCAGTTGTCGCATCAACGCTGTATTTGGGAACAGTACAACATCCAAACGCACCGCACAAGATTGGTCCAGACACCTTCCTGTTGGCGACTTCAACCTGTTTCTGCACTGTCAGAACGCGCATCCGGAGTCGACAATGGTCGATTGCGGCACCTGGTAGATGGAGGGGTGGTAGCAAACCTCCTGGAACGGCCATGAAACGATGAGCAGAAGGTCGCGGTGAACTGTCAGCTCTGGTTTGCAACCATGAACTAGCTAGGAGCTAACTGACAACTGTGGTCTTTGGATGATGAGGCTCTTGCAAAACCTTCAAACCCTTAGAGGCTTCGAACCTTCACAGATGGGATGCCCATTGTCCTCGGAGTATGCTGACATACCTCTGAGCCATGGATTCGAGTGCAAACGGGACTTTATGTGACCATTATACCCCAAGCGGCAAGTGAATCTCTTCCCGCATAACCTAACTTTAATGCATTAAGCTCAAAGATGTAGTTCTACGCCCATAAAATATGTGGGATTTAATTTAGGAAGGAGTAGGGCTCATCTGTCGGAATCAGCCACCAGGAGACTGGAGTCACCGATGATCTCCGAGGGAAGGTCATGGTGATCGAGACAGTGGGAACATCGATCAGCTGGGTGTACCCGGAAACGTGTCTTCACTAAAAAGGAGTCAGTGCACGCTCGACTGGCTGCAACGATGAACCCGAACCATGAGCAAAAAGTCCTCTGGAGGACTTTTTCGCGAAACGACGAGATCGTCGTCTGCGTCTCGCGCGCAGCACACTCTTTCGCTCGCCGCGTCCTCGTCGTTTCATACTGGCAGCAAGTTCAACGTAACGGTGAGCTCATAGTTCGATTTCGAACTGCGAGTTTATCTGAAAGTATGGTCCCCGTTTCGTCATAGTTTTTAAGCATCGTACTTAGAAAACCATGTTCGGGCCAATGAAGCTTACATTACTCTCCCGCATTTCTCCATATAGTGGGAGTTAGCTGCCAGTTAACGTTCTTCGTTAACTGACAGTTTCAGTAGGTTTACTACCACCCCAGATCTATGGTAAACTGTGTGTGTAAGGACACAAGTCTTGGGTGTTCACTTTACCACCATCGTCGATGATCTGCGTCAGTTGAGCAAGGTAAAAGAATTACCACAGTGAGTGATTATGATCTGTCCGGGTATGATCTCCAGCGAGGTGCGGAGGTGCATACCGAATTGCCCTCTTACAGGAGCATTGAAAACCGGCTGAAGTCCGTCTTTACAGGAGATGAGAAGTGGTGTCTGAATGTCAACATCAAGCACCATCGACACTGAGTTGACGAAGATGAGCATCCTTTTCAGCAGCCGAAGACGGGTGATCACCCTCTGGAAGTTGTGGTCACTGCTTGTTGTGACAGCAAAGGCATCGTCCACTGAGCGCTACTGCCACACAACACAGCCCTCGCGGTAGACCTGTGCTATCAGCATCTGGAAAGATTGGCTACGAAAATCGCAGAGAAGAGTCCGAATCATGGCAAGATCGATTTTTGTATGACGATGCTTGTCCACATATGAAAGTGTGACTCGCCAGAAGCTACCTGGCTTTGAATGGGAAATGCTGACTTGCCCAACGTACAGCCTTTACCTTCCTCAAAAGATAACCACCATCTCCTGTCCCTCTCTAACGCCATGCAAGGTAGGGCGTTCGATGATGAAGATGACATGTATCGCTGGTTGCTGGTTGGGCAACTTTTCCGACTCAATGTCACAACAGTTCTAAGCCGAGGGCATCGAAAGGCTTTCCAAAAATGAGCGAAGAGTGGCAGTACGTGATGGTGATTTACATGTCTGTTAATGTGCTTTCCTGTTTTTGAAAAAAAAAATGTACTGTTGCAAAAACCGCGTGAACTTTCCCTACAACCTAATATATTAGGTTGTTAAGAGAGTTCATGTGTTTTTTTTTCTTTGAATTTTAGGAAACGCATGGGCACTGCTAGTCACTCATACACTGTAAGTGAGCTCCGAGCCTTGCAGTTAAAAGACAGTATCCATGCTCAGGGTCAATTTGGAGTATTCGGTATAGGATCGGGATCGCCATCCATGCTGCCCGTCTCCTGATGGAGAAGCATCGTGAGAAGAAACGGCCACTGCACCTAGCGTTCCTCGACCTGGAGAAGGCCTTCGATCGCGTTCCGCACGAAGTAATCTGGTACGCAATGCGGCTTCAAGGCATTCCGGAGGAGCTTCTCAGATGGGTGCAGATGCTTTACGCCGATCATAGGAGTAAAGTGCAGGCGGCAGCCGGCACTTTACTCCTATCGCAGTAACTCCAAATCGCTGCCGTATGTCCTGGTTGCAGAAGCGATCCAGCTGCGTAATGCCACCCATCCACCGCAGCATCCTCATTTCCATGACGTTGATTCGGCGCTCCATTTCCTTGGTGGCAGGCCAACATTCGGCACCATAGAGCGCGACCGGGCGTACCACTGTTCGGTAGATCTTCGACTTCAGGCGGTCTGGGATGCTCTTGTCGCACAGCACACCAGTCAGTGAGCGCCACTTCAGCCACGCAGCGTTAACGCGTGCGATCATCTCATGAGCGAGACTGCCGTCCGATGAGACCATTGAACCGAGGTATTTGAACGCAGTGGCTCTCGGGAGATTCATGCCATTAACTTTAATAGTGCCGGGCTCGTGTTCGTCTGTGGTCAGATACACGGTCTTCTTAATGTTGAGGCGAAGGCCAAACCGTGCCAGTCGGTCACTCCACGCTTGCGTCTGCCGTTCAAGCTCACCCTTGTCTTCAGATGCTAGCATTACGTCGTCGGCATACAACAGCGTCCAAGGCACCGGTCTTTGAAGGTCCTTTGTGAGGGCATCCATGACAACGATGAAAAGGAGAGGAGAGAGAGCTGAGCCTTGGTGTACGCCAACGGTTATGGGAAACTCTGTCGATGTGCCGGCTGCCGCCTGCACTTTACTCCTATGATCGGCGTAAAGCATCTGCACCCATCTGAGAAGCTCCTCCGGAATGCCTTGAAGCCGCATTGCGTACCAGATTACTTCGTGCGGAACGCGATCGAAGGCCTTCTCCAGGTCGAGGAACGCTAGGTGCAGTGGCCGTTTCTTCTCACGATGCTTCTCCATCAGGAGACGGGCAGCATGGATGGCGATCCCGATCCTATACCGAATACTCCAAATTGACCCTGAGCATGGATACTGTCTTTTAACTGCAAGGCTCGGAGCTCACTTACAGTGTATGAGTGACTAGCAGTGCCCATGCGTTTCCTAAAATTCAAAGAAAAAAAAACACATGAACTCTCTTAACAACCTAATATATTAGGTTGTAGGGAAAGTTCACGCGGTTTTTGCAACAGTACATTTTTTTTTCAAAAACAGGAAAGCACATTAACAGACATGTAAATCACCATCACGTACTGCCACTCTTCGCTCATTTTTGGAAAGCCTTTCGATGCCCTCGGCTTAGAACTGTTGTGACATTGAGTCGGAAAAGTTGCCCAACCAGCAACCAGCGATACAAGTCATCTTCATCATCGAACGCCCTACCTTGCATGGCGTTAGAGAGGGACAGGAGATGGTGGTTATCTTTTGAGGAAGGTAAAGGCTGTACGTTGGGCAAGTCAGCATTTCCCATTCAAAGCCAGGTAGCTTCTGGCGAGTCACACTTTCATATGTGGACAAGCATCGTCATACAAAAATCGATCTTGCCATGATTCGGACTCTTCTCTGCGATTTTCGTAGCCAATCTTTCCAGATGCTGATAGCACAGGTCTACCGCGAGGGCTGTGTTGTGTGGCAGTAGCGCTCAGTGGACGATGCCTTTGCTGTCACAACAAGCAGTGACCACAACTTCCAGAGGGTGATCACCCGTCTTCGGCTGCTGAAAAGGATGCTCATCTTCGTCAACTCAGTGTCGATGGTGCTTGATGTTGACATTCAGACACCACTTCTCATCTCCTGTAAAGACGGACTTCAGCCGGTTTTCAATGCTCCTGTAAGAGGGCAATTCGGTATGCACCTCCGCACCTCGCTGGAGATCATACCCGGACAGATCATAATCACTCACTGTGGTAATTCTTTTACCTTGCTCAACTGACGCAGATCATCGACGATGGTGGTAAAGTGAACACCCAAGACTTGTGTCCTTACACACACAGTTTACCATAGATCTGGGGTGGTAGTAAACCTACTGAAACTGTCAGTTAACGAAGAACGTTAACTGGCAGCTAACTCCCACTATATGGAGAAATGCGGGAGAGTAATGTAAGCTTCATTGGCCCGAACATGGTTTTCTAAGTACGATGCTTAAAAACTATGACGAAACGGGGACCATACTTTCAGATAAACTCGCAGTTCGAAATCGAACTATGAGCTCACCGTTACGTTGAACTTGCTGCCAGTATGAAACGACGAGGACGCGGCGAGCGAAAGAGTGTGCGGCGCGCGAGACGCAGACGACGATCTCGTCGTTTCGCGAAAAAGTCCTCCAGAGGACTTTTTGCTCATGGTTCGGGTTCATCGTTGCAGCCAGTCGAGCGTGCACTGACTCCTTTTTAGTGAAGACACGTTTCCGGGTACACCCAGCTGATCGATGTTCCCACTGTCTCGATCACCATGACCTTCCCTCGGAGATCATCGGTGACTCCAGTCTCCTGGTGGCTGATTCCGACAGATGAGCCCTACTCCTTCCTAAATTAAATCCCACATATTTTATGGGCGTAGAACTACATCTTTGAGCTTAATGCATTAAAGTTAGGTTATGCGGGAAGAGATTCACTTGCCGCTTGGGGTATAATGGTCACATAAAGTCCCGTTTGCACTCGAATCCATGGCTCAGAGGTATGTCAGCATACTCCGAGGACAATGGGCATCCCATCTGTGAAGGTTCGAAGCCTCTAAGGGTTTGAAGGTTTTGCAAGAGCCTCATCATCCAAAGACCACAGTTGTCAGTTAGCTCCTAGCTAGTTCATGGTTGCAAACCAGAGCTGACAGTTCACCGCGACCTTCTGCTCATCGTTTCATGGCCGTTCCAGGAGGTTTGCTACCACCCCTCCATCTACCAGGTGCCGCAATCGACCATTGTCGACTCCGGATGCGCGTTCTGACAGTGCAGAAACAGGTTGAAGTCGCCAACAGGAAGGTGTCTGGACCAATCTTGTGCGGTGCGTTTGGATGTTGTACTGTTCCCAAATACAGCGTTGATGCGACAACTGAATGCGGCTGTTGATTCCCCACATTTGAAGTATTATACTGAAAGGTGGCAAAAGTTCAGCTTAGAAAGTTCCATATTCCTGGACGAGACTGTGCAGGAGTTTGCAGTTGATAGTAGTAATAAACTTGCACATACCTGGCTTCCTTATATATACAATAGACAGGTTGCTTCAAGGCAGCGTGGGGTTAAAATAAGCACACTTTTGAAAACCGCAAGAATTTTCCCTACAACCTAATATTTTCCATGTAAGACAGTCGTGCCGTCGAGGATATTGATAACCATTGTCTCGCCCGTTTTTATCGGAGGCGGGGAAAGACTTTCAGCTAAAGTTGGATGAATTGTTATCGCCTACTTATTCTCCCTACTGCGTCAGCTGTTGGACTTGGTATGTTCCACCTCCAGTGTATCCACATCTACCAGCTCCGCTGTTATGTCCGCGAAGTGTGTACAGTCCTGGTCGGAATAATGTACGGATTGTGCGTGCGGTTGCGCAGCGTTTCGGCCGCAACATCGTGGCGGGATCTATTCGACATTCTCACTCTAAGCATTCGTTCATCGTTCATGTCCACCGCTCTTCTGCAGTCACGGAATTCTTCCATCTTTCCGAGAAACACTGTACATGCATGTATGCGTAACCAAACAAATGAAGCTCAACCTTGTTTCCTCTATGATAGGATGACCCGTACTTCATTCGTTCTTCTTGTGAATTGGATTTTACCGTCCTTCTTAGAAACAAACACTGATCCTAGGACTCTCTAATCCCTGCGCGACCTCGTGAGTAAGTGCGCCTCACGTCCATCCTCAAGGCAAGGACCGAGTGCGGTTTTTGAATCCTCTTAACAAAGCACCGTAACGACGGCACTGGCGAAAAAATGGATACAGTCTCCAATGATGAAAGCGAGAGGTTTATACAGTTCTTTCAGGGTTTCGTGGCGGGACCTTACTTTAGCAGTCTCGAGACCTCCGGGCGAGTGAGTGTCTACAGCGGCTTGACATTGCGTAACAGCAGTGTACGGAGCAGAGTAGCCCCTCTGTTGGCGCTTTAGCAGTACTCCTAAGTGATACTCCTGGAATGGGTGGATAAGTATCCTGAGAGGTCCCGCAGCGATGGACCGCACTCGGTCCTTGCCTTGAGGATGGACGTGAGGCGCACTTACTCACGAGGTCGCGCAGGGATTAGAGAGTCCTAGGATCAGTGTTTGTTTCTAAGAAGGACGGTAAAATCCAATTCACAGGAAGAACGAATGAAGTACGGGTCATCCTAAACTGTTGTGACATTTCCTAAAAGCACATGCGATTGACCAAACTCTGAATATATCCTGACTTTCTTCCATTATTCTCGAGATTTACAAGTAGTGCGGGTGCACTGGTGACGGGCAAATGTGCCGGGGCTCCATAGTTCAGAAAAAAACACCAGAACACCAGGGTAGGAATCCACCGATCGGGAAAGGGTCCGCCGTGCCCCAACAATGGGGGAAACGCCAATATACGGGTCCACGGATGGAGAACGGGTCTGCCGTGGACAAGTAGTGGGGAGACGCCAGTTTACGGGTCCACGATGAAGAATGGATCTGCCGTGGCCAATAGCAGGGAAAACGCCAGGATATGGTTCCACGGATGGCGAATAGGTACGTGGTGGCCCAGTCGTGGGGAAAACGCCAGAATAAGGGTCCACGAATGAAGAATAGGTCTGCCAAAGCCAATAGTAAGGAGAACGCCTGGGTAAGGGCCCCGCGGGTGGAGGATGGGTCTGCCGCGGCTCATAGTGGGAGAAACGCCAGTATACGGGTCAATGGATGGAGGATGGGTCTGCCTGCGGCCAGTAGTCAGGAAAAAGCCAGAATATGGGTGCACGGATGGAGAACGGATCTGCCGTGGCCAATAGTAAGAAATACGCCAGGATGAGGGCCCACGAATGGAGGATGGGTCTGCCGCGGCTCAGTAGTGGGAAAAACGCCAGTATACGGGTCAGTGGATGGAGGATGAGTCTGCCGTGGCCAATAGCAGAGAAGACACCAAGATAAGGGTCCACGGATGGGGAGTAGGTACGCCGTGGCCCAGTTGTGAGGAAAACGCGAGGTCAAGGGTCCATTGATGGAGAATGGGTCCGCCGTGGCCAGTAGTAAGGAAAACGCCAGTGTACGGGTCAACAATGAAGTATGAAGCCGTCGTGGACCAGTAGTGGGGAGACGCCAGTTTACGGGTCTACGATGAAGAATGGGTCTGCCGTGGACCAGTAGTGGGAAAAACGCCAGTATTCGGGTCAATGGATGGAGGATGGGTCTGCCGTAGAAAATAGCAGGGAAAACACCAAGATAAGGGTCCACGGATGGAGAGTAGGTACGCTGTGGCCCAGTTGTGGGGAAAACGCCAGGTTAAGGGTCCACTGATGGAGAATGGGTCCGCCGTGGCCAATAGTAAGGAAAACGCCAGTATACGGGTCAACAATGAAGTATGAAGCCGTCGTGGCGAATAGTAGGGAAAGCACCAGGATAAGAGTCCATGGATGGAGAATGGGTCTGCCGTGGACCAGTAGTGGGGAAAGGCCAGTATACGGATAAGAAGAATGGGTCTGCCGTAGCCAATAGTAAGGAAAACGCCTAGATAAGGGCCTCGCGAATAGAGGATGGGTCTGCCGCGGCCCAGTAGTGGGGAAAACGCATAAAGGTCCACGGATTGGGAATGGGTCTGTCTTGGCCCAACCGTGGGGAGAACGTCAGGATACGGGCCCACAGCTGGATCGGGTCCGCCGTGATCAATAGTAGAGAAAACACCAAGATAACGGTTGCAGTGGTGTAAAAGATGATTATTCGCACTACGTTGGATATGCTAAGTTGTACACAGGTTCTTGAGCCGTCTGGAAGATACTCCCGTGCAGAGTTGGGAGCGGCTGGCCATGAGTAGTACATAGGCGTTGAATGAATGCACTTACAAAAAAAAACAGTAAGTAGTACCATTGTATCGGAAAAAAGTTTTACATGTAGATGTGTGATTAAGAATATGGAAGAAGGCAAGGACCACGAGAAGTGTGGAAGACCGACGTTGGTGAGGCGGCCAGACTGGTAGAATATACGCAATTCATGAAGAGGGCTCAGTATTTGAGCTTAGCTAATGATTAATCTTGTGTTTTTGTTACAGGGTGACAACAAAGTCTTTGGCCAAATATAATGAATTGAAAGACTGGGATCAGGCAGGCTAGCAGTCTGAAAATTTACCAGGGTCATGTGGAATCCATGTGCTTTAAGAATCCGCTCTCGGATTTTGGATATCTCTTTCGGCTTCTCCGTAGAGTCGACAGAGCCGTTGGCTTCTGCAATGCACGAGGGCCGCAAGTTGGTCGAGAATTTATGACAATGTTTTCTTGTTAGTTCTATGCTAGGGAAGCTGTTGTTTGAGCGAAAGTTAGTTCAACTTCTGTGCTTTAGGGACTACAATTCAGAAATCTAGAGGTCTCCGTTTCAGGGAGCACGATAATTATTAAGCAAATATGATCGTCTGGTGAAATCAGAGACTGAAGAGTCTGAACCAACTTTTCGTTGCTTTTTCTTTTGAAACTTGATGGAAAACTTTTGTCAGAAGCCCACCCAATTTTTATCAGATGTGCTCAAGCGTAGGAAATTGCATACTTATTCAGATTTTGCTCTGCTCACGTTTGTCCACTGTTTTGTGCATTCTAATGGGAAAAAGTGTCGGTGACAGTCTGTTGACTATTTCCAGTCAATAAAACAAGTTTACACGGAGATCTCCTTAGGATAGAAAGCTTCTACCCTTTCGAATATTGGGCGGAAAAATAGTGATCTGAAGAGCAAATCAGAGGAAGTTCTTGGAAAAGATGTCATCGAGGCTCTACATGCGGCCATTTTCGTGTCTACCTCGTTTCATTGCAGATCATACAAGGTTCAAATAGAGCTTTTCAGAAGCGCAAGAAATAATTGCTACGAAGTCTTTGGCCAAAGACTTTGTTGTCACCCTGTAATTCTCTAGGCATTTCACATGTGTGAAGCTTTTCTACCTGCCTCAAGTGGCTGCCCCACCCCACTTTCTAGCGTCCCAAAGCGGCGCTAGTAACTACAAATTTTGAATAACTATTTATTGATTTTCATCAACCATCGTTGACTGGTTACACACTGTCATACCTTGCTAAATTGAAGCGTTTACTCTGTATTTTAGTGCACAAGCTTTCTCCAAATGAACGGATATCGTGCCTGCACAATCGCATCGAGACTTCATAGGATGCGGCAGAAGCATCCACCACATGAGGAGACTGCATAGGTCCAGCCACCACCAGCTTCCGAAACGCTACAGGCATCCCTTCAGTGGTAGTGCCTAAACCGTCGCAACAATGGAAGGGAGGTTTTCCTGCTGCTCACATTGTGCAGTCTGAAATCTTTAAACCCTATGCTGCGAAACAGCGAAGATGATGAAATCACCATCCCGTGCATGCGGGAGAGCCAGCAGTGACGTAAGTGGCGAGTCTCGGAACGAACGTGTCTGAGTTCCTAAAAATCGACCATCCCGCCTTGCAGTCTGCACCTCAAGATTGCCGATGTCTATGAGTGCCGTTGCGTTATGCAACAATATATCTAGCCGCTCTAGCCTCCTTACGGCGCTTTGTTTAATAGATCGCGTTCCATCATCAATCGAGACCGTGCAGCCCTCTAGGGTCCGATATCTCCCATTATATCGATCGACTCCTGCAGTGCGAACTCTCATACGACTGAACGCAGGCAACGCTGGCGGCGCCCTCATATAGGCAGTTCAGTGAGTGGGCGGAGCCTATGGATGAAACGCAGCACAACTCCGTGTACGAGGTGTCGATCCGTGGCTGCACGTCTCCTCCAGAATGGGACGATTCCAGAAGAGGGTTTCCCGCATTTTTGAGTTGCGTACGTACACCAGTGTAATCAGCACTGCCTCCTAGAGTTTTCTAGTATCAATACCCCAAGTTGATCCAGGGCCTGGACACTGGCTTCAGCTCCCCCCACCCGGTTTCTTCTGTGCCCTGAAGGCAGCATGAGCCATCATTGAGAGGTACGAGAGGTACTGTTAGCTGCATCGCACTCTCGAGACAGAACGTAAACGTATTGAGCTTCTTCAGTCGCTTCTCAACCACGGGGAAATGTGAAGTAAAGCAGGTGTAGGAGATCAGATTTTTGGAGAATAAGGCGAGTGCTCGCAAGTCGCAGTAGATTTCTATTGAAACGGCGAAAAATTTAGAGAAAACATTCGACCTGCGCACGAACTTAGTACTATGACATCATTATGCTTACATCGACTGACCATTTCGTGAAAAATGCTTTCTGATTTTCAGCATAGAATCTACGTACACGACCTTACCAGTGGCCTTCGACTTTACAGTATACCTTTGGGAAGTGGGTCAGTAGCAATTTTTTTTACTTGGAAAACAAAAAAAAACTTGGACTTTCTCAGCTTATTCCAGGTCTGTTCGTGAAATCAGTGGCAAAAAAGCTCGAAGCGAAGTGCTCCTGAGCTTAGAGTCTTTCACTGTTCCAAAAATTATTTATCGTATTGATTTTGCCACTGCCAATAGAACAGAAGCTCCAGCACTGATAGAATGGAGACGCACACATGTAACGGGTTTAGACGAAGACGCTTTTTTGGTCGAGCAGGTATTTTTCGAGAGCGAAGACAAAACAAAGGTAATTAACAAAAATCTCATTGCGACATAAAGTACGGTGCATTACCATTCACTTTTAGGTTCCAATGTATATAATTTCATTGAAGGATGCGCCACGAAATGGTGAAAGTCCAACAATATTGTACGGCTATGGAGGTGAGCCGCTTTCGCTGTAGCAATTAAAATGAAACAAATGAGATCAAACACTTGGATCGCAAAGGCCAGCCGCCAGCAGTTATTTAGTGAAAATTGAGATAGCGAATGAACATCTTTTACTTAAAGACGGTGCTCCACCTCGTTTTGTTCGTTGAGCTGACTGTCCAGCTGTGTACATGAATTCTTCAAAACGAGCTTGATGAAGTTTTATTCGGGATGGGATCTGTATCAGTTTGCTAACCAAGGTGATGTGGCAGAACGTTTATCACTGCTGATTTCATCGATGAGAGAGAACGAGACGTGTTAGCCAAGGCCGCAGCTGTGGCTTGCAACCAATACAGTAGGAGATAACCATCTACCGGCTCCTAGATGCTACCATTCCAGTATAAAGTCGGAATTTTTGTCAGTTTTGTGTCTTCTGGTATACCATTGGAACTGGCATGGCAAGATGGTTAACGATCTGTCGCTATCTCCAACATTGAAGAATACCAGGTGTAACATGCGACACTGTCTCTTGCTGGATCGAATGGAACTATATTGTAATCATGATTTACTGTACAATGTTTGGGACCCATGTCCATGTCGTGTTCTATTCAGCAAAACTTCGTCTCTATTCAGTATCAAGGGAGTGCGCAGTAACAACGGAATTTCTAGCGTGTTGATATGGATTGCGTCAGAGCGTTTCTTCAGGGTTACGATGCTCATGTTGCAGGAACGTATTTGCAATATGCTCACAGTAACCTTATAAAAATGATCTAAGGCATAACGTGGACGTCAGATTGTGTTTGGAACCTCAAATAACCCTACTGTGCAAGGTTTCATCAGATTCTGAGAGAAGATACCTCTAGAGGACATCTAGCGCTTCCATGCAATACTGCATTTTCGCAAAAAAAAAACGGATGTCATTTTCGTGATGAGCGTGTGAAGGAATCCCCACGGGAGGAACGCCGAAGAAAATGGGGTAAAAATGATGCGACATCTAGTGGGTTGTATTGTACGTTATGCGTTCATACTTTTGCACTTGTGATGAATTCTCTAACCGATACTACTGTGGCAATTTATATACCAGCAGTGAATAATAGTACTTGTTTTATTTGCTTTTTTTGGGTTCCTGCCTTGTGTCGCACCTGAAATTTATGGGTGAAAGAAACTTCGCGTAAAAATGGGAAGCGAACAGCACACTGAAAAATGGAGCAGGCCTTGCAATAGTCCAAAAGCGGAGTCTATGTTGAAGTTCAAAATTTTCACGGAAAAAATCAGTGGAAGAGTTACTACAGTGCTTTTCATAAGTATAGATGCAGCAGAGAAAATGCGTAGTCGATTCACCACAGCTTTTTAAGAAAAGTTACAAACGTCAATCGATTCGTCATACCAGAAAACCTAGCTTCGCGTTGTTTCACTTGTGATCATGCATAATGCCGGATCGACTTGACACTTCTCCTATAGTTAGTTATCGACGGCGGTTCAAATGGACGCTTACTCAATGCGAGGCGTAATAGGTGAGATGGGGTTGGTTGCTCTATTCATAATCGTAATCGCATAAGTTGACTAGAGGAAATCGGGTTTGAAACTTTTACCTTGATGGGAAATTTCATGTGTAGAGATAGTGGCCATATGACAAGGCGCAAAGAATGTTGTGCCATCAAAAGAATGGGTGAAAAAAGACTACTGTTTCGAAACTGATGTGGTGCTTCGAGCTCAAATGCTTGGATATTGAAACCATTACAGACTTCTTCGATGGGATTATCTTCGTAGTGCTCCAGGTACTAATGCAACTCTCAATGTCAGATACGAAAATTCAAATCGGGGTTGCAGTGCCGTGCTTATGTAGCAGCTCTAGACTAACTATAATATTTTTTCATCTTTCCGTCTTATGATTGGTCTTCCTGAAAAAATTTCCTGCCGTAATGATAAGCTTTAGCAAAAACGTTCTGAAATATGTAGATGATTGTACATAGTACGATGGTTTGGCCTCTAACCGTATGCTGTTGCAGTTTGTAGGTTACAAGAATTTATCTTGTTACCTCTAAATGAGGTTTCACTGCCACCATGCCTCGTAATGTCCTTACTCCATGCGACATGCAAAACGTATGAGAGGAAGTGTTTATTCTTGGAAACTAACTATTAAAATTATTCGTCTATGTCCTGTTCTTTAATTACAATAAGCATTGTGACGAAAAACACTAGTATTCAAGTCGAAAGAACTCGTTCACCTATGTGGATTTTATTTCACATTGAAGGTTTTGCCATCTCAAGATTGCCCTATTTCTCGGCTTCCAATCTCATGTTTGTTAAACATTTCAAAGGATTCTTTGCGTTAGCCAACATTCGCGGAGGAGGGTAAGTTGTCTGGAGTAAAACTAGGAATCTTACACCTTCTCAGTAAGGCTTCTTCAGGGAATACGGTGAAAGATGGCATAAAGGAGGAATGCGAGAGAATAAACAGAATGTATTTGATGATTTCATAGGTGCTGCTGAATTCCTCATCAACAACAACTACACGAATAGAAAGAAGTAGGGTACCATTATTGTCCATCGTTTATCATTTCTCCAAGTAGAATTGTAATGTTATGTAATATTTTTATCTTCTAAGGTTAGCTATCAACGGTGGTTCAAATGGAGGCTTACTTGTTGCAGCATGCGCACAACAGCGCCCTGACCTGTACGGAGCCGTAATAGGTGAAGTGGGGTTGGTAACCTTATTCGTGATCTTGGTCGCATAAGTTTGCTAGAGGAAGTCTTGTTCGAAATTTGTTATCGTGTTTTCTTGCCCCTAACGAGTTTTACTAACATAGTCTTGGGCTCCTAATAATCCTTCATTCGATCCCTCGCTGCCGAGTTGAGCGAGTTTTCCGAAATGAGGCCAACTTGAAGCGAGTATTTATTTGTCTTCAAGGACGTTATGGATTTTTTTTTTGAATTCTGCGACGTTTCTTCTTTCCTCCCTTCTGAGCACCGCTGCCGGAAGAGTGCACCAGCACCTAGTACTAGAAACAGGGAATCGTTCGAGAAATTCACTCACTAACCGCTGGGACACCATTCTGTGTAAAACGCCACGCAGATTTTGTTGACTCCAAATCCCGCCGCGTTCGGTTTCTTCTCATTGTTTCTGAGTGGAACCTGCCTTCCTCATCACTTTATATACCCATGCGAACCATTATCACATCAGGCCGAAGGAATTGAATCATTTACACAGAACATTCCACGTTAATCGCTCACTATGCATGTCAACTCTGAGTTGAGCGTAAGTAAGTCGAGAGGTGCTTATCGGCCTCTCCTATGCTGGCAACGCCATTTCGATTTTCTGATCAGTCAACTTAGAATTGACCACTTGCTCAACACCGAGTTCATTTTTAAACTCAACTGCGATGATATCACTATCAACTCGGTGTTCAGCTTCATATCTGGATACGTATGAAACCTATGGACATTCAGCTGACTTGGCTGAACTCTGCTTTGACGTTTCAGTTGAGCTTATCTGAAGTTCAGGGGCTTTACTACGGGCCTTAGTTTCATTAGGAATATACTTGGAGAATGAGGCCTTTGTTGACCTGGTAATGTTTGTCTCTCGCTGTTCGCCCAGTCAGCAAAACGCTGACTACATAATTCGTTGGGGAGATACAATAGGCGCCACTTTAGCACTGGACGAGCTGACCCGAAATTGCCAGTATATCAGACGTTCGGTCTAGTGGTATTCGTCAGCACACTAAAAATGTTCAACGAACACAAAGAATCATGGCTTACTTGCAATGAAATCCAAATCGAACTCGTGAACACACCTGCCTTGCGCGATCAGCGCAACAAAATATACATTAGCGAACACAGGCCGCGATCACTCGTGCTAGGGTGTGTGAGTCCCACATGACCTGACCCATGGCGTGCATACCCTCATGGGAAAAAGCACCCCGATCTCATGAATTTCTCGTGTTTCGCGTACGGTTAGATGTGAGTTCTAGGCCTGCCAAAACCTCAAAGTCTAGCAAAATCTCAAACGCGAAGATTTGAGTGGATGCTAAACATGCAAAATAGAGCGTTGTTGTTAAGGGATTAAGCTCAAAGGAGCGATAACGCTTGTTTTTTAGCTTGGTGCATAATTGATGCAGTTTTTTCGCAACCTCTTTTGTCGTCAGAAACAATGCCCTTTAAGTGGTTTTCTCGTGCAAAATAATCTACTTTTGTCATTTATTGGAACTACCTTCGAAAAAACACATTCGTCATCATGTAGCCCAACACTTGGGAAGGTTCGGAAGAAGCACAGTCGTCTTGTGATCTCAGTGAACCTTTTGTTAAGAAGCAATCAGCGAAGCCAAGTTGAACGAGAATTCATACTCGTACAACACAAGCCTCACAAATGAAGATAGAAGAGATCGACCATCAAATATTGAGGACAGGAAATTTTCTGGCGGTCGTGAATGAGGACGAATGCTTGGCAACGAGAGTGCTGACCGAAGACTCCAATTCATCATTCGTCCAACGTCATTCCTCTCTATTGGCTCCGAAAAGCAAGGAGATTGGCTGCATGGGTTGAGTGAGTAGTAGATGAACTCCCTGACATAAACAAAATTGAACGTGTCCGAACTTCCACCGTTTTCTACCGCGAAACGAGCATACTCGCTTGTTGAAGAATCTCGTCAATCAAACAACCTCCTCTTGCACGGTTGACAAAGGTTCTTGGACGCTGAAATTTCATAGTCGAGCTTTTCCTTTTCCATCTGTGAGGACTGTGCTGCCCTACTTCAACTACTTGAACATCTTTCGACTTGGCTTTACTGATTGGTATTCAGCCAGAATTTAGTTCAGATCGCAAATACGACTGTGCTACATTCCAAGTTTTCCCTAACTGGCAGAGTAAGCATGGTGAATGTGTGCACAATTTTCGGCAGCACCGTTACCAAATGAAAAAAAACTGGGTTGTTTCCATTAAAAATCATTTGAAAAGTCTGATCTTTCAACGAAAAAACGGAATCGCAAAAAAGCTGCTTTAATTACTTACCAACCTAATAAACTGGGCGACTTACTTAGGTTAAATAACGTTTCCCTGTGATTTCAACGGTGCCGACATGAATTATATTAGGACATGCATTATGTTGAGGATTCTGTTGAACTGATGGGTCATGTTGTCAACTCCGGTCAGCCAGCAGTTCGTCAAACCTGGAGCTGCAACTGCCTCACCAAATACTACCTAGTCCAATACTCATAAATCTATCATTGTAACAATGCATTTCACAAGAGGTAGTAAAGGAGGAATAGCACACCCTCGCAGTGAAGAAAGGGTTTAACAAGTGTCCCGCTGAGAGACTCTTCAAGACACAGACTGGTTGTGTACCTCGAGATAATCGCTTACACAACAGATCAGACATTAGAGTCAAAACCACAATTGTAATTGATATTGCTACAATTCAAAATAAGTAACGTAAGTAGAAACTGAGAGTAATGAAAATTTGTTTCCTACAGTGATGTGTTCTAATGATATTCTGTGTGGGCTTTTTGTCTCCATTCCAGTTCGATTTTCACTTCCTTCAAAAAGTAGCCGATTTTTATTTCAATTACCCAGCTGGTTTCTCTTTTGTTCAACTTCTTATTATCACTCATGTTGCGCATCCATCTCATGTGACCTCAGCTAAGTTTATAAAGTTGAGTCAAGTTTTATGGTGAAGATTCCTCACTGTAAGTATTTCCCCATTACGCAGCCTTTGTCCAATTCCATAGCTATTTACCCGCTAGCGTATTGCTTTGTACAATCAGGCCTTGCCCATCGCCGATGTATTGCTGTATTATTACAATTATCCCAAGATTCTTCCTGAAGATTTCGAAGATCACGTGATTCCATTCACATTTTTGAGCCAGAAGATTTGAATACTTGCACTCTAGGCAATCGTGTTTGTATTTGTATTCTCTTAAACAGGTATTATTGTGGACGATGCGGTGAATGTTTATTACTTCTCAACTCAAAGAAAATAGCTCTTGCTGTCTTAGCGTAACAAACATTCTATTTGTTGGATTGCTCGCTTGCTTGCATGTGATGAAGACCTAAGCAGAGTTGGTTTTCGAATGAATATAATAACATCTTTTACATTTTAAGAAAAAGTGTGAAACAAATCTGCATAGGAGCCAGTAAGGAACTTTCTGGATATCACTTTGAGAACTGGATCATTTGGTAGTATTTTCTGAATGCATTTCTTGGTGAATTCGTAGATTGTTTCGTACCAAAAATTTTAGGACACATATCCGCAGCAGAGATCATTGAGGAGCATACATTCTAGCTATAACATTAATCGTGAAACTGATTGGAAATGGAATGAAAGTCATGTAGGAGGATTTCAGAGTTCTTGACATGCTACGCTTCCATAAATTCACAGCTGGTGCGATCTGGATGTCAGAGTTCGGTAACCCAGATGACCCCAAGGATTTCAAATTTATATACAAGTTCGTCTGTTGATGGATCATTGATCTGCTCTGATAAAATCAAGTGATATCTTTCTAGTGAGATATTTTCCGGCTTTATTTTCAGATATTCGCCTTTACATAATATCCGCTTCCCTGAAAGTGGCCAATGGCCATCTACCCTAATGCTGACTGCCGATCACGACGATCGAGTAGTGCCTAGTCACACTCTAAAATACGCTGCCACGTTGTACCAGAAGGTGAGTGATATCGGAGTATCATATAGATGATAGATTTCCTCATTATCTCAGGCCAAAATGCACCCGCAACAAACCAATCCACTCTTGTTCCGCATTGAACAAAAAGCTGGTCATGGTCATGGAAAACCTACTGCGAAATGGGTATGTCACGGCCTTTATCTTAAACACGTCCTGCATAAGTGAACAATTTCAGATTTCCGAAATAGTCGACAAGTTCAGCTTTCTGCAAAGGGTGTTATTTATGAGATGGCAAGAATAAACATCGTACAATAAACATCTGAAGAATATTTAGAATTAGAATGAATTTTTAGAAGTTCACAGGTTTTAATTCCAAATGGTTTCTCTCAGAAAAGCTTACTGAAAGGACCAGAATTTTATGCGAAGCTCAAATGAATTGTTACACTCATTGTATCTCTTCCAAGACCTGAAAGGAAATAGTTATCTATATTCTTTTACGTAATCAATGAGAGAATAGCTCACGGTTCAGAAAACAATACACAAATGAGGTATGGTGTGTTAGTTCAGAGAGGGCGGGTGATCCGACTTTATCTGCAATTATGACCGCAATGGATCCATTGATGGAAGGATGCCTTAGGATGTGTCTGGAAGGATACTTTAACAAATGGTAGTAGGGAAACATCGAAATGGAAAAAATAACAAAAACATATCAAAAAAGTGTAAAATCTCGATTAATTGGCCGACACCATCATGAGATCGTAACTGCGGCCAACATCGGATCAGCGGCCCTACTCAGACAATCTACTGGCTGACCGCGGTACCAGAGTATGCTCAGCGGGCTGACCGCTGTACCACGAGACATGGAACGGGCTGACCGCGATCCATGGTCGAAAATTTGGCCGACCGCGGTCCTCAGTCGAAAGTTTAGCCGACCGCGATACTGTCCGCGGTCGGCAGACTGAGCGCGAAGTTAACTAAGGTCCGCTAAATATTGGTACCGCGGTCAGCGCGCTCCACTGTCTGAGTATGTGAGCTATATATCATCGATATTCTATGTTTCAGCATCACAATAAACCACAATCCCAAAAGTCTTCTCGTAGACATATGTACATATGTCAGAGTTGGAGTGAACACCTAGCACTATGCTACCTGAGAGCCTTTTTTTCTGAACATGTTCTCTGCCCATTGATGAATTTTCTCTGATTTGTTTGCAGGTGATTCTTCTGCTGCAAAGTAATTCTATATGCAGTAACAAGGCCACTTGTTGAGTCTAATTTCAGTTGTCACAATTAATGGTGAGGTTTCTTGTCTGGAGCATCTTGATGATGAAAAAGAACAACGGTCTTCCTTTTCTTTACTTCTTTCTTGTACAGTACAATTATGAGCTTGGATTTTGTCTTTCTTAGTTCTCAACAGCAACGCTCACCACAATGAGTATAACAGCTTATTATGGCGCTTCAATTTCTTGTTCCCCACACACATTATTGACTCAATGTGACTCGTTCCACCTTTGCAGAGTATAGCGATGGTAGACGTAAGCACAGATGGTGACGTCAAGCATTGAAAATATAACAGCAACAAATAGGAGCCAGTAAGAATATCCTAACTGAAATAAGTCTTTTAGGAATACAAACAATCGGACATGGATAAACTATTGCTCAGTAGGTTGTATCACATCTATTACAGCGTATCGGCGAACGTATACCTATTGAAAGTTCAACATACCGACACATATAACCCGGGGGTCTCTGACGACTCTGAAAAATAAGTATTGTGGGAAAATGTTATCAGTGAACAAGCCCATAGACGCACCCCTTTCGGTCCAGTACTTCGTCCCCCATAAAACCATTGCTAGAGAAAGCAATATACAACAAAGTGATGAGACTACAAGGTTCGCCTTATGGACACCCAGTGTGTTCTTCTTTTTAACGCTATAAATTCTGCATGACATTCGTTCAATGATAAACTTATAAAAACTCACATCACCGCAATAGCGACTACTGCCGTGAGAAACTGTATAATAAAAGCAATCGTCATCAGGATCCAGGTCACCAAATACCACCATGGAGCTTTCTGAAAATGCAACACCACCAAGTAAGCATGACTTGAAAAGAAAAGGTTAGGCGATCATCTCACGTTCCACCATTTTCGCTGGTGGTCAGTGTCCCCCCACGGATAAAGACCTATGTAGTGCCAGGAAGCATCGTCGATGGCAAGTTCGGCCCAGCCTAGAAGAGGATACTTCACGTGCTTCAAGAAATTATTTGAAGAAAACTCTATACTAGAGCGGTGAACTTGCCGTTTGTAAAATAAGCTACTGAACTGAATAAGAATGCAAGCATTTTGACTGGGAAGTCAAAAAGAATTCCTCTTCGCCAAAAATTATCCATGGAACCGTCTAAATTATAATAACCATCAACGCATCTACGCATGGTGAATATGTAAAAACGACTCAGTGATATGCGTACTTGTTGAAAATAGCAAATCTTTAAGCTTGTCAATAAACGCAATGCTGGAGCAAAAGGAAACCTGTTACCAGAAACAGAAAGGAAATGCACTTTTGATTCCTTGTTTATGAATTCTCTCGAGGTGCAGTTATGTCATGCAAATTTTTCGTTCCTTTAACTGTTGCAGGATAAACGAAAGGAACATACCGACCTACTCCTGCAATAAGGATTAATTGGAAGCTTTGGCAAACGGTTAAGAAAAAATTTCGTAGACGAGTTCAGAAAGTGATGCACCTATAGGCAGAATATCGGCATTTTGGCTATCTTTCAGCACATTCTAGATTCGGGGTGTGAAGTCTTATACCTTGTCAGGGCAGTGCAGTCTATTTTTGCGAGTAGTCGACTCGTCCAAGTGACCAATAACAAATCTTGGCCGTATCGCCTTTTCCAGAAATTAGCTCCACACCCTGGACTTGCTCATATGTACTGACTGGAAAATGTATTAGCTGGAAAACGAAAACACCAAGCGCCGTAGGCGGACCATCAGTTCAAAGGTCAGGCCGCAAGTAGTCGCTATTATTCTCGGTCAGAATATTGCCAGCGTAACATCGAATTGCATGGAGACTGATTGTACTAGAGATATGAGAAGCTTAACCACTAAAAAACGAAGATAACCCGCTACTGAATTCTCACAAGAAGTTCAAAGATATCCGCTATTTCAAACGAAGTCGATTTTGTGTGACTCAGATGGATATTTGCAACAAATCATGGTCTCGTTTCTAACATTGGGTTCTGGACAGTATGCCGAAGACCGCTTCGCAACGTGGAGATTGTACCTTCGAGAGAAACAGTAGAAGGGGACTTTTCCTATTCCTCTTTCCGAAATACAATGCGTTTCATAATTATATGTAGGGCAATCCCAGGTTTTCCAACCCGGGTTTTCCGGGGAACGTGGAATTTTTCCCTAGCACCATTATGATCAGCACCAGAAGTGACCTCGAGACCCTACTTTTGAGCTCACTGCTAAATTTTTTAAAACTTCATTTCCCTGCTTTTGTTTGATTCTAAGTTATGACACATCTTCATGCTCTAACCGGTTTATCAGCTGCGTAATCGAAACTATCAAATCTGAGTATTTATGTGAGCTTTCATAGGCCACACCGGCACCACACATGCTGCCAATCCTGCTTCTCATGAGGATTCTGAGCACATCTGCACCGATTAGTGTTGGGCATCCAAAAATGCCTACCTCAATTTTTCGGAAGCTCATTGCTGACAGTGGCCCACTCAAGATTGGCTGAAACGTACGCAAGCCATACCTGCTTTAGAAATTCAGTTAGCATTGACCACAACTTCGGTGGCCTCGTTATTTGGCGATCCAACAAGGCAACACTTCCCCTACATCGTGTTATTCCTGCATTTTCCCGTGAAACCATGTGAACCAGTCGCTCAAATTGCTGGGAATTACTCATTACTCTCGGGGCACTTACTGATATCCGGCGCTATTGAGTCAGATTCCACTCTCTGTCCGCTTAAGTTTGGGCTCGTCTCAAACGAGCTGAAATCCATTAAGTGTGGTGAAGAAATTCTCGCAATTGAGGAAGTATTCATTTTCTGTCCCAGGAGTTGCGATCAGTCATAAATTAGGCGGTGGCGCACCAGATTTGGTAATTTCGGCGGTTAGAAAAGTCGTTTGTGTGGTAGAAAGACTCACATCAGCAGTGAGTTGCTGAACAATTGAGATGACTTGGATGCGCGACGTTTATTGATGCCGATTTCCTCAGAATCCTCACAAGAAGAGGGGTGGGAGGCTTGCGGAATCAGTGTGGCCCATGAAAACTCACAAAAACATCCAAGTTTGATAGTTTCGATTACACAGCTGATAAACTGTTTGGAGCATAAAGAAGTGGCATAACTGAGAATAAGCAAAAGCAGAAGAAAAAGTTTACCTAGGGTTGTTGCCGTGAACTCAAAAGTAGGGTGTCGAGGTTATTCGGGTGCCTATCACAACGGTTCCAAAGAAAAAATTCCCGATCTCTGGAGAAGTCGGGAATGGAAAAGTTGGGGATGTCCTACACTTATGAAACGCACCATATTCAATGATTCTCCTCTAAAAACGAGCCTCTTCTTGTTACCCGGCGTGGAGCCGACATGTGCCCCCATTTAAAGTACTGTAATAACATCAGATGAAATGCAAACATAGAATCGCATACGTGTGAAAGAAAGGTCTATTATGTACAGCAAAACTTTTGATGTGGTCGAATAGAATCTATGTCTATAGACAATTTATAAATTTGAGGCTTGTGAATGACACCTCGTCCATCAGCACAGGTATTGTGGAGCTTGTTACTTTTGATGCGGCTTTTCTTAATCAATGCGAAACATCGGCTGATTTCACTGTTTCTTTCGTCACAATAATCTTAAGCGCCCCTCCAGTTTTTGAGGTATCCAAAAGCGAAAAGCAGGTGAATTTTAATTTGATGCATCTTTTTCTGATTTTTTTTCTCTCAAAAACCTGTATCTTTGTCCAAAGTGTAATACATATAACGCCCAGATATGGTAATGTTGTTTTAAAGTGCATCCTGCTTTTCTCAGCATACTTAACTAGCCAATAAGAATTCACACGCAACGATTTCAAACGAGATCTTTTAGCTGTTATAGTGAAGGTGACGAAGAAAACACAAAAATTGTGCAGGCGATACGATGTGTTCGAAATCAATCGACGTTCTACTAGTCTTCTTATCAATGGAGAAAAACGGCTGTTGCACAAAATGACAGCTTTCAAAGTACGAGTGACTTTGTAGTCAACGTGACATACTTGAAAAATAAACATTTGCTGATCCGATGTGAAAAACTCGACCGCGCAAACTTTACTGTATGCAGTCAAAGCACTACTCATGTTGGTCCACGATCTATGAAGTCAACTCGGAACAAGTACAAATGAACAGAAATTCTATTGATATAATCGAAATAGTGGTATGAAGACCTAAGGCATTCATCCAACAACAGTATATTTGCGATTCGTCTCACGATTTGACATGAAACTCCGAGGTTATTGGAGGTACTGCCCATGTTTACTTTAAATGCCTGCTTGCACTCATAGAAGAAGCGAAACTCCGGTAATCACAAGAAAGAGAGACAGTGAAGAGATGTGACTAAATAGCTTACCTGATGAGTCGTGTCGTCCATTTGTTGCTGTGAAGCAGTCATTGTGTTGAAATAGCTTGTCCAATCGACCGTAGCTGTAACAGTTCCTTTTCAGGCTAACGTTTTGGCGTCGTCGTTTTCGTCAGAGTAAGGAAAGTCAAAAGCAAATGCAATATATCCCTGTAGTACTTAATTAACCTACAATCTTTAATTCAGTGAAAGAATAAAACCGAATTAGAGTCAGAGAGAAAGGCAAAACTACATAGTTCTTGCCTAAACAGTCGTTATGTAACAGTGGCGTAGAGTGCGAATGCCACAGACGATCATAGCGACGATTCAGAACAAGCTGCTTTTGAGATTCTCTCTACAATTATTGCGTGATCTTTGAGATAGCCCTTACGCAACCTAGCTTTCACCGCCCTACATACTTCATGCAAGCAGAAAACGGTTTCGTTATTGTCCTGGGTTGTTCGCTTTCGATGGCATGCTTTCCTTGTTTTTTTTCTGGACGTGCATAAAAGAAATGAACTATGACCTTTGTGGTACCGCTTTGTCTTCCACTAACCCCTAGACTTACACATCGGACGTTTGGGAAGGACGGTCGTACTTCTTCAGGCTTCGACATCATAGATTTCTTGTAATGGGACAGTTGATCTAAGAGATCAAAGCAGGTGTCTGACTCCCAAATTCACACACCACACGCAAATATAGGTGAAACAAAGCAATTGTGACCTCTTCGTAAACTCAAAGAAACTGTGTGAATGTGTCGAGGATCACCTAGACATGCTGAGCCATCGAAAATATCAGCATTTTGAGGGCTTAGGTTATACACTGTTCCTCCTTTTTCCACGTGTGAGTAGAATGCGAACCAACTGTTTTTATAGGCTAGATTAAATTCTCCACATCTCCATCCTCTCCACACTAATACAACAATTGCTCGCAGTTATTGTCTTCCATTTGTCATGCATTGAACTGACCTGCTTACATTTTTCTTCCGTTCCACTCGTTATCTAGCACTTCTTCTAGCACTTCTCCGAACACACGCTTTGCTTATCCTTCTTGTATGAATACATGTATATCTCTCTTCTATACGTTTAAGATGCCGCATTTTCCATCTATAAGTGATACTTTGTTTGAGAAAAAAAACTACAGGAATGGGCGACTACCAAAACGCACCAAGAAACTGGACGACAATAAAGATAGCACTGTAAACGTTCTTATCCGACAACATTAGGTTGTCCTTACATTGTGTGCTGACATCAATCGAGCGAAGAGACCGATGAAGCCTTCTGCATGAAAGCCATCTTACGAATCCATAAGAATGCATGTTACAGCATAGCTTTTGAATAGACACCTTTGATGTTGTGATAAAACTTTTTATTAGCAATATATTAAAATGAGACACGTTTTGGAATATCACTTTGATTGAGCACTCTTAGCCGGAACTTGAGATAAGGACAAGACAAAACAACAAAAAAGGACGAGCTCGTGACACGTAAATGTATAACACACAGCCCTCACTTCCTGGGAAACAACAGCAAATCTTCGCTAATATAATATATTGTGATGGCCTTCGTCTGTGCTATCATCCAGACGCCTCTTTCTCGGTAGGAGAAATGTGGAGATGATCGTCGCACTCTGGTCCAATTCAAGCAATTTTTGCAAATCTTTCACTTTGAAGGAATCGGTTCCATACATTTTAGTTACTAAGAGCTGTCTTCCCACGGTTCATGTACAACGACGCTGGGAACTTCTTCGTCGGAAGTGACCACTTCGCTAGTGCGATTGCCCCTCAAAATAGAAGTTCAGTGAGCAGATGTTTTAGAAATATGCCAACATGTATTGTAAAAATTGGGTTCATCTAACACACCTGTCCATGTCTCTCATATCTTGTGAGATGGAGAGTGAAGATGAGTTCAGTCGTGGTCTTCTCATTAATGAGGAGAGCTGATATCGTGTCTGAATGGGATTAAGGATAGGTCAAGAGTTCCATAGTAGCATCAAGTTTTCAATGCTTTCTTCCCACTAGAAACTTTCTGCTTTGGGTGTTTGTGCTGCGGCTGTTGGAATTATTATATTACGTACTCCTGGATAGAATATTAGAATACCCGTGGTAGTAGCTTGATAAAGAAGGTTGGTTCCTTGAATCATATGCTCACTGGGAAACGGAATGCATTCGCGAGCTAATTTATAATTCGTAGCAAACCATTTTCATCGGCAAGAATAGTCCCGCTCTGAGTCACTGTAACCTAGTCATAGGCAGCACTGACAGAAGTTTCTGTGTTGGAGGTTTCGCGGTATATTTGGATTTTCAAGGACGATGAACTCATCGGCAATGATGAAGTAGAGTGAAACATGCAGGAAACACAGAAATGATGGCGGGATTACATATGCGTCCAAATCGCGGACGAGTGTGCCCCCGATAGGTCCCGCAACGAAGCCCTGGTAAATGGCACACATTCCATGCACAGCACTTCATCCACTGCGTTTGATCACCGGCGCGCACCCGTTCAATAGCGTTACCTGGCGCGACGATGCCCTTTTGTCCAGGTCGGCAGATGTGTCCACAACAGGTAGGCGGCTATTCACTCTGTTCAACTTACTGTTGTCATTGTCCAGCAGCCGGATATACGATAAGCGACTCCCTTCAGTTGTTTCCGTTAGTGCTGCCTTTAATCCAAAGAGGAAAACCTGCAGTCGCACTCAACCGTTCTCGTCCATCTGGTCTGCCGCGTCGCACCACCGACGCACCGTGCCACATGCACTGCCGGTATTGATGTTTTGCTTGTTTTCATCGTTTTCTTACAGACTTTATTCCCATTCCGAAATGCGCCTAGCACCAAATATGAGCAAATCATCAGTATCGGCAACATCCGACAGTGGCAGCTGGTCTGCTGCGCCACGTAGACGGTGTGCGTGTCAGACCAGATGCGAGATGATTTTGCGATACAAAAATCATTGAACGGCACAGTACAAAATTTTTGGCAGCAAGTTTCTCGAGTACGCTTGCGCAGTTATGGTGAAGAGAATAGGGAGAGTAGAGTGCAGGGGGTGGGGTGGGGTTGAATGGATCTGGTTTGTGTATTCGATCACGGCATACCTCATCATACTTTCTCAGCGTTTGATCCATTCGGAGATGACTAAGCAGTGGAGACGCTGCTTTGTTCCTGTCAGGATAAGGAGACAGAAGGATGTGATCCGTAATAGAGGAGACTTCTGGGGCTGCCAAGGTTGTTCTTCGGCACCTTAAAAGTCAAGCGTAACGACTCAATGTTGAACACTACTTATATTTGAAGCAGAGAGGTGTAAAAACTACATAACAGCGTAGATTGGATGTTTAAGGAAATATTATAAAAGACCTACTTCGGATCATAAGCTTCAGGCAATGACTGAGTAGATGCGCGTGAAGAATCTGGCTTTGATTTCTGCAATAGATAGAAGAATGTCGAAAAATCAAATAAGTCATGTGTGGTGTTAGACAACTATGTTTTTCACATCAGATCTGCTGTTTATTCTACAAAAAAACTCTAGTTTAACCTTTGCCGCTATCTCGTTAACTATTCTATCCTATCGTTCATCCCTAAAATAGCGAACCTCCTTGTCTGTCTCATCTTTTTCAGTCTTCTCCTTCAACATCGAAAGTATACAAATAGAGTATCAGTAGAATGAAAGAAAAATTTTGACACCTTTCTTTTTCGTATAATTGCATCCATAAGTTCCTTTTGCGATTTTGCAATGATATCCATCCTGGTCTCCATATCACACAGGCGACTCTTCAGAGAGTAGTTCTCCTGGAGCAGTTCATTGACCCGTTGAGAAGTGAGCTCCGTCCTGAATTAACGAAATGAGACGTGGAAGTCTTCAAAGAATTAGTGATTCCTTTACAATTCCATCGCGTTCAGCCAACTGTCATCCGCTTCTCCCTTCTCACTGCGTAGCCGCTTCCTCGTCAGTTCATCCATGCAGTCTTCCTCGAAATCATGCAATTCGCGCAGCTCTTCCGCATTTAGGTATAGTCCTGAGGAAATAAAGTGATATGACGCTCGCCGCAGCGACCGCACAGGATGCCGTGGAGGACTTTATGTGAGTGAAGGCCAGATTGAAAACCCACGCATTGAGCAATTGATAACAACGTCATCCCGTTCTTTTGCTACCTTCAGCGGCTTTTTCTGAAAAAAAAATTTAACGTGAGGGAGTTTGAGACAAGTGTTCGTTGATGAGCGTCCAATACTCCGTCCTGTATATAAAATCCTCTACGGACTAGTTGGTCTCGCACCTAGTAGTATGTTTGAAGTTAGGTTGTGATACTAGTGATAGTGATAGTGATACTCGAGGTTCAACTAACGAACTGATAATAGTCAAGCCCAGCAGAAGTGTCAGATGGTGGTTCCTCGTTAGCAGAGCTGGTACGGACTACGTATGGGTTAGTAAAAAACAGCTCATTCCTACTAAAATATTTCGCTTGAAAGAGCGCTCGACTCGTACTTGGAGTCGTGACATGATATTTGGTATTTGTTTGTATCTGTCTGATGTTGATTGGTTGTGTTTGTTTTATGTTTGTTCTCTCGTCTTATTTTATGCATGGTTCGCCTTGTAATAAATACAATATGTGCTGAGGAAATCAGAGGGAACGCCTCTTATTGACAAAAACAGGGGAGAACCTTGAAGAACACCACTTCCGTCAAAGATTCGAGAGGTTATAGAAACTTTGGACCAAGTGCATTGAGCATTGAGGGGGTTATGTTGAGAGATGAAATATGAGTTGAACTGGATTCCTTCCACTTTCATTGTTATCCGTCCTCATACAATGCATTAAAAACGATAACATAGGCTCGAGCGAAGGACGTGCTTCGGGATGCGAAAAAAAAATACCTTGCAGAAGCAGAAAAGGCGAGCAATGTAAGCCAATACTGTGAAAGGAGGTGGTAGTAGAGGTGTGTCGTTGTACTCCATGACCTAAACAACTGACATTAAAAAACTGACATGAAAGAATGTCCATGATATAATAATATCGAACAAATCAGCTAGGTGTACATACATAGCTTGCGAATACGAGCATGAGCATGTCTCTGCCGTCCTTTTTCTCTTCATGCTTACAGGATCTCTCACTGCCTATGTCAGAAAAACGAAATGCAGGAGAAAAGGGCAGGGATGGTTTCGAATGTCGCATAGGTATGCTACTTCCATAAAAGGAAGAGGTGTCTGTGGTATGGACTACTGCGTTTTAGAGTACATATGGCCTGGTTTTTAGATGTACAGAGGCTATCTTCATAGATCATTTGACCCTTTCAGGGCCAGATGACAGAAATGTAGGCCAAGAAACAGTAATAACAGCCTAATGTTGGGTTGACAAGTTTGTAAATGCACTGGAATTTTTCCTTAATCTCTTCTGGATCAAAAACTGATTTTACCTGCCAATATCGCTGGAACAACCATACTTCGTGCGATCGTATATTGGTATCGTTGAAGATGTTACTAAAGAATGTTTTTTATAAGGTGAAATCTTTTGTGGTTGAAGAACTCTCACTTAAAAATTGCAATGAGCATATTTATGAGCAAGATGTTAGCGACAAGTAGGAAGATTGTCATCAGCACCGGCGGAATCCATCCTCCAGGAACGCAATTTGTCCCTAAAAGTGGCGAACTCGGTGAGAAAGGCTTTGAAAATGCAGGAGATACACCATCACAACGCATGCAACACTCTAACACGATATTGTTTTACGGTTAGCGTCACCTTCAAACGTTTCACCCTTTCGGAAGGCCTTCCATGCTAAAGAGTGGATGATTTTATTATTAAATTACAAATAAAACTTCTTTTGAGAAAAATCAAAGTCGTCATAGCGAGAAAGTTTGTAAATTCAGTGTTATAATGGGAAAAAATTGCCTTCGTCTCCACACGTATCAATCTCCCCAGCGTACACTTCTCCGTAT
Source organism: Ancylostoma caninum (assembly GCA_037903475.1). Lineage (NCBI taxonomy): Eukaryota > Metazoa > Nematoda > Chromadorea > Rhabditida > Ancylostomatidae > Ancylostoma > Ancylostoma caninum. Next base: position 565,102 of record JBAJFG010000328.1, read on the forward strand.
AACATGAAATATGGCTTGTAGAAGATATTCCTGGAAAAAAGCGAATGTCAACAGAAATAAATACTTTAGAGAAACTCTATACAATAACTGCACCTGACAAGGAGCCAGTTCCATTTTTCGTGAGGAAAAGTTATGGCTTGTCGGGAAACGCCGAAAGCCATTAGAGTAACTAAGAGGAGAACAATTATGTAGCACATGGAGACAACCATCTTGGCAGCCATCTGGATGTATGGACCAAGTAGCGGATGTACTGACAGATATTCTAAGACCTGGAAGACGTACATCATTAGTGTCAGTTTCCATAATCAGTGGATTGTAGCTAGAGCGAGTAGTTGGATCCCAAAAAAGAAGTGGATGTGAAGCCCTGTAGACCACGAAACTCCTTCGGGCCTTCTTTTCGCAGGAAGTCCATCTTTTCCCACGACGCTACTTTTTGTGATCCCAGCCGGATGGTAGGGACTATAAACTCCTTCTCGGCCCAGTATTTTTAGGCACTATTCGGTTAGTTCTGCCCCGAAAATCTCATGATCAAAAATTTGCCCGATCCTGTCTGTGGGGCCTGTTTGACGCCCCCGTGGTTGGTTGAAAACTATATCATATATATTATATTGCACTGTGAGGTCCTCTTCATATGATTTCGAAAGGGTTACTGCAACGAGAAGAAGAAAATACGAGAAGTAAAAATTGTTAGAAAAAATGACAACGTGCTGCGAAAAAAGTTGATACTAAGGATCAGCACACCAAACAACAACACTCTACACATTTCTAAATGTTTCTATGAGGTGTCTTTTCTACCATGTACCTACCAAAACCATACAAACACATGGTAACGGAATGAGTACGATTTTCGTGAGCAACGCATGGAATAACTGTCGTGGGCAAAGCTTGCTCGGAGACTATGAATTTAATATTTTCAGGCCAAAACTAGCCGAATAAAGCCTACTTTCATCACAAAGGTGAGTAGAGTGCTGTACTTGCCTTCATATACCATAGCACATTGCTACATGAGAGAATAACTCGTCCATACGAATGGCGCAACATCGGCTGCATCCGGAAACCAAAGCCAACAAGAAAGAATAGTAAAGCCGTTGCAGTGAGCAAATTGTAATATCTGAAGGGTTTGCACATTGTTTGGCAAAAACAGGTGGGGTGAGGGAAAACGTAAGGAGATGTGAGATTTTGTTTATACTTCGTCGAGACTATGATGTCGCTTTATGCGCTTGGATCCAAGACTTTGTGATAGAAAGTATAAACTGCTCTCGATTGAAATCTTCGACGTTGCATCACGAGGCTATTTTGTCATGTACCATAACGCAAAAACATTAAGCATGCTCAAACCATAGGTACGATACGTGAGACGCGTCTCAACCCACCATAACTTGCGTAGCGCCGCTGGGGGGGGGGACCTTCATCTACGATCATGAGAATAAATTGAATCCGGAGCGCAGCATTGGCAACAGCGCGGAGACACGTGGTTTTCCGAACTGAAGGAGATATTTAGCGGAAAAGCATTTTCAAACATAGCCTGTTTTCTGGGCCAGTTTCAGACAAATGCACTCGCTTTTATGGCCAATGTATGCGCAAGGATGTCGGCAATTTGATAGACAACTGCACAACTGTTTCTGGAAATTGCTGAGAAATTTTAATGGACGCAAATCCCCGTCTAGATTTCAAATAATTGATTTCTCTTTGGATTCTTGGTAGAAATTGTCGGTCTTCGTGTCATTTTGTAGAGAATTTTACGAGAAAGATCACTGACAACTGCGCAACGTACAGTTTCATGAGATTACCGAAATATTTAGCGAAAATCAAGCTCTGTGTATCAGTGTTGAGGTGAGCGTGGGTCCCAGCACGAAAGCAGGGCAGCGGTGCAAATCAGGGAGAAAGGTGAGATATCTAACACTCCGCCTCTGAACGTGTGATCTTTTTTCCCTTTTTGAGCAATACTAGAGCTGTTTCGGTGCAAATCATCTTTAAAAAAAAGATTCACTCTCTCGCACTCAGTAGACTTCGCTCTTTTTACCTTCCTCACCTTCGTCGAATTGGTTGGTGAACAACTTTCACTTTTCTGACCGCTGTCTCACCACTATCGTACCTATGGCTCAAACAAGGGATGCATCCGATTTTCAAGGCGCGACGGCCGCACTGCGACGAAGTATAAATACAGCGTAACGTAGAAAGGCTGGGATCGCTTCTCAGCTTAATAATTGTGGAGAAACGAAAGGAAAACTCACTTTGTGTAGAAGACTCGACATTTTTCCTTGAGCTTGGGAGTTTCCTGATCCAGAAGCTAAAACCATGAATTAAAGGAGGATGAAGCGATTGGAAGAATTCTAAACAACACCTTTCGAAGATGCTCCACCGTGTAGACTAGAATATAGGCTAGAGTGGCGTATTCGATGTTCGTGGGGTTAACTGGCGTCTCTATCAGGAGAACATATGAGGAAAACATCAGAAAAATCATGAACGCTATACACCACGACCAAAATTTGGTAATCGGCGCTGCGTAGAAGGCTCGCATTTTCGCCATAGCTGACAAGGAAATTCTCTGGAAAGTTTCTTTGAAAGAAAAATAGAACAGATTATAAAATATAAAATATAGACACAGGACACTGCTGAGTCACCCTTCGTTTGAAGACTTTGAAGACTAAAACAAGTCGCAACCACATACCTTCTCAATAAGCATATCACAGCTATCGTTCATACTATTCCTCTTCGATGATATTATGGTGACCTTTTTCGGATGTCCAATGCCATTTTCCACAAGTTCATCCAGCTCATCGCCGTTCATTATCTTTCCCTTCCTCGCCTTCTTTATTGAGCCGGTTTTGAACAGCTGGAACGATTGAAAAATTATTTTTAGAACAGAACTTGGTTTGACACACACGCCAAGCGCGTGGAAAACACCTTCCCAATTGACAACATCAAATAAGTCTCCGCGAACTTCTGATTACAGCGATATATGTAATTCCGCGCAAAAACGCCAAAAACCAGTTCTTCAAGCCCCAACTCTTGGGGAGGTTGGGGAAGGAGCCACTGAAGAACTACGAAAGCTCCATCCGCCATGCATCCCATTACTGGTTTCACATGGATCGCTCCTCCTATCCTGTTAGGGTATGTTTGGGGAACTCTCATGATGACTATGAAATTCCTAAGAGGCTGCGCTCCCAAAACTGCATTGTTTAAGAACACTGTTTTTTCCGCCTTAGTCCCGTCTCTGGCTCCGCCCACAAGTTCCCCAGATGTTGAGGCCCGAAAAAGGTTTTTCCTGCAGTTTTACGCCGAGTCAGATATACCATTATGACCAAGAGCTCATGAGGATTTTTCTTGTACGGGAATCTCAAGAACAATTAAGAGGTAGGACGATGCCGTTAAATAGAACTTTTAAAAGCGGTATTGCTCTACGGAAAGGCTGGCTTTACAAAGTGTAATTTAACAGGTTTGAGAGAATAAATCGATCGAGTGAGAGAGAGAGAGTCCATATTGCTTTAGAAAACGAGGAGACACTCCAGTCCAGCTCGTTTTCTAAAGGAACTTTGTAAGGGAAGTGAACTGGAAGCATAAGGATTCAAAATTATGTAGACCATTTAATAAGTGTGCTAATCCCGTCTCAAAGGGTGATATATGTACATAGTGACACGAAGGGGTCAAAATTCAATGATTTCCTTTTTTAGGATTTCAACTGATTGTAAGATTTTGGCGCACGCCTCGCAGGTGAAATCAGAAAATCTCACCTTATTCAGCTGCAGAGACATCATGCTGCCAACACCATTCCCTTCTAAACGATCTGTTCTGTACGTGGTAATGGTGTCGTATGTTGTACACTAAAAAATCGACGATAAATTCATAGGCTTCCGCGAGAGGCCAACAGCTTCATAATCCGTTTCAGAAACGACGACAGTTGAGCATTTGTGCTTATGACGTGCATTTCTCAGCTGCCTCTGCGAACACGGCACTATTTCTCGCACTCTCTCTCCTTCTCTGATATCTTCAAAACTATGTTCTCCAGTAGAACACACTATACCTCTTCATCAGCATGTTCGGAATCCGGTGTATCGGCCGAAACGCATGGTGCCTTGTAGGCCAACGCCAGTGCAGCCGGCGGGCAGATGAGGGCTGCAAGCACCCGAAGATTCGACCCACTGGGAGAACGTTTTTCACCGTTCCACTAATAAGTACCGTGGACCGTACCCATTCATCACTATTAAGGCTAAGGTTACGAAAATTACATCACTGTTGAATAGTAACAAGTAATCAATTGCGTTATAACGTAGTTTTATGCTAGAAAGCGGAACCTCCTAGCCAAATAGGTGACGAATTTGGGTACGGCCCGTGTTCAACTTACCTACGGACCCGTAAAGAACCGTGCCAAAGTTCTGCCAGTAGGCGTTGGCAACTGAAATAGTGGATAATTTTTTTAAAAAATGAATTATCGAAAAGTCAGGCATTCACAGCACAGAACTCAAAATTCCAACAACCCTCTTCTATTAAAAGTCTTTATCTATCCCAGGAAATTCACTTTTTTATCAATAACTCATGAGACTTTACCAAGACTCGTTTGCAACTTATTTTATGGACACGGATGAATGCGCTGCATGGATATTCTGGTGTGGTTTGGTAACACAGCTAATAAATTGGACTTTGGCCAAAATTTATGCATGAATGCCGCCTGGAATGGATGTGTATCCAAACATTATCATTGATGGTTATCCATGCACCGCGTTCGTATAAAATAAATTAGTTAGTGGATGGATAAGTCAGCAGATTAGATAAAAATTGTAGGAGAACGCTCTATTTCTACATCCAGTGGCGAAACTTATCGGATAAGTGCCTGAAAGATGGTAACCTACCAAGGATGAGCAAGAAACGGCTTATGGTTGGCCATCACAGCCAGCGACAGGCAATTCTGATGACCCCAATGAGGCAGTTGAGCTGTGAGCAGCTTCAGTGTCTGCATGTTATCTTCTCGATAGCAAAAATCTAGCAGTTGTAGGGATTCTCGACAGGATGAGCTAAATTTTATGGAATAAATGGGATTTCTGATGCCAAAGCCTTAACCGCTGATTTGAAAACCTTACTCGCAATATTCTCGAAGCTTCTGCGCCACCTCTACCTCAAGGTAATCCTCCTCTGCTATCCGAGCTATTGCCTTGTACAACCGAGCGGCGACGAGGCTCTTCGCCATAGCGTCTTCGCCGTGAAGCCACATACACTTGGCCATTTCTGGCCTTCTGGTGAGCACCGCCCACAGAATGAGATCATTGAATGGGTAGGCAAAGTCTGGGGGAGTATCTGGAATAGGAATCTCAGAAAATGAGCTACAAGTGATGGGGATGAATAAAATCCAGGCCTACCATCCTCGCACGACATCGGATTACACCAGTCTGCGCTTTTCCGTCGTTTCGGCGAGGTCTTCGAGACGAGCCTTATATGGAAACTGCTCAGCCTGGACAGCTGTGCCTTCTTCCGGAATTTCTCATAGTTATTCTTGAAAACTCTAGAAGTGTAGTAGTGTTTGTAAGCGTTTCCCATGAGTTTCTCTATGATCATGCCGATATCCGGCAAAGTGAGGTAGGCGGTTGGTGAGGTATGCTCGACGAGAAAACGCACGCTGTGTTGGGCGTCGTCATCCTGGAACAGTTGATGAGCGAAATGTGACTTCTACAGCAATTTTCGCAGAACCCACCAGGTTGTATAGTTGCTCTAGTGTGGCGATTGTGAGGAAATTCTTCATGGAAACGCCATTTTCCAGTAAGCATTCAACAAAATCTACCTGGAACCACATAGGCTTATTTCAATACTGGGTGTTGGCTGGTTCAGTGCTTTTCGGTAACCTTAGGCTTCGCACTGAGCTCATCCTCAAAATATTTCCATATTTCCTTTATTATAACAAAACAGGTCCATGAATCGATGTCATGGAGAAAAAAAAAAACATCGTAAAACATTGTACCATACTATTTCGCTGTAGCCACGTATAAGAATGAGTCTATTCGAATCATTCATTTCTTCACAGTACCGAAAAGGTGGCACACTCAAACCATTCATTCAATTCACTTCGCAAATCTCGGGTTTCTGAATCAAAATCAGAATAAAATGAGTGCGAAAGGGAGCTATGACCTTTTAGGCGATCATTAGTGCCTCGAAAATTACTTGAGGCACTTGATGTGTCCTTGGGATAAGCACTTGCAGGCACGAATAAGGAGGATTAACTAATACCAGTTGCATAACTTGGAAGTCCTGTTTTAGACCGAATATTCAAATCGAGTTATTCGTTCATTTAATTGCTCTGAGACCGATGTCATTCAGAATGTTCATTCATTCAATTTTTCGGAAATATGATAATTCGCTTGAATTACTAGCCCGTTCGTGTAAACAAGAAAGTCTACCATTCTAAAGAGTCTACTATGTAAAATATTTAGATAATGCATCCTTCGAATAAGTCGTAAGTTCGAAATTCTCAAAAAGCCTTCAACACATTTGAGTTGAAATTATTAGTATTTCGAATACTTCAAATTTTTGAAAAGTCGTGGCCCTCGAAGCATCAGAGGGCAATAATTTCTTAGATAGTCCGTCATGTATAATGTCCGATTTAAAAAGCTTGAACAACAGCGTGAACAATCCACTCATTCGTCATACGTCAAGAATAGTCTTCTTATGAATCTGGAGTTGTTTCTAGCAAGTACATTTCATTCTGCACAAAATTATATTTCTGTCTACAGATCCTTTTATACTTGTGCACATATAACTAAGAAAGAAACTAGTATTTGATGTGGCCAGTCCCTCTCTAACCCCTCATATGTCCTTTGTGACTTTTTGTTGGAAGAAAGATTTAATTTCTCAGCGAAATGGCACTAAAAGAGCAGCTAACCCGATTTAATCGGAGCGCGTCATTCATGGCCGAGTGAAGGGCATGGATCGGCCAGTGGCGACCGCCGGCGAAGAGGCACGACCTGGCGACGTCCACCCGGTTCCACGAAAGAGTTAGTGAGAGCTGGAAAAAGTCGGTGTAGAAGCTAAAAAGCACGGAATATTGGGAGATGAAATAAAAAACAAAAACAAAAAAGAAGAAAAGTGGATGCTGTAATGACTTCTCAAAGTTTATTTTACACTATGTTAAAGGACACCTGCAATTTAAGGGCTCAAAACCTACTTGTTCTGGTAGAGTGAGATTCTGCCGTTTGAGCACCGCTGTTAAAATGGCATGATCCACGTCTTCTGTTCGACCTTCCCCGTATCGGAAGATGGTTAACTAAACATTTAATTGTAAGAATTAATTCCCGTAGGACCATCAAAAGAGGGTCCCATTAAAGCTCTACCTACCAGGTCCGTCTTCCTAGCACACTCAACAATGACGTCTAGGATCTGTTGTGGGGTTTTGGGAGTTTCCGGGAACACTGTCGAAATCAGAGAGAGCAATTCTTCCTTTACTTCCACCGGGAAAACCCTGAAAACAGAAGTTGATGGGTTGTGAAGTGAAGGATATGGGTAGCCAGGTAAATTTTTACCCATCAGCATCCAGATATCGAGAAGCGAATGCGACCAGATCCGATGCCCTACCACTACCGTCACAGACAATCACTGGGATGTTAGGTTCCCTGGAAAGATCCCGATATCTATTGCAAGTTCCTAACCGGCTAAAGACAATGATTTACTGTGTGAGGTACTGATGGATCGCTTTGAGTGTGCTTGTTCCTCCTTCCAGTACTGCACAGACTACAGGCACCTTCCGAGAACCGTTCTCATCGCCTTTTGCCAGGAATTCCTCAAAGTTTTGTCGAAGGTGTAGATCGGCACCATACCTGAAATCAGTATAGTGAGAGAGCAGCTGGTAATATCTCCTTTCCGTGGATTTTTTGTGAGACTATTCTGAAATCGAACTAAAAAAAGTGATAATCACAGAAAAAACTCTCTGTGATATAATGCTCCAAAAAAAGTAGCTTCCAAAGCACTCAGGTCATAATTTTCTTTTGAAAGAAACAAAAAAGGTTTGAGGTCTCGAGAAGCGGAATATTTTCTGAAAAAATTTGTGAAAACTGGAGCGCAACGGGTTTACCTGGAGCTTGTTCCATTATCCGCAAGAAGGAAGTAAGAATGATGATCGTTCAACACTCCCAGACCGCTGGACGACCCAAAAGCATGTGGGTCATACTGGATCTGGGCGTCTTTAGCTATCTAAACCGGTTAAAAATTACTGATAAATTGTTGTTATTCAGAAAAAATACCCGTCAAAACATAGTAAAATACTAAAGCTCAATAGAAGTGACCGCTTACAAGTCGTTCTTTTCGTTTGATCACGCCCCAAGGAGCTATCCCTATTGTAACAATTTTCGATCGCATCCTGAAATAGCGCCTTGAAGAAGGTCATCTGAATCATTAGGCGCTTCCTTACTCAACCTAGCAGAGATTCCAGCATCATCCAACGCCTGAGCGACGTGCTTCACAACGCCGGAGTCCAATCCACCAGTGATTATCCATGCGCCGGTGGTTTGCGCTGCTTTGAGAAGCCCGTCTCGGAACATGCGGCCTAGTTTTTCTTGAACTCTGGAAAACATCCTGATAAGGAGATGTGGTCATGAGAGAGTTCTGAAAAAATGGAAACAAACTCGAAGTTTGTCATTCCTCCATGAACGGTGATTACCAGTTTGGGTGGTTGCAAGCCCCAGACCTGAATGAAGGAAGAATAGGTTTACAAAAAGAAACTGTCTTTACTAGAGACATCTTCCTCAAAACATGTTTCCTGTGCTGCCAGTTCCTCTCCAGCATAGGTATGGATCGTAGATCATATTGATCTTTGATCAGTTTTGCCTGTCTGTCATAGAAAATCAGTGTTACACTTCACCTCCATGTTGTCATTCAGTTAGTTACACCTTGCTCGCCATAGGTAAACTAAAACTTTCTTGTCCTTTGCGCGTTTCAGCGGTGACGATAGTTGGGAAGACGACAGAGAGGAAAAGTACGCCGAAGAATGTACACCTGGAGAGGAGGGAGAGCAAAACGGGTTATCCGTTCAGCTACTGAACTATTCTCGAATTTAGAACAGACTAGAATTTCCGATTGTCCGTAATTTGTTGCTCGTTCAACCGCCTGTTTATCAATGTTCTTGTAAGGTAACTTATCAGCAGGTAATTCGACCAATAAACCATGAAGAAACTTAAATTGATCAATCTCTTAGTCGCACAGGTATTTACTCATATCTCCAGTTAGTCAGACAAGCTTCAAAGTTTTCTTTTTTCAAATTTGTTTTTTTTTCCTCTCGTAGTTCCTTTTTTGTCAAGTGTATATGAGGAAAGCCTTTCTTTTCCTGCTTCACGTGGCAGTCTTCATGCATTTTGTGGACAACTTTATTTCATCCAACTTTTAGAGCTGGGATTCAAAAATACGTATGCCCAGGAAAGCCAGGTTAGCAAAACAACTTTGATGATCTGTGCCGCATAGGCAGTGAGGTGAGCCGTGGCTTACTTGGTTAGCGTGTTGTGAATGTGGGCTAATTGTTGGGAAAGACATTTCCAGAATTCTCATTTTTTTCAGAGAGGGAGGAGACGCATAAATGCATATTGCACGGTTGTAGAGGAATTGGTGAGTCTTTCCTATCTGTCATCTGTCGAAAATATCCGTCCTGACAAATGAGGCATCTGTCACCAAAACGATCTGTCAATCTACTTGCAAATCTTTGTCACTAATTTCATATGACGAGCTGTTTTTGTCTGTCAGTCCAACTCTTCTAATTCATCTGTTATTCGCCTATACAGCAATCTCTGCACCCCTACACCTTTTCTCTTTCTTCTCCCTACTCTTTACCATTACTAATTCTGACCAATAATAAGCAAAGGAGAAAAAGCATGCATTCATTAAATCCCTATCGTGGCTTTTTCTGTCCCAAAGGCTACTTCCACATTTATTTATTTATTTATTTATTTATTTATTTATTTATTTATTCAAAGCACTCTAGGTGCACCAAAAGAAAAACATAGGCAGTTGAACAAGTACGCTCAACGGGTGAGTATCGGAAACAACGTAAAAATATTAGGATTAGTAGATAAAACATATAGAAGAAGAAGGATCACGTCGCTCTACAAGGGGCCGGGCAACGGAAAAGTGACTATGTGTGCATAGCGGCCAAAGAATAGGCGTGTTACCCAATGTTTACATAAGTAAATTGATGGGCATTATACAGAGAAAATCCCCCTCTCACCTTTTCCATCAGATACATAACATTTTCAGGATCAGAGTCGTATCCAAGACGAATGTACTGTGCTTTGTGAGCATGTGCACCTCCCTAAAGTAAAGCTTACTACTAACATTAAATTCACTTGTACAATGAAAATTCCATCTCTTATCATTGAGGTGTATAGCGTTAGTGACACCCACCTGAAAGACGATCGTCCCGAAGGCGTCTGTAGGTGAAGTCTGCGTGTGCGTCGCGATAGACCACGGCGTTCCCTCTTCGACCCGAACACTCTGTGAGAACACTGAGAATCGGGAGAGGGCCAATTGTGAGTGCGAGGCCATCGCTCGACCACAGCCGCATCTGAGCAGGAACATTTTATTTATTTACTTATCTAGTACACCGAGAAAAGGTGCAGCACAATACAACAGTTAGTGCGTAGTCGCAAATAGATATACAGTAAGTGTACGCTATATGTTTGTGGGTAAAATCAAACATAACTGGGTAACATTCAAAATATGGGCATATTCCATAGAAAAAAAAACAAAACACCCCGTTGTACACAAACCACCGTGTGATGATCAAACTAGCACTACTTCCAGTTGGCAGATGCTGTAAGGAACTAAAAGAGGATAGCCAGATATACCCGTACCAGCCAGCCACGTACCATCCGGCAATTTGCTTTCCGAACATGATGGAACTTCGGCACGCAGGTATACTGACTGAAACCCCCTACGGAACCATCACGTTGGGCAGCCAGCAATCCTCAGATTAACAGCAAGAACTTGATAACTAGTAAACTAACAAGGCAATTCAGTTCGATTTTTAATTACTTGTTGGCATTACATTCTTAATAACGTTCTCCTTCCCATGAACTTCCAGTAAAGAAAATATGAAAAATGGTCAAGTATTTCCAAGGAGACCATAATAATGGGGTGAAGCTCTCTTATAGATATTCACAATCAGGTACAAATATATTGTTATAAAATTGACCACATCCAAATAAATTTCCGCTAGAGAAACTATAGATCCCTTCAATTCTTCCGCTGTCAAAATACGAAATATTTTGCCTAAGCGTGCTATGTACTTTCAGCTTCAGTGATTTCTTGGCTCTTCTGAGCATTCAGATGATTCAACGGCACCGAGAAAGAGGCGTCTCCTCGAAAACAACTCTTCTCAAGCAGTAGCTCGAGTTGAAAATGAGCTCCAAAGTTTCCTGGAAACCTTGAAAGGTCGAGATATCGGAGATGAGAGGGAAGAATTGAGAGTTGTATTGCGCTAATTTTAGCGCTCCGCCGCGTGCGATCTTGTGAAGAAGCAATATGGTTGAGTTTTCGTGCATAGCGATGGTTTGCATAAAATATGGATAGCATGGGACTATTGTTCATCGTAGAGGGCTGAAAAATGAATATTCGATTCGAATGCGTCTTCATAAACTCCTTATAAGGCTTCGTGAGTGCGTCATCTGATACATCTGATACGCAAATAGATTTGAACTGTGTTTACGTCTGAGAAAATCGCTTCAAATTTTATACCCAATACAGGAAGCGACTCTTGCTTTGATGCTTAACCCTCAGACAAATTAGGAGCTCATTTTTTCCTACGGGTTTGAACAAAGCGTTTTTCTTCCCAGATACTGCGAGCATTTCCTTCTGATCCCAACAGCGGAGGTGGTCCAGCAGATTCTGGTTACATTTCGCATTGTTTACTATCCATTCATTTTGTATAAATAATTTTGGGCAAACTCCGAGTGAAATATATAAATTTTGGGCGAACTCCAAGTGAAAATTCGCCATAAAATACTTTTTTGTCATTATAGGCATCGCTTAGCACCATAATAATAGAGCATTACGGAAACGTCATTTCTCAGGCTCATAAATGTTGCGAGTAAATCGAAGGGGTAGATTTAATAGAATAATATAACTACAGTAACTATGTACACTCTTGCAGTAACTACAAAACATGTGTTAGGTTGTTACATAAGTTTTGTTACATAAGTTTGTTTTGAAATTTTTGGCAAAAAGTTTCATAAACAGTCAATTAACAATAGCTTACAACCGAAGTATGCACAGAATCAGTCTCGGGACATCTGCCGTTTTCGTAGCAAAAGCTCGACCCTGCTGGTCCAGAAATAAGTGGACTACGAGGGAAAAAATTGAGTTTGGCAGTAGTGGAGGTGATCGACTTTGGCAAGTCGGTTCTCCCAAAATAGATATTCCTATGGTCTGATAACATGCGCTCCGTTAGAGCCAGATTTGTGCTATATTATGCACTATAAATATTCCTCTGCGAACTCTTTGCCTTTCCAGAGAGTTCGACCAACAAAACTAAGGCGTTCTCCACAGTGTGGCAAAATGGTGCGAATTCCATAGAACCCTTGGAACCTGGAAGGTAACATGAAAGTGGAAGCAAAACCTAATCGGGAATCATTTACTGCAAGCGCTCAAAAATCCCAATGCAAAAACAGCGGAAACTTGTGTAACAACCTAATATTATCACAACAATGCCACAGGTTATTTCTTTTTCTTAACTAACATATGATTTTCTCGAATTCTCGTTAATTACCTCTTTCGACGAGCATTATTCCTTAAATTCACTATTGTGTAACAACCTAATATAATCATAACAATGTCACAGTGTTTTGTCACTATGTTTTCAGTACTATTTGTAACAATTTTATATGTGAGACATTAATCCAGGGTAAACCAGGTTACAGTCACATCACAAGCTTAAACGTACCTATCAGGAGTATCAGGTTGTGCCACGAATTTGATGCATTCACGTTTCTCGAAGGCATGTTCAATCCATGGTCCGGTGAGCTTCTCAGACTGAAAAAAGTTGTTAGGAGAAATTTCCACAGAATATACGCATGTCCAACATCCAGAAATTGTCCTTGAGAAAAGACCAACCAGTGCTCTGGCGAATAGGTTAGGGTTTTCGAATAGCTTTGTGGTGTTCTTTCGTGAAGCCTCGCCGGATCGCATCGACGTCAAACTGCCAATGGTTCCGCCACCACACACTGAGTTCCTCGGCACGCTGAGCTTTTCGCCAACCAGCGAGAGTGTCCTGAATGTTTAATTAAGCGCTTGTCTTGATGCCGGGATAGCCCATAAAAACGCCATGATTCTATTTCAAAGAAATCGTCCTCATTCAAGAGGACATTTAAGCCGGACAAGCATAGAACCAAGAAAAGTTGGTAATAATATAATTTATGTTAGACGATAACCCCTTTTCACAGTATATCATTCCTAAATCTAAAGACAACAGCGAGATTGGCGTAGTAGACGACAGCGTCACCGAGCACATAATAGGCGGCTTCCATTAGTGATGTTCTTTGCAAAGGGAATCAACATTATTTCATGGACAACTCAGATTTTCTGCACTTTGCACAAAGCAACCATTAATGCATAGCCCCACAGAACCTTTTCATGAGGCAACCATTGTTTAATGTCCTGGGATTCCTCTAAGATCTGGATTATCCCCACCTCAATGAACCACTGCATAATGGAGATTAGTGAAGATTAGGGATAAACATAAGAGAGTGTTGACGTAAAGATAGTGAAGAAACAGCAGAAAGTCATGTTACATTATAGTATGAACAAGGATAATTTTGCGATTTTTTATTTACCCATTCATTCATTGATAAAATCATTCGCTCGCTCGCTCATTCCGTCATTCGCCCATTCATTCATTCATTCATTCATTCATTCGCTTATCACCCACTCATTACTCCATTCAAGACATATATGAATGCAATAGTAAGCATCAGAAAAATTAACTATTAGCATAGGTATGTAGAAAGCACAATTAACTTACGTAGTCATGAAATCGCAGCAAAAATGCATCAATGTCTTATTAGTAGCGTCTTATGCATCAATATCTTATTTAAATTTTATTTTTTAAAATTTTTTATTATTATTTATTCGCCTCAAACAAGGCAAATAAATAATGACATTAGATTAATGTAATAATAACAAACAATACGTACATATATGTAAATGAATTGTGAGCCTGTGTCATCGAAAAAATATGCATTCAACAATTTTCCGCTTCAAAACTAATTAATAGAGGGAGCTACACACAAACCACCGTAATACAATGTCATCAAGTTATCCTCAACAAATACAGTATACTTCCGTGACTGGAATCGCTACAATGTCGAATGTAGACGTTGCAGCTTTTGTAGCCATCATTTGTAGTATTACTCATGCTGCTGTGAGAGTAATCCACCTCTGTTCTTTAGTCATTACCAAGTAGTAATCCAATTGGATTTTTCTAACTAACACGACATGCTGCCTCTCCAGTGAACACAACTTATAAACAACCTTTTTATTTGTTAGTAAATTTATTTACTTGATACACCACAAGGGTGAATACATCAAAGAACAACAAATGCCTAAAAAGTAACGGATGATCTTCACTGGGGCTTCTTGTCAGAGAAAAGTTATTTTACGCCACAAAATTGTAATCCATGAGGAATTTCATGGACCTAAACACATTACTTCCAATTTACGACAAAAATCTATTAATTAATTACCTAGTACTATATAACGCTATTTTTAATTTTCTATTTAGTATTTATCCATCGTTACTATATTGTTTTAGAGCATATTCTCAGACAGTTGATTACCTTGACCCATAACCTGAATTACCCCTGGAATTTATGAAATCAAAACTGTTCCATGGGTGTTGCCTCCAACTAAGTCGTCGAAATTACTTGAGTAATTGAATGTATAAGAGTAATTGAATGTACAACTTCCTCAAAAGAGTGAATCAGTCAGAACAACATATGTACCACTACTGTTCATATGGAGTGAAGAAGTCATATTCTACACCATTTTGCAGAATGCAGAGAGTTCCCAAGAATAGTACATAGGCGTTTTCTGGAGCGAATGAAATCTCATCTTGAGTGAGCAGAGGTATTCTGCCGCCAGCGATTCGATGCAATCAGCTGATACAGAAGGAAAAATCTTCTTTCCAATGAGATTACGTGGCTGTCCTATTGGAAAATCTCATGGTTGGTCTCCTTAGTTCTCGGTGAAATGCTCGACTTAGAGGGTACGTGTGAATGTTGTGGTGAATCCCGCTGGTGGGAATTTATGAAGTAATGTAATAAAGCCATTGTTTGCAGTGTCAACGCAAAAAAAAATCAATCCATAAAAATTAAAAGTTATGAAAGGTCATCGTCCTTTCACGATAAGATATAAGTAGCTAATATGAAGTGAAAGTGGAGTTTTTTTTAGAATACAACACTCAAAAAGCGGCAATTTATGTCACCAGCGCTGCTCTTTCCAGTCTCTAAATAGTAATGGAAGAATCCGGCGCAGGAAAAGCCAGCTGACTGCGGCTTTCTGCACAGCGACAACGTCGAAGAGCATTTTAGTGAGAGACAATCAACACCAATCGAAGAGCTCAGCTAAATTATGCTGCACGAATGAGCTGCAAAAACTAACTCAAGCGCTTAAAGTCATTTTCATGGAACTTCAACAAGTTGAAGAAGCACGTCGATGAAAAATGACGCATTGCCGTTGCTGAAAACGCGTGGGTTGATGCTGAGTTCTGCAGAAAAACCAAGATAGGAAACTTCGTGAACAAGTTGCTAAAGAAAAGTAGGAGGACAAGTCAGCTCAAGTGTTCAAAGTGTTGTCTAACTAGTTGAAGCGTCCAAGAATGAAGAAAACAACCCCAAGTGGCTTAGAATCGTCTATCCATGCACTTTCGGTGATGAACGTCCAACATTAAAATTAGGAACGCCCGGAATGTCGGAACTTTGGAGAAGTGCTCGAGATTTTCCTAAAGATCCGAGAATGTATGGCTCCCGAGAGACCTGGTCGGAGTGCAAAAACAGTATTAAGAAGCGCCTTTGAATGATCGGAAGTTTCTAAGATTTCTCAAAGTCAAATTTGTTTTCGAACGCTCCGTTCGAGAATGTTCTTATGCTTATTTGCACTCTCTGCTTATAGTTCCGGGAAACTCGTACGCTTATTAACAACAAGTGGGAAGGTACTGGATGGTTCCATGTAATAATGATTAATGAAATGATGAAATTTTGAAAAAATGGAGTAATGAAATATTTAACTCTAAAATATTTAAAATTATGGTTGATTTTGTCAGTGTCACATATGTACATGTAGCAAAATCCCCTCCTCGAGGATTGATATTCAGACTATTATTATTTTTATATCTATTTGTTTTGTTTTTTATTTCTTATTTTTATACCTATCATTATTTTATATCTATTTTTACTATATACATATTTACTATTATTAGGTATTATATGTTTCCACATGGATAGCTAATTCGTTACAGTTCTCACAGAAATTCCTCCTTGTTTATTCAATTTTTTTTCAGGAAATAATCAAGATATGAAATTATGTAGAGAAGAAAAAGAACTAAAAAATGGAACATAATAGTAATAAAATAAGAAATTTTATAACCACATGGAACTCTTTAGCAATACATGGCGTATACTCGGATATGGGCGTGGCCTAGCTGCATGGACTAGTTTGTAAGTGAAATTTGGTGCCCGGGGCCACTTTACTGGGACCATGAAGACGCCAGAAGTGCAATTCATCAATTCATTATCACCGTAGGAAATGCGGCCCTTCGCTGTGTCTGCCTCCAGTACTACAGCGATTGCGTAACCAATTATGAGAGAGCATTGGCACGTTGTAGAGAGCAGGAGGCGATAGAAATTGGTAGCGAGCAACAAAGTCGGGGAACAGTTCTCGTCTGAGGGACTATAGAATGCATTGATAGAGATCTTTATCACAAAAAAATGAGTATCTTCACCTCGAAAACAAGAATGAGCGGAATTTCGGTTCCGGAAGTTCAGAAGTTCCTGAATTATGCTAGCTTTTGAGTTTCTAGATTTCTGGAGCATTGACCATAGTTGAGTTAAGCCAACTCATACATGCTATTTTCATCTCTCCAAATCTTGCCAAATTCCGGACTTCTTCCAACTTCTGGTCTGACGAAATATGTATTATACTTCCGCTTATCCCTGCTTAAAACTACTCATCGTCAGAATACTTGAATGCTGACAATTCCTGGGTTTTCTGCATAGGGTCAAAAAATACAGGTTATAACGTCCCACTAGAAAGTCTTATTGGTCATGGCTAGACGGGTCTCTTTACAAATTCGCGACCGCGTGTACAACCGGTCGGGCATAAAGCATTACTTAAGCGTCCGCCCGTGTCCTACGTGGTGTTGCATGGCAAAAGCGAAGAGCCACGATTATGTTAGAGGGAAGGAAGTGTAACTACTGTCTTCCCTCCAACTTACACTTTCTAATCAAGCTGAGAGGTTTTTTCATCAAAGGACGAAGAGCTAAGAAGCTTTTGCTGTGATTTTACTACAATTGGCGGAGGAAAAAGCAAACTGACGAGGTTGTGTAGGAATCCGTAATAGATATTCCCAAGAGCTGTAAGAAAAAAGCGTGCGTCAGCAAGATATTGCACTTTATCACAAAAATACGCCCCTCCAGGTGGAGAATTCTTTTCTCAGAAAGGCTTAACCTTATATTTCCCAAATGATTCACAGAACACAATTTCCGAGTAGTTTATATGGACTAGAATAGGAATGGGAATATTGCGACAGATTCATAAAATGGTCAATTCTGGCTTTCACAGATGTAGGACCTAGCACAGTTAACGGGAAGGTCTAGGACTAATGCCTGGAAACATGGACCTGGATTTATAACACCCCCAAACCACGGTCTTCGAGAGTTACTCTACCAAGAGATGTAGAGCGAACGTCATCGCTACCTTTTGGAACTAACATAGACCTAAGCAAAGTCTAGCAAAGACCCACGAGTAATCTGGCTAGATAGACAGTTCAAAAGAGTTTCTGTGAAAGATTCCTGGCAAAATAAATGTGAGAGGCTAAATTCTGCCATGTGAGACAAGGCGAAATCCGTACTCGGGAGCGAATCCCCAAGTATCTCACAGAACTTCTATGAAGCAGGGATGTCAAAACAACATTTCCACTCCAGAATATATAATACATAGCAGCTCTATGCACTACAATACTATGTAGGTGAGCATGTGAAGGCACAAACTCAATAGGTGGAGCACAGCAAAATCTGATTATCCGCAGTCCTACTTATGTTTCCTAGGAACAAATGGTGTAAGGGCAGTCTAGCACAAATCCTGTGCGAAGAACAAAGGAAAATCAGATTCTGTTATCTCGAACTCAATGACAGCAGCTGCCGCGAATCAACAGTACTAGTGTACATTTCGAATCAGTTCCCAAGTCCGGTCGTCATTGAACCTCGGCATAGTAGTTAGTTGGTAAACTTGTTAGCCAAACACGAGGTTAGTAATACTTTTTATTGGCACTAACCTCGTGTTCGGCTAACAAGTTTACCAACTAAGTATTAGTGTAGTTTTATAAGAAACAATATTACAAAATTTCATCAGGGAATTCACTTTCAAATCATAATAGGAGAAACACCTGCTGTAACAGCTGAAGCTAGATTGTTTACCCAGTTCTGCTCAACTCTCTGCATTAGACTCGTAATCTTTGAAAAGCATACCGCTTGATGAAATGCTACTGAATCATTGAAGAATCCTGGAAATAATCCAAAAACCCACCTGCGCACAAATCTCATCAGGAAGCGCAACCAAAAATCCTTATGTTTCGCCAAAAACATGGATCACTGAGGTCTCTGCTGGCAGACGACACGACAAAAACATGAAGAGATGAGCCACGAAATGCAGCTAATAAGTGAAAAGTTCCATCTTCTACAGCAAAGCCAGCATATGTATGGGCGGAATAAATGAATAAGAGAGTGGGATGGATATAAAAAGGCCGTAACCCGTCAAGAAGCAGGCAATTCTCCTTCGAATCTCACTTGTTTTTCTGCCATATGGTAATTGAATAGTTTCGAGAGCATAGCGCAATTTCATTACGCTCTTCTGGGAAAGGGTGTGAGGAGAACACAGAAGTACGCATCATCAAGGGAGCCACCTGAGGGGATTTGATGCTAAGTATGCAATGATTGGCTTAAGCTGAGAATAGACGCATCACTGGGATTACCCACAGTAAACGTGTCGGCGTACCCAAATTTAACCTTTGCCCAGCACCTATCAACATTTTACCCATACATGATGTCTTTACCCAACCCATCATCATGAGACTACCCATCCTTCCAATGGATACACCGGGGTATTTCACAGATACTCTGATTGTAGATCACCATTGCAGCTCAAACAGTGTAATACGCGAGTCCAAAGCCGTGGGTATGTAGTAGCCTCTGAGCATATACCCCCAGTTGCTGCCATCCTTCTCTCCCTTGTTACTACCAATTGCTGCCTTCCTTGCTCAACTATCAGAGAAACTTTAGATGCAACTGAGGGGAGAATGGCAGCAGATGGTGGGGTGAGGGAAGAAGGGGGAGGGGGAGGACGACTTCAGGTTTTGAACTAGTCGTATCACGCTGTTCCAACTGCATTCCTATTGCAGAATCTCCAAAGTTATTATAGATCTCTTACGTGACCTAAGACAACACCTCATAAGGTCAGTGATGCTATGCAAACGCGCTACATGTTAGGAGTCTGGACTAGGGTCAACAAATAAATTTCTCACCTTCCACAATAGGAAAGCAACCCTACGACCTGCCATGACATCAGATTATGGCAGAAACTCCTCTAAAAAATGCTGTATCCCAACTGATGTTCATGGTTTTCTCGTTCCTTCACTTGGCTTTCTTATTGTTGTTGCACCACTGGGTGTCTTGAATATGTAAATAAACGGATAAAAATAAAAAAGCAAATGTCAGCGACGGTAGCAAAAATTTCTAGTGCAAAAACAGAGTGCTGTGACGAAATTCACCCTGAGATGTTAGGTGAGTATAAGAAAAATGTTGTCTAGTGGATATTCTGAAAAGGTCGCGATCCCGACGCGCTCACTCGCCTGTATTCATAAACGACAAAGGAACGCGCGTACTCTTGGCATTCAGTAAAGACGAAAAACAACATTCTCAACGGGGGATTTATAAATCTCATTTTGACAAGAGGAAATGCGTAAAAATGAAGAGAAGTGAAAATATGTTAGGTTGGTGCATAATTAATGCGGCTTTTGCGCGACTCCTTTTCTCGATAAAAAATTCACGTGAAATTTGCGCGGTAACGTACATGAAAATAATTTATTTTAGCAAGAAAAAATCCATGGAATTAAATCCAATGTTCTTCTTGTGTAGTGTATTTCAATGAATTCGTGAACTGTATCGATCCTGCCCACTATGTAATTGGGGTCGAACGATTCTCATAATTTTGTGGATCGAATCTCTCCCGCTCCTATGCTTACACGAGTCCCTCAGGATTTTGCAGTTTCTAAGGCTTCGATTGTACATTTGCTAGAGCTCTTCTTTTCCCAGGAATGCACACTTGCATAGTCGCACTTTCTCTTGCTGGAAAACACCTAACACGTCAAGAGCAGAATAAGCGATGAGGATGAACTCTGGGAAACGCCGAAGGTAGAGGAAAAAACATCGAATATGCAATGCATACATTTCCTGAGAGCTCGGCGGATTTATTTGTGCTTCGTGCAGCGTTGGGACATTTGTGTTAACCGAGGTCCCCTCTCCAGTGGCAGGATTACCTAGATGGTGGTTGAAAAATATTGGGGTATTGTTGATATTTATCTGAAGTCATTTGTACAAAGATGTAGCATTCGCCAAGAGATTGTGGTCCTAGAAAAGCAAAAGACTTTCAGTACTCGTATCACTAAGATTACCCGTACAAAGAACAACATTTACTTCTACTAAATAATTATCCGTCATCGGCGAATCGCTGAAGCTGAATGAATGAATGAGTGAATGAATGAATGCCCCGCTCCAGCGTTCTACAATGGCACAGCCATGTATGTTTGGACTAGTGCACGTATCCGTATAGCAGCATACCATCCATAAATGGCGCGAAGGCACCATTGAGATCACCCATGGCAAACGTGTTGACGTATCCAAGTTTACCGCTTACATGGCAGTCATCAAAGCACTACCGATACGTGATGTGCTTTTTATCCAGCTTTTACCCATGGATAACCACACTTACCCAGACAAGCTTTCAGAACGTCCACGGAAATATGACGTCACTCGTCGATACTTTTGGAGGTTCCGCGTTCCTGATTGACTTCGGCTAGACAAATAAAAAGTCGTGGTAGGCTAAAAAAATTTTTACGCTACTTTTTCCTCAAAATTCACTTCGGGATGCCCCAATAATGACATCTGTAATGTCGAATTTTGGGTTAAAGCTCGTGTCAGGTACGGTTGGGATTATTCCCACAAATACGAAAATTTGGCAGATTTTTACCAAAGAGGAATTTTTCATGCTATCATTGGTTTTGAAACCTGACGCAGAGCAGCACAGTCAGAGGGCAGACCTGCTTGAAGCTCATCCTCAGAAAACGAAACTGCTAGTGTAGTAACTGGATGTATGTACGTGATGAAACGACCCAAGGTGGGATTCATGATCCTACAATTTTTGGTATCGTCACGCGTGGAGGTGTTCATCACTCCATTTTCATCGATTTTACCTTATTAGTTGAGTTATGGTTGACTCCATAATGCACGAATTACGCCACTCTTGTTCGATTTCGGAACTTCCACGGGGCCATTTAGGAACTTCCGCGCAGCCAGTTCGGAACTCCACGGAGTTTATTCGAAATTTCCATCGAGTCACCTGCGGAAGTTCCGAAAGTTTGCCTGGGTATGGGTGTTAGATTCCCAATGTTTTTAATGATGCTCGTGGAGCTACATAATTAGACATTGAATTTGCACGCATCATGCCCATGCACCTGAACCCTCTTCAAATAAACAGTCTTTAAACAGTGCGGATCGTGATTCTCTGAAATTCGCTGCTCAGAGCTAATTTACAGTAAAGTGTACAAGCAAAAAATTTTTCAGTTTGGACTGCCCATACCGGCAGAGGCGTATGGGACCGAGTTAGATCAGGGTTAGTTGTTCGCCTACTCCAATTTCTGCAACAAATCTTTGGAATCTACCCGAAAAGTGCATTGTGGTCACTTTGAGTAATTCGTTTATACAGGTTTTGTTCAATATATTTTTGTTGGAATGAAAAATCCCATAAGATTCTATGTTTTTTCAAGAAAATAGAGTTTTTTCAATACTTTCCGGCCACCCTATATAAGCAAGGAATACAGGGCACGTACGCATCATTACAAGGATAAATAATTATTAATCTCATAATCTCATAAATATGGTATAAAAATCTTGTATTAGTTTGTTTTTGTCAGTTTATTTTTATCATTATTTTTAATATAATAATTATTAATTATTTGTTATTATAATTAATATTTTTATTACTTTTATTTCCCATCTGGGTCCCCAAAACGGCTGAGACCCCATCGCCCCCCCCCTCCCGCCCACTTTCTGCGTTCGCCCCTGGTAGCAGCTGATTATAGACAACGTCATTTATGAGTAAGCATGTTCATGTGTCCTAGGTAAGGAGGAATTTTGGGTCCGTTAGCACGTTTACCATGAGTAACCTCAGTGATGCATCCGAGCCTCAGAGAGGACTTGTTGAAGGATAGACGCTCATAGTCATTTGCGACGATGCATGCTTCATTAAGTAAAGTCGAGGACGCTGATCTAGAATCTGCCCTTTGCTTCAGCAGGGAAGCATTGTGAAAGAAGCTAATAGCGTTCTTCGCCGCAGTGTCCACGACTCATCAAAGGGTGCGCAGCTATGGTAAAGCATATTTCTGCTGAAATTTTGCCATGAGGGGTTTTTGGTTTATATGCTAACCGCAAGTTAGGCATTCTCCTCGCTACCGTAAAGCGGTTTTTGTAGGTTGCTGTAGGCGTGCATAGAAATGGGTACCTCTTACCCCAATGTATCCCACAAAAATGCCCACGCAATTGCATGCAAAACGGATTGTGTAGAAGCACATCATGCAACCATCCTGAGCAAACTTTTAGAGGCTTGAGAGCAGAGGATCTGATTTCTGTGCCGTGAATAAGAGAGTACAAGCAGGAATGGCGCAGCTCAACCTTCGCCTAACACAATATCCTCCAAAAACTAAGCTGGTACTATGACCGTTTTCTAGTACACACTGTCAGCACATTCATTTATTTGAAGCTTGAGTGTTATCATAACTACATAGATAGTTGGAAAAAAGCGACGATTTCCAAGACAAAACACGTAAATACGCTATTCTGGGAATATCTATCTCCTGAAAATATCCATAGATCCAGAAAAATCTCCCATTTATACAGAAAATGTTAAAGCATGCATATGTAGGCAGGAAAATGAAGCGAAATGAAGATTTATCAGAAAAAATGCAAGAATTCAGCTGCAGAGGGGAGCTGAACCATGACGGGTTGCCATAGCAAAAAAAAACCGTATTCACAAACTTGTGACTAAGATAGAGAAGGCTCAGACTAGCAAGAAAGGGAGAAACGTTCATAAAGTCTTTCATATTGCGTTATAGCAGTCAAGGAAATCAAATAAAAAATCGAGGTTCCATCTTTACATAATCATAACCATAATAATAATTACAAAAATGATTCTTTACATAATAGAAAACACAATAATTCCTTACATAATCATAATCATACATAATCAAGAGTAATGGTTTATTTTTAGACCATTACTCGACAACAATTCAACAACGACATGGATTTTTAGCTCACATCCATGTCGCTGATCGCACGAATACCAAGTGTTATATTTTCCCCTTAAGTTTTTGATACGGATTCGCATGCATATCTCAAATGATCCTGAGTCTGTATTCATGAACGTGCCTGGGAACGTACGTCCCTTCCCGCTTTTCCAATTCGGCAAGTTTTCTTAGCGAAGATAAGTATACTCCGTCCGAGCGAGTTGTCTCGATCAGCAAGTAATTATAAGTAATGTGAAGTGCAATTTGCGTTATAGATCAAAAAAATTCCTGAAATATTCACATTGCAGACAACTGTCATCTTATTTCCAGTGAAAAAGTTAGTTAATTTAGGTCGCTGGACATGAGAATGGGAAACTCTCAGCTGTTCGGAAAGGATAAACGAAGGATAATGGTCGAATTGAGAAGCGCAAGATTGACTAAGCGATCAGCTTTGACGCGATTGAATTAGAGGCTATTTTAGGGGACCAGAGAGATATCTCAGCAACTGGTGATGAAAGCAGAGAAGTAGGCCACATATCAAGAATGTGCGTCCAACGAGAGGATCGCCTGAGTGCGGTTTAGATAAATTGAGGCAGCTACTTGAAGTTAAGTGACAGCAAAAAAGCTAAAATAGGAGAAGCCGAAACGAAAGATAGGGAGATGAATGGAAAGAATGGCAGGCGGGGAAGATAAAAAGCAGAAATGAGCACCTACAGCAGTGAAAAATACCTCTCAAGCAATAGTTTCTTCCAGGATCCACTACCTAAATTCCAAGTTACCGAGCTGAAAAAGATGTGGAATAGAACAAAAAAAGCTGATGATGAATGGAGGAAGCCACAGTGAAATAGAAAATAATTATTCAAGGGGTGAGAAATGAGAAAAGAAAGAAGGCGAAGCGAAAAAATGGTCTAGCAGAGGCTGGAAGGAGTGAAGAAAAACAAAAAAGGAGGAATGAAGGAAGGAAAGAAAGAAAGAAAGGGGGAGAGAGGGAAGAAAAGGGAAGGAAGATAGAAGGAGGGAAAAGTTTCCAGTGAGAGACAAACAAGAGGTACACGGAATCGGGTACGGATTCATGGAACCAACGAACGAATTTCTAAATGAATGAATGAATGAATGAATGAATGAATGAATGAATGAATGAATGGAGAGGAGTTAAGAAAGAAAAGAACAATACCAAACAGAGAAGAAAACGCTTAAATTATCAGGCAGATAAATGCTAATGTAAGATAGCGTAGTGGTGTTTGACAGATTGACAGGAAAAATCGGAACTGATAAAAATATTACATTGGTAGCCCCACGTGTAAGAAATCTCTCCTTTATCAGAGATGGGCCCGTAGTAAAGTGTCCAGTGCGATCATAGCACATCACCTTCAGGGCGATCATTGCACCCCGCGTTGGAGAGGAGCATGGTAAATTGGACGGGCCGTACATGAAAATGTACGTGTTTCACGCATTCCCACATTACTTCCGGGCTGTTTTAACGTGTGAGACAGTTACGAACCATTGCGACTAACAAACTAGAACGAGTACGACTTGTCATAAACACTAGAAGCGCCTCTGTGCTTCTGACAAGTCGTACACGCTCAAGCTTGTTCTGTGCTGTTGGACGAAAATCAACATGCCAGAGTCCGTACGCTCAGATGCATTCTGTGCAATTCGCGCACCTGATCATACATACCTTTGCACCATCACTATACTCTAAGTGAGATGCTCCGAGAACTTCACTCGGCGTCTCTTCGCCCCGCAGACTATCTAGTCGCCAAACGATGGCGCTCATCGCCATCTCTGGCGATGAGATCAGCGCCCCGCACATACGTGCTCGCAGCTTCGCCGCGTATGGTGATGATCTTCCATTCCTCAGTGTTGGAAGTTCGTCGCGCGTGCGATCATCGCCCCCAAATGTGGCGAAGAGTTGTGCAGGCAGCTGATCTCACCGCCATGACACTTTAATATGGGCCATGATATCTGAATGAGAGCCATTCAACCGAAGCTCTGAGCCAACACTAAATATTATAGTTGTTTCCGCATCGTTATACAATCACACTCTTCCGTAGTTATGAAATGGGCGGGGCTAATCTCAGATGACTTCACGACTACTCATTAACAGTAGTCCCTGTCTTTGGAAGCTATGCAGGACTCGGAATGCAGTGGCGGAAGGGACAAGGAAATCTTTTTTGGGGTGAGGGGGGGAGGAAGAAGGTAGCCGGAAAGAAAGATGTGTGGCCAGTCAAAACGTTCAGCAATTGAACCCGTAATGAAGTTGACCTATAAAATACCAATGAAAATTATAAGTAGAATAAGGAATAAAAGCGAGCTAGTAGAGAAACGTTACCTATTATATGAGGCAATTAAGAAAATTCTGCCGATTTGTTCCCGGGAGGGGGGGGGTGCGGGAAAGGAATCCTCCCGCCCCTCTTTTTCAGACATTATGATTGAGAGGGGGGCACGTTCTTGCAAAATTGAAGGAAGAGCTTAGAAAGTGTTATGGGTGAACATAAAAACAAAGCTTTGTAGAAAATAGCGGGGAAAAGCCAGATAAAATAGACTTTCCACGAAGAAATCCATACCTAAACAAACATACTTCTTCACAAGATCAATATCCATGCGATAATATTAGCCTAGAGTTTCTTCTTATAGCCAAAACAACCACAATATTGCCCATGAGGCTTTAATTTTCAACCTAGGCAGCCACGAGGTGTTTGCTCAGCAAGAAGCCCTCCCAGCTCTTTTTTAGAGCGTAAATCACTCCCACAGGAAAGCAAGCCGAGAGGTAATCCAGAAATTATGATGGATAGCCTCCAGGAAGTTTGTGATCGCAAGGCTCGAAATATTTCCGACAGCTGCATAGAAAATGGTAGATCTTCAGGAAAAACATGAAGGGTTGGGGCGGGAGGGATTGAAAAGGCTCTATAAATGGCCCGGCTATTGCGAAAGTATCCGTTAACACGTTTGAAAATAAGGCCAAGAAAGGTAGAGAGCCGCAATATCGGTGTGTTTCGGAGGAAAACAACTGAGAAATCGCATTCCGCAGGGAAAACATCGGAGCGATATGCGCCCACGGGACGAGAACCTGGTCGCCTCCAATTTTATTTGTTTTATTTATTTATTTGTAGACGTGCAACCTGTACGTATATGTCATAGAACAGGCAACGGTATCAGGAAGAAAAAAAACACAGAGCAGAAACAACGACAAATAATGAAACAACAACAGTGTAGGTAAACAACGCTAGCGAGAAGCCACTGAGGCAGCGGTATGACTTGCTAATTTTTTGAAAGCTTGTAAAGACAACTGCGGTGCATTTTTATTTATAAGCGCGTTAAAAAGACGGACTATTCTGTGAAAGAAGAATTTCGATAGGACCTAAGTTTTTGCCACCGAAAGCTTGAACTCAAAATAACCACCTCTAGTTCTGGAGAGTCCAAGGAGAAAAAAGTCACTCGGTTCAACGGACACTTTGCACTTGAGAATTTCAAAAGCCATTACCAAATCGTTCCTTAATCGTCTACTGTAAAGATTGTAAAGACTGTGTAGCTGGAGCTGCTTGCGCCTTTCGATTCCACTAGGAATGAAATTGTAGCTCAGAACACTAAATTTCACCCACGAATCCGGGAGTGGTGGGCCACTGGGGAGAACTCGGCCGAATTCTGGACTCATGACTGGGAAAATGGAGAATGGTTGCCAATATTTAGATGGTTTACCGAATCCGGCAATTTACGTAGATTTTGGCAATCATTCACCCAATTGTGCAGTAAATTCACCCACAACAATACTATGTTTGGCTTGACGACCATTGGCAATTACTGAAAACGGACCGCATGTCGTCTAGGTGATCAGCCGGCCATATTTCATGCTCGGTTAGCCATGAAAAAAAAACTTTCAATTACTCCGTAGTCCCTCAATGGCGATGAACAAGTCTTGAACGAAGAGAAATTGCCAGGAAATTTCCGGCGCTCGAAATTGAACGATATTATCTATAATTTATTGCCTACTGTTCAGTGGAAATGACGTGGTCTTGAAAGAAGAGTGCAGAAACTGTTCTAAACTAAACTTCCGATTTGTGCTTTTGAACTTTTGAGCGATTTCCTAGCAAATTGTCCAAGAAAACTTCGCCTTCAAAGTGGAAAGCAACGTAACTACTAAGAGCGTTTTATCTTTCTCATGCTTCTGAATAACAACAATGTCAATAATATCGCTGTAATAATATAGAACAGTCTCGGTAAAAACAAATAAATGAATATTTTTTGGTGTATGCCTTCACTCAGAAACGTTATTAATAAAAAGCATTTCATCTGTTTTAGGAATTTGGGGTAAATGCTCGGAAATCATTAGAAAGAAATGTTCCAGGGAATGGTCAAGCTTTCCCTATACCATTTCTGGAATTTTCGGAACTCATATTCTGGAATTTTCGGAACTCATACTCAGACGAAATGTCGGAAGGACCGCAGCAGAAAGAGATCGCGCTCATGTGGTTAAGAAGCGAGAGACGCAGAAATAAAAATTTTCGGAAGGAGTACAGTACTTATTCGGAATGACCGCAGCAGCTATTCGGAAGAAATGCAGCCGAAAACCCGGAAGGACTGCGGGTCACCTGTCGGTTCTTCCGGTTTTCTGCTGCGATCCTTCCGAAAAATTGTCTGAGTACATATATTATGAACTTATCCGTCGCTCGTTAGTTCACTAGCACAAACGTGGTGAGATGGGAATCAGGAGTAATGGTGAACCTTTATCATTCCGTAAAAGTTAGTTAATTTTACCAGTGATGAGAGGACAGCTGAAATTCTCTCGGGCAGCGTTATGCATGTAGCAACAACCCCAACATATTCTCTAGAGACAGTCTATTCGGTTGCATAAAAAAATATGGACACAGGAAATGGGTGCAGCTCCCAATGGCAAATGACCAAGTTGTACTTCCGTGTTGGTTGCATAGGAGCTCCATAATTACTGGTCAGTCGGGCTGGAAAGAAACAATTTTCCGAAAGGGTGGTAACTGTTCCCCACTGAGTGAAATTTTCGCAGAAATATCCCTTAATATAAGCACTTAGAAACGCTGATGGAATTGAATCGGGCCTACAAAATTTTCATTTATATTCTTGTTTCGTTAATTAGTTATTTTTTCACGCACTCACAATTGCACCACAAAAGGGCATGAGAGATCAATTACGACTGAATCATACAGAACTTCAAAAACTTCAAAAAAACCCGTAAGCCACTTGAATATTGGGACATCAGAATTAGAACAAAGAAGAAAAATCCCACTCAAGGACCATTTCCTTCTATTTTTCTTTCAGTGATTTCTCTTATAAATGCAAAGAGTAGAGGTTGGCGCAGATCACAGCTTCACAACGTTGATTTTCCAATGAAGAACTTCTCTCTAGCAATCCCCTACATCATTAGTCATGATATGCAGACATCTAAATAAACAACAAGCACTGCAATTTCGATAATACTACCTTTGAGACTCATACAATTAGGCGCGCAGTTTGTGGGTGAGCAAGCAAAAAAAGTAGCAAAAAAAGAACTGGGCAAAATGCACCATTTTCATTATCCTTGCCAAGATCTTTTAGTCCTGTCTACGCCATGGTGTTCATAAAATCGTCTGTTCACCCTTCCTCTATTATTTCATCTTCACGTTTAATCATCGATTTGATCTAGGTAATATTACAAGAAACTTCCTTGGTTTTAGAGTAAGTAAGTCTCTGACTTAGACATATACATAAAATTTCCAATCAATAATTCCCTTGAAAATATTGTAACTATCATGAGATGTGAGCAGCATAAGTGAAGAGTCAAGAAAAAAGTGGAAATCATCAAAAATTATCGAAGAGGAATTTAGATTGAATGATAAAATTATTAAGCCATTCAAGTAAAGTTGAAGTTAAACAGAGCACTCAGGAAAAAAAAACGTTGATTTTTTTTTCATGAAATCCTACTCTGGAGGCTACTCTTGTGACCCTATTAGGGAAAAGACTAGTCAAAAAGACAAGGTCTGCGAGAAAAACTATGCTGTATGTCTCATGTTGGATTATTTCTTGTGGGCTGATTGGGCGTTTAGGAGGATATATCATATCTGGTTTTGACTTTCCAGGCTCTAACGAAGGTGACGACGCCGAAACGCTAGCCGGAATAAAGAGTGTAAAAATCTTGGTTTACTGCTCAAGTTACTCGGGAGAACTACATTCACTATGCCGAGATTCAAGAAAGGTCGGAGTGATTCCTTTCGCAGTTACACTCCAATTGATGGCACCTTCAAAATAAGCACAGATGCGAGAAATTTTTTTTTTCAGCGTGAGTGCTATCTATAAGCTAAAATATTGTGCATTAATAAATTGGGAAATTCAATGGAAAGTTAATAAATACGAACCGGCTCTTGATTTCGAGCGAAACAATCTTTCCAGATAATACTTCCTCGAGACTTCCCACTCAAATTCCCACTCAAACTGCACCCGGTAAAAAAGTGTGAAGTGAGAAGAGCTGAAAATCAAGAGGCCGAATGTTCAGAAGGAAGCAAGTGAGAAGGTCTAAAGATAGCACTTTGGAACCGGGGAATAGCGCCATTGGTTACCCAGGATCAGCTGTGTCATTGTACCGAATACGATGTTTGTGTCCAACAAGCTCAAGTAAGCTTCTAGCTGGCCTGGACTTTTTTTGCCGGAACGGCCTCCACTCTTCCTTCACCTTCCACCTCTTACTCGAGCCAAGCGCAACTGAACTTGTCATGAAAATCCTCGTAAATCAACAGCGAAGATCTTTGGCTATACCAGAGGACAGAGGTTTGCCTAAACCACAGGACAAGTGAGGTGAACTCCAGAAGAATAAGTAATCAGGCGGAGTGAGTCAAGGTGAGTGAGTAAACAATGTTTCACACTGTCGAGACAGTGTAGAACTTAAAAGAGACTGGCATTGCTCAGTTTCTCTAAGCACACCAAAATATTCAGTTCACATTTCCTCTATTATGTCTGTTGTTCGATGAAGGTGCCCCGTTGTGCTCACTGTGGCAAATTACATATTATGCAAGATGGGATTTATATACACAGGCGCTAATAACACCTGCATACTAGATTTGTCATATGCAAAACACCACGTCGAGACTACTTTTCGCCGAATTTTCTTGCTCGATTTGTCGAGCCACACACTAAGGGGAATAGGTCATCTCGTAAGAATAGGATGCTTAGGGCGTAAGGCACAAAGCCGTAGACTACAAAGGGAACTTCTACAGAAAACAAGGCTGTAGCGAGAAACCTACTACGGCTTCGTCACCGTTTTTCTGCAAATTGTGTAAATTTGCCTCAATGAACCTAATGAAGCTTCTTCACAGAAATGGAGGCAACAGCGGAGAGCTATGAATTGAGCTCTCAGCTGTAACACCTGCGAAGTCGTCGTCGCCTGGCTGGGGGGTGAGCTGGAGTTGGAGGTGGAGGTATAAGAAAGAGTAGAATTTCTCAAAAAAGTTACTACTTATAATGAAGTGCTTAGTCTGCCAGGTGGGTAAGTGTATCTCACGAATAAAACTGAAAACCCTTAATACCCCATGTAAGTATTTTAATATCTTTTTTTCATCAATATCTTTTCAGGTGCTTAACTATCAATCCTTTTACAAACTTTCTCAATAATTCTTCTTTCCTTTCTTCTGAATCTAGTAAACTTGCATTTCTCTAGAAATTGGTTCCATTCTATGAGTGCCTTTTGGAAACTTATTTTTATTCGAAAAGAAATGCAACCAAACCAGGATGGACCCTGCTCTATATTTTTCCGTTAAGAATTCTGCTTTTGGAGAAAAAATCAGCTCTCCCTCCTCGCTCCTCCTTCATTCATCCACCTTATCCTCTAAAAACCATATCTGCATACTATTGGCGGACGGAGAGGGGAGGGGGGCTCTCCCCCCGAGAATGGGTCGCCAAATGTATGAAATTACTTTACAATACAAATGATAATCTCGTATTAGTTTATTTCCAATTGTTTACTTCTATTGCTCTTTTTAATATAATTTTTATTAATTATTAATTATTATACATAATGTTTTTATTAGTTTTATTTTCCGTCTGGGTCCCCAAAACGGCGGAGACCCCACTTTTTTTGCCACACCCCCCCCCCCCTCCCGCCCACTTTCTGCTTCCGCCACTGCTGCATACATCCGTGACGATGGTGGAAAAGAGGGGGACGTGAATCGAATTGTTTCAAATTTAATCGATCAGATACCTGAACATTTTGCACCCATCTAATTTTTGAGCCCTATCTTCATTACAATTTTTTGATGACATTTTCTTCAAAGATTGAGCGAGATTTTTCTAACTACTGCCATTAACTCGAAACTACCTTAAGGTTTCATTCATTCGGGTCCCTACTTCGTTGATATAACTCCTCACTCTCCCACCCCTCCCCCCATGCTCGTCCACATTAGCGACCGCCATTGAATTCAAAATTTAATCACGTATTTTGATACAGCAAACTTGCAATTAGTAGTGGAGTATCAAAAGCGGGGATTCCGCTTGCGAAGCAACGACGAGCGCATTTCCAACATCGTACAAGATTCTGGACATCAGTCAATTTTTTAAAGGCATCACAGAGCACTTGTTTTGCTTCACGCACTCTCCATATGGTCACTTTACCAATTATTTTAAAGGACTTCCACAATTACATTAAAGGAACTTGCTCTGCAATTCGTTTTTACTTCGGCCTTATTTTACAAAGTGTGAAGTTCTCCTACGTACGTAGCTTTTAGCGCATACCATCTGGTTTCCATTTAGTACTCTCAATTGTACGCTGCAATAGTTATAGTTCTGGAATTTATGTATTCATTTGGTTGTGCATTTAACGTTGTGTCGAAAAGAATGATGATGCAGAAAATCAGACCAGGATAGAGAGAATAAGCAGCTGTATATAGAGGATGTAACAGAGAGCAGCTTTACGTCAAACAGCTTTCGTTCCATTCCCATTTTACACCTTGGCAGCGGCTCTGCAGCATTGGAAAAACTGTGTACCGTGCCTCGCGGCGAAAGGTGTAGTAGGATCGGGCAGTTGTCCGCTGGCATAAACACGGCCGTAAATCTCTGTAACATGGGAAAGTCCCCATTAGATGTCGGACAGAAACATGTGTTCATGAGAAACTACAGGGGATGTGATCAGGGTCCAGATCAGTGCTCAGGGCCCATTATTAAAAGGCTGGATGATATCATATCTATAGGTGTAATTACCCGTGGATATAAGATGACTGTAGATATTGTCATGTATTCGTAAACATGTTGATGGGAGCCAGGTAAAAGAGAACTAAGTTCATACGTCCATTCTTAGTAACCCCAATGATGCTCACGGGCCCAATGGGTAAACTGTTGCAAAATGAGCAAAAACGAGGCGTTGTCAGTGTTCTGCGATTTATTAAAGTTTACCAGTACCTTGCTTTCCAAGTACAACTCCAGAAACATGTGGTAATGGTAGCTGAACAGCCAAGTGAAGAACCATGACAATGCCCCGCTTTCATATCCAGGTAAAATATGCGGAATCCTGCTGAAGTTCACAATCTCACAGTATGCGTACGTACTTTTTGTTTTTTTTATCCATATTACATATCTATCATTGAAGTATTTCTATCGAAAATGTGATGCTATTTACGTGCGCAACTTTGCAACATGCCCCGCCCACGTCGTTTTCACCAATCGGAGCAAGGCAGTCACCGTATGCCAGTGTGTTAGCTATATATGCAACACACAAGTGACAACAACCAAAATATAGATTTTCTTCACTAAACGCAGAATTGATTAATTCAATCAGCACTCAATATACATAAAATTTCCAGAAACAATAAAAGAAGCGCAGTATCATTGATTTCCTGAACAATATTCAATCAAAATTCCTGTTTCTTCAATTGTTTTTCTCCTTGGTCATCCAGAAGAAGGTCCTTGAGCATTCCGATTTTTTTCTGCAAAACCTTACCCAAATGTTGCATTATTTCCCAAATCCCTTTCTACATGTTCTCGTTTTCAACGAAAAAGCGTTATCAAATTCCCCATTCCCATTCCCCCTTGGAAGATCGAAGGGGATTTTTCCATGATTCACAATTTCCACGATTGAAGGAGTATGAAAAACTGGAATGCTGCCTCAATTCATTTGTTATTCATTCATTACTTGCTATTAATGTCCATCCTGGAAGTTAATTACTATAGAACGGAAAATTATACGGAAATATGCTAGATCGAAGCATACTTCTGGAAATTCTACTTAAATGAGATAGGACAGCCTTGGTAATCAACTTGTAAGAACATGATTGAACAGCGAAACAAGGAAGCAAACTATCATTTTTGCTTTTATTTTTCCACAGGATGTTTTTTTTTGCTTCTTGTCTCTAATTCTTACACATTTCTAGTTATTTCTTGATAAAAAGGCATCTTTTACATATCGTTTAATAAAGAACAAGATGAAACAAACACAAATACAAATGAACGTTGTACATGACAATGGGATCACTAAATACCGGGTTTTAGGTTTACTACGCTGCACATCATCGTTAGCCACGTATTCAGATAATGGGCGTGGTTCAACTGCAAATCTTGAAAATAGTCACAGCCTGTGCTGTGAAGTTGGTTCTTTGGGGTAACCAACGTAACTTTCATCCATACGGTGTTCTTTGGTCAAGGAGAGCACTGAGGGAAATGAATTGGTTGTTACTCGCCAAAGAGCAAGCAGTTAGTGTGCAAATTACGACACATCAAATGACGCCATTCTTTGGTACACCGTATTTGTAATCAGACGTTGTGTTTGGGAGTGAAAGTAATGGCACAGGCTACGGGAATTACTCTCTTACCGCAGCATAAGGAAGGACTGGCGCTGTGTCATAATTTTGGCGTCGGAGCGCTGAATCTAGCGCTACTAGCGGGTAACGAACTCTCTCAAACTCGCGCTTTTTCATTTTCTTTTTTTTTCTGAAGAAAAAAAAACTGCCAAACATGTGAGTCTACACGACATTCCTGTTGAATTCCGGTTGATGTCCATGTCCATGTAGCTCTCATATTTCACACAAATCCGCTGCTTTGCAGATAAATTTCGGGTTGATCTCGCATCGTGCGTGGATTTTTCAAGCTGCGAGTGGGATTTCTTCAATGCCCCGGTGAACTTCAGTTGATTTTTGGCTAGATCTCAGTTATGCTTCTGCTGCATTGCCCGTACTTCACCGTGGAGCTGGGCGGAGTTTTCCAAGATTCAGGACTGAAGTCATTGGAGAAGATTCAACAAAGTATTCAGTAGAAAGCAGAAATTCATAGAGAATTTTTGTTTGCAATACTAACACAACCCTGAGACAAAATTGAGGAACATCAGCGATTTCTTTCTCAATGCAGAGCACATTCATTTATTAATTTAATACGCACATACATGGGCGTGCATGGTCAGCCTTCAACAGGAAATGTGAACCTGATGAACAAAACGCAACCAAAAAAAAAAACAAACAAATGATTTAATAAAGCAGGTTGACTTCAAAGAGTGCTTAATAAGTGCATTGTTGGGGACAGGGACCAGGTATGTTACGTTAAAATGTATACAGTGGACGTCAATGGCGGTGGCCCATTTGCGGCCTAGAGAAGTACGTCGCGCAACCGCGCCGCGTGCGTCGCGAACGATGTTTTCTGCTGCTGTGATGCTATGTCTAGCAGCTTTTCTACCCGATCTTTAGGATTTTTGACCAAATCAGGAAGAAAGCGACTAGAATTGGCATCCCGGCAGCAGACCACACTGATCCCGGCACGCGCAGTGCGGTCGCGTTGTCTCCTTCTCGAGGCAATGGCCCACCGCCATTGACGTCCACTGTAGGTTGGTTGGCAGCCCTTCTGAGGAGAGGGAAACTCAACCTTCCATAGGCAAGACAGATCTGCACTCATGATATAATGGTTAGTTCCGATAAGTGAACAGAAAAAAGTTCATGTGCTCAAGCAGATCTCAGGCTTTGGAGGCTGCGCCCACATCAACCAGCAAGATGCCCTCGTTCTGTAACAGAGTCATGTCTATGTAGTTGCACATAAACATGTTCCGAATTCTTTGAGGGCTTATCATTGATTAATGATATGGCAGGTGGTGTTTTGGGTTTATCATGACGAACCTGTGACGGGGAATTTCGAAGATTCTTCGGTGGTTGCAGAGTTCACTGCAGCATTGAAAAAGTGCTGTAGATTCTGCAAGATGGAAGTGTAAAATTCGGTATTCATGAAGATTTCTGGAAGGGAACGAAAACAGATTAACAGACACAAGAGCACTTCTCTATTTCTCACCCTTTTCAGCTATGTACGTGTAAATATTTGGGGATTGCCTCGGCAAGGATGTTTCGACCATTTGAAGGTCTTTTGTTCGCGCGTGTTTGAAGAAATGGGAAAATCCATAAAAAAGTCCTGAAGAGATACATACATCCACTATTTTACAAGTTCCTGTTAAACAGAAAATGTTTTCTCAACTTTTTTTACAGGAATTTCTGATTCAACACAGCTTTTTTTTTTCAAATTACTGCTGCATGCCTTTCCCAATGGGAATTTCCCTGTCTCCAGATCTGCTCCAGGAACTGTACTATCCCGCATCCATAGACTTTTTCAGCATTATCATACGCTATCGGATGTGAATCGCTTTCCATCCTGCTATAGCTTTTGAGAAACTGGTGACAAAATCAGTTGTTTGTCGTCACTCTTCAAGTGACGCCTCCCAAGAACTGAGTAAGATGAGTGGCATGTTGCGACGCCGTCATATCCATACCAGTCACTAGATATCCGTGAGAACTCATCATCATACTACTCACAAAAACAGGGATCCAGAACGAACATCTGTAGGAAACAACGTTGGTCCAGAGACCAATACGTACGTAGCATTTGCATGATTAACGAGTTTTTCATGAATATCGAAGTAGCGTCGTGTTGTTGATATCCGTCGGGTTCCCCGCCCCCCGCGGTGGAGTTTTTTTCTGCTTTTTTACTCAGAATACCCATTCGTTAGTTGGCATCTGCATATATTTCTAGAAATAGGTTTTTAGGAAGTTTCCATAGTGATTCTTAATAGGTGAATAGGGATTCAGCCGAGTGCACATCCTGCCCGGCCTTTTGGGGAAAACATGCGATGCAACCGAGGCTTTTAGGGTTACCGTGTGCTCAACGCTTGGACATTAACCTCATTAGATCAAAAATGCTGCATATTTGTATCAATATGTTCGTAGCATTCCTGTTGGTGGGGTTGATACCTAATCTGCGGGCTAAGATTCACGAATACCTAACCGAGAAACCAGGGTATGCCTGGTTGGGACCAGGGTACCAGGGTACCCAGGGTAAGTTTGTTAACACACTATGAACTTTACCCATTGTTAGCATGGACGCTAACGCGTTTACCCTGGGTAATTTCGATGGTGCATCCAGGCTCAAGCTACCAGACCAACCTTCGCGTCCTGCGTCTCTTAGTACTACGTAGTCTGCCGTGTAACTAATCACGACCAATCACGCTGACCACCGTTGATTGGCTTGATTATCGTTCCATGAGTACCAGCCCCTGCTCATAGTGGTTCTATCTACATGTACTCCCACAGGTGGATAGCAGAAGTGTTCCGCGAAGCCGAAGCTAGAGGGAAATATCGACGTCCAGTCAAAACAAATTAAATTAGAAACTTCCGTGCAAACACTTTTTCTTAATATCCTACCAATAAAATTTTAATATTTTTTCCATTTTTATGATTTTTAGAAATTCCTACTAGTATTTTTCTTTAAGAATTGATTCCATTCTGATGCTACATGCACATTTGATCCCGCCTTCTTTTTTCAGCAGTTTCTGCAGTGTTTACATGTACACACCTCTCACATTTTTCATGCAAATCAATTGCTTCATTATGGTCCCCACAATTGTGTTTATCTCGGCGTTTACTGCGTCACTAAAGGAATATTTATACTTTTTCTGAACTTCGTTTGTGGTCTCTGCTCTGCTAAATTGCTCTTGGAAGCGAGTAGACTCACTTCTGGTCTGTTCGCTCATTTACATGTCCCTCCTATACTTCATCATAACGAAATTTCAAATATTCTCTGCAGAATTGCCACTGTCTGGATAGTTATTCGCGGTATTGGAAGAAAATTCAATCAGACGAGTGCGTTGTTTGCATAAGCGGTTGCCCGAGGTTGCTGCACCACTAACTATATTTCTCCAATCATTTCACTTTCCATCAGATTCTCAGCTGTTAGCAGTGGCGAACGCAGAAAGTGGGCGGGAGGGGGGCGTGGGAAAAAAGTGGGGTCTTCGCCGTTTTGGGGACCTAGACGGAAAATAAAATTAGTAAAAATATTAATTATAATGATAAATAATGAATAAATATTAAATGTGATCATGTATAGTGCAAAAGTAGAAGTGTGAGGATATGTTAAGTAAATAGCAGAGCAAAACGTCTAGGCAGACAAGGCGATTAAGCATGAACACGTATCATCGAAAACAGTACATTTGTAACAAGTATTGTTCGAGTATTAATGGATAGTTCGCACGAGATGACGTCAGTCACTCAAGGATTCGTCAGCATGGATATTTTTAGATCAACAATAACTTCATCAACTTGGTAAAAAAACTAGCAAAAGTAGTGACAACCATGTCAGTCCTTCTAAAAAAAGAAAAAAAATAAAAAAAATAAACTGTTCGCGTTGTCATGTGTATGTAGTAGGGTTTCGTTGTAGAAAACCAAGGCAATGTTCATTGCTTCGCCTTCCATCACAACAGCAGGAACCAAAAAAAAAGTGCCATCCTCTCCTACAACCCCTCATATGTATTTACTAATGTACTTGTACTTACAGTCTTGGATGAGGAAGTATCGTATCATCTTCTCATTCATAACTATATACATACATTCATTTTTCTTCCAATTTATAGAACATAAAAAAGCGCATCTAATCAGTTCTTCACAAAAACTATAACTAACAGCCAGCGGCGGACGCGGGGAAAGAGGGGGAGGCTGGGGGGCGCCCCTCCCGAGAATGGGTCGGCAAATTTTTGAAATTACTTTACAGTACACATAAAAATCTCGTATTAGTTTATTTTTATTTGTCTTTTTTATTATTATTTTCAATATAACTTTTATTCATTATTTATCATTATAATTAATATTTTTACTAATTTTATTTTCCGTCTAGGTCCCCAAAACGGCGAAGACCCCACTTTTTTCCCACGCCCCCCTCCCGCCCACTTTCTGCGTTCGCCACTGCTAACAGCTGAGAATCTGAGAGGACAGCTGAAATTCTCTCGGGCAGCGTTATGCATGTAGCAACAACCCCAACATATTCTCTAGAGACAGTCTATTCGGTTGCATAAAAAAATATGGACACAGGAAATGGGTGCAGCTCCCAATGGCAAATGACCAAGTTGTACTTCCGTGTTGGTTGCATAGGAGCTCCATAATTACTGGTCAGTCGGGCTGGAAAGAAACAATTTTCCGAAAGGGTGGTAACTGTTCCCCACTGAGTGAAATTTTCGCAGAAATATCCCTTAATATAAGCACTTAGAAACGCTGATGGAATTGAATCGGGCCTACAAAATTTTCATTTATATTCTTGTTTCGTTAATTAGTTATTTTTTCACGCACTCACAATTGCACCACAAAAGGGCATGAGAGATCAATTACGACTGAATCATACAGAACTTCAAAAACTTCAAAAAAACCCGTAAGCCACTTGAATATTGGGACATCAGAATTAGAACAAAGAAGAAAAATCCCACTCAAGGACCATTTCCTTCTATTTTTCTTTCAGTGATTTCTCTTATAAATGCAAAGAGTAGAGGTTGGCGCAGATCACAGCTTCACAACGTTGATTTTCCAATGAAGAACTTCTCTCTAGCAATCCCCTACATCATTAGTCATGATATGCAGACATCTAAATAAACAACAAGCACTGCAATTTCGATAATACTACCTTTGAGACTCATACACTTAGGCGCGCAGTTTGTGGGTGAGCAAGCAAAAAAAGTAGCAAAAAAAGAACTGGGCAAAATGCACCATTTTCATTATCCTTGCCAAGATCTTTTAGTCCTGTCTACGCCATGGTGTTCATAAAATCGTCTGTTCACCCTTCCTCTATTATTTCATCTTCACGTTTAATCATCGATTTGATCTAGGTAATATTACAATAAACTTCCTTGGTTTTAGAAGCAAGAGTCTTGACTTAGACATATACATAAAATTTCCAATCAATAAGTCCCTTGAAAATATTGTAACTATCATGAGATGTGAGCAGCATAAGTGAAGAGTCAAGAAAAAAGTGGAAATCATCAAAAATTATCGAAGAGGAATTTAGATTGAATGATAAAATTATTAAGCCATTCAAGTAAAGTTGAAGTTAAACAGAGCACTCAGGAAAAAAAAACGTTGATTTTTTTTTCATGAAATCCTACTCTGGAGGCTACTCTTGTGACCCTATTAGGGAAAAGACTAGTCAAAAAGACAAGGTCTGCGAGAAAAACTATGCTGTATGTCTCATGTTGGATTATTTCTTGTGGGCTGATTGGGCGTTTAGGAGGATATATCATATCTGGTTTTGACTTTCCAGGCTCTAACGAAGGTGACGACGCCGAAACGCTAGCCGGAATAAAGAGTGTAAAAATCTTGGTTTACTGCTCAAGTTACTCGGGAGAACTACATTCACTATGCCGAGATTCAAGAAAGGTCGGAGTGATTCCTTTCGCAGTTACACTCCAATTGATGGCACCTTCAAAATAAGCACAGATGCGAGAAATTTTTTTTTTCAGCGTGAGTGCTATCTATAAGCTAAAATATTGTGCATTAATAAATTGGGAAATTCAATGGAAAGTTAATAAATACGAACCGGCTCTTGATTTCGAGCGAAACAATCTTTCCAGATAATACTTCCTCGAGACTTCCCACTCAAATTCCCACTCAAACTGCACCCGGTAAAAAAGTGTGAAGTGAGAAGAGCTGAAAATCAAGAGGCCGAATGTTCAGAAGGAAGCAAGTGAGAAGGTCTAAAGATAGCACTTTGGAACCGGGGACTAGCGCCATTGGTTACCCAGGATCAGCTGTGTCATTGTA